>JARHVA010004047.1:175000-1375000 GCA_037957365.1 Torreya grandis | reverse complement strand
CTTACCTCTTCATTCTTATGGTTGAGGTTCTAAGTAGGAGTTTTATAAAGCTACTAAGATCTCAAGAGATTAAAGGTATTAAACATGCTTCAATAGTTGATATTGTTGCCATTCAGTAGTTTATGGATGACATTATCCTCTTTGGAGCTAACTCAGTGGTAGAAGCTAGGAAATGGAAAAAGGTGTTCAAGGACTATACGGATGCATCTAGTTAATGTATCAATTATGACAAAAGCTTAGTCTACTTTTTCAACACTCCTTTGGACCTTCAAAAAAAAATCATGGGGATTCTTGGTTGTTCAAGCAGTGAGCTACCAGGTATATACCTTGGCCTTCCCTTAGTTTTTAAAGATGTTCCTCTCATTTATTGGAATTCAAATTTTGAAATAATTTAAAATAATTTGGATAGGTGGAAAGGTAAGTTATTGAATCAAGCTAAAAAATACAAACTTTTGAAGGCCTCCCTTCAGGGAATTCCCATTTATTTCCTTTCCCTCTTCAAAATCCCTAAATATATTATAGAGAATTTTGAGAGAATTTAGAGGAATTTCCTATGTATAGGGTTGGAATATAAAAAGAGGATTGCTTTGGTCAGTTGGGACAAATTCTATAGACCCAAACTATAAATAGGTCTTGGGATCAAAAAAATTCACCTGATCAATAAAGTCTTCCTAGCTAAGATTGGGTAGAATTTCAAGAGTAGTATAAAGGACTAGCGTATCATTATGAGAGAAAAGTACCTCTCTAATAATAATCCCAATGATTTATTTCATACCATTGGTATCCCTAGAGGTTCGGTGATTTGGAATAATGTATTAAAAAGCAAAAAACTACTATTGTAGGGTATTAAGTGGAAGTTGGGGGATGGTAGATCCATCAAATTTTGGAAAAATAGTTGGTTAAAGGGCACACCTCTATATAACATCCAAAACCTCCAAATACTTATTTAAAGGGCCATTTATTACTTTGGGAGGTTGGTTGTTGATTATCTTCTTCCTAGAAATGGTGGTTGGAAGCAGTTGTCTAACTATTGTCAAGACAAGAATGACCTTCTTCTGATTGTTGAGGAGTTGCAGCTCTCTCTCTAAGGATGTAGGGTATCTATATTACCCTCAAAGGATAAATTATTATGGGAGAAAGACAAAATGGGAGTTCTTATATTCAAATCTACTTACAATCTACTCATTGAGTCTAATAAGGACTCTAACTTTTGGAGAAGGGTTTGGAATCACAACCTTATTCCCAAGATCAATCATTTCTAGTGGCTTGCCACACATAATAAGATCCTCACTATCAATAATCTATGCTTTATAAGCTTATAAATACCTAACTATTGTGCACTCTACATGGAGGAAGAATTAGTTTACCACTTTTTGTTGCATTATGAGTTCTTATGGGAGGTTTGGAGCATTTATATGTAGAATCTTGGAGTCTCCTGGAGTATGAATCATAATCTCTCAGTTATCATAGGTGTTGGTTTCCCCCCTTTATTCATCCTATAAGCAAAGATATATGGGCTTAGATCCCCTTATCTTGGTCTAGGGACTATGGAAGGAACGAAAAAATGGGTTATTTAGAGATAAATCAAAATCTCCTGAGGCCTTCTATATGTTTGCTAAACTATTGCAGGAAAATATGTCCAATAGCACTTTGAAAGCAACTAAATTTCCTCCCAATAAGCTTGAAGCAAGTATTATCAATCAGTGGAGTGTCATATCTTACATCTACAAAACTAATAACTCTAAGAGGATTACTCATGCTAATACTAAGTAGGTTCCCCCTATTGATGGTTAGACAAAGCTCAATTTTGATGGAGCTACCAAAGGTAACCCTAGTCAGGCAAGTGGGGGTGGGGTCCTAAGATCTGATAAGGGGGATCTTGTAGCTACCTATGATAGAAGGTTGGGGAAAAATTATAATAATGTTATTAAGGTTATGGTCCAACTCTAGGGTCTTAAATTGGCTCTTACTATTGGCATTAAAAACCTCCTAATTGAAGGTGATTCCAATCTTATCATTGATGTTGTTAAGGAGAAAGCCAGGGTGGACTGGTAGATTACTGACATCATATAATATATAAATAAACTCCCTTTTAGCTTTGAGGGATTTGAGGTCAAGTATATCTATAGGGAGGGCAACCAAGTGGCAGATGTTATGGCCAATATGGGTATCAACCTCTTCCCTATAAAGTGTTGGAGGAATCTTAATAATCTACCTATAAATGTTAGAGATCACCTTCAAATGGAGGCCCAACCTTATTTTGCCTAATGACCCTCTTAAAGAAATATTGTTTAGAATGTATTTGCATATATATTCTAATAAGTAGATCCCTGATAGACATTTTCCATTAGAAGCGGCAAAAGGAGGTTGTCATGAGTATGGATAAGATGACGTATGATTACACTTTAGGTTATGAGAACTACCACATTAGCAAAATTCATATCATCAAAATTTTGAGGTAAGTGCTTAGCTATCCCATGAGGTTGTTTCAAATCTCAATGGTGTATTTTCCAATAGATAACTTTCACATGATTTATTATGCTCATAATTATTACTTGCTCAGTGTGAATGATTTAAAGGATGAGCTTGGGTGTTTGAGAGGCATCAAGAGATGGTTTAATGATGATAGACACATCATTATTTTTAGACATTTTTTGTATCAATTTACATTATCCCTGGGTGTTGGGGTTTACTCTATGAGATCTTTTCCTCAAAATTGTGAAGAATTTAACTATGGGTGGTGACAAAGTTTGAACTAAACCCTTATATTATGCATAATCTAAGGTTGATGTCATGATGTGGAGTATTTTTTATGAGGTAGGTATTACTCCACTCTTGAAATTCCTCAATGGCTTCAATGAAAAGCTATATGTTCAATTTACTATATCTTGGGATTAAGATCGTAAAGTCTAGGTTGGTAGAATTTAGCTTGAAGTGAGTGAAGACATTATAGCTAAGGCTACGAGTCTAAGATGTGAATGGAAAATATTGAAGAAACAAACTAAATTCTAGGACCCTAAAGGCATGAAGATATTTTTAGAGAGGGCAAGTTATCAATTTGACTGTAGGGTAGCTTCAACAAGGAGAGCCTCGTCAACCCCTAAGACAAGGTTTGCTTCATTATTATGAAATTCATTACCTTGGAGGGAAAGTTAAAGTGTTTATACCACTATCATTTTGATTTATTGAACCATTTTCATCATAAGGTGCTCGTTAATTTCCTGTTATATCTCTTGTCATCTCTAGAGTCCTCTGTGAAGATTGTTAAGAATGAATTTAAAAGTAACCCTACTATTGTAGCTATCCCACTTCACCAAGGCCTTATTTTTCATAGTTACCATTTCAACCTATCACTCTATCCACCTAAGCCCATTAAATCCTTTTTAGTGGATGAGGCTAATGATAATGAGTTAGATGATAACATCCCCTTGAGTGTTAAGTATGGTAGCCTGGAAGTAGCAAGAACACTAACCCTGTTGTGAAAGATTCCCTAGGCCATGTTGGTATTTCCCATAACCCTAACGATTTGATCATTATTATTCATATTCCCTAACCCCATAATAAGAAAGGCTCTAAGTCCCCACTTGATTCCCAGAAGAATAACCCTTATTCGTAAGGCCCCTTTCTTTTGGCCCCCATGGGTGGTGTGACTAGGTCCCCTGGCTAGTTAGAAAAAGTGGTGGCAAAGGGTTTATGTGGATTGAAGAATAGACCTTCCTATTTGGGTGAAAAAAAGAGGAAAGGAAATATTGGTGAATACTCTACACTTGGGAAGTTGGGTAAGAAAAAATTCAAAAAGTCCTCTGGTGTTGAGAAGTAGGTAAAGTTAGCTGAGGACAAGGGGCACTTTGATCTTTAGCAGCAAGGGGAGGATGTTATTGAGAAGGATAAGGGTAAAGAGGTCTATGGGAGTACTATGAGGAAGCTAAGCATCAAGAGATCAAACATATTGGCTAATGAAAAAACCTTAGTGTTGAATATTATAGACTATTCTTCAACCTTAGATCTAGAGAATGAAGTGGAGATCATGGAGGTCATATCGACTCTTGATCAGTCAGGGTAATATGAGGGTGTTATCTATTTTGTGGAGTTAAATAACTCATTTTATGACTCTAAAAAAGAGGACACTGAGTCCATGAAAACCCTTGAGAAAGAGGATGTCAGTGAAAAGATTGTTGATAATTATATTCAACTCAAGAAAGACTTGGAGGATGTAAAGAGTGGGTTGTTCTCTCTAGAGAACAAAATAAAGGTACTTACTACCATATGATCTAAAGTGATTCATGAAGCTACTACTTCACTGGTTGTCATATAGGATGCTTAGGATGAGAAGATAGACAAGGATGTGACAAGGCCGCTAGTAAGGAGGAACTCCTAGGTTTCCTCAGGGAGGATTAGAATGCTTTACTTAATTAGTTTTGGTTTCTTCTACTATTTTTGGTTTTAGGTATTTTAATGCTTTAGTGTTGGTTCATTATTTGTTTGTTATTTCTCTGCTATTCATGGCCACTGGCCTGTTCTATAGCCCTTGAGGCATTTTGTAATAGGGATTTTCGCCCTTGTTTGTAGCTTATCAATATCAAAAATAAAGAATTTCATAATATCCATAAAGGTAATGCCAAGTACACCACCCATGGTGGTTTAATGTTTTAATAGAACTCTAATTACCACCATAAAGGATTTACATGCTTTTTTATTATTTACCATATATTTTATGTTATATAAACCAATTTATTATGTTTTAAGACCTTACTACTAGAAATTCTACTAAATAATCAATACATGAATAAGAGAATACAACTCAACAAGTATTCAAGTAACATAAGAATACAATAAAAAATAAATTTTGGACATAATCATGTAACATTGTAAAATATAGGCCATCTGAAGTAAAAGCAGACAACACAAGTATAATAAATGATCATTGACATCATAACTAAAAACACCATAAGACCCAACACCACTCAAATAAATTATGTGGGTATGTGATTGTTATAAATTCACTTTTTTTGCCCCTAGTTGCCATGATCCGTTGCCCTCTCCCCTATTATGCTCTCCTTCTAGATTATGTTGTGAGGTAATTGATAGGAGACCCTACATCCACCTTAGTTAGAGAAAGAGGGTAGCTAGTTCATTATCATCATAAATAGCTGAAAACACTATCATAAAGTAATACATTAAATTAACTATTATATTACATAAAAAATGGAAAAAAAATCACATCAACATATAATTTACATAATCACTAAAATGATCTAAATTCATATTTAAAATGATAACATCACCATCTAACTAATCACAATAGTGATAAAATAATAGTCCATGATCTTTAATGGTAAAAATAAATCAACAGAGTCAATATTTTCCACTAGGGTAAAGTGGGATGTAGCACATTTCCGATGTAAAAGTGGGTTGAAGGAATCAAAAAATGTAAAGGTAAATTTGGAAATATTGACCATACATAAATTGAAAAAAGGTTTTCAACCATAGGATCAAAATATGATAGCCAAGGCTTTATGAAAACACTAGACACTTATGAAACCATGACCCCTCACTGTAAATCAATCATGGCCATTTGATTTTATAAAAGAACAATGAAAAACCCTTGGACACAAGTATAGATCTCCATCTCACAAGAGATGAGAAGAGACCCATTTTCAAATATCTATTCATTCAAATTAGAAAGAGTGGACTAAAATATTTTGAACCTACACGTTAAACCTCGTTCATTAAGCAAAGAAGAAAAATTAGATATCACTTAATCTTTTGGATAAACATCGAAGGGTCAAAAAAAATTTAAAATATAAACCCATGCTTATGAGAGGGAAGGGAAGCATTACCATATCCATTTTTTTGGGAAGCCAAACAAATATCCTTCTTCATGCATATTTATATTCTTGTTTAATCATTTTTGGGATTAAGGGTTAGGAGGAATAAAACATTCAAGTATGAAGTAAACTATTCCTTAAAACTAGGGAGATTAAATAATTGAGTTTTTGATATTCAATTTTAGTGTTGAATTATAAAAAATACTAAATATCTAAATTACAATACAAAACCATAATTTGATTGTGTAAGCACAAAGAAGAAACAATACTTAGCTTATGTAATGATGTGTAGACATATCTGATGTTGAGTTGTGGAGCTAAAAGCTTCACTAACAGTAACTGACATCGGTCAGAACCAACCGACATCAGTTATGGTCGACCAACATCGGTCATCCTTAGACACAGAACTAACCGACATCGGTTAGGGGTCAACCGGCATTAGTCATCTTTAGACTGACACTGACTTCTATGCGTTTTAGGGTGTTTCCAGAATTCTATTTTTAGGAGAACAGTTAGTTTGCATGTAAAGACTAAAATTAGTCTTGAGTCTATTTTTCTAATTATTGTTTGCTTTCAATTCTATTTAAGAGACCCATGGGGCAGTATTGTAAGAAAAGGGGAGAACAACTCAGTAATTGAGTTGATTGTAATTGATTGAGAGAGAGAGAGAACTCTTGAGGGAGAATTACTGTACATCTGAGAGGTGTGAGGAGAGAGAGATTTCTTCATTGTATTTTATTTTGGAAGAGTTTAATACAGATTGGTTGTTTCTCGTATCTCCTATTATTTGTTGTTTTTGATTTCTAGTTACTTATTACTTCTAGTTTCAATTTTGTGTTAAGTTGCTTATACAAAAGTAATCAATTGCACTCTAAGATCCTGACAAGTGGTTTCAGAGCTCTAAACACTAGCAAGTGGTATCAGAGCGTGTTAGTGTTTGTTGATTACAGAATTCACTCACAGGGGTTTCTAATTGAGTGGGAGCAAAGCAATGGCAAAAGAAAGTAAACTAAGAATGGAGAAATGCAATGGCAAGAATTATCAATTATGGAGGATACTGATTAAAGATTATATGTATTAGAAAGATCTGTATTTACCGTTGGGTGGGGTTTCAAGGAAGCCCATAGATTTGGAAGATGAAGAATAGAATGTTCTTGATAGAAAGGCTCTTGGATCTATAAGGTTGAGCCTGGTAGCTTCTGTGTTTTCCAACTTATCACAGAAAAAGACAATAGTAGAGTTAATGGATACTTTGGCAAATTTATATGAAAAACCCTCAGCTTTGAATAAAGTATATCTTATGAAGCAATTATTTAATTTGCAAATGCAAGAAGGTGGATCTGTATCTAGTCATCTTAATTATTTTCATGCAATATTAAATCAGTTAAATTCAGTCAAAATAGTTTTTGATGATGAAATTAAGGCTCTCTTAATCTTATGCTCTTTACTTGAAAGTTGGCATAGTTTGGTAATGGAAGTTAGTAATATTGCATCTGCTTCAAATATCTTGAAAGTTGATGATGTTGTTAGTGTAATCTTGAATGAATAAATTCACAAGAAAAGCACAGGGAAAACATCAGGTAATGCTTTAAGTGTTGAAAGCAGGTGAAGGCAAAGAGAGAAGGGCAAGCAAGGGAAATCAAGGTCAAAGATGGGAAGTAGATCCAAATCTAGAATTAGAAGAATAACCTGCTAGAATTGTGGAAAGAAAGGGCATGCAAAGAAAAATTATTGGTTGAAGGATAACAAAAAAAATCAGCATGAAGGTAATAAAGAAGCAAAAGTTACAGGTATTGTTGCACAAGATGCTCTTATATTTTCTTTGGATAATAAAGTAGAATCATGGGTTTTAGATTCTGGTGCCTCTTTCCATGCAACCCCAAATAGAGAATTTTTCAATGATTATGTCCATGGAGATTTTGGAAAAGTTTATTTAGGGGATGATGAGCCTTATAAAATTGTTGGCAAAGGAAAAGTGCAGCTGAAATCACAGAATGGCAACACATGGGTGTTGAAGGATGTCATGCATGTACCCATCCTGAAGAGGAATCTGATTTCTATAGGAAAGTTGGGTGATGAGGGTTGCACAGTAACTCTCATAGTTGAATCTTGGAAAGTTTTCAAGGGTGTAATTGTATTAGCAAGAGGTAAGAGAGTAGGTACACTTTATCTACCTACTTGTATTACTGATTATTCTCCTTCTATTTTATCTACTTCAGATGTAGATGTAAAGTTGTGGCACTGTAGGCTTGGTCATATGAGTGAGAAGGGAATGAATGTTCTTAAGTCAAAAGGTAAGCTTTCAGATTTGAAAAGCATAGATCTAGATTTTATGAGCATTGTATTTTTGGGAAATAGAAGAAAGTGAGGTTTTTCAAAATTGGGTCAACAAAGAAGAAGCACAAGTTAGAGCTTGTTCACACAGACATGTGGGGACCAGCTCAGGTAGCTTCTATTAGAGGATCACAGTATTATGTTTCTTTCATTGATGATGCTACAAGAAAGGTATGGGTTTATTGCATAAAGAGGAAATCTGATGTTTTTGACACATTTAAGAAATGGAAAGCTTTGGTTGAGAATGAAATAGGTTTGAGATTGAAGTGCCTTAGATTTGACAATGGTGGTGAGTACTACAGCAATAAATTCAATAGTTACTGTTCTATGAGTGGAATACATAGGGAAAGGATGGTTCTAAGGACACCTCAGCAAAATGGAGTTTTTGAAAGGATGAATAGAACAATAATGGAGCATGCACAGAGTATGAGGTTGCATGCTAGTTTGCCCTTACAATTTTGGGCAGAAGTTGTAGATATTGTAGTTTACTTGATTAATAGAGAACCTTCTACTACACTGAATGGTGGAATTCTAGAAGAGGCTTGGACAGGTAAAAAGGTAAAACTTTCATTTCTTAGAGTTTTTGGTTCTGAAGCTTTTGTGCACATTGATAAAGAAAATAGAAAGAAGCTGGATGTTAAATCTATGCGGTGCACTTTCATTGGTTATGGTTTTAAAGATTTCAAATTCTAGTTGTGGAATTTAGAAACTAACAAAATTATTAGAAGCCGTGATGTAGTTTTCAATGAGAAGGTGATGTACAGTGATCAGCTCAAGAGGCTAAATAATTTTGAGCAGGGCAATCTTGATTTAGAAGAGGTTATAATCAAAAATGAGCTCACGGGTAAAAATCATCACTCACAAGAAAACACAAAAACTGATGTCAGTCAGGTAGGAACCAACATCGGTCAGGTGGAAATTGACATCGATCATGTGGAAATTGATGTCGATCAGGTGGAATCGACATCGATCGGGTGCAGACTGACATCGATCATAGATGATTGAGATCGGTCACTGTCAAAAGGAAATTTGGGCAGACAGCAAGCTATAAATGAGTCTCAAACACCCATAAGGAGGTCTAAAAGGGTAAGTAAACCTCCAATTCATTATTCCCCTTCTTTATACTACTTATTGCTCATTGATGGTGGAGAAATAGAAATTTTTGATGAGGTAATGCAGGTAGAATCCAGGAAATAGTGGGAGCATGGCATGAATGAGGAAATTGATTCCTTAGAAGAGAACCATACGTGGGATTTGGTTGAGTTACCAGCCAGAAAAAAAGCATTGAAAAACAAATGGGTGTACAGGTTAAAGGAAGGAGAGAATGGACAAATGAGACATAAGGCCAGGTTGGTAGTAAAGGGATTTGCACAGAAACCAGGTATTGATTTTGGTGAAATTTTTTCTCCTATAGTAAAGATGACTTCTATTCAGACTGTATTGTCTTTAGTTGCTATTGAGGATTTGCATCTTGAGTAACTTGATGTTAAGATAGCATTTCTTCATGGAGATTTGGATGAAGAGATATATATGGATCAGCCGAAAGGTTTTGAGGTCAAAGGTAAGGAGAAACTTGTGTGCATATTGAAGAAAAGCTTATATGGTCTTAAGCAAGCTCCAAGACAATGGTATTTGAGGTTTGACAGGTTTATGACAGAGCATGGCTTTAGTAAATATCAATATGACCATTGTGTTTATTTTAACAGATTAGATAATGTTAGTTATATTATCATATTATTGTATGTAGATGATATGCTTGTTACAGGTTCACACATGCAGGAAATTACTAAGCTTAAGGTAAAATTAGCTCACACATTTGCCATGAAGGATTTAGGAGCAGCAAAAAAAATCCTTGGCATGAGTATTAAGAGAGACAGAAAAAATCATAGTTTGATTTTGTCTCAAGAGGACTATGTGAATAAGGTGTTAGAGAGGTTCAATATGTAGGATGCAAAACCGGTAAGCACACCTATGGCTGGACACTTCAAGTTGAGCAAAGAATAGTGTCCTAAATCACATGATGAGGTTGAGTACATGAGTAGAGTTCCATATGCTTCAGTAGTTGGGAGCTTGATGTATGTAATGGTATGTACTAGACCTGATATTGCCCAAGCAGTGGGAGTTGTTAGCAAGTTTATGGCCAATCCAAGAAAGGAACACTGGAAAGCAGTTTAATGGATTCTCAGATATTTGAGAGGGACCAGTAGTAGGCATTTATGCTATGGAGGGTCAAACACTTCTCTACATGGGTATGTAGATTTGGATATGGTAGGTGACTTGGATGGCAGGAGAAGCACCACAGGATATGTGTTCACTGTTGGTGGAACAGTGGTTAGCTGGATTTCAAAGTTGTAGAAGGTTTTTGCCTTGTCTACTATAGAGGCAGATTACATTGCAGTCACAGAGGCTAGCAAGGAAATGATTTGGATGACTCAGTTCATGGAAGAGTTGGGAAAGGAGCAAGAGAGTTGCAGATTGTACAGTGATAGTCAAAGTGCAATTCATTTGGATAAGAATTCAGCCTTTCATTCAAGAACCAAACATATACAGCTTAGGTACCACTTCATTAGACAGGTATTGGAGGATGGACAGTTAAAGCTGGAAAAGATCCATATAGATAAAAACCCTACTGATATGTTAACAAAGCTGGTAACAAATGAGAAGTTGAATTTTCATTCAACTTTTGTTGGTCTTCAAGATTGAACTTGAAGAGGGAGAAACAAGCCAGAGATGTTTAGAGGATGTTGGTGTACAGGTACAGGTGCAGCTATTTATCTCCAAGTGGGAGATTATTGAGTTATGGAGCTAAAAGCTTCACTAACAGTAACTGACATCGGTAAGAACCAACTGACATCGGTTATGGTCGACTGACATCGGTCATCCTTAGACACAGAACCAACTGATATCGGTTAGGGGTCGGTCGGCATCGATCATCCTCAGACTGAAACCAACTTTTGTGCATTTCCAGGCATTTTCAAAATTTTACTTTTAGGAGAACAGTTAGTTTGCATGTAAAGACTAAAATTAGTCTTGATTCTATTTTTATAATTATTTTTTGCTTTCAATTCTATTTAAGAGACCCATGGGGCAATATTGTAAGAAAAGGGGAGAACAACTCAGTAATTGAGTTGATTGTAATTGATTGAGAGAGAGAGACAACTCTTGAGGGAGAATTACTGTACATCTGAGAGGTGTGAGGAAAGATATATGTCTTCATTGTATTTCCATCTAGAAGAGTTTAATACAGATTGGTTGTTTCTCATATCTCCTATTATTTGTTATTTCTAATTTCTAGTTACTTATTACTTTTAGTTTCAATTCCGTGTTAAGTTGCTTATACAAAAGTAATCAATTGTACTCTAAGATCCTGACATCTGAGATGTGCATATCTGGGAACATGATTTTTGATGTTTAGGAAACACTCATCATATTTTAAAAATATTCTTTCAAGTTACTTGGATACTTGTGTCGACCTGTGGACACTTGCATCAATGTTATTACCTGAATCTTAATGTAATTATCCTATATAGAATATCCATTGTATCAAGATGCAACCACTTGGGTCTTTTTTTAGTTTTTATCACCTTTCATATTATGTATTTGGATCTTGCTTGTAGGCTCTATATTACTATTTATAGCTCAAACCCTAGATCTACACCTTAGGTTAAGTTACCTTGACAAAAAATGGGTTAGTGGGCTCATGATGTTGAACTGACCTCAAAGACCCCTTTATCAATGATCATTGCCTACATATCCAATACTCTAAGGATGGCCTCAAACTTATGTATTTATCCCCTATGTGAGGGAATGTGTGTGCATAATGGTACAATATACTATATGAATATGTATGTAGTGATCTAGATTTTAACTTGAAAAATGTGGCTCATGGGTTGTCTTTTGAGTGCTTCAGACTTATAGTATGACTGATACTATGATTGATATGCAAATTAGAATGAATATGGCATAATATTTTAATTGTTCACTTTTAAATTCAATAGTACGTCTAAGTTTGAGAGTTGATTTCTTGATATTTTCTACATAGATAATGAGTAGTCTTTTACTTATATTTATACTAGCTCTTTTGAAATAATCCTCACAAAAAGGTTGATGACGTTCTTAGGCTGACCCATATACATTGAAAGATTTGAAAATTTGAGTGTTTTTAGGGTGATGACACTTGTATTTGAGTAGGGATAATAGCATCAACACTATTGTCTTACCTTGAAAACAACTATCCAAGATAGAGGAAAGTTGTTGAGGTTTTGTAACTAACAGTGAAGGATATATATCAGATTTTAAGTGTTTTGTGGTTACAGGTGATTTAGATAATTAGATTAATTAGGGTTGGAGTAAGAAATAAGTAATTAGACCCTATGAGGTGGTGAATGGGAGCCTTTTGGTTGTAAGGAAGGTCAAACTAATGGGTTAATCCTTAATACATATTTGTTAAGAATACGAGACTACTTTAACATATAATTCCATATTTAAGCATATACATTTTCCCCCTTTTAATCTAGTAATGCATAAGGATGAAATTACTAGGTTATAAGAAATAAAGTGTATCATGTTGTGTACAACACACCTTGTCTTTGTTTGAACCTACTTGAATTTTTTTTATGTGTATTACTTGCAACCAAGAGCATATTACAAGTGTAATTAGTGCATATAATATGAAATTGAATAATTTGAAATTACTTAAAATAAAGAGAACAAGGCAAGAGTACACATATGTGTGGATGTAACCATGTTGCCAATTGGTTTTTTGTCTTGGTAAAGATGCTTCCTAGCTAAAGCATTGGAGAGAGGTTCACAACTAAACCTTAGAGATGTGAAGAGGGGAATTAGAGGGTGATCATGCCCCTAATTTTGTATAAGGATGAATTGTGCCAAGTCCATTTATAGCACATAATCTCAATTTCACAACTCAAGTATAATATATATTTCATAAAAATATAGATTCTCCAGGTAGAAAGTATAATTTCAATTTCTACCATAGAAGAAAAATTTGTGCTCTAGTATCTTAAACAAGGAGTTTCTGCATGCACATGGGTAGAGCATCACATTTATGATTCTATGTATGAAACATTCTCTGTAGAATTACCCATTCACTTACATGCTTGGATTTTAATATATGCACAAGACTGCTCAAGAAATTATAGATTAGAGGCTTCTCGGTTAATAGAACATCAGTTAGCCTTAGCTAAGTTGAAAACTACTTGGACACAAGTGGTAGGTATCTAGTGGAAGGGAATGCTTAATAACTATATTCTATAATACATGGTCTATACGTATTGTTATCTAGAAGAAGCATGGTTTAACTTTTTGAGTGGACAACATGGGAGTTACCTCAAGTAATTTGATTTATAGATTAAGAAGTTTATGGTTGATTATGGTCTTGATAACTTCTCCATGGATAGGTAAAATATCTTGTGCATGAGTAACATAACTAGTGGATAAATGGAAGGGTATGCATTGGTATAGTATTGGTAGTTAAATATGGAAGTTAGACAGTGAGAACCTGTGAAAGTGTAAGTATGATGAAGCTAGGCATAAGGTTATAAGAGGTAGTGATTTGAGAGGCAAATGGGAAGATACCAAAAGTCCCACAATAATCTATAGGAGGGTAGAAAGGCACGATAAGTGGTCCCTAACCATGGATTCATGCCTATTCACTAACATAAGTACATGCTAAAGAAGTAGGACTAACATTAATAGCAGAACCTAATCCAATAGACCTAATTCCTCCACCATAGTACATGCTCATGTATCTTAGTTTGATGCAATTCTTGTTATAAATTGGGATACTAACAATGTGGACTTTGAGTTTGAATTTTAAATTGAAACCATAGAGGCCTCTCTATAAGTGCAAGATCAATTTAATAATCTACCATTGGTTTCTAATTTCTTATTGCAATAACCTATGGCTCACCTTGGAATTCTTAGTCAACTAAATCTAACTAGTGGGTATACTATAGGACCAACAATAACTAATAAACCTCCCCTAGTGCCCATCATCACTGTTATTCCTATTATTATAGGAGGTGTGAGAGGTAGTATTGATAGTTTTTCTACTTGAGTTGTAAGATCAGGAAATAATTCAAGTGGCATTGGTAAACTATCACCCAAGGATTTAATAAAAACTTGAAGAGTGACATAGCAAGGTCCATTACAACCATCCAGTGCACCTACAGTCTACTACGAGATGACACATTGTTAAGCATAGGCTTATACTAAGGGGGTGAATTAGTATAACATAATCTTTCAATCTTTTAAAATTTAATCAACCATAACAACCATAAACATTCTAAATCTAGCAATTAATAATATGAGAACACTAGATTTACATGGAAACCCTTTCAAGAGAAAACCACAATAAAATATTGCTTATATATATATATATATATATATATATAAGCAATATTTTATTGTGGTTTTCTCTTGAAAGGGTTTCCATCCAGTGCACCTACAGTCTACTACGAGATGACACATTGTTAAGCATAGGCTTATACTAAGGGGGTGAATTAGTATAACATAATCTTTCAATATTTTAAAATTTAATCAACCATAACAACCATAAACATTCTAAATCTAGCAATTAATAATATGAGAACACTAGATTTACATGGAAACCCTTTCAAGAGAAAACCACAATAAAATATTGCTTATATATATATATATATATATATATAACTTTTTTACAATGTTTACATGCACCAACCTACTAGAGACACCAAGCACAAACTTGGTCAATTTGTGAGCACCCACCCACTAAAGACATTGATCCCCTTCACCAAGAACCAACCTAGCCAACTCGTGAGCACCAACCCATAGGAGCACCAACCCCTATACTATGAGGCACTGACCCTAATCCAACTCAATTCCACCATTTGTGATTGATTCTTCAATTAAATGATGGATTTCATTCTCTTACACTTTCTCTCTCACTAATTTTCTTATATACTTTCTGCTCTACTCATATACTTTTTTCTCTCATCTCTTTCACAATTATCGAATGATATTCTTCATTAAATAAATCTACCCTTACACACTTCTTTTCTTAATAGATATTCTATTTCATTTTCTGCTCTTCCTTCTCTCTCACACTTATATGATTTTCATTCAAATCAAATACTTGTAAAACTTCCACATCTCTTCTCCTTTATATAGCCTTTAAAGGATGTGTCCCATCCAATAGGTACCTCTTCACCAAGAGATGTGATATTTGACATTTCCATCGACATTTTCATTGACATTTCCATTAACATTTCCATCGACATTTCTATTCACGTCCATCAATATTTCCATTCACTTTTGGAAACAATTCCATTCACTTCCAAAAATAATTCCATTTGACATTTCCATTCATATCTGTTATATCATTTGACATCAATGATAATTATTCCAACATTCACTTGCCTAAATATTGAGGTGTCAAAAATGTAGCAAAACATATTCTTAAGTGTGAACTAATTTGGTGAGTGTGAGGTATCACTTCTTTAGAGTGAAAGGTAACTTAGTGTGCAAATACTTTATTGGATTGTATGTATAAATAGTACCATAAAATTTATCCTCAAAAAGTAGTTGTGAATTATGAACTACTAAAGGTTGATTTTCTCCAAGAATTTCATATCTTTGAATTTGAGCAGCAAAGTACTGCTACCCTAAAAGATATCAAACAAGAGCTCATTGAGAGTGTGCACACATATAATGCATGTTTAAAAATGCTTATTTTGAATCTATCCTTTGAGATTAATATATCATAACATGCTCAGTGGTTTGTGGGAGGTTTATTACTTCCATTCCCATGAGGCTTATCTTATAATACATTCATTCAATCATGCAAGGCACTATAAGCTACCCTCCACACTAAAACCATGGGAAGTATAGATACAAGAATCAGCCCCTTTATGGAGGCTCATATCATTATGATGGATTCTTAGTTGGAGAATTTTATAGCCTATAATTCTCATGACACCTATAGTGGTATGTCGTGCATTGACTATGAAGTGGAATGCCATAATAGGAACAAATATCCATGGAGGAATGTTCATGTTGTATTGAAATAATCGTATGATATTTAGAATAAAGATAGTGATGTGAGTCATCCCTTCCTTCATCATTCCACCTAAGCTAAAATGTTTCTATATTGTAAAATATCTGATGCATATACACATGATACCAATGAATGTTAGGTCATTAATGGAACTCATGAAGCATGCATCTGAGGTACGTGCCAAACTTATATAGCTAATAACCAGGAGGTTGGTGGAGGTTGATCTTTCAGAGGTCAAGGGCATGGAAATAGATGTGAAGGTGGTCATTTTCCACTTAGGACATGTTACAAGTTTAGTTCTTCAAACCACTACCAGCATGACTAAACGGTCTATCCAAATTATGCCTTTTGTAAAAATGAACATTGCCTAGAAGAATGTCTTGATTTATATGTTGTCATTACTAAAGAATGAAATGAGAAGGGCACTAGGATGATACATGTTGCTAAAAATCCTAATAATCAATGGAGAAGGTGCCCTACCATTCCACCATCTAGAGCCAAGGTCAATATCTCTACATGAAGTGGCACTTATTCCCAACCAATCTCAAAACCACCTACTAAAAAGGTGTAACATGAAAAGCCTCATATGCAAGACTATCTTGATACTCAATGATAAGAAGAAGTATTTCATGAGACAATGGCATTAGTCTAGGATCTACAAGGTGAAATTGAGTTCTTAAAGGATAAGGATGCTAAAATATAGGCCAAGATGCAACAAGTTATGGTACCTATGGATTCAAGATATGGTGAGTTTATGGATCTATGCAAACTCTTCCTTACTGAAGAAATCACTCCCCTCCTCAAGAGTTGTATATGATAGCAAATAGAAAACCCTTTGGAGGACCATTATTTAAACCATGCATGATAATAAGAGAACCATATTCAACCAAACCCTGAGTGTGATAAACAAGTCCTTATCAATGCATCCATTGATGGTTGAATGATCTGTGACATCCTAGTAGACAATAGCACTAAAATTAACTTTCTGACTAAAGATGCCTAGAAAAATATGGGGATCCCCAATTTGTAACACTCTCCACATGTCTTTTTCATAGCATATAAGACTCGCACACTGAACATAGGCATTCTTAACGATGTCATCATCAACATCTTGGGCATTGCATTCAAGGTTGATTTTGAGGTAATTGAGCTTATTGAAACTAAGGACTTTCCTACTCTTTGGGTTCGACCTTAGTGTTATGTAAATAATGTTGACTTGTGTTTCAAGAAGAGGTATAATAGCTTTGATATTGATATTCATCACATATCCATACCTATAAATAATAGCCCAAGACCCCCTTTGTGGAACCCATTGATGTTGATGAGGATCCTAATACATTATTTAATTTTACTACTCAAGGACATGAAAATGTGGATCATAATCTTGATGGCATATTATAATGGGAAGATGCTCAGTCTATTTTTGACACTACTAGTGTCACTTACAACCAATGGGATCAAGGTGCATATGATCTATCAAGGCATGTCTATGGTGTTTTAGAGTATCAAGTTTCATGCACAAATGGAGGTCTGAGAATACTTATAGCAATTAGATACTTACTATGTTAATGAGATTAAAAGGTTTTGTATGATTACCTTTCCATTTCAAGGGATAGTTGCTCGATGGTAGACTACTTATCGATACCAATTAGATACATGGGAAAAATTATGCATATCCATGCATAATCATTTCCACCATGACAACTATGTTCATACCACCCTGAGTTATAGTGGTATTACCTTGTCAGAATAACATAAAACACAATATGAAATCCTTTAAAGCATTGATGAAACATTTTTACCAAAATTCTAATGGGTACATGCATTATATGGTACCTTATTTACCTAAGCTAGGATATAGTATATTTACTAAGAAACACATAGAGATAAAGCTACTTGGTAGTGCATTAAACATAATCTACTTGCCACCTTTGCATTTTATTCACTAAAGATAGATTTGAATTTGTCTCTGCAAGCGATCCATCAATTTATAGTAGGTGATAAAGAATTAGTTGAAAATGGATATGAAATATACATGGTGAAACTAAGAATAATTTAACCATCTTCCAAGAACTTGATACTCTTACCATGGCTCAGTTGGAATTGAACTTCCACTTCAAATATGACCATTATGAACAATTCTGAAAAGGCAAGCAAAAGGTTGTGTACCAAGTTGATGAGGGTAGCAGTTTTGATCAACCAGAGCCATCATGTAATCATTTAAATCTACATATAGAATGTGAGGCATGTGATGTCATAGATATGATGCATTTTGAGCAGAAATCTTATTCTATGCCACTTAAATAGTTTAGTATAACATTGGGGAGAAAATTACACCTAAACTGCCACGATCAAGAATTATTGGTCTAATGTTGAGATAACCAAGATATTTGAGCTTTTTCATGAGTGCCAAGATGTTTTCCCATGAAACTACATGAAAATTAAAGAATTACATCCATTGTTGGGAAAAATACACATCAATTTGGTTGAAGGTGCTTGATCAATGAAGAAATAATCATATAGGATGAACCCAAATATGTGAGCCCAGGTTAAAGATAAAATTGATAGCATTTTATATGCTAGAGTTATTACTCCCATTAATGAATCTAAATGGATTAGTCCTATGGTGATTAGTATAAATAAGGATGGTCATATTTGCATTTATGTGGACTATAGGCTACTTAATGTGGTATGTGTAACAGATCCTTTCCCAATGTCATTCATTGAGGAAATTTTAGAATGTGTTATTGGGTGAAAGATCTACACCTTCACTAATAGTTAATATAGCTATCACCAAGTCCAAATTATTGAGGAAGACAAGGCAAAGATAAAATTTTTGACTAAATAGGTCTTTATTTTCATATAATGGTATGCTCTTTGACCTAAAGAGTCACCAATAGTATTTTCATGCATCATAGTGAAAGCATTCAAGGATTTCATTCACAAATTCCTTCGTGCCTAATTGGAAAACTAGACCATGTATGGTTTATTGTGTGACCACTTTGATAATTTATGCCTCATGCTTGAAATTTGTTGGTAGCTTCAGATTTCCTTGAATATGTATAAATACATCTTTTCCACCCCATTTGGGATCTTGTTGGGACATATTATTTATCGAGATGGCCTATTAGTGGATCTAGCTAAAATTATGGTCATTATCCAACTCCCAGTGTCAATAACTCAACATGAAATACAAACCTTCTTAGGTCACATAAGGTACTATCAAAATTTCATTTGAGGTTATGTTAACATAGTTACCCTGATGGAAAAACTACTCAAGCATAATGACCTAGTCTTATGGATGACTCAACATCAACAAGCACTAGAAACCCTAAAATAAAAATTGGTGACTACTCCCATTCTCCAGTTCTTGAATTAGAACCAATCATTTCATGTACATGTTAATATTTCAAGCATGGAATTAGGTGTTATCCTAGAATAACTTGGTGAAGGAAACCTTGATCGTCTTACTATTTTTCAAGCTAAAAGCTCACACCAATGGAACAAAACTATTCCACAACTAACTATGAGGCCTTATATATGGTTTATGCACTTCAAAATTTTCAAAAATACTTGTTGGCAACCCCATTTTTCTTATCTATGGATCATGAAATGATCAAGTATTTGGTAAATAAACTATTCTCATAGGGATGCACCGACGATGGATTGTTTTTTTTCAATAATTCCAATTTTTTATTATTGTAAAACTAGGAAAAAATAATTTTAGACATAACCATCTCTCATATGTTCAATGTAGTGAAATGACACATGCCATAAAAATATGATTCACCCAATGTAAAACTTTTTCAAGTTACAGATGTGCTCGAATAATTGGAATAAATTGTGACTTTTCTTACAATAGGGTATATACTAGACAACCTTACCACCCAAGAGAAAAATAACTCATTATGCACACTACCCCATTATAGCTTATTGGTAGAGACATGTACAAACTTGGCCAAGATGTATTACTAATAAGGTGTGTAATGCAGTATGAGCATGTGAAAGTCCTTCAAGAAGTCTATGCAGGAATCACACAAGGACACTATGTTGGTGACAAACAACATGAAAATTTATACTAGTTATATTGTGGTGGCCCACCTTATTCAAATACATGCCAATGTGATATATTTCAGTGTATAGGCTAACCAAATCGATGGGATGTTATACCTCTTCATCCAATACTTGGTCATGAACCACTTGAGAATTGAGCTATTGATTTTTTGGTCTCATTTAACCAACTATACAATGGACTGGTTCACAGTACATCATTACTACCATAAATTATAACACACATTGGGTTGAATTAATGCCCATGTGTGATTGTCCTACTGCAACCACCACATGATTTCTATGGTAAAATATCATCACTAGGTATAGATGTCTATTAAGATTGAAAAGTGATTATAGCACTCACTTCCTCAATAAAACCATGTGCATCCTATTAGTTAAGTTCATGATTACACACCATAATACCACACCATACCATCCTCAAACTAATAATATAATTAAAGCCTTCAACAAGATCTTGGGTAATATACTAACTCATATCTACAACATCAGTTGCACTGATTAGGATGATCAAGTTTATTTAGTCTTATGGGCATATCAAACCACATAAAAAAGGTTAAACAAGAGTAATCCATTCAATCTTGTCTTTGGTATTGAAATAGTTTTACCAATAGATTTATGTGTGCCCTCTTTATATATTGCATGCATAGATAGATTAAATAATGAGGAGTCCCTAAAAGTGTGCCAGGACACTTTACTTCAACTAGATGAATCATGCTTTCTCGCACATTAGATCCAAGGAGTTGAAAAGAAAAAATAAAAAGCCTAGCATGATCGACATATCAAAACCAAGGTTTTTTATCCTAATATGCATGTCTTCATCTATGATTCAAAGTTTGTGCACCATTCAGGTAAACTAAGGGTCCACTGGGATGGTCCATTTATTATTCATGATATCCATCTAACAAGCAATTATAAATTTAAAAGATTAGATGGCCACTTCCTAATAAGCCACTTCAATGGAAGTCAGTGTTGACCCTACCATTCTATGTAATTTGTGTATACCACTAGGTTAGTTTAGGAATTTGTTTCATTTTTCAAAAAATCATGGTATTGGTTGTGCACCTTTTCTAATTCATTTGACACTCTCTTTATCTATCTTTCTTGACATGAATTTCACTAAGTTATGACATGGAGGACCATGCACATATTTTAATGTGGGGTAGGTATTAAATAGAAAACCTGCAAGAGGAAATATGCAAGCAAAAGCACGTAAATAAAACATGCAAGAGGAGGCATATGAAGGAAGCATGTAAAGGAAATGATTGAAAAACCACATGAGGTCATAGAGCTAGATTAAAGAGCTTAGAAAATAATGGGGTGCATAAGATATGAGGCAAGGAGAAAATGTATAAATTAGGGCATGTGAGGGATGCACACAATGAGTAGTGCAAGGCATGCAAAGAGGTGGCATGTAACCTAGGAAAATAGAATGAAGATGGCAAAGGAATTACCATCACAAAGGGGGTTAAAGTAAAAAAATATAGTTCTCACCACAAAAATGGAAAAAAATAATTATTACAGTTGGTATGAACTATGGGGAAGGCACAATAACTCTTGGAGGAAGGATGAGACATGCAGTTATTAATGATGGAGTGGTATGAATGGAAAGCATGCCAAATGGACATCAAGACATGATGTTTGTCACATTTATGACTAAATTGATAGATGACGGTGTGGATAAAATTAATGCAACATGGAGGAGTTAATGAAAAAAATTAGGATATCCTATAAAATTCCATACGGCTTCTCATTTCCATTTTTATGATTTAAAATTGAAGAATTACAGAGCTCAAACAAGCAAAAACTAATGATGAATAAGGTGATTATGTAGTGCTCTAGTTTTAAAAAATGATATAGAGATTGTAGCAACATGATTTCAATTAGAGGAAAGTCTAAACACATCCACATAAGGAGAAAAGATAAGTTATAGGTTGTAGGCAATATGTATGCCATTAGATGAGGGTGAAGCAGGGAGGCAAAGGATTTTGGGTCTACAGAAGAGGAGTCAAGATGTATTCATTCAAGAGAGTTGGTTAGTCACATGTTAACCTTTAGGGACCCTAATCAGTGATGCGACCTAAGTGAAAATCTAATAGGAGTAGAGAGCCATTACCAGTTATTCTTGAAGTTGAAAAGTTCAAAGGTACAAAAGAAGGGAGTCTTGTGTTCCTTCGAGAAGAAGGTTCTAGTGAAAGAAATGTGCAAGGTAAGGACTTAGAAAGGTTTAAGGAATGGATCCATATCAAACAAACACTAGAAATAGTGTGCATCGAGAAAAATCATTGTAACACTATCACCTCCTCCTATTATGATTGAATAGATGAAATACCCAGAGACAGTGTTATGTGCAGATGATTGTGAGTCTTAAGGTTTCCACCTATATGGTCTAGGAATACAATCACCATCATCTTATCAATTAATTTGACCTATATCTAACTACTATGTAGAGTACTAGAACACCCAGAATGAGATCACCTATGATCTCATGATCTAAAACTTAATGAAATATGTAGGGTTATCCAACTCTTCAACCTACTATATATTTAGAAACTGCAAGAGGCAGTTTGGCTCTTAATCTTGCATGTTCACAACTACTACCTATACCTTTTTGGTGTAACATCCCCATAGGGATTTACTATAATAATGAAGTAAAACAATTAAAACATTTACATGACATCTATTCTTTCATTAGATTACACCACAAGAATCTAATTAGTGACCTTAACATACTAACTAAGCATATTAAACATTAGTAAACATGTAAAAATAACATTTATTGATCACTAGCATTTTATGTAACATAACATAACTGCATAAATAAAGTAATAATAAAAATCTAGCCAAGGCTAGTACAATAATATAGCCACTATTGTCAATGTATAAAAATAAATCAATCAAATTATAACAAGCATTTTCCCTTAATAAAATAAATAAATACAATGCTCTACAAAGCTTGAGTCACTCTAAATCTTGTATTTCTTATAATCTCAAGTGTAGTATCCAGGTAAGTATTGCAGTGGGGAGGGAGAGAATTATCTTAGTGTTTTTCCACACCAACCACAGACCATCGATCCCCTGCACAATCCTCTAAACAAGGAATAACCCTCCCTTAATGGATGGGTAGATAGTGATAATGCAGGAATCTAGAGAGACATGCAAGTACCCATGTGTTATAATATTTTTACTACATGATGTGTACCATAAATAAAAATACATTCTAACAAGGTATCGCACAAACACATAAATCATAATATAAATGATAATGTCGATTTAACATTACTTTGGCAAAAAATTTCAAATAGTTGTTGATCTCTAGGATCAATCAATTACATACACACCACTTGATTAGATTAGCTTCATTTGGAATTGATGATGCTAACTAAGCTAGTGAATTATGTCCCATTACTTAGTTAGAACCAATAATTCTAGATTTGGTTAACATTTATTATAACTAACAAGTTCATGCAATTATTTCTACTAGCAAGTATAAACACATGCTAATTATAAAAATAATTACTATACATAAATTTAGTCTATCAAACATATGAATGAACCCCAATTATATTATTTATCACATAAACAATATTCATAACAAGTAATTTTATTTACCGAACGGGTAGAATACAAGTCTTTCTACGAATCTACTTTCCTTAAGTAAATGATAATGTATAACATTTATCATTTTCATAATATATATTTCATACTTCTCATTATAATTATTTTCACTTGGATTTTCACCCCTTGAGGAGATGTCTTAGCTCTCCTTATCCAAGTGGCATAATGGAAACATCTCACAAGTTGTGGGTGACCAATAGGTGAGATGAATCTCTAGAAGGGTTAGTTTACTTAATGCACTCTTTGAAACACCTTCCTACTTATCAACTTTGCATGAAAAGGGTTAATAATACAAACTTAAATAAGTTAAAAAAGTGATGCACCAATAATTATTTTCCTCCTATTGACTGAACTTATACTACTTAGAGCAAATCAAAGCTTCTTTCACACATAATTCACAACTCAAGATAGATTTTTACATCAATGTTTCATATGCTAGGTTTGAGAGGTATATTTGATGTTTAGGAGGGATAATGGATCACCCTTTGAATAATACATTCATAAACCACTTATAAAACTCTCATACACTAAGGAACACTAACAAAGACCTGTAACAATTACTATTCTACATACTTGGTGGATAATCAAGGACAACATGCTAGAAAAGGCTATCTTTTACTAGACAAGATCAACAAGATTTTTAACCAGACTTAATTATGCAGCATGTAAGTAGGAAAATTCACTTGTTCATTTCTTGAATAGCCATTCAAATACAAAACTGATTAGGGTTTCACCATTAACCAATGGAGGCTGCCCAAGAGAGCCAAAAAAGTCACTACTTATAACATTTGGGAGAGGGGTGAGATAAGGGAAGTCCAAAGGTCACTTGGAAACTTGTCAAAGCTAATAAAATAGGTTACATATTCATAATAATAATATGTTAAATTGACCATGCAAGGTTAAAAATTACAAGTGTCAATCCAAGCCATGAAACTCTTCGAATATGGCATGAAATTCCTTGTGTTGGCTCAGAAAACTACCTTCATCATCTAACTCTGTTGTAACATCCCAAAACTAAATACAAATAAGCCTAATGATTTGAATGATAGGGAGGGATTTTATACATGCTTCTTCATACATTGGGTTCATTCCAAATCACTTAGATTCCTCTAAAAGTGAGCCATAACTGCCTGTAGTCAAAGAAACTCCTCTTTCACACACCTTGCACACTTGGCTTTCCAAATGGCTTAAATTTCTCATGAAACTCTATAAAAGGGAGTTAATGACATGTTTAAATTCCATCCATGGCCTTAGAGGCATCAGTAACACCTTAAAATTAGCTTACATAAAGTTTTCCACCCTTCTCAGTAGTTTGATCACTATAAAAGTTTGACTAGCTAAGATGGAGCTACTAGTATGAACACTTAGGATATTTTTTGTAGTACAAGATGGTCATAGTGAGTTATAATAAGTCCTAATATCACTTCTAAAGTTTATTACTCCTCTTTAAAGTACATAGACCCTGCATAATGCACAAAATAGTCAAAGAAATCCATTTTGTACCATGTTTGTATATGTAGGGTAGCACAAAATTTGATGAGGAAGAACCATGAAGATTCCTCTATAACCTCCAACCACTTTCATGGTCACTACATCCCATTATAGTATCTTTCTATGATTTTTTTCTTAGTCAGGTCCTTATCTAGGGTTTAGCAAGGGTTTTGAGTCATTTTTTATCTTAAGATTTGTTTATAAATCCCTAACATTGGAAATGCCAAAAAGATCCAAAAATGTGGTGTCTAATACCCCTATCCACCCTCCAAACTTTTTGGATTTCTGTGCAAAGTTCCAAGGGATATATGAGCATCTTAAACTATTTGCTCAAGCTTTAACCTTCATTTTTTGTAGGCTTGAATTAGATCTGAGCCCCCAAAAAGGATATTTTATGCTTTATCTACAAAATTGAGTATTTAAAAACTCTATAGTGACCTCAAAAACTACTTCAATAGACTAGAAAGCCCACCTAAGGCTAGATATGACATTGACCCCTCATTTAGATATTAGGCCAAAACCCTACCTAACAAGCATATCTACAACCTTGATGATTTAGACCATTTTATTAATATTCTCTCCTCTTTTCTTGATTACTCATGTTGTCTTAGGTATGACACAAATTCCCACACCTTTTCATAAGGTCCCTTTATCTTCTTGTCCACCATTTCACCTTCCTTCTTCAAAAAATATAGGTTTTGTTCATAAGGGAGTGCCCTCTGTCTGAGACAAAATAGGGGGGAACTTTCCCTATTTTTATATAAAAACCAAATATTTGAGGGGTTTCTCATAGAGGTGAGGACCTTATACACAAAAATTCAGCTTCTAGTCATGTCATTTGGCCCCTCAACACTTGTAAAGACCAAAACAAACTCCTATACAAGTAGACTGTGTGTAGGGTTACACTTTAAACTGTGTATTGATTGGTTTGAGTTATTTATTATACATGATATTCATTTTTGAGATCGCTTTCAAGGTATAAAAATCATGGTGTAGATTTTCTAAACTTTTTCATCACTCTAACCTACTACATACCCTTCACACTCCTTTCTTAGTCAAGACTGAGTTTCAACTCTTGACTGTGTTTCATGTCATGGAGGTACCCTTGTAGGTGTTCATGCCTCTTTCATCTTGATAAAAAGTTTAGTTATCATATTATATCCTCTTAGGATAATTATATGTTTTTTTTTCATTTTTAATCATCTCTATGCATTGGTAACCCTCACACTTCACTCCTCAGCCCACTGCCTACTATGGTCAAACACAGTCAACTATGTTGGGAAAGGTCAAACCCTATAGGTGAAGATTACTATTTTTTAGGGTTTCCCACCACTATTAAATATCATAAACCATTTTAAATCATCTTTCATTTGTCAACCTTGGTGACTCCATGTTCAATCCTCATCTAGACTATGTGTTCCTAATGTCAACTATAGGTGTGCATTTGGCCTAATGGGACACCTATAGGTGTAAGTTAGACCTTGAAACACCATCCATTAACTCTTATTCATGATCCTTTAGATTATAATTTCCAATTTCAATATTTATAACCATTCAACATGGTGGCACAGTCTAACTTTGCAACATTAGGTGAAGAGGGATCTTTTAGTATCAAACCTATAGGTGATCACTACTTGAAATTAGTACATAAAAATGCATATTTAACCTATTCAATAACCACCTTTCATTAGCCTTATTGACTCTATATTTTTCATAGGTATTATCCCTCATATAGGATATAATGTATGGTCATTTGGATGCACCAGATCTCATGATAACCTTGTTATAAGATATTCACAAAATGGCCTGGACCTTTATTTTCACCCTTGAGGGAAAGTGTCTATGAACTCAGTCATCACCTCTTCAAAGATGATCAACCCTTACATTTTTCCATTTTCCACTTCATATAGGTCTAAAATGTTTAACCCACATTTTAGGATTCAATATAATGCCTTACCATATTCCAACTTCGACATACAAAGACCTTCATAGTTTTATAGTACCACTTGTAGGTGGGCATTTGAAAATATAGGTAGTGGGTATAAACTTTGAATAGTGTGTAAGATGTATAGGTTTATGATCACTTATATGCTTTCACAAAGTGTTCAAATTCACTCTTATAAATCTTTAAATATTGAAACATCTATCAAATTCTTCATCTCAACATGACATGATCAAGGAGACTCTTGTAGGTGCATTTGAGTTGTATGTGGGTAGTGGACAAAATTTCAACAATGTATGTTGATGAATGGTATAATTAACATGCTTAGGCTCATTATAAATTCCTAAAATGAGTGTTTATCCTTATGATAATATTTATATAATTCTCAAACCTTTTGATCCAATGTGATATCCTCTTGCACACACTTGTTACAAAGCAAGTAGGGATAGCTAGTGATTGTTTGTGTGGTACATGAGCTAGCAACCAACCTTGCATCTTATTTAAACATTAAAATGAAATATCCTCAGATCTTAATGACTTTAAAAAATTGATACACCTTCATTACAATTCCATAAACTAGTTGGGCAAGCCTCATACATGTGATTGTAAATATGAGTGAGTGGAGAGTTGACTATGAGAATGGCAAGGTTGAATGTTGATCAAATCATAGTGTGATGAAATCAAACATTAATGGAGGAATTATTATTGAATTAATATATTTGAAACATAATATTTCATTTGCATTAAACCTTTATAGAGAAACACACATTCTACAACAAGGAAAACTTGACTAAAGCTTCACAATGGTGACACCTTCCTACAACATGAGATAACTTACCTATCAAAACACCATAAAACATGAAACCAAGTATGAATATAATTTTATAATATATCCAACATCTTCTAGAGTCAACATCACCAACTAGTTTGTATGGACTTGTCCAAAATAGAGCAAAACCTATAGGGTGTAGGAATCAATAAGCAGAAAAACACAGTCAACTTGTTAGAGATGGTTTATAAAGCATGGCTAACAAATAATTCAAATATTTTTATTTAAATTAATCTATATGATTTTAATACCACCTCCCAAATTTATTTGACCTAGAACCTCTTCTACTGACCATACCAAGCATGAACCTACTGACCATTTTTGTGTGTCTAGAAGGGTGAAGAAGGAGTAGAATGGTTTTGGGCATTTTTTATCACTTTCAAAGAATTTAAAGTGATTATATGAGTCTAATTAAGATTAATATATGTTAAATTACCTTCTCCCACATGTCACCTTTCCTCATGGGCCGTACAAGTGCCAAACTCCTCCTTTTTTAGTTGGTTTCTTGAATTTCAATTAGATAACCTAAAAGATTCAAATGGGACTGACATTCCTGATATGGAATATGAATTATTGGATGTTTTAAAATAAATTAGGACACTTGGACATCTTGAAAACTATGCCACTTGCATTCATGACCTCTAAATGACTACTAAGTGACCCAAAATGACATATAAACTAATTAGATCATGACTAAGGCTAAAGAGGCATCAAATTACATAAAAGGGACTATAATATACCCTATTAAAAATTATTAGACCCCTAAGACACCTAAAAACCATGTTTTTACCTATAAGGGTCTAAATTTGACCTTGAAGTCAAATTTGGTCAATAATAACCAGCATTAATAATTTATATAATGATTTACTAAATGCATAAACAAACACTTACTCATTAATTCATGAACTTAGGCTACATGTATATATTTATAGTTCCTAGTATTTCATGACTTATATGCTCAGTCACATACTATAAATATAGACACACTAATAATTTATATAATGATTTACTAAATGCATAAACAAACACTTACTCATTCATTCATGAACTTAGGCTACATGTATATAGTTATAGTTCCTAGGATTTCATGACTTATATGCTTAGTCACATACTATAAATATAGACACACTACCTATTCATGAACATAGAGGAGGGCTTAGGTTCTCTTATATGTATATTTCATATATTTATATGTTCTTATTATATACATCTCATAGTATATATACTTTAAAACACACTTTCTATTTTAATCCACACAAGTTTACATAACTATGTATCACATCAAGTTTATAACCCTTTTACACAATTTGTTTCATGTATATACTCGAATAATTTCATATACATCTCGCAAAACATATATTCATAAAACCTATAACCTTAGTTATTTGATATATAAATGTACAATTATATATGTATATATATCAACGCTAGTGATAACTTATAGTCATAATTTTATAAATGTAAATACTTTGTTCCACCAATAGTTTATGACATTAATCCATTCAAATTTATAATCTGTGTTTCCTACCTAAACAAAAATATAGTCTACCTTGAATTTCAAATAAACAAGAACAAATCGATATATATATATATATATATATATATATATATATATATATATATATATATATATATATATATATATATATATATATATATATATATATATATATCATATATATATGTATTTGTTTCACAATATTAATCCAATAGACACAATCAACTTATATATATGTATATATATACATATATACATACATACATACATATAGACATATATATATATATAGTGTATATATATGTATATATGTCATTGTTCTAAAATTTCTTTTAACACATAGTCAATAATAAGTATATGTTTATAATGTTCACAAACCTATGTTGCTTGTTTTGAAAGACAAATAAAATTTCAATTCATCTATCCTTCCTCTTAACTAATTCCAAAACACTATTCACTTATAAACATAATAAAATTCTCTTATTTTTGTGACCTCTATGCTTAATCCAAATTACCTTAATTTGTTCTTATTATACATTGTCTCATATAATATTCACATAGTCATTATGTATTAATCTATGGTTTTAATGATAATAACATAATCGATTAAAAACATTTTCTCTATTTCAAAATCATAAGTATTTATGCATATCTATTTATAGTGTTCAAAGTTGATGGGTTGAGCATATATACACTATCTCACATCAATGTGACCTACACACACACACATAAGTTCTATTCACATTTTTGAGGATATACAGACCTCATATCAATACACATACTCAGTCTTGTATTTCATTTATACACAGACCACTTATATGTATGTAAAAATGGATTAATTAAGGAATGACTTTTGTTTCACGTTTTATGTTTTTAACTATCAAAGTTTCACAATTGACTTACATATATAACCCAGTTGATAGTCTACTATATAATCTCATATAAATATGTTCATAATTTTTTTGACTCGGGCAATGTTAAATACTCAAGAACCTAAATATTATTTTTAGGTGTATATATGTATATATATATATATGATATATACACTCAGTTGATTGGTATGCCTGGCTAAGTGTATGTGTATATATATATACACACACACACACACACACCATTTTGGAGCATTTTAATTATATATAACTAGAGTTTTTAAAACTTAGTATAAATTATATATATCAAAATCATCCACCAAGATTTATATCTCTAACTAGGGCATCATACAGTCTAAGCAAAATTAACCTTGTTTATCTTCTAGGTTTCCAAGTTTAAGCATAACTAGTTTATAGACATGGGATTTAGAGGATAACAGATTAGCACTGTGGATGGTTGAGCCATCCATAGGGCTAACCCTATATCTTATACAATTTTTAATTCATTTTCTAAACCCCCTTTTTTTTTAAACCATACATAGAATTTCATAAATAGTGTAATAAAAATTTACATTACCAACCTCAAATCGCTTCCAAATTTGAAACTAAATGATCCAGAATTCCTTTACTTCCTTATTTGGCCCTTTTCCTCTTCTCCTCATTGTACCTCATCCTCTTCCAAGGCTTGCCTCTTATCAATATTCTCCTTGTCTATCCCATACCATTCAAAATTTGCATGCATCTGTTAACTCCTAGTTAGCAGTTCATGCATAATCCCTATTTTTTCTTTAACTCACTAATCTCTTTGGTAACAAACTGAAAAATCCCTAATTTTTTCCTTGATTCTTTCCTTAATTTCCCTATTATTATTTTTTTTATTCAACTCAAACTTTGCATGTCCAACTACGTTGCAAACCTGAGTATACCACTAAATAAGTCCACTTTTGTCATATATAAAATGATAACTAACACTTTTTAAATCTCTAAGTATTCTATGCATGTCAATCAAATACTAGGCTTAGCTTATAGGATAGAGTTTTAGGATATTTAAGCCTCCATAATTATAAAATAAAGGTAATTATCCCTTTATGATAGACTAAACAATTATTACTTCTAATTATGATAAGATAATTATTTGTGTTCTTTACTATTGTATATAGGCTATATATGTCTTTTATTAGTATAATATCTTGACATATATTGATATTCTCGAATATCAATCATAGCAAGCTTAAAATTCTAAAATGTTACTAAGACATTTGCTAGTCTATATAGAATAGTAATTAGATGTCATCTATTATATTTACACTCCCATAATCATACATAAACATGAATAAAATAATCTTATGCAATCATACTACAACCTTAAGCACTCAATCTATGTGTAATAAAAAATACAAACTCATACAATATTTATCCCATATATATGTACTACATTTAAAACATGCAAGTTCTAATATCTATTGTAATTAACTTTCAAAACATACTAACTCTATCAATCCAAACACACAATGCATATAACATTTAAAACCTAATGTGGTGTGTGCATGGGTCTTAGTAATTTCCTCTATCATCCTTCACCATCTCCATCTACATCAACCTCTCCGAAGATGATCTCCCTCTATCATGCTCTAAGAGATGAACTCTCCTACATCCAACTCATGACAAGAAGGTAGTTAGTCAAATACATCATGATATGTATATCATAAAATAATGCTATTAACAACAAATGTAACATAATCATTATGTATTGATTCATAATTAGCCATCTCATAATAATAAACTCATTAAATCTAAGTAACATACATTTTTACCATAACATCATATGACTTATAATTTAGTTAAAAAGTAACAAAACAATTTAACAACCACATTAATCCATGAATAATTAGGTAAATTAGTTTAGTGAGAGAATCAGGATGTAACATCCTTCCCCCCTAAAACTGGTCACCATCCTTATGACACTTATTCAAACAATAGTTTTGAATAATAAATAGAGTTTAGAAGAATGATAACATAATATCTAGCATCAAATCAAACAAACAAATGTGAAAATAGCATGTAGAACTCATCATAATCCTTCCAAGTAGCACTATACTCAGAGTATTGGTCCCATAAGATGTTGCACTGTGACACTTCTCTATTATGCAAAAAAAGTTTTTAAGTGTCAATTACTCTGATTGGTTATGCAATCACCACCATGGGATCTAGAACCTACAAAGCATTCCAATCCAACACATGCAAAGGATTAACTATATACATTTTAAGATAAGATACATAGAACACATTATGCAATAGAGATAGGGATGGTGGCAATGATATCCTATATGTTATGGGATTGACTACTTCTAAAACCTCAAAGGGTCCCACATATCTCGATGAAAGTTTTTTTGACTTCCCAAATTTAATCAAGCTCTTTTATGGCTTAACACGCAAGAAAATTTTATCACCTACTACCAACTACCTAGCTATTATTTTTAGATTGGCATAGCTCTTTTTCCTATCATTGGTCTCAATTGATATCTACCTAATTATCCTAACTTGATCTTCCATTTTTGAAAGCATCTCAGGTTCAAATAATACCTTATCTTCCAACCTATCCCAACTGATTGATGTCTTGCACCTTATTTTATAAAGTGATTCAAATAGCATCATCTTCAAAGCAGATTGGTATGATTTATTGTATGCAAACTCAATGAATAAAAGGTATTATTCCCATTTTTATTATTGATCCTTGCAATATATATGAAGAAGATCCTCTAACACCTGATTAACTTGCTCATTTTGACTATCAATTTGTGGGTGATATGTAATTCATTCTCAAATCATGATCTGATATGATCTTCTCTAAAAAACCATGCAATTAATACACTTCTTTTATGAACCTTTTTGTAAGATTTGGTGCATCATCTATCAAATTACTTGGGATAAAATATTTTACCCTGATTAGTTTATCAACTACAACCAAGATCATGTCATGACTATTTCAACATAATGGTAATCCTTGGACAAAGTCCATACTAATCACCTACTATTTTCACTCAAGTATGTCATGTGGATATAACAATCTAGCTAGATGACCATGTTCAACTTTCACTCGCTGACATTCCAGACAATGTGACATAAAGTCCACTACATATTTTTTTAATCCCTTACAAAAATAAAGTGGTCCAAGTTATGCCATAAGTTTGGTTACTCTTGGATGTCCTAAATGTGGGGCATTGTGCAATTTTTTTAGCACTATGATCCTTGGATTCTCCTTATCTAACACATACAACCTTTTTTTATATCATAGAAGACCATCACTCTCTAAGTTGTATCCTTTATACCTAGAATTTTGAGCATTCTTAGTCAAAGCTTTCCTGACTTGGTCATAGAATTTTCCCCTAGTGAGAACTTGATCACACAATCCTTGAAAGTACTCTTGATAGTAGCCATAGCTATTATGTACCTTTTATGACTCAAAGCATTAGCTAATTTATTCTCTTTGTCTTTGATTTAATTGATATCAAAGTCATAGTCAAACAAAAACTCTAACTAGTGCCTCTAATGAGCATTCAAATTTGGTTGGGTAAAGATGTATTTGAGTCCCAAGTTATCAGTCTTAAGCTCAAATAGTTTTCCTAACATATAAAGTCTCCAAACTTTCAAAACATGAACAATTGTTGCTAGTTCAATATCATGAGGGGCGTAATTTACCTCATAATGCTTCAGCTTCCTTGAATCATAAGCTACTACTACACCATCTTGCATAAGGACTCCTCTTAGTCCATCCCCAGATGCATATGTGATCACTAAAAATTGACCATTGGGATCAGGAACTCTTAACATTGGTGCTGAAGTAATCTTTCTTTTAATTTTTGAAAAGCTACTTCACACTTATTTGACTAGATAAAACTTTGATTCTTACACTATAGAGAGGTAATCAGGTTAGCTATCTTTGAAAAATTTGAAATGAATTTCTTGTAATATCCCACTAATCTCATGAAACTCTTTACCTCATGGACATTCCTTAGTTTCGGCCACTTCATAATGGATATTATCTTAGCCAAATCAAAAAAAATGCCATTCGATGAGATAATATGTCCTAAATATTACACTTTCTTTTGAAAAAATACACACTTGGACAATTTTCCATATAGCTTGTGTTTTCAAAGACATTGCAAAACTAGTTCGAGATGTTGAAGATGCTCTTATTCATCCTTAGAGTATATAATAATATCATCTAAGAGACCAAAATGAAATTATCTAGATAATCTCTGAACACGTTATTCATAAGATTCATGAATGTTGTAGGCGCATTCATCAACACTAATGGTAACACTGTAAACTTGTAATGCCCATAGCAAGTTCTAAATGTTGTATTTAAAATATCTTCATCTTTTATCCTAAATTAATGATATATATCTCTAAGATAAATATTAGAAAAGACTTTTATTTCTCGTGTTTGATCAAAAAGATAATTTATTCATGGTAGTGGATATATTATTTTGATGGTTGATTTATTCAACATTCTATAATCAATGTAAAGTTAAAGAGTGTCATCCTTATGTTTAACAAAGACTACTAGTGCACCCTATGGTGACACACTTGGTCTAATTAAACCTTTGGTCAACAATTTTTGAAGTTATGCCTTCAATTCCACTAACTCAGTGGTTGTCATTCCATATGAAGCCTTAGACTGAGGTTTCGATCCTAGTTTAATATTAATAGAGAAATCAAATTTCTATTAGAAGGCAATCCTAGAAATTCTTCTAAAAACACATCATAAAAATTCCTAAGGATAATCTTCAATTGATGGTTTCTTAGTTTCCTCCATTTCATTTATATTAATGATAAATACTTGACATCCTTTACCTTGGGCCTTACTAAATTACATTACAAAAATTTGCCTAAGCCTTAACTCCATTTTCTCACCCTAAATTAGTGTCTGATTTCTAGAATCATCAAGACACTTCAATCTTTTCAGATAACAGTCAACTTTGGCTTTATGCTTCGCAAGTTAGTTTACCCCTAGGATCTCATCATATGACCTAGTGGTGATACATAAAGATCTATAACCATTGTAAATTCTGGCAATCTAATTTCTACTTCAACTAAACACTTATCAACCTAAACTTTAGAATCATTCTCATATTGTACCAACCATGCATTTTTCATTACACCAACTTTTCTAAAAAAATTATTTAGAATTCTTGCATCTATAAAAAAAATTGTAGCCCCCGTATCTATCAAAATGGAAACTAGATGTTCAAACAAAGTACCTAATAGTTATATGGGTGAAGACTAGAATATAACTTATTGATTATCAACCACCACATGAATACATTGCTAAAAAATTCCTTGCTAAGGGATAGAACCTTTTTTATTTAACTTATCCTAGGTATATTCATGCATAAAATGGTCACCTCCACAAATGAAGCAACCTCTTGGTAGTCCCTTCCTATTATATTATTGGTTTCCCTTGAAACTACCTTTGGAACTATTACCCAATTTCTTGCTACCTGAACCACTGTTGAATCTAGTATTTTGATTCTTGAATTGATTCCTAGAGTCTCCACTCCTCCACTTCTAGTTCTTATTCTTGAAAGTTGATTTTGAACTTTCAAACTTTTTCTTAAACTTATCCTTGACCTGAGCAAGAGATTTCAACTTTTTATCTTGCTTGACTACTTTCTCAAAAACTTGGTCCATGGTAGATGGTTCATGAAGATCCACTTCTCCACTAATCTAGGGTTTTAATCCCATGATGAACCTCCTAATCTTGAACCTTTCATCTGCCTGATATTGATCTACATATTTTAGAAGTTTGGTGAATTGTTTCCAATAATCATTCACAGATAAGTCTCCTTACTTTAGATTCTAAAAATCTATAAGCTTTTGGTCAAAATATAATTGTAGAAGCCACCGTGATCTAAATAGTGACATAAATTGCTCCTAAGTAGTGGTGATCAAATTCATATTATTTTCAAATTCTTGTTAGCCCACCATGTAGTTGCTTCTCTAGCCAACTGATATGCTCCCCAAATGGCTTTGGTGACCTCAAAGTATTTTTGAATCTTGAAATACTTCTCTATTTTAGTCAACCATGCTTCAGCTCCATCTCCCCTGATGGTTCCATCAAACTTAGGTGGATTCACCTTTTTCATATCCCTTGCCAATTCTATGACTACATGTGTTATCACATCTTGAATCACTTCCTCAGGTCTTTTCTCTTAAGGGATTTACTATTTATCAAGATGCTTTTTAGGCTTGTCTTGATTGGCTTCCTCCTCATGTCCATGAATTTTCCATTCTAGGGCTACAATTATATCCCTAGTCTCATTCATGGTTGCAAGAATTTGATCTAAATTTACTACTTATTTAGTGGCAAATTGGTTAAGATCAAATGATGGGTTATTATCTTTGACATTCGAAGGACCCTCACATGATTTTCTTACTCATGCCATTTTTCATTTTGATAATAGAAGAATATGAAAATGTTAGTGGAATCATTAAGTCCTAGAGTTTGAGCCACAACTCTGATACCACAATGTAACATCCCCACAAGGATTTACTAGAATAATGTAGTATTTTTTTTATATATTTACACAGCACTTATTCTTTCATTAGATTACACCATGAGAATCTAATTAGTGACCTTAACATACTAACTAAGCATATTAAACATTACTAAACATATAACAATAATAATTAGGATCACTAACATTTTATGTAACATAACATAACTACATATGGAAAGTAATTATATTAAAATCCACCCATGTCTAGTACAATAATATAGCCACTATTGTTAATGTATAAAAATAAATTAATAACATTTACAACAAGTATTTTACCTTAATACAATAAATAGATACAATGCTCCATAGAGCTCGAGTCACTCTAACTCTTGTATCTATGATAATATCAAGTGTAGTCTCCAAGTAAGTACTATAGTGGGGAGGGAGAATATCATCTAAGCACTTTTTCACAGTAACCAAAAACTATCGATTCATTGCATAATACCCTAAATAAGGAATGGTCGTCCCTTCATGGATGGATAGATAGTGATGGTGTGGGAATCCAGAGAGATATGCTAATACCCATGTGCTATAAGATTTATACTACATGATGTGTACTATAAAAAAAATACATTCTAACATGATATTTCACAAACACATATATCATATATATAAAATTATAATGTCTATTTAACATTACTTTGGTCAAATTTTTTAAATAACTATTGATCTCTAGGATTAGTCAATTTTATATATGCCACTTGATTAGATTACCTTCATCTGGCATTGATGATGCTAACTAAACCGATAAATTATGTCTCACTGCTTAGTTAGAACCAACAATGCTATATTTAGTTAACATTTATTATAACCAACAAGTTCATGCAATTATTTATACTAGAAAGTACAAACACATGTTAATTAAAAAATTAATTACTATACATACATTTAGTCCATCAAACATATGAATGAACTCCATTTATATTATTCATCACATAAACAATATTCATGACAAGCAAGTTTATTTCTCGAATGGGTAGAATACAAGTCTTTACAAAAATCTACTTTCCTTGAGTAAATGCTAATGTACAACATTTATCATTTTCATAATATATAGTTCAAACTACTCAATATAACCAGCATTCATAATTTATATAATGATTTACTAAACTCATAAACAAACACTTATTCATTCATTCATGAACTTAGGCTATGTGTATATAGTTATAGTTCCCAATCCTTTAGGATTTCATGACTTATATGCATAGTCACATACTATAAATATAGACACGCTAACTATTCTATATAAATATAGGCTATACACATATAAGAGGACATAGGTTCTCTTATACGTATATTTCCTATATTTATATGTTCTTATTATATACATCCCATAGTATATATAATTTAAAACACACTTCCTATTTTAATCCACACATGTTTACATAACTATGTATCACCTCATAGTTTATAGCCATTTTACATAATTCATTCCATGCATATACTCGAAGCATTTTCATACACATCTCCCACTTTTAAATTCTCAAGAACCCACTTTTTAAATTCTCAAGAACCCACTTTTTTTTTTTTTTTTTTTGTGGGGATGTGTGTGTGTGTACACTCAGTTGATTGATATGCATGGCTGAGTGTATAAGTATATATATATTTATATATACACACCCTTTTGGATAATTTTACTTATATATATCTAAGGTTTTTAAAACTTAGTTTGAATTATATATATCAAAATCATCCACCCAAATTTCTATCTTGAACTAGGGCATCACACGGTCTAAGAAAAATTGACCTTGTTTATCTTCTAGGTTTCCAAGTTTAAACAGAACTAGTTTATAGACATAGGATTTAGAGGATAACATATTAGCTCTATGGATGGTTGAGACATCCATAGGGATAAGCCTATATCGTATATAATTTTTTATTTATTTTCTAAACCCCTTTTTTTTAAACCATACACATAATTTCTTAAACAATGTAATAGAAATTTACATTACCAACCTCAAATCGCTTCCAAATTTAAAACTAAAGGATCCAAAATTCCTTTACTTCCTTGTTCAGCCCTTTTCCTCTTCTCCTCATTCTACTTCATCCTCCTCAGGGGCTTGCCTCTTATCAATCTTATCCTTAACTATCCAATACCATTTTGAATTTGCATGCATCTGCTAACTCCTACTTAATAGTTCATGCATAATCCCTATTTTTTCTTTAATTCATTAATCTCTCTGTTAACAAACTAAAAAATCCCTAATTTCTACCTTGAGTCTTTCCTTAATTTCCCTATTATTATTTTTTTTATTCAATTCAAACTTTACATGTCCAACTACGTTTCAAACTGGAGTATACCACTAAATAAGTCCACTTTTATCATTATACAAAATGATAACTAACACTTTTTAAATATGTACGTAGTCTATGCATGTCAATAAAAGACTAGGCTCAGCTTATAGGATAGAGTTTTAGGATATTTAAACCTTCATAATTATAAAATAAAATTAGTTATCCCTTTATGATATACCAAACAATAATTACTTCTAATTATGACAAGATAATTATTTGTGTTCTTTACTATTATCTATAGGCTATATATGTCCTTTATTATTATAATATCTTGACATATATTGATATTCTCGAATATCAATCAGAGCAATCGTAATGTTCTAAAATGTTACTAAGACGTTTGCTAGTCTATATAAAATATTAATTAGATGTCATTATTTAGATTTGTGCTCCCATAATCATACATAAACATGAATAAAATAATCTTATATAATTATACTACAACCTTAAGCACTCAGTCTATGTATAATACAAAATACAAACTCATACAAGATATATCCCATATATATATACTAACATTTAAAGTATGCAACTTCTAATATCTATTGTAATTAACTTTAAAAATGTACTAACTCTATCAATCCAAACACATAATGCATATAACATTTAAAACCTAATGTGGTGTGTGCATGGGTCCTAGAAATTTCCTATATCATCCTTCACCATCTCTATCTACATCACCCTCTTAGATGATTCTCTCCCTCTATCATGATATGAGGAATAAATTCTCCTATATCTAACTCATGATAAGAAGGTAGTTAGTCAATTACATCATGATATGTATATCATAAAACAATGTTATTAATAATAAATGTAGCATAATCATTATGTCCTAAATTCATAATTAGCCATCTCATAATAATGAACTCAAGAAATATAAGTAACATACATATGTACCATAAAAACATATGACTTATAATTTAGTTAAAAAGTAAAAAATTAATTTGACAACCATATTAATCCATGGATAATTAGGTAAATCAGTTTAGTGAGAGCATCGAGATGTAATAGTTGAGTCCAGAATGAGGATCACCCTTGATTGGATCAATAGAGTAATTGGGTTACTTTTCTCTAGAATTGATCTTGGTGCAGACCTTAAAGATAAGGCAAAAATTGATAAGATGATGATGGTGTTAAATCATAAGAAATAAGGTTGTGCTATGTACTTTACGATCCTAGAGGACCCCATAATTTGAGTAGTTGTGTGTTTTTCCATGACCAAACTAGGGGACATATATAGGTGGAAGAAGGTGTATATGTCCCATGTCTATATCACCAATCAAATATCTAAAGGAGTAAAGTATAATTACTCCATCTATTTTGTCAAGAAGATTGTGCAGGATGTGGAAAAGGCATATTATCTATCCAACCACAAGTTTTCTTGGGGCACGATTTTAATACTTCTAGTTTTTTATGAGATTATAATCTTAGAATAATCACGTAAAAAAATAAAGTGGGTTTACCCACCAAGACATAATTCCCCATCTGAATAGATCAAATAATTCACTTATCTCGATGCCATCACACCCTCCCACAAAACCAAGATGAAGGGTTGGTTTGATGGCATGAACGAGACATTTGAGAATAAGTGGCACATACCCAAATAGTTGCTCATGTAAATGGGATCCTATGCTTAATTTGATGTAAAGCAACATTATTCTCTCTCATAGATCTTTGTGACAACCATAGATAACTTGTCAGGGTGGATTAAATTGCCTTATGCCTTCACTACCAAATACTTCATGGACTTGGTAAACTACATTTCAAGGGTGTGCCCTATAAATATTCATGTAGATAAGATTTACATTGAGATTCATACTTTTTAAAATATTTATGTTTACTTAGTGAGGCATGCTTATGTGGAAAAGCATAAATATAACGAGACTAACCTCAATCCCTATAGGATAATCATGTAAGGGTATATCTAGGTGATCTTTTATATGCTCAAGTCACAAAATAAATCATCAAGAGGCTAGGAGGTGGAAAAAGAACCACTTCCCTCCCAACCAGAGATGCATGTAGGTGAGGTCAGGAGCAAAGGAGAAAAGGCCAAGACCTAAGGCCACCAACTCTAGCGAGATGTAGGACCAACCTAGGGTCATCCCAAAAAGGCCAAGAACATGCCTCATCACCACCAAAGACCTAGGGGTTACCTATAGATAAAGAGGACATCATTACATCCTAGTCATCTCCTCGAATAGAGCCTAAATGATAAAGGTGAACCCCTTTGCCATTAAAAGGCTCAGAATTTCCTTTAGAATGGAAAGATTGAATTGCACACCCTGCTACCTAGGTAGAAGCTAAACATGAAGAGCCATGAGTGGTGATTCCAAACATAGGTGAGGCATCTCTAGAATATCAACCTAAAAAGGAGCACACTCTTGAGCCAAGTAAAGAATAGACTTGTTGGGTGAATATTTTGTCACCAGCTGATTGACAGCAAAATAGGTGTTTCAACCACAACATAAGGAGATTTGATCAGCCAAATGTGCAGGTCTACCACATCAAAATGGGATAAATCTTTCCTCTCATCAAGGGGAGGTTCCCTATAAATTGCTGAAAATAAACACAGGGGTGGGATAACACCATCCATCTCTCTTTTTTTAGAGATGATGTTCATAGAACAGAGGAGAAATCCTAGGTGATTATTGAAGGTACTTCTCTTCTTTCAAAAGTAATATTCAGTCAACAGCCAGATTCTTTCTTGGGTAGTAAATGTAACAGGGTACAGTGACATAGCAGAATGAGGTGTAGCACAAGGTCTCCACCTCAACTGCCAAAGAGTAAAATATATACAAAGGATAATGAGAACACAAAGTCTTCCCAAGATCCTTTACATAGAAATAGAAAATAAACACACTGAAGACAATTGTAGTAACACAAAGTCTCCCCACATTTGGTTTCAGGACACCTTCCAAGTTACTTCCACTAGTTCTACTTATTTTATTAAATGGACAAGACTGCATTCAAGAAATAGACATAAGAACAATCTCCTAAACAACACAAGTTATCTCAGTATAAAGTCTGAAAGGTTACTTGCTTTCTCATTCAAATAACAAAATATGATTAACAATCTAAGCTCAAAGTCTCAGTAATACCTTTCAATTTGGGTAGAGTTTTGCTTCTATAATATAGAAATCCCTTTGCATAAAATAAGATATTACAATATATAGCACTCCAAGAAAGACTTGGGCTGTTTGTTTCATGAAATGGCCCATGCTACATTCAATGCATTGGACAAAGGAAACTATGTGAAGGGGTCATGTTGGAGCAACATTTAGCATGCCAATTCATCTCAAATGTCTCCTCTAAAGTATGGGCCACTTGGTCATCTTCATGATATATGCGTAGTTGTCTTCTTCACCTTTACTTAATGCAAGAAAAATATGCCATGCCTTTGAATGCCTGTGCTCTCTGATGTCCTCTTGGTGGACTATTCCACCTACTGGAATAACTCCTACACAAATATTTTTAGTATTTATACATCATTCCCTCTTTATTTATTGCATTTTGTCTCTTCCTCATGATCTGAGCTCTCAGGCTATCTTCTCCCTTTATGTTGGCTCTTTCAGCTTCTTCTTCAGTTGGTCACTAAATTTGTTCTTAGGTTCCACACCACATTTGAACATCAATAGTTATTTCATTACTTATGAATTTGATATCCATGGGGATGTCACCGGTCTCTAGGCACCTAAACCACTTTGAACCTTGACCTTTTGAACCTTTCTAAATGTATTGGTTCAATGGTTCAATGGTCGGTGATTCAAAGCTTTGCAAAGGGCCACATTTGTTTTCTTTTCCTTCTATTCAACCATTCAGTTGAACTATTCTTGTGGAACTCTTTGAACTTGTTGAACCTTTGAAGCCTTTAGACTCGGTTGAACCTTTGAACCACTTTGAACTATTGAATCATTTTGGTTCAAGGTTCAGTGGTTCCATGGTTCAATCTATTTCTTTGAATCCTTTGAACTTTTGGGCTTTCTGGATCCTTTCTTTTTTTGTTGAACTCGTTGAACCTTTGAACTTGTTGGGTGAATATTTTGTCGTCAACTAACTGAAGACAAAATGGGTATATCAACCATAGCATAGGGAGATTTACACCACAAAAAGTATGGGTTTACCAAATCTAGATGAAGTAAATCTCTCCTCTCATCAAGGGGAGGTTCCCTATAAATATTTATGCGCTAGATATATGTATATAATTAAGCAAAAAATAACGCATAGGATGGTATAATAGCATCTACCTCTCTTTTTTCATAGGTAATGTATGAAGAACAAAAGAGGGATATCCTGGTCTTTAGCTAACAACACTCCTCTTCTTTCAGGAATGTTATCAAATGGAGAGTAGAAGATCACCTGAAGTAACAAAATCCACAAGTACAATTATGCAAGCACAAAGTCTTTTGTAGCTTTCTTCACCAATCTAGAACAAGCGTAATCGTAGAGTGAAACAAAGCACAAAGTCTTCGCCTGAAACTACAAAATATAACTGAATCTCAAAGATAAAAGTAGCTCAAAGTCTATCTTCTACCTTTTAGAAGCATTCTTAGATAATATAAACACACCCACTTTGCTTATTAAATTGGATAAACAAGAGATTATCAGGAAAGAAAACATAAGAAATTGTTTTCTAGACAACACAGATAACTTCAACACAAAGTCTGAAATAAACCTGCTTCTCATTCATTCAACAAAATATGATTTACAAGTTTGAGCACAAAGTCTCAAAAATTGCTTCAATTTCAGCAAAGTGTTTGCTCTTAATTTTTTCAAGATCATTTACAAATGAGGTCTCCACTATATATAGGGAGAAAATCCTCAAAAACTAGAAAATAATAAAATACAAAAATATCTCAGTCAAAGATGACTCATATTTGACTTTGAGATATTTTTTTGAAATATTTACATGTAATTACATTTTACAAAATTGCATGCACTTTTCACAAAACAAAAGTGCATAAGGAAAGAAGAAGAAAGAAGGGAAAAAATTCAGTTCTTGCTGCCAAATTTCTTTAGATGAGCATCGTACATAGTAATGGATGCCTAAATTCTTATGTTGTCTAGTGCAACTGTGTTCTTGGAGATGATTTTGGCTCTGACTAATGCATTCTTCAATGTTGTGATGGCCTTAGCATGACCAGTTAATCTAAATTTTAGATTTTCCAAAGTTAACTGAGTGTCTAGAATATTATCCACAGAAGACATTGAGAAGGATTTCTCTTCAAAATCTCTTTGAATCATCTCTTTGAAACTATGGATCATTTCTCCTGCTGAGAGAAATTGACTTTCCTTAGAAGTTAGATTGCAAGGCAGTTCTTCCAATTTATTGAGCAGACTTACGTCGCTCTTGTCACCAGCATCCTTGAAAGCTTTGAGATCCTCATTTAAATCTTTGAGTACCTGGATCTTGAAAATCAGTGACTCTTTGATCTCAACATAAGAGTCCTTGCTGGAGATGACACCGATAGATATCAAGGTGTTTTTCTTCAGATTTGTCATCTCCTTCCATTTGGCAAGATATTTTTCTAAACTATTAATCTCCTGAGAGATAAGAGAGATAAAGTCATCTAACTCTGCCCTTAATTTCTTCATCTTGTCCATTTTTTCTGCAACCTCTGATAGCAAGAAAACTCCCTGAGTATGCATTTTTTCAACGTAGTCCTCCATGACTTTTCCCTTTAAGTAATTTTTCTCTGCCTTTTAGATGATAGGGTCATCTACAGAGAAGGCCTCCAGAGTTGCCAATTCAGGGGGAAGAGTGAACCTTCTTATTACTTCCATCAGCTACTCTGTCTTGGCCTTGTAATAATCTTTCATCTCCTTCTCTCGGTCAAATTTTTAGACCATGATATCCATAGCAGACTAAAAGTCACTTTTCGTACCTTCGTGAGTAAATTTTCCAAGTTCAACATGAGAGACGGAATAGCTGCTCATTTTGAAACCCTCAAGGGTTACATCCTGTGGAGGCTTAGCAATTTTCAAAAATTTCTATCCTTTTTCTTCAACCAATTTGGAGAGAATCTTTGGCCTCTTCGAAGCCTTGACTTTCACCGGCACTATTTTGCCAAAGTCAAAGTCATCTGGAGAGATGTCCAACTTCTTTCTTTTGGGGGTGAATGCTGACATCTAAAGCAGGAGAGAAGTACCTGTCATGGCAATGGTTGTTTCAGCTAGCGTTACCATGACAACTTCTACACTGTTAGTGGTGACAGTGGTCACAGTTAGAATAACAGGTGAAACTGTACCAATTATTGATTATGGCTCTTGTGCAAAACTTTCCCCTAAATTGAAAGAGGAAGATGAAAAACTTGGAATGGACCCAGAGGAGCGAGGAGTACTTCCAAAAGTGCCCTGAGGATCGTCAAATATGACTCTAAAAGGAGATACAGCTCCAAAAGAGGGAACACTAATCAAAGAGATAAGAGAAGAGGGTGCCACAAGAGACTGAGGTGGAGAAGGAGAGACGCTCTTAAGTGGTTGTGCTTCTTCTTATGAAGGTAGAGGTTCAGTGCTTGGTTGTCCTATCGGTTGGTCATCTGTTTCCATTGGCTGAGTTACCTGTATCTGAGGGCTCTATTTTTCAGTTTCTTTAGCTACCGCTTTAGGCTCTTCAGTAGAGTTTTGGTTTCTTAGACACAGATGATTCTAGGCTTGTGAGGCCTAGAAGGGGAAGGTGCATCACCTTTGTTCTTGGTTTTGTTTTCAGCCTTCTTCATCTTTGCTTGGTATTTAACCTCTGATCCCGTGATAAATTCTTTCAGTTTGATTCCTCTCGTTGCTAACCAATCATTGGTGTTAGCCAATATTGATTCAAATCTTTTTCTCAAAAAAGTTAGTTCCTTCTAAGACCATTGAGTTGAAGGAAGAGGGGAGCCAGCAACCTTTTCAGCCAGGTATCTATTATTGATGATGTTCCCATCATCGGCCAGATTAGAGGGGATCTCTACAAGCCCCAGATATTTAATCTGGTCTAGGGTCAGCCTGCAATAATCTATCTTTCTGATTTCTTTGGCCATCCTCAGGTCGATCCAGATATCTTCAATCATGGGCTCATGGAACTAAGTTTTCCACCTGATTTTGTCGTTAACTCCCCTATAGTCAAATTTATCTCTTCTCTTGAACTGCTTTAGGGTGACCATCTGCATTTTTGTTTCCATGACTTTGGCTTTGGCTACTGTTGCAATGATTAGAAACCTAAAACCTAGTTTCTTCAGCTCCATTTGTTTGGTATGCATGACAATCAGTTGTCGACAACGTTCTATTAGTACCAACTTATTTGAAGGGAACCTAGGGAGCATATAGGGGTAGCCTTGGAAAAAGCCAACCCAAAGATAGCAAAAGGTGAGAAATTGGAGGAACATGCAGTCGTAGTCATTGACCACTGTCCAAGCCTCGTTTGATACACTTTTCTGCTCAAGTTGAGGGTCGAAGAGATATAGAAATACAGTGAAGAAGGCATCAGTTACCTTTTTAAAATGACGAGTTGACCCTTGAAGTGTCAACTGGGGATAATATGAGTATACTAGGGTTGTCTTTCTATCCCTTTCGGTTGTCAAACCCAAAAAAAATCTCATTACGACAGCTATGTACACAAGGTACAAAGTCATATAAAACTTAGAAGTCTATACCTTGGTTAGCTGCTCATGAAGAGCGTTGTTGATCTGCTCTCCCTAAAAGATGACCTGCTTGCCTTAGAAGATGATTTTAATGAATGGGTACATCCATTCATGGAACAGTGAGGAAGATGGGAGGCCTCGTACTCTGTTGAGAAGGGTGATCAAGTCACCAACTTCTTCAATGAAGTCACTCCTTGGAAAGTTTCACGGCCATCTGGATAGTTTGGTTCTGGGGGTCTTGAGCCATTTGTAGTTCATCACTTTCTTTGCCCTCTCAGGGTCTTTGTCATATTCCTTTTGGGCATCCACAAAGTCAATCTTGGTTACTTCAGTGGCTAGAGGGCACACGAAGACTTTGTCAATGAATTTGGGATCCAGCCGAATCACCACATTACCACTGGCATCTGAGACCGACCTGGTCTCTTTGTTGTAGAAGCGGGCACATTGAAAGACGAACTCTGTATGATGTGCTGCCACTAGGAAAGTGGCAACCAGGTGGATGTTACTTTCAACAATCCTCTTTATCTTTGTGCTTGGGTTCATCACCTTCATTCGAGTTATGAACTCGGCCATGTCCATGTGTCCAATTTCAGTGTCTCGGATGTCATCGACATTGGAGGAGACCAAAGTGAGTGGGAAGACACCCTGATATTTATATTTCATGGTTTTTACCTTTTTCAGAGATGCTTCAGACATGGGAACTGGCTTTGGTCAGACAGGTGTCAATGAGCAAGAGTTCTCTGAAGGTACTGCAGACATGATTACGAGATTAGGAAAAAGTGGATGAATTGGGAAAAACACATTTTAAGTGATCCTGGTCAATGGAGGTCACTTTAAAAGGATGGGTTGAAAAAAGGACCAAAAAATGAGGAAGAAAGGAAAAAAAAGGGAAAGGACAGAAAATTCCCTCAGAGTTAGAAAAATCCAGAGGGATGCACGGGCAATGAAAATCACCGCCCATGCATCCAGAAGTGAAAGAATGTAAGGGTGGCAAAATTCACCACCCATATAGGTCTGGCCTGCAGAGGCGACAAAAATCACTGCCCTAGCAAAAAAAAGAGAAAAAGGTAGGGGCGGTAAAATTTGCCACCCATACATATTAGAAGGAAACAAGTAGGGGTGGCAAAATTTGCCACCCCTGCATGTTGGGTTTGAAAATGGCAAGGGCAGTGAATTTTGCCGCCCCTACAGGGATGGCTTGCACGGCTGGGGAGATGCATGGGCAGCAAATTTTTCTGCCCTCGTAAGGAAAAGGGGTTTGGGGTCGAGGTGTGGGCGGTGATTTTTGCCACCCACGTGGGTCCTTGGGAAGAAACCCACGGGTGAAAGGAAACACAGCAAAAAATTGCTGCCCGTGAAAGTTCTCAAGAGGAAAAACCATAGACAAGGCAGAGAAGGGGAAAAAAATAAATAAAAACACTCTAACGACAATAAAAACAAACTAACAATGTTAAAGAGGAAAGAAGCTAAGAAAGGAAGGACAAAAAAAGCAAATGCAAGACCTACCTGGAAAGCTGCACGCATCACAGGGTGAAATCTGCCAAATCGCACCTCAAGTCATTCGTTAGATCATCCAGATGCGAAGGGCAGGAGGAGAGGAGGAAGTAATGAGAAGAAATGGGGTTTAAATCAGTTTATATGGGGTGAAAAACAACCCCAACAACCCGCTGTATGTGGCAATAAATGCCGCACATGGAAATCGAGGCATGCTTGGGTGGCAAAATTTATCGCCCTTGCATGTTTCAGTGAGTTCAAACGTAAGGGTGGAAAAATTTGCCACCCTTGCAGGTCAAGATGCAGGGGCAACAAATTTTGTCACCCTTATATTACAAAGGTCAAAAATGCACTGGCGGCAAAAACTATCGTCCGTGCACGAATATAGAAGAAAAGACCAACTCTGGAAGAGGTAGTCTGGAGAGGGATTTTCTTGGTCACAACGAGATCAAAACCACTCTTACGTTCTTAGGCCAAAATGAGAATAAATTCAAAGCCCATCTCAAAAACAAACTTAGAGAGATAAAAGATGAAACAGACAAGTTTCATAGGGGGTTGTTCCCAAAAATGGGCAAGATAATTTTAGAAACAACAGCTGGCTCCTATTGAGGAAATTTCATTAATCAAATTGATTAGTGAGAGTAGAAACTAGTCTCTAAGTACCTTCATCCAAGCCATTGGGCTATGGAGTCAAGCTAAAAATAAAAGAAAAATAGACAAAACATAAAAACTATACATATATACAAATGGACTTATCCAAGCCTCAAGGATTGAACGACTTCAGATGATGTCCGTTGTGAGGTAGTGAGAATGGTGTTCCATCTTGGTACTCCAGCAAGAAACTAGCCTCACCACAGAGCTGTCGAATGGTGAGCGGGCCTCTCTATAGGGAGTTGAATTTGTCGTGCATCCCTTTTGGTTCTCGCCTTTTGTCCCACAACAAGACTTGATCTCCGACTTGGAATTCACGGACCTTAGCTTTTTTATCAAAGAGTGCCTTCACCCAGTTTTGATGCTCCTTAATCCAATCCACTACCATGGCTCGATGCTCATTCAGCTCGTTCAGACACATGATTATTTTGTCGATTGAGCTCTCGAAGGTTGAGTCTTTGATTGCTTTAGTTAACTTGAGCGTTGATAGTTCAAGGGTGATGAGAATTTTTGCATTTAATCTATATAGAAGCTGGAAAGGTGACATACTTATAGCCCTTTTTAGTGTTATCATATATGCCCATAAAGCATCATACAATGCTTTGTGCCATGTTTTCTGATTATCGTCCACCAATTTCTTGATAATAGTGACCAGGTTCTTATTACTCGATTCTGCTTGGCCATTTCCTTGAGGAAAATAATCCAAAGTATGGGATAGGGTAATCCCATAATAGAAACAAAATTGAGTAATTTTATGTGATGAAAAATAGGTTGCATTATCTGTTATGATCTTTAGTGGGACCCCAAACCTGGAAATGATATTTTCTTTGAGAAAGCTACACACCACTTCAGACATAGCATGCTTGGTTGGGATGGCCTCCACCCACTTAGTGAAGTAATCCATTGCCGTGAGGACATAATCATGTCTAGCACTTGAAGATGGGTTGACTACACCAATGAAGTCAATGCCCCACTGCTAAAATGGTTCTTCGATTACTATTGGCTTGAGAGGCAAAGTAGGCAGGTTAGGCTTTCTAACGAATTGTTGACATAATTCGCACCTATGCATCTATTTGTAGGCATCCTAGAATAGCGTCGGCTAATAATACCTTGCTTGTAGAATTTTGTGCGTTGTCACTAGTGCAAAAAAATTTCCTCCATAGGCCAGATTGTAGAAAGATTCTAAGAGTCTTTCTTGTTGTGCCTTGTCAACACAACGAAGAAATGCCCCGTCCAGGTTTCTCTTGTAAAGACCATTGTCTCAAAAGACATAACCAACCGCTTTTAACTTAACATTCCTTTTCTCTTTAAAAGAAAGGTGAGTGGAACACTTACCATATGTCAAAAAATGAGCAATGTCAGAATACCACTCATCAATATTTGCAACAAAGAGGATCGTAGGGATGCCTTCGATCACTACTTCTTCATTTTTCGCTTTACCTAAAATATTGTTAGTGATCAACTGGCAAAGACCCTTTCCCCATACGAGCTTGGTTGGTTTGATGTCTAGATCAAACTCCTGAGTCTTGGCAATCTAGTTACCTCTCTTCGTACTAAACTCTTGCTGAGTCAGAATAGATTTTACTGTTGTGTCTAGTACAAGAACTTCAGTGTGAGAGTTCAAAATATAAAACCTAAAGTGCTTGACCACTGCGTATGCATGCTTCTCCATAAGGGAATATTTTAGCTCATGATCTTTAAGTGGAAAACTCATGAAAGAGATAGGAGATTCTACACCTTCTAGATTATGTTGGACCAAAATGGTTGATAGTGTATGTTCGGAGGCATAACTATATATTTTGAAATTTTTAGTATAATTTAGACAAACCAAGACTGGTGCACAGGTGATTGCTCCCTTAATTTCTTTGAACGCTGATTTGCCCTCAGCAGTCCACCTAAATGTAACATTGCCCTTCATCATGTTGACAATGTGATGGGTTTTCTTAGCAAACTCAAGAATAAACCTTCAGAGAAAATTCACCTTTCCAAAGAAAGAGTGAACTGTTGTCTTGCTGGTAGGCAGAGTAAGTTTTTGGATAGACTTGACTCTCTCTGAATCAATTTTAATACCTTCACGGGACACAATGTGTCTGAGAAGTTTTCCTTCAGTTACTCTGAAAATAGATTTCTTTGGGTTTAAAGAAATATCATTCTGATGATAGCATTCCAGTATCCTTTGCAAATGGTGAACATGTTCATAACAATGTTTTGAAAACACTGTCAGATCATCCAGGTATACTACAATGAATTTTCCCATCTCATCTTTGAAAGTGAGATCCATCACCCTTTGAAAGGTGGTGCCAGCATTTATCAAACCAAAAGGCATTCTTTGATAAGAAAATGTGCCCCAAGGTGTGGTGAATGTTGTCTTATGTTGATCTGCTTTTCTGACCTCGACCTGATTGTACCCCAAAAAACCATCCAGCATTGATAACATTTCTAAACCTGTTACCATCTGTATAACTTGATCCATGATAGGAAGGAGGTAGTTATCTTTTAAAGACGACTGATTTAAGTTTTTGAAATCCACACAGATTCGAATTTTGCCATTCTTCTTCCTGACAGGCACTATATTGGCAATCCATGTTGAGTGATGGATTGGGAAAATTATTCAGGCATCAAGCATCTTTTGTATCTCAACTAAAATGGTACCTGAGATTTTTGGGTTATATTGCCTGGATTTTTACTTATAAGGTAGAGAGTTGGCCTTCAAAAGAATGTCGTGGCGAATGCCATTTGGCCTGAGTGATTTCAGATCATCATGGGAATAGGTCAATACATTTATATATTGGCAAAGTAAACTAGCAAGCTTAAATCTCTCCTTGAGAGTGCAGCATTTCCTAATATTTACTATTTTAGGATCTTGCTTGGTTCCCAAGTTTACCTGATCAAAATCTTGAGAGGATTTTGAATCTGTTCGCTATTGTTTAATAAACTTGTCATGGTTATCAAACAACTTCTCTAGTGAAAGTAGGCCTTTGGAAATCTTATTTCCTTTAAGCTGTAGAAAATCCTCACCTGTATTTATATTTGACTTGGGAGTTGCTTCGCATTCTTGGAGTTCACTACCTTCAAAACGCAATTGTTCAAAACTGTCCTTTTACTCCAAAAAGGTGATCATCTGATCATCATTGTTAAATACTTGAGAATGATCGGCATTATCAAGTACACTTGGCTAAAAGACCAGCTCAATAGTGTACCTATCTCCCTTAAAGTCTGGGTGAGGGACTAAAAGGGTGGCAGAGATAGCCAATACATCTACCCGGTCATTGAATTCCCTTGAAACGACAGAGATGTTGAAAGTGTCAAAATTTTCAATCTGATCCTAGAATAAATTATGATAATGGCACAACCTTTCATTTTTCATCTGATAAAGGTTTCTCACTCGATAGACTATCAATTCAACGTCCCCTTTAGCATGGAGTAGCCTAATGCCTTTTTCTTTGGCAGCCTGTAGTTCGAGCAATAGGGACTCGTACTCAATCGTGTTGCTGGTATTGTTAAACTACAAATTGTAAGATAGAGGAATAATGTCTCTCTAAAGAGATACCAACACAACCCCGGCTCCCAAACTAGTAAAAGAGAAGCTGTCATCAAATTCTAAGGTCCATACCTTGTTAGACGCTGCCTTTTCTTTGAAAACTCTTTCGTTTAGGGGGAGAGATTCTTCCACATGTTTATTTTGATTTTTTGATTCTCCTGTTGTGTCAGTTGAACACAATCTCAAGTCATCACCCATAAGAGTTTCATTAGATGCCCCATGGAACTCATCCGTAAACAAGAAGTAGTTGCCCATGTCTGAGGACTCAAATAAAATTTGAGCTTCCGGTGCCGATGATCGGATAACTACATACCTTGCTTCTTTTTTAGGAAGCAACTTTTTCATGACACCTTGGATTGGGATTCTTGCTTTCGACAAGTCCATACTTAGCTCACCTCTAACATCTTTACAAAAATTTTGCCCAAGCAGGATGCCGTAAGATGCTAAAACATCAGCCACTAAAACTGTCATTTTTATCTACTTTTTTGGAAAAGCTGTGAAGACATATTAAGCATCTTTTATTTGACCAAAGAGGGGAACTTGCTTATTTTCCATGGAAAAACACCTCCCAAAAGTTTTGGTCAAAGTCAGACCAAGAGAATCTGCCACCTTGGCGGGCATGACATTATCTGAAGCTCCAGAGTCTATAATGCAATTACTCAGTTTATAACCATTTATAAGTAGGAAAACATAGAAAGGTTCTATTTTCCTAAGAGCAACAGGAGGAGTCACAACAAGATTGTTTTGGGTCAGTTTATCTTTAGGGGGATCATGAACGGCCTTCAAATAATCTTATCCTACGGGGACGGCTTTATTTTTTACATATTCTACTAACTTATCAAACGGTTCTGGGTTAACCCTCAAATATTCAATCTCTGGCATTTGAATTTTAGTTTTTTTAGCATGATAAATTATATCAAATAATTGAAAAGAAATTGAGACAAAGGAAGAGAGTCCATCATCTTGAATTTTAGTAGGTACAACACTGGTCTGAGCAACAGAAGTGGAAGGGATGGAGTGGTTGGAGGAACTTACTTTTTTATGAATCACTTGATCTTTTGATTGTGGAGGCAATAGAGTCCCATGTTTAGCAATAGAAACTGCTAATTGGGGCTCCTCCTCTGCCTTTCCTTTGTCAGTTTGGGAAGCTGACTGATTTTGAAATCTGATGAAAACAGCATAAAATCCATCCAAACCCTCCCCTTTACTTTCAGCTTCGTCTTGGTAATCTAGGAAACTGATATTGGAGTCACCAGCTAATTCTTCTTCCTACTCATCAAAGAGATTAGCATCTTTTTGTTGGTCCAACTGAGGTTGAAATGAATAGTCGTGTTCAGCCTCTAGATAGCCAACCGCTGAATTGGTAGGTGCTGCTTCAATGGCCAATTTCCCTGGAGGGGGAGGCAGACGATTTGGTTGCCCTTGGTTTCGAGTAGCATTACCCTAATACTGCTAATTCTAGAACATTCTCCTGGGCATATCTCTATAGGTAGGAGCAAATGTACCTTGGGCTATTTGCCTCGTCAAAGCTATTAGTTCATTTGTAAATTTCTGCACCATAAGATCTATAGTGCCTGAAGAAGAAATTTTAGCAGATGAAGAGAATTTATTTTTACTAAGGTCTTTTCTGATCTTACCTACCAGAATAAGATCATCTTCAATCTCAATAGCCAAATCTTGAGCCAGGGCTAGATCCATAAGGCCAGCTCATCTCAATAGGAAACTTACTTCAGGAAGCTGCGAATTGATGAAAAAGTATTTGAGATTCTCTGGCGTAGGCTGAGCCATAGTTGGGATCCGATTTCTCAACTTGTTGAATTTAGCTATGAAATCCCTCATAGGTTCTTGGGATTCTTTTTTCATTTGTGTTAGCTAAGCTCACAAAGCATGTGCATCTTCAGCAAATTTAAATCTGGCTTCAAATTTAGATTTGAGCGTATCCCAATCAGTTATTGACCTGACCTACATGTGATAGAACTAATCTGCGGTAGCTCCTTGTAGGGTTTCCATGAAAAGTCTCACTGTTACATCTTTAAATTCAACACCAATTACGCCGCATGCTATGGAGAAAGCAGCAATATGCTCGTCGAGATGAACCTTCTCATCACCAAAAAACTTAGGAAACTTTTATCTAGAACTACAAGGTAGTTCATGTAAAAGTGCATTCAAATTAAGAGGACCAAAGGAATTTCTCCACGGGCCTTGAGCCATAATGATAAGAGGATTAAATGGCGGGATAACAAACTTTGGTGGGGTATTTATAGGCAGGGCGCGATTGACAGCAGGAAAAGAAGCTCTTCCTTATGAGGGTGATCCGATAAGGTCAGGAGGAAGACTTCTAGATCATTGGAGGAAAGGCGATGGAGGGAACAGATCAAAGTTGCTCTGCTGTGCCAACTCAAACACGGAATCAAAAACAACCGTAGATCTCTGGCTTCTGGTGTAGCGTGGAGTTGCCAGATTTCAAGATGCTCATTCGTAATCCCCAGCAGAGTCACCAAAAAACTATTGGGTGAATATTTTGTCGTCAACTAACTGAAGAAAGAATGGGTATATCAACCACAGCATAGGGAGATTTACACCATGAAAAGTATGGGTTTACCAGATCTGGATGAAGTAAATCTCTCTTCTCATCAAAGGGAGGTTCTCTATAAATATTTATGCGCTAGATATATGTATATAATTAAGCAAAAAATAACACATGGAATGGTATAACAGCATCTACCTCTCTTTTTTTAGAGGTAATGTATGAAAAACAAAAAAGAGATATCCTGGTCTTTAGCTAACAACATTCCTCTTCTTTCAGGAATGTTATCAAACGGAGAGCAGAAGATCACCTGAAGTAACAAAATCCACAAGTATAATTACGCAAGCACAAAGTCTTCTGTAACTTCCTTCACCAATCTGAAATAAGCGTAACCATAGAGTGAAATGAAGCACAAAGTCTTTGCTTTAAACTATAAAAGATAACTAAATTTCGAAGATAAAAGTAGCTCAAAGTCTATCTTCTACCTTTTAGAAGCGTTCTTAGATAATATAAACACACCCACTTTGCTTATTAAATCAAATAAACAAGAGATTATCAGGAAAGAGAATATAAGAAATTGTTTCCTAGACAACACAGATAACTTCAACACAAAGTTTGAAATAAACCTGCTTCTCATTCATTCAACAAAATATGATTTACAAGTTTGAGCACAAAGTCTCAAAAATTGCTTCAATTTCAGCAGAGTGTTTGCTCTTAATTTTTCCAAGATCATTTACAAATGAGGTCTCCACTATATATAGGGAGAAAATCCTCAAAAACTAGAAAATAATAAAATACAAAAATATCTCAGTCAAAGATGACTCATCTTTGACTTTGAGATATTTTTCTGAAATGTTTACATGTAATTATATTTTACAAAATTGCATGCACTTTTCACAAAACAAAAGTGCATAAGGAAAGAAGAAAAAAGAAGGGGAAAAATTTAGTTCTTGCTGCCAAATTTCTTTAGATGAGCATCATAGATAGTAATGGATGCCTGAATTCCTATGTTGTCTGGCACAACTATATTTTTAGAGACGATTTTGGCTCTAATTAATGCATCTTTCAATGCTGTGATGGCCTTAGCATGACCAGTTAACCTAGATTTTAGATTTTTGAAAGTTAACTGAGTGTCTAGAATATTATCCATAGAAGACATTGAGAAGGATTTCTCTTCAAAATATCTTTGAATCATCTCTTTGAAACTGTGGATCATTTCTCCTGCTGAGAGGAATTGATTTTCCTTGGAGGTTAGATTGCAAGGCAGTTCTAGTTTATTGAGTAAACTTACGTCACTCTTGTCACCAGCATCCCTGAAAGCTTTGAGATCCTCAATTAAATCTTTGAGTACTTGGATCTTGAAAATTAGTGACTCCTTGATCTCAACATAAGAGTCCTTGCTGGAGATGACACCGATAGATATCAAGGTGATTTTCTTTAGATCTTTCATCTCCTTCCATTTGGCAAGATATTTTTCTGAACTATTAATCTCTTGAGAGATAAGAGAGACAATGTCATCTAATTTTGTCTTTAATTTCTTCATCTTGTCCATCTTTTTTGCAACCTCTGATAGCCAGGAAACTCTCTGAGTATGCATTTTTTCAATGTAGTCCTCCAAGACTTTTCTCTTTAAGTAAGTCTTCTCTACCTTTTGGATGATAGGGTTGTCTACAGAGAAGGCCTCCAGAGTTGCCACTTCAGGGGGAAGAGTGAACCTTCTTATTACTATCATTAGCTGCTCTGTCTTGGCCTTGTAATAATCTTTCATCTCCTTCTCTAGGTCGAATTTCTAGACCATGATGTCCATAGCAGACTGAAGGTCACTTTTTGCACCTTCGTAAGTAACTTTGCCAAGTTCAACATGAGAAATGGAATAGCTGCTCATTTCAAAACCCTCAAAGGTTGCATCTGGTGGAGGCTTAGCAATTTCCAAAAAAAATTGTCCTTTTTCTTCGACCAATTTAGAGAGTATCTTTGGCCTCTTCGGAGCCTTGGCTTTCACCAGCACTATTTTGCCAAAGTTGAAGTCATCTGAAGAGATGTCCAACTTTTTTCTTTTGGGGGTGAATGTTGACATCCAGCACAGGAGACAAGTACCTATCGTGGCAATGGTTGTCTCAATTGGCATTACCATGACAGCTTTTACACTGTTAGTGGTGACAGTGGTCATAGTTAGAGTAACAGGCAAAACTATACCAATTATTGATTCTAGCTCTTGTGTAGAACTTTCCCCCAGATTGAAAGAGGGAGATGACAAACTTGGAATGGACCCAGAGGAGTGAGGAGAACCTCCAAAAGCACCCTGAGGATCACCAAATATGACTCTAGAAGGAGAGGCAGCTCCAGAAGAGGGAACACTAATCAGAGAGATAAGAGAAGAGGGTGCCACAAGAGACTGAGGTGGAGAAGGAGAGATGCTCTTGAGCGGTTGTGCTTCTTCTTGTGAAGGCAGAGGTTCAGTGCTTGGCTGTCCTATCGGCTGATCATCTATTTCCATTGGCTGAGCTATCTATGTCTGAGGACTCTATTCTTCAGTTCTTTTAGCTACCACTTCAGGCTCTTCAGTAGTCTTTGGTTTCTTAGACACAAAGATGATTCTAGGCTTGTGAGGCCTAAAATGGAAAGGTGCATCACCTTTGTTCTTGGTTCTATTCTCGACCTTTTTCTTTATCTTTGCTTGGTATTCAGCCTCTGGTCCCGTGATAAATTCTTTCAGTTTGATTCCTCTGGCTGCTAATCAATCATTGGTGTTAGCCAATATTGGTTCAAATCTTTTTCTCAGAGAAGTTAGTTCCTTCTAAAACCACTGAGTTGGTGGAAGAGGGGAGCCAGCAACCTTTTTAGCTAGGTATATGCTATTGATGATATTTTCATCATTGGCCAGATTGGAGGGGATCTCTGCAAGCCCCAGATATTCAATCTGGTCTAGGGTCAGCCTATAATAATCCATCTTTTTGATTTCTTTGGCCATCCTCAAGTCGATCTAGATATCTTCAATCATGGGCTCATGGAACTGAGTTTTTTGCATGATTTTGTCCTTGACTCCCCTGTAGTCAAATTTATCTCTTCTCTTAAACTGCTTTAGGGTGACCATCTGCATTTCTATTTCCATGACTTTGGCTTTGGCTGTTGTTGCAATAGAATACCTATCAATTTTGATTGGAAACCTAAAACCTAGTTTCTTTAACTCTATTTGTCTGGTATGCATGACAATCAGTTGTCGACAAAGTTCTATTAGTACCAACTTATCTGAAGGGAACCTGGGGAGCATATAGGGGTAGCCTTGGAAAAAGCCAACCTGAAGATAGCAGAAGGTGGGAAATTAGAGGAACATGTAGTTGTAGTCATTGACCACTGTCCAAGCCTCATCTGATACTCTCTTCTACTCAAGTTGAGGGTTGAAGAAACATAAAAATATGGCAAAGAAGGTGTCATTAACCCTTTTGAAATGATGGGTTGACCCTTGAAGTGTCAACTAGGGATAATATGAGTATATTGGGGTTGTCTTTCTATTCCCTTCAGTTGTCAAACCCAAAAAATTTTGCATTATGGCAGCTATGTACACAAGGTATGAAGTCATATAAAACTTGGAAGAAGTTTGTACCTTGGTTAGTTGCTCATAGAGAGCGTTGTTGATCTGCTCTCCACAAAAAATGACCGGCTTGCCTTGGAGGATGATTTTAATGAATGGGTACATCCATTCATGGAACAGTAAGGAAGACGAGAGGCCTCTTACTCTGCTGAGAAGGGTGATCAAGTCACCAACTTCTTCAATGAAGTCACTCCTTGGAAAGTTTCACGACCATCTGGATAGGTTGGTTCTGGGGGTCTTCAGCCATTTGTAGTTTATCACTTTCTTTGCCCTCTCAAGGTCTTTGTTGTATTCCTTCTGGGCATCCACAAAGTCAATCTTGGTTACTTCGGTGGCTAGAGGGCACATGAAGACTTTGTTAATGTATTCGGGATCTAGCCGAATCACCACATTGCCACTGGCATCTGAGACCGACCTGTTCTCTTTGATGTAGAAGTGGGCACATTGAAGGATAAACTCTGTATGATGTGCTGCCACTGGGAAAGCGACAACTAGGTGGATGTTGCTTTCAACAATCCTCTTTATCTCTGTGCTTGGGTTCGTTGCCTTCGTTCGAGTTATGAACTCGGCCATGTCTACATGTCCAATTTCGGTGTCTTGCATGTCGTCGACATTTGAGGAGACTGAAGTGAGCGGGAAGATGCTCTGGTATTTATATTTCATGGTCTTCACTTTTTTCGGAGATGCTTCAAACATGGGAACTGGCTTTGGTCGAACATGTGTCAATGAGCAAGAGTTCTCTGAAGGTATTGCAGACATGATTACGAGATTAGGGGAAAGTGGATGAATTGGGGAAAATGCATTTTAAGTGATCCTGGTCAATGGAGGTCACTTAAAAAGGATGGGTTGAAAAAAGGACCAAAAAATGAAGAAAAAAAGGAAAAAAAGGGAAAGGATGAAAAATTCCCTCGAAATTAGAAAAATCTAGATGACGGATGCACGAGCAGCAAAAATTGCCACCCATGCATCCAGAAGTGAAAGAATGTAAGGGCGGCAAAATTCGTCGTCCATATAGGTCTGGCCTGCAGAGGCGGCAAAAATCACCGCTCTAGCAAGAAAAAAGAGAAAAAGGTAGGGGCGGTGAAATTCCCCACCCCTGTAGGAATGGCCTGCATGGGTAGAAAAATTTGTTGCCCATACATATTAGAAAGAAACAAGTAGGGGCGGCAAAATTTGCCACCCCTGCATGTTGGGTTCAAAAATGGTAGGGGTGGCAAATTTTGTCGCCCTTGCACGGATGGCTTGCACGGCTAGGGAGATGCGTGGGCAAAAAATTTCACCGCCCTCACAAGGAAAAGGGGTTTGGGGTCGAGGCATAGGCAGTGATTTTTTCCACCCATGTGGGTACTTGGGAAGAAACCCACAGGCGAGAGGAAACACATTGAAAAATCACCGCCTGTGGAGGTTTCCAAGAGGAAAAACCACAGACAAGGTAGAGAAGGGGGGAAAAAATAAATAAAAACACCCTAACGACAATAAAAATGAACTAACAAAGCTAAAGAGGAAAGAAGCTAAGAAAGGAAGGAAAAGAAAAGCAAATGCAAGACCTACTTGGAAAGCTGTGCACATCACAGGGTGAAATCTGCCAAATCGCACCTCAAGTCGTCCGCTGGATCATCCAGACGCGAAGGGCAGGAGGAGAGGAGGAAGTAATGAGAAGAAATGGGGTTCAAATTAGTTTATATGGGGTGAAAAAAAACTCTAATAACCCACCGCGCGTGGCAATAAATGCCACGCATGGAAATCGAGGCATGCTTGGGTGGTAAAATTTGCCACCCTTGCATGTTTTGGTGAGTTCAAACGTAGGGGCGGCATAATTTGCCGCCCTTGCAGGTCAAGATGTAGGGGCAGAAAAAATTTCCACCCTTGTAAGACAAATGCAGGGGCGGTAAATTTTGCCACCCTTATATTACAAGGGTCAAAAATGCACTGGCGGCCAAAATTGCCGCCCGTGCATGAAAACGAAAGAAAAGACCAACTCTGGAAGAGACAGTCTGGGGAGGGATTTTCTTGGTCACAACGAGATCGTAACCACTCTTACATTCTTAGGCCAAGATGAGAATGAATTCAAAACCCGTCTCAAAAATAAACTTAGAGAGACAAAAGATGAAATGGACAAGTTTCGTAGGGGGTTGTTCCCAAAAATGGGCAAGATGATTTTGGAAACAATAGAACCATTTTGGTTCAATGGTTTAATGTTTCCATGGTTCAATGTTTCAATCTTAAGTCTTTGAAGCCTTTGATTCTTTTAAGTCTGTCAGAGCTGTTGAACCATTTGAAGCGATGAACCACTCAAACTTGTTGAACTTCATTGAACCATTGAACCCCTTTAGACATGGCAAAGTCTTCGAATTCTCTATATCTTTTGAAGCGATCAACTCCTTTTAAACCTTTGAACCACTTAAAACTTTGAACTTGGCAAAATTTCAAGGTTGAATGGTTCATTTCACTTGTTTGAAGCCTGTCGATGGACCTTTGATTGAACCTCAGCGTTGAACCATTCTTGAAAATGCCTAAGTGTTGGAACTTCTTTCTGAGCAAGCCTGCCTATTGAATGTATGAGTTATTTAGCTGAGAAAACTTGAATAATTGAAGAATTTGAATACTCAGAACATTTTTTAAAAAAGGAAGAGATCATTTGGGCCTGCAGGACCCAAATAGTTGATATGTTGTCCACAAAAACAAGTGATAGTTTTTTTGGGAATAACAAGACTATTGTACCAAGTGAGGAACATCTTATGGCAAACCAGAAAGTGGACATTAAAATTCTAACACTAGAAGAAGCTAATAGGGGAGAAGACCCCAATGAAGAGGACCTTGGTACCAACACTAGTGAACATGCAAAGAACCCTACAATTATAGACTTCGAACGTGACCCCCCAAAGGGAAACCAACTAATGTAGGGGGTATAATAACAATATAAAAATTATGAACCTCCCATTTGTGTTGTGTTCCAATAGGATATGATAGACAAATGTTTTTATTTATGAAACTTTTTCCTTGAACATGAGTCCATAGAACAAACTCAATGTGAGATGTCCTTTAAGATGGAAGTATATCATGATGAATAATGGTTTGAGCTTCCAAGGGACAATACTAACATAAGTCCATAAGTGGTAGGTGTTCCAGACATGCTTTAGATAAGTATCACAATTTTCTCTCCAATGTAAATAGGCATGACACTTATCAAGTTTGCCCTAGAGGTTTCTAAGGTTTCGAGGCAAAACATTCTTAATATCCATAACATGAGTCATATCCATGCTAAACATTAGGAGATTATGTGACTGTATAAAGAGGAACATGAAACATGGTGAAAGGTTGAAGAGGAAATTGAAGAACTCATGTGCCAACTGAGTAAAACAAAAGTGGCTCAGCTTAGGATGTTGGGCCTTTGATAAACAATTTTGAGAAGAAAACCAACACTTGTTCATGGATTTCCTATTACTAGTGAGGAAATCAGTAAGCTATAGATGATCATGGACCTTATATTCACTAAAAGTAAAAACCAAGTAGATATTAGACAAGATAAAATTTAGGTAACTAAGAAAAATTTTGAGGCTATGGAGGTCTACCAAAAAAAATTAATAAATTGAGCACCACCATTCCCATCACCGATGGGGTTTTTGTCAACTTGGCATGGCCAAGTAAAATTTTGGAAGCACAACTACTACCTGAGGAACAACAATTTTAGCAATTGGCATAGAATACTTTAAGCATTAAGGACAAGGCCCAACACATAAAAGTTTTCCAAGATGTCTAAAAACTAGAAGCACAAATAAATTCCCATCAATAACAATTGAATGTTAGTTTCTCAAAATTGTGAGGATAAGTTTTGGCAAAGGTTGGGGCCCTTGAAGACACTCACAAGACTGTAAGTTCTCAGCTTGAGACTTTGACAACTCAAGATTATACCTTTTTGGAGTAACTTGCTAAGTTGAATAAATTAAAGGGTAAAGGGGGGTTTATTACTTCTAATCTTCAAACAACCCTCAACTAGTAGGAAGAGCTCAAGTGCAAATTTCAAGAGGCAAATCCTACAGTTTTGTCCATTGAGGAAACTATTACATAGTCTGGGATGAACTATCAAATTAATAAGGAGTGATGTTAGACCCCAAAAATTTGGAATAAATATATTCTAAGTATTTTGGATCCATAAGTATGAAATATCAAGGGCACAAGAGTAGGCATGCAGGACCATGGTGCAAAAGAGAGAAATATAAGGGAATGGCATGGAAGGGCAAGTCATGAAATATAAGGAAGTGGAGAATGAGTAGAAGATGCAGGACTCAAAGTTATGCAAGACTAAGACAAGAGCATAGGGAGTGGAGGCAGTTACAAATTATTTCAATAAAGTGTCAAGGATTAATGAAATTGAAAATCTAGCACTGATATGTGAAAGAAGAGGAACATAAACACAAAGATCTAGCATAGAGAGGGCATATAGGGATGGTTAGGCTTGAGGTAATGGGAATTAATTATAATGGCTCTTCATGACTCATTGTTATTAATGGTCATTGGTTAGTCATCATTTTGTTATTTTTTATGTAACTAAAGGTAAGGGTTTACTCATGTATAAATACCCCTTAGCCTTATTTATAAAGTTTTTTGGTTATGGTTATATAGATGTTGTAATACTCTAAAATGTAATTGTGAAATGATTGTCAATATAGAACTTAAGAGAGAGTGTAATGAAGAAATAACCTTGTAATATCATTCAATGGAAATAATAGAATCTGCTGACTATAAATTGTGATGTGTTTAACTTTGTGGTGATAATTTTACTTTTATAATATTATTTATATGCATTGTATGGATTCATCTTATGACTAAATTTAGACTAATGTTGGTATTAACAATGATTAAATATAATAACTCAAGTACCGAAGTAAGATAGAGTCATCTAACCATCATCACATGATAGAATCAATAAGGACTGGCCCAGGCTATGCACCTCGTGTGAGTGTGCGAGGTTACTCCTCATGTGATATGCTAGTGTGCAAGCTCATTGGCACCTTTTTTATATTGGGTGCGTAACTACAACTTAATTAAGTGAAACTAAAGATTGAGTGTTGGAAGTATAATCACTAAGAGGGGGAGTGAATTAGTGTCCTTAATACTCATGTAATTACATTTCATCATTCATTCATTACCATTAATTAATCAATATCAACCTAATGTACATAAGCATAAAGAAAGCATCAATCAACCAAAGTAATGCATAAACAAAAATAACACATCATATAGGTGGAAAACCTTAATGGGGGATAAAACCCATTTAAACAAAGCTTGGAAAAATAGTCCTATAAAATGATGAATCAATATTTAGTTGAGCACCAACCAAGCAAGGAGCACCAAACCCTAATTCACCAAGCACCTACTTGCCTTTAACAAGCACCAACTTGCTAGGAAGCACTAACCCCCTTGTTGATCAAGCACCAACTCAATCAACACTATGATGACTCAACACCCACTCAACCACCAATGATTTTTACACCTTTTTTATGCTTATCAACACCTAATGGCGGTATTCTTCTACTCTTTCTCTTTCTTATGTTCTCATGACATCAATGTCATACTCAATCTTCTATCTACTCTCTCTGCACATCAGCTACCTAGTCATGGCCTTATCAACATATCCAAGCCTATAATACACTTCTAATCATCTATGAAAATCTCATATACTTCTACTCTACTCCTCTTTGTCCTTGTTGCAATATTCAATAGATGGTGGTCCTCTTCTTCAACTCTTCACACAGTTTTATTCCTCTCAACTGGCCTCTAGCCTTCTTCACTTAACTAGCCCTCTTTTTGACTTGATTAGGTCATATGACCTTTATATTCATATTAATACCTTATATTATATATTCATGACACCTTTCTAATGGTCCACATTACCTCCTTATTCTCCTCTTTGTGCTCTTTTATTTGCTTGCACACTCACTTCTTTAAAAACTCAAATAGGCCTAATTATCTTTGATTTTATACAAGTCACTTGCTCTTACACACCTTGGTCATCCATGCACATTTTAATACTTATATTTCCCTTAAAATAGGTCATATAACACATTCCAAACATGAATCAATAAATACATTAGGTCAATCATAGCTTAATAGGCTACATTCCTTCTTTAGGTCTCATGGAGACCTATTAGGCCTTCTTAGTCACACATTACACTTGGATATTCCTTGAGAACTCAAAAACTCCACATAAAATAGGAACATCTCATATTCAATTATAATATACCATATCAAACTTCACTTTATGTCCACAACACCTTTTAGGTCTAACCACCACTTGAACTTTTTCTCAAAACATTGTTCATAATAGGCCTGTGCATGCACAGAAAATATGTTTTAAACAACTAAAGCATAAACTCAATTTTGAAAAAAAACATGGAAAAAAATCACATATACATAAGCCTTATGAACTCAGGGTTATCACAAACTTCATTATATTCTTCAACTCAAGGTATACAGGATCAAACTCTTCTATGTAAGAAGCTCACTCATAACTGCCAACTAGTCTCAAAACATAGTCATGGAAACATGAACTTATGACATATGATAGAACATAAAAAATTAATTATAATATATAAAAATGATATTATAACATATTTATATAAACCTTAAACAAAAATATGCTAATCATTAATGGAAACTATTGGTCTTGCAAACTAATTTGTTGACCTTTTCTCTCACAGTCTTTTCTCAGCCAGATAAGCCATTTTGGCTTCAATGTTCCAACCTCTTACACTGACTTCAAAGATTATTAAAAGCATGTATAGATAATTCAAGTCCCAAAAAATATAATTATGTTAATTATATATATTTACTTAGGGCAAAGAGCCTCCAACTCATCATTGTAACTGTTATATGCCCACTAAACCTTAGCTTACAATATTCATGTTTGCATATAGTTCACCATCAAGATTGTTAGACGAATAGAATATTATAATATTATGATGTTTCATTATGGACTCACATATACTTCACTATGATCCACATATCAACCATATTCTTAAATACAATATTTTTTTATTATTCATATTGGTCCCGCAGACCAATCTATCTTTCCATATGTCTCTATTCCATATCAAGCCTTTAGACACAACCTTGTGCTTAGACTTGCATTCCACACTCTTTAATCATTATCTCCACTATATAAAAATATGAAAATAATCCATCTGATGTCCTTTGAGATTCATAATCCATTGCAAATCCATCTTCTTCATGAAACCATCTACTAAGGTTTGTTGTCATATTGAGTCTTAAAACCCTCATATTTATGCCAGTCTATGTTTTGATTATTTTTTCATTCATATTACTTCAAATGATCATTTATATCATAATTACAGTGACTATAATACCTTAATATCATTTCCAAACATTTAAAGTACTCACATTTGATGATTAATAACAATAAGCAACTTTGCAACCAAACCTTATCTGCCATTATGCAAACCTTTAAGGTACAATCATGTTGTCTGATGTTTTCATTACACAAAAACATGTTATATACTCTCACTAAATGCATCTTTAAATAAATAATAAAAATCCCCCAATGCTTAAAATAGTAATCTAAATAATCCAAATGAGTTTTAAAACCATTATACTCAAACCAGGTTAATTGAGTTTTATCATAGTCTGCAATGGTTAAATTGGACAAGAAATAAATTCACTTTTATAGAATTTCATGGAGAAATTCCACTTTATATTTTTTCATCAAGGAGTCTACTTAATATTTTATTTTTAAACCATTCCAAAATTCTCAATATCTGGTCTCTACATGCATTTCTTTGCTCACTAGTTTCTTTGGTTTTTACCATAGTCAAAACCTTTGAATTTGACATAAAATAAAGGTAGTTGTATGGAAATTTATGATAAGATACCACTTGTATATTGTTCCTCTCACTTTATTTAACAAATTTCCATTTTACACCATACTAAAATTCTCAATAGATTGGCTTCTGCAAATAATTATTTGCTCACTGGTCTCTTTGGCAAGCATACTCAGTTTGAACTCCAACGATCATGTATTTGAAAACCAACAACTATTTATCGAGACAAATTTTATGGGATATGGCACATATCCAATTTTTAGACCAACTTAGGAAGCTTATAACTTGAGATAGACAACTTTTCAAGACACTAAATTTGGAGGGCATGTTCTTAACACATATGATGTCATCTCTATGTCACCCTTTGACCACATTTGACTTTTTAGCTACATATAATAAATGCACAAATTGAATGGTTCATTTATAACTTGATGAAATGTAGTGATGGTCTAGTTATTCTAAGCTATGAATGTGCATTTTCCTCTCTCCAAAGGATAAATTGGATCTCCAAAATCTCACCTAAGGATCTATGAACCCCTCACAACATCCTCTTGGTCCTCAATGTTCTAAACTCATGCCATACATCCTCCAATCCATAAAAATAACCTCTTTGTCATTAATTCATCATAACATCATGCACTTTAGACATGAATGACAAATATAGAATCAATGACCGTGCTCAACAATCTCTCCTTTTGTCATGGATGGCCAAATCACTCTTAGATTGTCTTCTTACTAATCTGAACTCCTCCTTCATTCTGATCTTTCTCCCCCTTTGACATTAATGACAAAGGGTTTTCCACAAATTGCCATTTGATCCTTGGACCTGATCTAATACCCTCATCTGGCTACCATCTCTCTCTTTGCACTCTAGCCTTTTGACCTCTAAGTCACAATAGGTCTTTAAGCTAACCTTTTAACCACTGTCAAAGCTCTCAACACCTCATGTACAAACTCAAACAACCTCTTATATCCTCTTCTTCATATCTTTAATAGATCATCTTTGTAGCTTCAACAAAGCATCTTTGGAGTTGTTTACTTAGATATTCAGAGCTCAACTCAGGATCTTCATAGCTCATTGCGTTCTATGTTGAGTCTACAAAACTATTGCCAAAAAGTTGTTACCAAAACTGTCATACAACCTCTTCTTTAGAGTTTCAATAGAACATATTTGTATCTTCAATTGATCATCTTCAAAGTTACTTACTCATATCTTTGAAGCTTGACTAAGGATATTTATAGCTCAATATGTTCTATGTTGAGTCTTCAAAATTATTGCCAAAAAGGTGTTGCCAAAACTATCATACAGCCTCTAATCCCACAAAACATGTATCTTGACATCAACCTTGATATCAAATGATAACACTTCTCAACAAACTCCCCCTTTTTCTTCATAACATATGCAGTCACAATCTAAACTTTCAAAACTTAACCAATATACTCACATGATCAATCATACTATGCATGCATTCATAGAACATATAAACCATTACATACCTTTATACATCTTGAAGCCATCTCATTTGAAAACATAAGGATGGATAATATCCATCTTCTTTTCCATGCTCAGGCTCCACCATACTTCTATCATGTCTTCATAACTATAGAGCATTTGTCAAGGCTCAAACAAGCATCCATCATGCTTCTACTTACTAATGAGTGTCTCCATGAATTCTAATGGAGTCACCCCTTTCATAGGGCATTAAAATAACATAAATTTAGGACATTCCCAAATCTCCATACTCTCACAAGATTGAATATTCTTCAACATCCTTCTAGGCTTGACTATCAACTTAGGCTTGACCTTTGACTTGGATTCTTCATCATCTTTTTAAGTTGACAAAGAATAATCTTGAAATTCATTCAAATCTAACTTATGCTTTATAATAGCAAAAATCCCACATTGGTTTATGAGTTGATCATGACTCACCTTGTCATCCTTCTTCTTCTCAATCTGAGCCAATACCAAACACTCTTAGAATTCTACCCTGGGAATTAGCTCAACTTGATACATAGGTTGATCATGATTAGTTATTACCTTCTTTGGTTTCCATACCAACATTTTGTTATGACTTGAGGACTTATTCAATCTAATTTTACAAAATATTTCAATATGACCAACACATTGACACTCATAATAAATAACCTTAATCTTATTAGACATACCTCTTGATTGATGTGGTTTGTGATCTCTTCTTTGCCAATTACTTTCTTTTCCATAGTCCTATGAAAACTCATTCTTGTGTGGCATCCTTATACAGTCCTTTGCTTTATGTCATATTGATAACAAGTAAAACATTGACCATTGAAATCATTAAAATACCTCATGGAATTAGGTTGTCTAATAGAATTTGCCTTCATTTTGAGTTTGATCTTCTTGTGCATATTAGCATTCTCCTTGTTCACCTTTTGATTTACTTTAAAACCAAGACCTACCTTATCATTGGCAAACTTTTAACCACTTAACATGTTATTTAGAGCCTTAGTGCTCTTTTCAAACTTCTCATAGGTCTTCATCTAACTCACTTTCTTTATAAGCTACTCATGCTCAACCTTCAAAGAATCTAGCATTGTCTTCAATTGGTCATACTCAACTTCCTTTGATCTAAACATTGCATTAACGTCCTCTAGCTAGTTTTTGAGATCCTTAACAGTCTTCTTTTGATTCTTCAAGTCATCAAGGGCACTTGTGATCTCAACTTCAAGGTCTACTTCAACTTCTCCTTCATCACTGTCATAGTAGACTTATTCATCATACATTTTGTCTTCTTCTTATTGATCATAAGACATATGTGCTTTTTAGGATCACCTTCAAGTTGTTAAACTTTTATTTAAAAGGACCATGCTCTAATACCAATTTTTTGAAGCACAATCCCTAAGAGGAGGGGTGAATCAATGTCCTTAATACTCTTTTACTTTCATTTCATCATTCATTCATTACCATTCATCAATTAATATCAACCTAATGTACATAAGCATGAAGAAAGCATCAATCAACCAAAATAATGCATAAACAACCATAACATATCATATAGGTGGGAAAACCTCGTGAGGGATAAAACCCACTAAAATAAAATCTAGACAAATAGTCTTATAAAGTAATGAATCAATCTTTGGTTGAGCACCAATTGAGCAAGGATCACCAACCCCAAATACACCAAGCACCTACTTGGCTTTAGCAAGCACCAACTTGCTAGGAGGTACCAACCCCCTTATTGATCAAGCACCAAATCAATAAGCACTATGATGACTTAGCACCCACTCAACCACCAATGATTTTTCTACCTTTTCTTTGATGCTTATTGTTTCTAACTGTTTTCACTTTTCCACATTTAAAAGATGAAAGAAACTAAGATAATGGTCAGGGGTTTGTACGTACCCGGATGAAGTTTGCGCACCGTTATCCAGACGACTGAAGGAGCTCCTCTTTGGCTGTGGAGGATGACACCTGTAGAGAGAAAGACTTAAACAAAGAGATTGTTAGATAGAGATAAGGTGGACTGCCAAGCGATATGCTCAGTCCTAGAAGTGCAAAGACTTCCTTAAGGGATGACAGTCCACTTTTGATCAAAGAGAATGTTGCTAGAAAGAGAAATGGTGAAAGACTGAACAAAAGAAATAAACACAATGTGTACCTATATTTTGTTGTTGATCTTCCACAATCACCGACACTGGTTAGTCTGCCGTCGTCGATTGATTAAAGTTGCCAACATCGGTAGGGGCAATGATCCTGGAGGCCGGCGTCAATCAAGGCAATGGGGCTTTGGACGAGTCTCAGGGCTGTCTGTGGTCGACAGAATGGTCTGAAAGGAGTCTGGGTCTGTGTAAGGGATGCAGGACAGTGGACAAGGTCTTTAGGAGGGACAAAGGTAGGGGATAGGTTGTCAAGATGGGTCAGGATAGAAGGCAAGCTTTTTAGCCTCTCAGGAAGAAGTTTGGTCAGGTCTGGTCTAGTTGATAGTCGGGTCTGGTTGATAATGTTACTTAGAAGCAATGAATAGAAAACTAATTGCTGATATGATCTAAATAATTGAAATAATAAAAAGGGCAGAAGAATACTTATCTCTTGTTTGGAGCAGAGCCAGAGGTGTTTGAAATGCTTGTACCTATTATGTCTATAGCCAGAAGAGTGTTTAGTTGAAGTATGATGATTGATCTTAGAGAGTTCCTGTTGATGTCCAGGTCTGAGAGCTGAGAGAGGAAGAGAGGTCAAATTTTGGGTCTGTGATTCAGTGTCTAATGCTATGATTTTAGCATCCCAGGGGAAGAGAATTCACCTTTGGGTTGTTTTAAGAGACCGACGTCGGCGAACCCGCCGGCGTCGGTCGACTAGTAACCGACGTCGGTAGATAGAAGAATGGAAAAAAGGCTAGTTTTAGCCTTTCGCCCATTCCTCCATCTGCCGAGTTTAGCTGCTGTTGAAAAATGGTCCCAAGGTGGATTAAATGAGCATGAGAGGTTAGTGGAAGGGTTGAAATAGGTCATAAATACGTCATAGGGTGATGGGAGGCATCCAAGGGGAGGTATCCAAGGCGGGGTGTTATTAATTTAAAATAAGTTATTATTTTAACTTAATAAGTGTATGGGTTAGAAATGTGTAAAAGTGGACCAAGGGGACCAAGGGGGGAGTCGACCAAGGAGTAGACACAATTTTGGTGTCTACACTTATCAACACCTAATGATGGTCTTCTTCTACTCTTTATGACACCAATGTCATACTCAATCTTCTATTTGCTCTCTACACATCAGCTACCTCATCATGGCCTTATCAACATATTAAAGCCTCTAATACACCTCTATTAATCTATGACAACCTTATAGACTTTTTATTTTCTCCTCTTTTTCCTTGTTTCAATATTCAATAAATGATGGTCCTCTTCTTCAGCTCTTCATACACTTCTATTCCTCTCAAACTGGCCTCTAGCCTTCTTCACTCAAATAGAAATTCTCTTGACTTGATTAGGTCATATGACCTCGATCCTCATATTTATACTTTCTTTTATATATTCATGACACCCCTCTTATGGTCCATATTACCTCCTTATGCTCCTTTTTGTGTTTTTTTTTGCTTGTGCATTCACTTCTCTAACACACTCAAATATGCCTAATTATCATTGCTTAAATACAAGTTACTTTCTCTCACATACTTTAGTCATAAATTCACATTTACATACTTATATTACCCTTAAAATATGTCACATGACATGTTACAAACATTAATAAACCAATACATTAGGTCAGCCATAGCTTAATAGGCTACATTCCTTCTTTAGGTCTCATAGAGACCTATTAGGCCTTCTTAGTCCCACGCTACACTTGGATCATTTTGGATCAATTTAAAAGTCAAAATATAGTATTAAAATATCATATTAAATTCAAATATACCATATCCAACTTCACTTTAGGTCCTTAACACCTTTTATTTCCAACCACCACTTGAACCTTTTCTCAAAACACTATTCACAATAGGCCTCTACATACACAAAAAATATGTTTTGAACAACTGAAGCATAAACTCAATTTTTCCAAACAACCATGGAAAAAAATAACATATAAAAAATACTCATGAATTTAGGTTCATCACAAACTTAATTATATGCTTCAACTCAAGGTATACATGCTCAAACTCTTCTCTGCAAGAAACTCACTCAGAACTGTCAACTAGTCTAAAAACACAGTCATGGAAACATGAACTTATGACATCTGATAGAAAATAATAAAGGACTTATAATGTATAAAAATTATATTATAACCTCATAAAATCATTCTTAAATAAAAATATCATAAGCATTAATGGCAATTATTGGTCTTGTAGACCAATTTGTTAACCTTCTCTCTCATAGTCTTTACTCAGCCAGATAAGCCATTTTGAATTCAATGTTCCAACCTCTTACACTAACTTCAAAGATTTTTAAAAGAATTTATAGTTAATTCAAGTCGAAAAAAACATAATTATGTGCATTATATATTTACTTAGGGAAAAGAGCCTCCAACTCATCACTACAACTGTTATATGCCCACTAGACCTTAGCTTACAACATTCATGTTTGCATATAGTTCATTGTCAATATTGTTTAAAAAAATACCATTATATTCTTGTGATGTATTTATTATGTTTCATTATGGACTCACATCTACTTCACTATGATCCACATATCAACCATATTCTCATATACAATATTGCTCTATTGGTCATATTAGTCCTACAAACCAATCTATCTTTCCATGTCTCTATTCCATATCAAGCCTTTAGACACAACCCTATGCTTAGAATTGAAATCCACACTCTTAAATCACTATTTCACTTTATAAAACTATGAAAACAATCCATTTTATGTCCTTATATATCCATAATCCATTGCAATTCCATCTTCTTCATGAATCCATCTACTAAGGTTTGTTGTCATACTGGGTCTTAAAACCCTCATATTTATGCCAATCTATGTTTTTCTTAGTTTTTTATTTATATTAATTCAAATAATCATGTATATCATACCTATAGTGAATTTAAGACCTTAATATCATTTCTAAACATTTAAAGTAGTCACCTTTGATGATTAATAACACTAAACAACTCTGCAACCAAACCTTATTTGCCATTATACAAACCTTCAAGGTACATTCATGTTTTTTTAACACAAAAAAATGTTAAATATTCTCACTCAATGCATTTAATTTATATTAAAGGAGTTAAAAAAATCCCCCAATGCTTAGAACAACAATCCAAACAATCTAAATGAGTTATAAAACCATTCTACTCAAACTAGGTTTACTGAGTTTTATCGCAGTCTGTAATGATCAACTTAGAAAATAAATAAATTCACTTTTATCTATTTTCATGGATAAATTTAAATTTTATTCTTTTTTTCAAGGAGTCCAATTCATCTTTAATTTTTATACCATGCCAAAATTCTCAATATCTTGGTCTCTACATGCATTTCTTTGGTCACTAGTTTCTTTGGTTTTTACCAAAGTCAACACCTTTGACTTTGACCTAAAATAAATGTAGTTATACAAAAATTTATGACAATCCACCACATGGATATTTTTCCTCTCACTTTTTATAACAAATTTCCCTTTTACACCATACCAAAATTCTCAATAGATTGGCTTTTTCAAACAATTAGTTGCTCATTGGTCTCTTTGGCGAGCATACTCAGTTTGAACCCCAATGTTTATATATTTGAAAACCAATAGTTATTTCTTGAGACATAAATTTTATGGGTTCTGGGACATATCCAGTCTGTAGACCAACTTGGGAAATTTATAACTTCATATAAACAACTTGTCAAGATACCAAATTTGGAGGGCATCTTCTTGGCACATATAACATCATCTCTATATCACCCTTTGACCACATTTGACTTTTTAGGTACATATAATAAATGCACAGACTATTTTATTCATACCTTGATGATATGTAGTGATAGTTTAGTTCTTCTAAGTAAGGAATGTGCATTTTCCTCTGTCTAAAGGATAAATTGGATCTCCAAAATCTCACCAAAGGATTTATGAACCCCTCACAACATCATCTTAGTCCTTAATGCTCTACACTCATACATCCTCCAATCCATAAAACTAACCTCCTTATCATTAATGCATCATGACATCATGCATCTTGGATATCAATGAAAACTCTAGCATTAATGACCATGCTCAATAATCTCCCCCTTTGTCATTGATGGCAAAATCACTCTCAAAATGTCTTCTTACTAATTTGAACTCCTCTTTCATTTTGATCTTTTCCCCCTTTGATATTAATGACAAGGGGTTTTCCAAAAGCTGCCATTTCATCCTTAGACCTGATATGGCCACCATCTCTTTCTTTTATCTCTAGGCCTTTGACCTATAAGCCATAATAGGTCTTGAAGTTGACCTTCAAACCACTATCAAATCTCTCAATGCCTCATGTACAAACTCAAACCTCTTACAACCTCTTCTTTAAAACTTCAATAGAACATTTTTATAACTTCGATAGAGCATCTTCAAAGCTGCTTACTCAGATCTTCAGAGCTTGACTAAATATCTTCATAGCTCAATGTGTTTTATGTCAATTCTTCAAAACTATTACCAAAAAGGTGTTACCAAAAATGTCATACAACCTCTTCTTCGGAGCTTCAATAGAACATCTTTGTCGCTTTGACGAATCATCTTCAGAGATGCTTATTCAAATCTTCAAATCTTGACTAAGGATATTTGTATCTCACTATGTTCTATGTCAAGTCTTCAAAACTATTGCCAAAACTATCATATGGCCTCTAATCCCACACACCATACATCTTGACATTAACCTTGATATCAAATGATAACACTTCTCAACAAACTCCCCATTTGTCTTCACAACATATGCACTCACCATCTAAACTTTCAAAACATCCCCAATAGACTCACACAATCAATCATATTATGCATGTATCCATAGAACATATGAACCATTACATACCTTTATACATCTTGAAGCCATCTCATCTGAAAACATAAGGATGGATAATATCCATCTTTATTTCCTTGATCAGGCTCCACCATACTTTGATCATGTCTTCATACCTATATAACATCTTTCAAGGCTCAAAGAAGCATCCATCATGATTCTAGTTACTAATAAGTGTCTCCATGAATCTGAGTCACCTCTTCCATAGGGCATTAAAACAATATAAATTCAGGAGGTTCCTAGATCTCCATACTCTCACAAGATTGAATAGTCTTCAACATCCTTTTCGGCTTGACCTTTGACTTGGATTCTTCATCATCCTTCTGAGCTAACAAATAATACTCTTGATAGTCCTTCAAATATGACTTATGATCTATAATAGAAAATAACCCACTTTGGTTTATGAGTTGATCATGACTCGCCTTATCATCCTTCTTCTTCTCAATCTAAGTTGATACCAAACACTCTTGGCATTCTACCCTGGCAATTATCTCACCTTGATACATAGGCTGATCATGACTAGTTATCACCTTCTTTGGTCTCCATACCAACATTTTTTTATGACTTGAGGACTTATTCAATTTGATCTTATAAAATCTTACAATATGACCGACACATTAACACTCATAGCAAATAACCTTACTTTTGTTACACATACCTACTGATTGATGTGGTTTGTGATCTCTTCTTTTCCAATTGCTTCCTTTGCCATAGTCCCATGAAAACTCATTCTTGGGTGGCATCCTTCTATAGTCCTTTGCTTTATATCCATATTGATAACAAGTAAAACATTCACCATTAAAATCATTGAAATACCTCATGGAATTAGGCTGTCTAATAGAATTTATCTTCATTTTGAGGTTGACCTTCTTGTTCATATTAGCATTTTCCTTGTTCATCTTTTGATCTACTTTGAAACCAAGACCTACCTTATCATTGGTAAACTTATGACCACTTAACATGTTATCTAGAGTTTTAGTATTCTTTTCAAAATTCTCATAGGTCTTCATCTTAGTCATTTTGTTTACAAGCTGCTCATGCTCAACCTTCAAAGAATCTAGCTCTATTTTCAACTGGTCATACTCAGTTTCCTTTGATCTAAACATTGAATTGGCATCCTCTAGCTGGTTCTTGAGATCCTTAACAATCTTCTTTTGATGCTTCAAATCATTAAGTGCACTTATGAGCTTAGCTTCAATGTCTACTTCAAATTCTCCTACTTCACTACCATAGTATACTTATTCATCATACATGTTTTCTTCTTCTTGTTTATCACAAGACATGTATGCATTTTAGGATCACCTTCTAGTCGTTAGACTTGTCTTCAAAAGTACCATTCTATGATATTAATTGTTGGAAGCACAATCACTAAGAGGGGGGGTGAATCACTGTCCTTAATACTCTTTTAATTTCACTTCATCATTCATTCATTACTAGTCATCAAGTAATATCAACCCAATATACATAATCATAAAGAAATCATCAATCAACCAAATCAATGCATAAACAACCATAACACATCATATAGGTTGGAAACCCTTACGGGGGATAAAAACCACTTAAACAAATCTTAGACAAATAATCCTATAAATCAATGAATCAATATTTAGCTGAGCATCAACTGAGCAAGGAGTACCAACCCCTAATTCACCAAGCACCTACTAGGCTTTAGCAAACACCAACTTGTTAGGAGGCACCAACCCCCTTATTGATCAAACACCCACTCAATCAACACTATGATGACTTAGAATCCACTTAGCCACCAATGATTTTTCCACCTTTTCTTTGATGCTTATCAACACTTGGTGATGGTCTTATTCTGCTCTCTCTCTTTAAACTACTCTTTATGACACCAATGTCATACTCAATCTTCTATCTACTATATACACATCAACTACTTGACCATGGCCTTATAAACATATTTAGGCCTCTAATACACCTCTTCTCATCTATTACAAACTCATAGAATTATGATCTGCTCTTTTTTTTCCTTGTTTAAATCTTACACAAATGATGGTCCTCTTCTTCGGCTCTTCAAACACTTATATTCCTCTCAAACTAGCCTCTGGCCTTCTTCACTCAACTAGCCTCTTATTGACTTGATTAGGTCATATGACCTTAATATTCATATGTATACCTTATTTTATATATTCATGACACACCCTCTGATGTTCCACATGACCTCCTTATTCTCCTCTTTATGTTCTTTTATTCACTTGCACACTCACTTCTCTAACACACTCAAATAGGCCTAATTACCCTTGCTTTAATACAAGTTAATTGATCTCACACACCTTGGTCAGACATGCACATTAGAATACTTGTATTACCCTTAAATAGGTCATATAACACATTAAAAACATTAATCAACCATTACATTAGGTCACCCATAGCTTAATAGGCTACATTCCTTCTTTAGGTCTCATGAAGACCTATTAGGCCTTCTCAGTCACACGCTACACTTGGATCATCTTGGAGTGATTCTAAACTCCACATATAGTAGGAACATCTCATATTAAATTCAAATATACCATATCTAACTTCACTTTACTTACATGGCACCTTTTATGTCCAATCACCACTTGAACCTTTTCTCAAAACATTGTTCACAATAGGCATGTGCATACACAAAAAATTTGTTTAGAAAAACTGAAGCATAAACTCAATTTTTCCAAAAAACCATTTAAAAAAATCACATATACATAATCCTCATGGTTTAAAGGTCATCACAAACTTCATTATATGCTTCAACTCAAGGTATACATGCTCAAACTTTTCTCTGTAAAAAAAACTCACTTAGAACTGCCAACTAGTCTCAAAATACAATAATGGAAACATGAACTTATGACATCTAATAGAACATAATCAAATACTTATAATGTATAAGAATGATCTTATAACCTCCTAAAAAAACCATAAATAAAAATATCATAATCATTAATGGAAACTATCGGTCTTGTAGATCAATTTGTTGACCTTCTCTGTCATAGTCTTTACTCAGCCAGATAAGCCATTTTGGCTTCAATGTTCCAACCTCTTACACTAACTTCCAAGATTTTTAAAAGCATGGATAGATCATTAAATTCAAAAACAACATAATTATTTGAATTATATATATTTACTTGGGGAATATATCCTCCAATTCATCACTATAATTGTTATATGCCCATTAGACCTTTGCTTACAACATTCATGTTTGCATATAGTTCATTGTCAAGATTTATTAAACCAACAGACCATTAGACTCTTGTGATGTCTTTATGATGTTTCATTATATAATCACATATACTTCACTATGATCCATATATCAACCATATTCTCATATGCAATATTGCTCTATTGTTCATAGTGGCCCTGTAGACCAATCTATCTTTCCATATGTCTATGTTCCATTTCAAGCCTTTAGACACAACCCTATGCTCAAAATTGCATTCCACACTCTTCAATCATGATCTCCACCATATAAAACTATTAAAATAATCCATATGATGTCCTTTGAGATCCATAATCCATTTCAAGTCCATCTTCTTCATGAAACCATCTACTAAGGTTTGTTGTCATACTAAGTCTTAAAACCCTCATATTTATGCCAGTCTATGTTTTGATTAGTTTTTTGTGTATATTACCTCAAATAATCATGTATATCATACCTAAAGTTACTTTAAGACCTTAATATCATTTCCAAACATTTAAATTACTCACCTTTGATGATTAATAACACTGAGCAACTTTATAACCAAACCTTGTCTACTATTATGCAAACCTTCAAGGTATAATCATGTTGTTTGATGTTTTTATTACACAAAACCATGTTATATAATCTCAATAAATGCATTTAATTGATATTAAATGAGTTAATATCATTCCCTAATTCTTAAAATATCAATCCAAACACTTTAAATGAGTTCTAAAACCATTCTACTCAAACTAGGTTTACTGAGTTTTATCATAGTCTACAATGGTCAACTTGAACAAGTGATAAATTCACCTTTATGAACATTCATGGATAAATTATATTTGGAATTTTTTCACTGAGTCTACTTCATATTTTATTTTTATACCATGACAAAATTCTCAATATCTTGGTCTCTACATGCATTTCTTTGCTCACTGGTTTCTTTGATTTTTACCTCAATCAACAACTTTGACTTTGACCTATAATAAAGGAAATTGTATAGACATTTGTGACAATACACCACCTCAATTTGTTCATCACACTTTATAGATAAAATTCATCTTTTATACCATACCAAAATTCTCAATAGATTGGCTTCTGCAAACAGTTCTTTGCTCATTGGTCTCTTTAGCAAGCATACTCAATTTGAACTCCAATAGTCATATATTTGAAAACCAATAGCTATTTCCCGAGACATAAATTTGATGGGCTATGGCACGTATCTAGTTTTTAGACTAACTTGGGAAGCTTATAACTTGAGATAGATAACTTATCAAGACACCAAATTTAGAGGGCATGTTCTTGGCACATATGACATCTTCTCTATGTCACCCTTTGACCACATTTGACTTTTAAGTTACATATAATAAATGCACAAACTAACTAGTTCATTCATACCTTCATGACATGCAATGATGGTCTAGTTCTTCTAAGCTAGGAATGTGCATTTTCCTCTCTCCAAAGGACAAATTAGATCTCCAAAATCTCACCAAAGGATCTATGAACCCCTCACAACATCCTCTTGGTCCTCAATGCTCTACACTCATGCCATATATCCTCCAATTAATAAAAATTACCTCTTTATCATTAATTCATCATGACATCATGCACCATAGACATCAATGATAACTTTAGCATTAATGACCATGCTCAACATTGAGGCACCTCCTGTATGGTTCCCTAAGAAAGTTGAATCCTGCTTCTTCTAGACAAGAATACGTAGAAATTACATATTTTATAATATAGCTATTAAGCATTCTCATCCACTAGATGATTATCATTTATGTCCAAACAATTTATAACTTAGCTAAGGCTATCTGATGTTCTATTAATTAGGAATCTTTCAGTCTATAATTTCTTGAGTGTTCTTACACATGTGTTGAAATCCAAGAATGTAAGTAAATGGATAATTCTACAAAGAATGTTTCATATAGAGAATCATATATATTTTTCTCTACCCATGTGTACATAGGAACTCCTAGTTTAATATTCTTGAGTGCAAAATTTTATTCTACGGTAGTAATCAAGTGCTTAACATTTTCCAAAGATAGCTGCTACTCAAGCATTTTGCTACCATTATGCCAATAAGTGCAATGGGTCCCAACAATAGAACCAAAAATGTTGGGTCTTTTTCTTTAGATTCACATAACTAGGTTTTAGTTATGGACCCAATATAAATAAGGTGCCAATGAGCTTATGTATCAACATATAATGTGAGGAGTAACCTCGCATGCTCACCCAAAGCACATAGCCTAGGTTGGTCCCTATTGATTTTATCATGTGATGGTGGTTAGATGACTCTATCTTACTTAAGCACTTGAGTTATTATATTTAGTCATTATTACTACCAAAATTAGTCTGAAGTCAATAATTTGATGAATCTATATCATACATATAACTAATATTATAAAAGCAAATTTATCACCATAAAGTTTAGCACATCACAATTTGTAGTCAACAAATTCTATTATTTCCATTAAATAAGATTACAATGTGTTTTCTTCATTGAAATCTCTCTCTAGTTCTATATCGATAATCATTTCACAATTATATTTTACAATATCAACAGCATTTCTATCAACTCTAACCATGGCAACAACACTTTCTAAATAAAGCTAAGGGGTATTTATACACAAGTAAACCCCTCACCTTTAATTACATCAAAAATACCAAAATGATGGCTAACCAATGACCATTAATAATAATGAGTCGTGAAGAATCATTATAATTAATCCCCATTGTCTCAGGCCTAACCGTCCCTATATACCCTCTTTATGTTAGATATTTATTTGTGTTACTCTTCTTTCATGGACTAATGTTAGATTTGCACTCTCATTAATCTCTGCTACTTCCATGACCTACCTTGTAATGACCTCTACTCACTGTGATTTTGACCTAATCTTGCACTTCCTTGAGTCTTGTATCTTCTGCTCATTTTTTTCTTCTTTGTCTATTATGACTCGCCCTTTTTCACCAAGGTCTTCTACACCATTCCCTTATATTCATCTCTTTTGTACCATGGTACTATGTGCTTGCTCTTACACCCTTATTTTTTTGCACTTATGGATCCAAAATACTTAGTATATATTTATTTTAAAATTTAGGGTCCAACATGTTCAAATGCCACAAACTTAAGTGGAAGAAGTTAAAATGTCCACACACCAAATAAACAAACATTATTCAAGACACTATGGCCAAAAAGTAAAGGAGTATGTTCAAATGTTCCATAAGCAAGACAAAGAAGCAAATAAGAAGGATATTCAAGTAAGTTATTGTAATATATGAAGTAATGAAACATAAGCAACTATCATAAGCATGGGATACTAGTCCCTGCATACATGTGATAGCAAAATGTCATGTAGAACAACATATCAAATATACTGTGCAAGATAATAACATGAGTATAGGCATGTGTAAGATATATAATTTTAGAAAGATAAAAACAACAAAACCTATGTCAATCATGATCATATAGAAGTAAGATGCCCCTAATGTAATGTATCACATTGTAAAAGGAAAGGTCCAACATCTGCATGTTTAAGTATCATGGGTCTAATATATGCTTGTATCACACTCAAGTACCTATGAAACATATGTATATATAGAAATGATATGTTATCTTCTAAATTAAAGTAAATAACATATGCAAAATATAGGAAACATGTGAATGTGATACTAAATCTAAATATTTATAGCATCTCAGTCTTGTACATTTGATAAATATCAATCAAGGCTCTACCCTTTAGTTTTAGACCTTCCTGCTACCAAAAGGCTCACATTCACCATCTCACTATGCCTAAATGATTATCTCTTAGTCTGATCTATATCATTATGATGACCTAAGTCTCTTGTATTACATGTAAAGTTTAAAACCCTGATAAGCATCATTCATTGGTAGTTTAAGATCCATACCTATTTTCTATCCTTTTGGACACTACTAGCCACAAAGGGACACGACCACCAATAGTAGTGTTTAGATCCTTATCTAATGTCAAGTTTCCAAAAGTCATACAAATTACAAAATGATCAAAACCTATGGGCAGGCCTAACTATCTTATTGAACCCTACCATGAGATATTTTCAAAAGGTGTGGTATAAATACAAATCTAAGCCTTATCATTCCTCATATAGACAATACCAATAAAACACCTAATAAAGCTAAACCAATCAACTACATAATCACCCTATTCAGCCTTATTCCTCCTTCTTTTCATATAAAACATAGGAGAAATCATAATACAAGTTTGAAGCATTCAAAGAGCAACCCATGAGTGATATTTGTCAAATTACAAGCTAGATCACTACATGCATATTCATATAGTATATTACACCCTTATGCACACACTTTCCCACATATAGGAGAAATATATAAGTTTGAGGCCCTCCCTTGAGTATTGGCTATGTAGGTAGTTCCCATTGACAAAGGGGTCTTTAGGGTAGCTCGACACCATGATCCCATTAAGTCATTTCTCAGTAAACTCATTCTAAGAGTGAAGAAGGGAAAAGAGATCGAGTTTGATCAATTAACGAAGAGAGACAACTTGTATCCAATATCTGAATACATCAAAAAATGGTGACATAAAACCCATAAAATGAAGTTGGTTGATTATTCTATACAAACACTTACATCATAGTCAGACACTAGCATCAATGATAGTATCCAAATTTAAAGGTAGTGTATACGGCCACAAAAGTATAATCTCTATAATCTGACAACTAATCCAAAATACTATTCCTACATATTTTACACATGTTTCTATTCTATATCTACATGCACATAGTAAACCATATAAGTACCATTATTTTTTATTTATTATAATATCTTTCAATAGCTATACTTTCTTATTTTTAGCAATCTCAGTTGTATGAATTCAAAATATTGTTTATCTAAGTTTTCTATTAATTGGCCTACTACAGATTAGTTTATCACCCTTGTGCTTAAACTTATCTATATTATTAATCCTATACCATTAAATATATTTAGGGTTAAACAGTGAAATACTAAATATTTTTGATTTTTTCATTGATATAAATATTTTTGTATTTTATAGAATATTTGATTTTTTTTAATTTTGGAATTTTTTGGAATGTTTGGAAAGAGAGTGTTAGGTGATGATCTCATCTAAGGGATGCTCATATAGTGATTTATACTCTGAATGTGGTACAATAAACCGGTCATGCTACCAAGGATTATGTATATGTGCCATATCTAAATGTGTAGAATCTATTATGTTCTCTCTTTGTATGTCTCATAGGACTCAATGGTCATGAAGTAGTAAAAAAAGTATAAGGGTTTATAGAACCCACTATTTTTTGCTCTGTAATTTCCATGGTATAAAAGTGGGTCTTGTTAACCATTTTAAAACATGGTGTTTTGATGTAGGTAAATGGCTAGGTTATAGAGGTGTGAATGAGGATCTCAACGAGTCCACTATAGAGTTCTTCTGCAAATGTCTCTCAAGTATGGGGTTCTTAGGAAAGGGATTGTCTATTACTTACACTTTCATGCATTATTAACCTTAATATGTTGTATGATCATTTGTTGTCAAACTAACTTTGCCTGTTGTAAAGGGTGTTCATATGGAATCTTAGAAACTATAATTACCTTGTGGGCATGAATATACTTAAGATAACCATGAACTATGGAAGGTAATACATAGAGCTTATGTATCCAAGAACATCCCAATAACATATCAAAGATTCATGTATGTGGTATATCTTAAAAGGTAGTGGTCACATATGCTGGACCAACCTTAAGAGGTAAATTGATCTCATAAAAAACTTGTTTTAGCTTCCCTTTGTATGATTTTATCATTTTAGTTGAAGGGAATAAATCATCATGTGTGTATACCAAATATGTGAGTAATGTCATGGTACATACATTCTCGTTAGCACCATTGTCAATCATAACACTATGCATAGGTTGATGATCAATATATGCCCTAATAAATAATGAATGAAGATCTATTAGCAAGATTTTTTTGGCATTGCACTTTCTTTGTGAGTTTTAGTGACTCACTCAATGGGTAGCGACATAAACTTACAATATTAGATAAATCACCATGGAAAGGATGATTTTACTCTGCATTTGGGAAAGGTAGCTCCCTCTTTGGATATGGGTCTTTTTGGGGTTTTTACATACTTTTAACCAAACAATAGAGTAAATGCATAGCACCATTTGAGTAACCCATAAAAATGAAAATAAAATTAAGAGGAAACCTTTATCTCAAATGAAAACAATAAAACATACAAAAAATACATGGAGGATAAAGGTCACTTAGAAGTACGAAGTCATTCCTACATTCATATTACATGCATATGGCATGAAGTCCATCCACAAATATTCACAAAACCAAAGTGTTGATGTAGGTTTTATGCACACCATAATCTTAACGAGGTAGCCTCTAACATTTTAAGATCTCAATGGAGGAAAAATCTATTTTAGGGCATGAGTTATAGGTATGCAGTCTATTACAACCTGTTGATGGAATAGTTGGTAGGGCATGCAGGCTATTGACAAGGTTTTTGGATGGAGGTGTGGTTCATAATAAGGGTAGTGAATCTCTATGTGAATTAGATGGGTGGTTGGATACTAATCTAGAGTGGGTAGGTCCCAAAACAAACTCAAAAAGGAGGGAAGGGTAAGGCAGAAAATAAATCTCTATGGTTTTAAAGAACTACTCCCTGATTGGTTTCTAAAAGGACAAGTGCTCTCAAAGCCTATGCCAGTTGCTAGAAAAAATTGCACACACATAATCAAATGTGGCTAAGAAGTCCAAGGAAATAGTGATGTAGGAAATTCATGAGCCTTAAACAAAGGTTGCTTCTTTCAGGGTAGCTATTGCACACCATCAGGGGATTATGGCTCGAGCTAGTGAAGTATCTAAGGTAACTTTTGTGCACACACATAAAACTACATCCAAGAAAGCACTCATGCACAATCAAAATGATGAATCAATTTGAACTTAATTATCTTAGTCAATATATTTACCAATCTTTCAATAGTTATTTCACATCTACAAATCAATTTATCAATCAAAATAATCAAGAATCCATTCATAGCCATTGCACAATAAGGATTTTTGAAACATACAACCAAAAATTAATAACTAATTACACAGAAATTAGAAAGAAAATACACAAACACATTCACTGACTATCAAAAATTGATGTTGCTCTTGTATTCAAAATTCTCTGACAAAAATCCAAGTAGGATTATAACTATTTAAATAAGCTTGGGGAATGGGTCACCTCATCCTCCAAGTTCATGCAAAGTGTTTACATGTGGTAGCTAGAACATGAGTTCTAACTATAGTCAAAATAGTATAATAGAAATCTTATAGTTATCAATTAAATAAGTTGACCTTTTCAAAACCATGCAATGTGTGCATGTGTACAAAATATAAAGTCAGTTACATAATAAAAAACTCAAACTATAAGGAAACTATGTGTTGTTACAAAATTTTACATGCATAAAATCTTAGCCTATCAAGCCTACATCATGTGAAGTGTTGCATGTACTTTAATCAGTGTAGCAGTTGTGGTGGTAGTAGTTGAAGTTGCAGATGTTGATGCATCACCGAAAGCTTGATTTTTCTTGGCCTCATTCTCTTGATAAACTTTATATGCCATGTCATGCTACTATCGTATAATGTTCAAGTTTAGCAGCAATGGTTGATGTATTCTTTTAACTTGACCAAGGAGTCTTGCATGCTCATCTTTGGTCATCTAGAATTTATTCTTGAAAATTTCCACCTCTGTAATTTTCTTTTTGGCCACACTCAACTCAGATTCTATCTCTTCTAGTGCTAGTCTTTGTAAACTTTGTTTGAAGTCATCCACCACTTCTTAAATGAGTTTATCAAAATTAATCCTACTGATCAATTTGCCTATGGCATCCTTCACCTTCAACAGCTTCAAATCATGCAAAATTTGGAGGATTTAGGCCTCATGTGCCTAATATTTGGGGATTAAGGCCCCAACTGATTATAGACACTCCTTTCCTTCTTCTTACCTTATGACAACTAAGTTCAAGGCATTGGATGCCTCTAGTGTTATCATTAAATCTATATGATTAAATAATGAGTTACCTATGTATATAACCAACATATTCAACTTAACACTATAATCTTTAAAGGAATTATATAATTGGTTGGCATTATTTACATGAGGGGCCAATTGGCCCTCATAAACTCCAATGCCTCCAAAGAGTTGTAACATCAAGAAGTTACTTCTTGCACCTCTGTTTCTATACCTACAAGGATATGTACGGTCTTTTCCTACTTCAACTATTCTACCTTAGCCTCTAGCTCTTGTCTAGTAATCTATGTGCCTTCATATATGGCTATTGTAGCATCCCTATGTATTTGGTCTAGGTTTGCAAGATTATTAACATAAGGAGACTATCCTAGTTGCCTATTATGCCTCTTAGTGACGGAGAATACTTCGTGTATTTCTTCAAGAATTATCTCCCTACCTCTATCATCCTCTAACTTCCTCTTATTCACTCTCTATATACTTCCAAATGGTAGGTCGAGTAGAGTGGAGACAGAAGGGAGATCTATGATCTTGAAGCTAGGCATTTGGGAGGCCTTACTTCTCAAGTCTATAGTCCATGGAGGAATGTCCAACTGTGATGCATCTAAGGTTGTAATAACAACCTCTTCCTTAGCCTCCTCTACTTTTGGTTTTTTGTTTTGTACTTTGACAAGTACATCAAGTAGGGAAGGCCATATAATCTTGGACCAATCCACTCCTCCAAATTAAGAGTGGATAGACAATGATCAATTGGGGTTTGGTCTTCCTTCCCCTACCAGAACTTGTCATAATAGTTTCTCTTGTGGAGGTGGTGGATGGCATTGGAAGGGTGATATGGGTGGACTGGACATGGAGTTGTGGGGTGACCAATGCAATTTGTACCTTCTTAGACACCTTTTTTAAGGCTCTAATAATAGAGGTACTAGAAGGGACAAAGGAGGTTGGCATGGTGAGTGGGATGGAAGTAGAGAGTGGATCAATGGAGGTGGAAGTAGGCACTTCCACCTGGGGTGTCCTCAACACAAAAGAAATTCAAACACATCCAAAAATTGGCACAAAAGATAAAGGAAGACTCATAAAGGGTTGAATACTTAAGGAACTGGGCACTAAATGCTCTACTTGAAGGCTCATTGCATTAGTTATTTCTAGCTCTGCCTCTTTATTAAAATCATCCTCAATATCCTTAATTATCAAAAACTCTCCCTATGTTGGTTATGAGCATGGAGGTGCAATAGGCAAGCCTTGTGATGATTCCACTATGGGACTGCTTATTGGAGTCTTAGGCTTCCTTGTGTAAACTAGATGGGTCTTCAGCTATGTGGGAGAGCCTTACTAGATAGATGTTGTTGCCTCTTATGTTTTTTCCTTATTAGAATCTAAGTTGATGAGATCCCCTGCTTGTGTTCGCTTGCTAGTTTTGGGTTCAGACATCCCGAGCTCTTTCTTGTCAGCCTTTAATTTTAAAAAGGGAACTTGAGATGAGGGGCCTGACTGGTCTTTGGATTGATCCTTAAACTATCCTCTCCAGAAGTTAGAATTCTCCCATCCTTTGTATAAAGCTTTCTTGTTGTCTAGTTCTATTATAATGATTAAGGGGTCATCTTGGATCATTCTTAAATGGTCTTCCTTCAGTCTAGCAACTCTTGCTCTTTCTAAAACATCTTCATCATCCTTTGCATTAAAAAATAGAAAATCATAAGAATAAATAACATGTTTGTAGGGGTTGTTGAGCCCCTCTAGATGCTTCTAAATAAGTCCATATGGATCCCAGTCTCTATGTGGAAGCACGGGGAAAGGATAACTCTTCTGCTTGCTTCCCATTTCTCCAAAATGCTTCCTTATTGTGTAGACCATTCTCCTAATTATTATATGGTGGCTAAAGTACAAAGATTTATTCTACTTGGATAGGTCCTCTTCAATACTCCATCATAATTAGAAAGCAATTTCTTACTCTACCAACTTGTCTAAGATGTATTTTGGGAGACACAAAGGATTAACCTTGTTTCCCCAAATCATTATGACTGTGAAGTTTGGATAGAGGAAGTAATCCCCTTTATAATATTTGGTCTAATTCTAGGTATGGGAGAGCCATGAATGTCTTGCCAAACCTATGAATATACGTCTTCTATTATTCTGAACATATTCTTGGTATAGGCATATATATGCATAAATTGGTAGTGTTCACAAATTCTATTTTTTATACAATCTATAGCAAGAGTCCACAATTCCTTGAGGTCTCTGTAATAATTTCCCATAACAACATCTAAAAAATAGGACATCAAATAAAAATTTCCTAGAGTCATGGGATGTTTATCCTTGTGAATTATCTTCTCTCTTAGATGAAAGTTGATTATCTCATCCAAGGCATACATAGCATTGTGGGTGAGCATCATGTATAACAATGGCACCTAGTCTAGATTAACAAAATTAATACTTGGCATACCGTAAAGTTGGTTCAAGAGAGCCATGTTGATGCATATCCCCATTCTGAAATTGTTGATAGAAATAGCTCCCTTTGGCTTCTTCCCTTTCCATGTGATGATATGGCCCAGGAGTACCCATAAGGAGAGTGACCTTTACATTGAGATCTTTGCGTTGAACTAAGGCAATGTATGTTTTTTGAAGTGTGCATCAGGTATGTTCAAAGAAAGGTATCTTAGGAAGTCAAGTCCCAAAATGCAAACAATAATTATGTTATTTCTAGAGTAATGAGGGAAAGAATCATGTGATATCCTACTCGAGAAAAATAGATCTCATAAGAGGTTGATGCATGGCATCACCTCTAGCTTGGTGGCATTAAAATGTAACCTTTGGTGTTTGAAAGCCAACAATTCTTAGACAAATATCCTATTAGCGAGTGTCATCTCATTTTCCTCTGAAAACATGTCCATAGAATCGACTACGTCTCATAATTCTGAATAGTTGGTGTATCTACTTTCGAATATGGTAGCATCAAACACTATATCTATGAACTTTGTAGAATCTTTAATCAAGTATGGTGATGGTGGATTTTCTCCCCTAAATGTCCTAGATGAAGACACCATTATTGTATACTCTTTATTATACTTGCAGTTTCCTTTTAAGTGCTATGAATGTTGTATGCTCAATTCTGCTCTAGTCTGATCAATGTTTACTTGCAATTCTCTTTGTAGGAAGTAGCTAGGGCTCTTCAAGGCATAGGATAGTAGGAGACTTTGATTGAAAATTTGTTAGAAATTAATGAAAGATTCAATAGTTGCACATCAAATATATAGAATTTTGCACTGAATAGCAGTTTGAGAGACATAAATGCCCAACATTCACTTTGCTTATAGTTCTTGCATAATTCAAACTTTATTAGCTCAAGTTGGTGGGGTCTCATACTATTAATGGGAAGTATTTTCACCTTTTCTTCAAATAAGTATAATAAGGTTTAGTAGTGTTCTCAGTAGTAAGACATTCATCAAGAAAAATGTTTTAACAAAATGTCCATAGAATAATTTTGTCAGGGGAATTGTTTCAAACAAAATGTCCTTAAAATTTTCCTTGAAGACTTATTTTGTCAAACAAAAGTTATGAAGCAATTATCCTGAAGGGTCACTTCCAAAATTCTCGAAGGGCTATTTTCATCATAAAAAAATTTGAAAGGTCTACTTTTTAGGGCATTTCATCCATGATAAAAGTACCAAAGTATCTACTTCATAAAGGCTGATAGGTTATTCAAAAAAGGTTGAAGGATAATTTTATAAGGTAAAATGCCCATTATAATTATCCTGAAGGGTAAGTTCCAGAGGGTAAAGGGCCTGGAACAAAAGTCTCAAAGGTTAGGTGCAGTACGACAAAGGGGCTGAGGAAAACTCTTGAAGGATAAGCCCTGAAGGAATAAGGGGGTCATTAAAAAGGCCTGAAGGGTGACTCAAAATTTTTGAAGGGTCATTTCAAGAAATCTAAAGGGTAGGTGCAAAAGGTCTGAAGGATCTACTTCATGGAAAAATGCCCAAAGGGTTTACTTCATAGGGTAAAATTTTGATGGGAAAGGGTTTGAGACAAAAGTCCCAAAGGGTAGGTTACACAAAGATTGAAGGGTATGTGCCCTTCGGGTCATTGTTTCAGCAAAATTGTGTTGGCAAGATTGCTTTGGGAAATTATTTCAAGATTTTTGCATCGGATAAAATAACTGACAACAAAATGTATGAAGGGTCATTTTCATCAAGCAAAGGGCTCAAGACAAAAGTCCCAGAGGATACTTTCAAAATCCTGAAGGGTACTTTCAAAAAGGTTGAAGGGTAGGTAGATTAAGGCTGAACAGTAGGTCCAAAGCTGAAGGGCAGGTCTAGAGGGCTAAAGGAAATATGTCAAAGTATTTGTTTTAAAAAATATATTTGAAGGGAAAGAAGGCCTGAGATAAAAGTCCTAAAAGAGAAAATGTCTCAGATAAAATTCCCAAAGGAATTCAATTGTCTCAAGGGAATGTTGTGGGGAAATTGCATCGAACAAAATGTCTGACGCATTAAACCTGAAGACAATTTCTTATGGAATAAAAGTTTTGAAGATAAAAGCTTGGAAAAAGATAAGTTGAAGATATAAAACCCAATAGAGAAAATTTGCACAAGTTTGATAAAGATAAGCCCAAAAACATAAAACTCGGTAGAATAATCCCAATAGAAAGAACGAGTCCATGAATATAATACCAATGCCATTTTGCTAAATAAAAAGGCCAATAACCAATCTTCTCCCAAATTTTGCATAAATATATAAAAGAGGGGATTAAAATCAATAACATAGTCTAAAAAAAGTGGGTCCCTATTTCCCTATGGAAAAAAGGGGGTGTTAGGTACAACAAATTGTGACTCATAGGGGGAATACTCCTGAGTATTCAAGAACCTAGAATTTGGTTTGCAATTTTAAATCAATCATGAAGTGTGCCACAGAAGAATAATTAAATCAAAAACATGAAAGAGACTCCTAAGTTAATCCACACAACATAGTTACCTTCTAATTTCTTGGATCTGTATGTGTCAAATGTGTAGTTTATTTAACCATTGATATGATGAGTTTTTTAAAGGTTTGATGAAGCTGTAGGTTTCATTCTAATATCTCTTAAAGCTCAAAAACAAGGGAAGCTTAGGCATTGCTCTACTACTAGCCAGGCATCCATAGCCCTAATAGAGATACCTTGTGCTCCTTCTCTTTTCATTTCATTATTTTATTTTGATCATGATGCATGGTATATTGACCTTATTTCATCATGTGAGCTTTTAATTTTATTGAAAATATATATGCTCTTTTGAATTCATTGGTTTTCTTTTATTTCTTTTTTTCTTAAATGGAAAAGAAAAGAGCTAAAACCCCAGTGAGTTGGTATAATTATAAGATAAATCATTACTAGAATGTCCCTACCCGACACATATATTCCTAGAATTATCATTTCCACTAATATTTAATGTGATAAGTTCATTTGATCTAATAAAATAAGAAAACTTTCTAAATTTGTATGAAGTACTCTGAGAGCAACTTCCACATGCCTAGTAAAAGTACTCAATCATGACACCACTCAAAATAATCCATGGTTACCTACCTTCATCTTAAAGACTCAAAAAACATATGAATACGCCTAATTTGTAAACTAGTCCCAAAGTGTCAAGATTTTCATTTTTCCCTTTTCTACAAGTCATAAGCTCAGGTGGTTTGGATTTTCTAGCTTAGTTAAAGTCAGAGTAAACACATTTCTGATTGTCAGAGAAAGCAAAGAACAAATAATCTAAGAAATCACTAAAATCTAATCTAAAATACAAGAAATCTAATCTATGAAGGCAAAATACTAAAATTAAGAAAGACTAATCTAGAAAGTAGGAAACCTAATCTAAGAAAGCGAGAAATCTAATCTAATCTTACAGTTACATTCATATATCCCTCGTTACTTAGTAACATCCATAGATGGTACAACCTTGAAGTAATGCTTTAGAAACTATCTATTGAATGGATATATAAGCTCATTGCCTTGGAGGTTCTTCAGACAAAACGTGTTATTTCCCATGATCTTTGAAATCTAGTATGGTCCAATCTGTAGTGGGGCAAACTTGTCACACTATCCTTTCTTCTCATGGGCTTTATCCCAAAGTAGTACTAGATCTAAAATTATGAATGCTTTGACCTTTGTTCTTTTATCAAACCACCTCTTGACAGTATCCTAGTGTTTGTTGAATGTCTGTAATTGCTTATCTCTTGAATCTTTCATATCTATTATGTCCAGTAATCTTGATTCTGATTTATCATTTGGTTCCATGTAGTCCTACATGAACTGATAAGTAGATAACTTTAGAATAATTGGGCATACATGCTTTCATCCATACATTAATATGTAGGGTGAAGTTTTAAGGTCTTATTTGTATCTAGTCCTATTTTCCCAAAGAGCATACTTCAATAAATTATCCCAGTCCCTAGGCTTGTCCCCTATTGATTTCTTAATTGCATCAATCAAATTATTATTCATTGATTCTACTAATCCATTTCCCTGAGGGTAATAGTTAGAAGTTGACCTAATAATAATCTAGTTATCATGTGCATATTCAATAAATTTTACCGATATAAAAGATGGTCCATTGTCATAAACTAGAGAAATAGGCATGTCAAATTTGGTTGTTATGTGTTCCTCCAAGAAGTGTATCACATCTTATGCTCTGTAGTTCTTTCTGGCTATGTCTTCGATCCATCTGGTGCAATAGTCTATAGTAGTAAGAAAGAATTTATGGCTTGTGGAGGAATTTGGGTTGATGACACTAATGAAATCTAAACCCACTAGGCAAATGGTCATCCTTCAATAATTGGTTGTAAAGGCATTATTGCATGTACTTCTCTCTTGGCTAGAGCTTAGCATTCATGGCATATTTTGACATGAGTATGAGCATTTTTGAAAATTGTTGGCCAATAATAGCCCATTCTTAAGATCATATGGGCTATGGTATTTCCAGAAGGATGACCACTACCTATCTTCTGATGTAAGTTCTCTAGGATTTCTTTAGCTTCCTATGCAAATACACACCTGAGATAGATACCTTCATAATTTCTTCTTTAAAGGACTCCCTTATTGATCATGTAATGAGCATCTTTGAGCCTCAAAACTCTTTGTCTCTCTTTATTGAGCTTCAAAGAATAAGTTCTTATGAGTAAATATTATATTATATCAGTATACCACTCTTCTTTAGATACTTGAGCTTCACATACCTCTTCAACTATGATATGAGGATCTGGTTTATTCATAAGCTGAATAATACCTTGGCCCTGAATGATCTTTGTAGGCTTGATCTCTATCTCAAATTCTTGTAGCTTGGCCATCCATTTATTTTGGTGTTCTCCTAGCTCATTCTGTGAAAGAGTGATCTTAACAGCAGGATCAGACATGATGGTAATGGTTTTAATCCTTAAGATATAGTGTCAAAACTTCTTTACTACCTTGATAAGGGTGAAAATATATTTATCAATCATAGAATATCTAAGCTCTGCATCTTTTAGATTTATGCTCATCGATGTAATTAGATGTTCGGTCTCTTCTTTCTTCTACGTGATGATGCTGCAATCATATACTCTAAAGCAAATGAATATAGGTAGAAATATTTATTAAAATCTAGACTGATCAATATTGGTGCCTGTGATATTACATCTTTAATGTCCTAGAAGTATTTTTGAGCTTCAGCTATCCACTCTATTTTAGCATCCTACTTAAGCATGGCGTTCATATGTCTAATAATTTTTGCAAATCCTAAGATGAACTTCCTCACAAAGTTAATCTTTTCAAAAAATGATTTAAGATCCTTCTTGTTGTTTGGTGGCTAACTTTTTTAAATCACCTAAATTTTGTCTAGATTAATGGTGATCCCATCTTTGGTGATGATGTGTCTCAAAAGCTTGCCTTCAGTCACACTAAATATGATCTTTGGGTTTAATGAAACACTAAACCTTTAGTATCTTTCAAATATGGATTTTGAATGACTTATGTGGTCCTTTTGATTCTTTGAAAATACCATAAGATCATCCATGTAGATGATTATGTATTTTCCTGTCAATCTTTTGAAAGCATGACCCATGGCACATTGAAAGGTAGCTCCTGCATTTATCAGGCCAAAAGGCATCCTATTATATGCATAAGCTCCCCACTTCATAGTGAACATCATCTTCATTATGTCTTCAAATTACACTAGTACCTGATTGTAGCCTAAAAATCCATCTAAGAAGGACATCATTTCAAAACCACTTACTATCTATATCAACTCATCTAGAGAAAGTAGAGGATAATTGTCCTTTTTAGTAGCCTTATTCAAATTCTTAAAATTGACACATAATATGATCTTTCTATTCTTCTTTCTTACTGGGACCAAATTGGCCACCCAAGTAGAATGTCTTACTAGAAAGATGATTTTTGCATTCAACAGCTTCTCCACTTCTTTCTGAATGAGAGGCTCTAGAATAGGATTGACTAGTATTTGCCTCTATCTAAATGGCTTGTGATCTAGCTTCAAAGGAATCATATGAGTAATGACCTATGGGTCATATACTTTAAAATATTCATATGTCTAGGTAATGACATCTTTATACTGAATGATTAGATCCTTCACTCCTTGTCTCTCTTCTAGGGTGAAATTAAGATCGATATTAACATAATGTGGGCTATGTTCATCTCCTAAATTTTCTCTTTTGAAATCTGATTCATTAACCTTGGGTTGCCTTAGGTTTTGTCCCTGAGGATCTATGTCAAATGGTCTTTCCAAGGAGACCAAGCTAACAAGAATTTAATTTTCTTTGAGCTGAAGAATGCCCTCTTTGTCTAATTCCTCTTAATAGAGGTGATTAGTGTCCTTGTCATCAATGATTTGGGATTTGAATTCCCCTAAATTAGTTAGAAACTAAATAATTTGTTGGTCATCATCAAAGACCTAAAAAAATTCTATGTTATCCAAAATAGAGGAGCACAGTACCAATTCAATTGAGAACTTCCTTACCTTAGATTCTTGCAATGGCTCTAGATTAGCATTAGCAGTAGCTAATGAATCAGTGGCCTGATTTTGCTTTCTAGGAAGTGCTAATATGTTGAAGGCTTTAAATCTTTCAATCAGGTCCCATGTTATATGCTTGTATCTTTTCAAATAACTCAACTTACATTGGTATTTGTTTTTAACTTGGTTAACCACCAGTTTTGAGTTACCAAATACTGATGTTTGCTTTGCATTATTCTTGAGTGCACATTGTAGTGCCAAAACTAAAGCCTCATACTCAACCCTATTGTTCATGCATGGAAATTAAAATTTGTATGCTACCAATAACTTTTTACCTTAAAGATCAATTATCTCTATTCCTATGCCCGATCCTTGCTTGGATCTAGGGACATTAAAGTGTAAAGTCCATAGTTGATTTAAACCTTCAGGTTCTAGCTTTTGTATTTGATTTTTCAAAATAAAAGTATAAATACCAAGGTTGGGTGAATCATAATTTACCTCTTCATTCTTGACATTATATTCCATAATGGGATACTTCATTCTTGGCTTTCTATAAATTCTGATTTGATTCATAATTCCTCTCCATCGCAGCTAAATATGAGACAAGTCTATGGAAGATATACATTGAGTGTTTTATACCAATCCCTACTCAATAGTAGATCATAGCCTTCAGGTATGTCTACCACTAGAATATCAATAGTCATCTAGATTCATGGCTTAGATTATACTTGAATGCACATGTTGGTCAATTCTCCAATTACTGGTACCACCATTTTGTTTAGTTGAGAAACTATTCTCTTTGAAGGACTCAGAGTAAGACCTAGCTTCTAACATATGGATGTAGGTATAACATTTATAGATGCTCCAAAATTGATTAAACAATTATGAATATTCTTACTAAATGCTCAAATAGTCAATAGGAAGTGTAAAACCTTTGGCTTACTCTTGTAAATGATGTTAGCATCAACAACTTTCACTTTGTCTGTAGATGCTATAGTTTTTTCCATAGGAGCCTTTCTAGCAATGGACTTCCATAGTAGCTCCTTTTTTTTAGGGATTTGAGCTAACTCATGAAGAGTTATATTCACATTGATCTTCTTCATATCCTCAATAATGTTGTATCCTCCTTTACTTGGTTCTTCCTTACGCTATTATTGATCATTCCCCTTTGGAGGGGGTGGATTATTGTATGCTTTAGGATTAGGAGGAATCACCATGGTATTTGGAGGAGTTGATGTTGTAAGTGGTTGATTATTCCTTAGATTGTATGCACCTTTTTAGAACTACTAGAAAGCATGAACTTCATCCATATTGTGCTCTAGTTCATTATCATCTTCACCTAGGAAGGGAAACTTATGAGTTTCAAAGAACATAGTAGTACTTGAAGAGCTAGGATCCTCGTGGGATTATGAGTTTCAAAGAACATAGTAGTACCTGAAGAGCTAGGATCCTAGTGGGATTCTGTTGGATTGTGCATCTGATCTTGTCTAACTACTTCTCTTTGAAATATTTTGAATGCTACACAAAACTAAATACAATTACACTCACCATGATCAAAAGTATTATGAATTCTACACCAATTGGGAAGATTCATTTATGCTATGTTGATTTCATGAAGCTTGTTATGTTATTCATGCTTGTTGAATGATCTATTGTATCTCTAGAATCTAGTGTTCTGATTACCAATCGAACCATTATCATTGCCCATCTTTTTTTGCATATTCAAGAAGTCATTACTCAACTTTTGAACCATCTTTTGGATAGAATCTAGTTTTACCTTTATAGAATCAATACCTTTTAAAACAATAGTGGGGAGTGTAGTTGTTTATTTATTATACCAAAAACCATTACCTATCATATGTTTGTTTAAAAAGCTTAAATTTGGTTGTGTTGTCTATGTCAACAAAGGTAGTGTGTACAGCTAGTTATGATTGAATGCAAGAACATTATACTTCACATGTGGAATTAGATTTAATGTGGGAAGGCCTTTGTTGACCTTAGGTGCCCCAGGTGTCTAAGGATTGAGTTGCTTATCTATATTGACAGCCTCTTCGAATGCCCATGCCAAATTGTTAGTTGTAATTGCTCTCCTTAGGAACATGATAGTAATTGGGTCCATGATGTTCTTCTACATCTCCAACATTAATTACTCATCTGGTTTGTATCTTTGGATCAAGTAGTTATACATCTTTTAGAACCTTATGTTGAAAGCATAGATGGGTTCATTAGGTTCTCTCCTCATGCCAGTGAAGTGTTGGTATACCAAACTAAGATTGGTGACATGTCCAAACTGCATAAGAAAAATTGCTTCACATTCATCCTAAGAAGTGATGGAATTTTTCATTAAATTTAAATACCAATCATAAGCAGGATCCATTAAAGTAAAAGGGAATAATATGCATGCAACATCTTAATGGACAACATTCATTAACCTTAATATAGCTTTAAAATATCTAATATGTTCCTCTATTGTCCTTACCCCTAAAGGAGTAAAGGATGGTGGATATTTTTTGGGATTCTGAGGTAAATCATGCATGTCTCCTAGGATAGCAATAGTAGATCCAACTAACCAGGGATAAGCCATTAGTTGGATAATAAGTGAAGGGTTCCTTATGGGTAAGGGGTTCCTTAATAGAGAAGGATTATTTTGAATTAGGACTGTTAGCATAGTTTTAGGTCTCCTATGATTTGACAAGGGTGAGACTAGAAAACTAGCCTTGGGATTAGATTTGGTCACTCTCCTGGGTGACTCTAGTCTAACTCTATGCAAGGGATAACTACTATGATTAAGGGTGCAAGCCCTCCTTTTAGTGCCAGTGAGACTGTTGATGTGGGTTTTATGCATGCCACAGCCTTAACGAGGTAGCCTCTAACATTTTAGGATATCAATGGAGATAAATTATATTCTAGGGCATAATTTATAGGTATGTAATATATTATAACTTGATGAAATAGTTGGTAGGGCATGCAGGTTATTGACAAGGTTTTTAGATGGAGATGTGGTTCCTAATAAGAGTAGTGAGTCTCTATGTGAGTTGGATCGGTGCATAGTTGCTAATCTAGAGTGGGTAGGTCCCAAAAAAAACTTTAAAATGAGGGAAGGGTAAGGCAAAAAATAAAGCTTTATGGTTTTTAAGAACTGCTCCCTAGTTGGTTTTTAAAAGGACAAGTACTCTCAAACCCTATGCCAGTTGCTAGCAATAATTGGACACACACAATCAGATGTGGCTAAGAAGTCTAAGGAAATAATGATGTAGGAAATTCATGAGCCTCAAACAAAGGTTTATCCTTTTAGGGTAGTTGTTGCACACCCTTAATTAGGAGATTATGGCTCAGGCTAGTGAAGTATCTAAGGCAACTTTTGCACGCACACAAAAAACTACATCCATGAAAGCACTCATGCACAATCAAAATTATGAATCAATTTAAACTTAATTATCCTAATTAATATATTTAACAATCTTTCAATAGTTTTTATACATATACATATCAATACATCAATCAAAATAATCAAGAATCCATTCACAGCTATTACACACTAAGGATTTTTGAAACATACAACCAAGAACTAATAACTAATTACACGGAAATTGGAAAGAAAATACACAAACACATTCACTGAAGATCAAAAATTGATGTTGCTCTTGTATTCAAAATTATCTAAAAAAATTCCAAGTTGGATTACAACTATTTAAATAGGCTTGGGGAAGGGGTCACCTCATCCTTCAAGTTCATGCAAAGTGTTACCATGTGGTAGTTAGAACATGATTTCTAACTATAGTCAAAACCATATAAGAGAAATCTTATAATTATCAATTAAATAAGTTGAAATTTTTGAAATCCATGCAATGTGTTCATGTGTACAAAATATAAAGTCAATTTCACATTAAAAATATCAAACTACAAGGAAACTATGTGTCATTACAAAATTATGCATGCATAAAATCTTAGCCTATCAAGGCTATATCATGTGAAACATTGCATGTACTTTAGTCAATGTAGAAGATGTAGTGATAGTAGTTAAAGTTGTAGATGTTGACACATCGCTATAAGCTTGCTTTTACTTGGCCTTATTCTCTTGATAGACTTTATATGCCGCATCATGTTGTTGTCATATAATGTTTAAGTTTAGCAGTGGTGGTTGATGTATTCTTTTAACTTGACCAAGTAGTCTTACATGCTAATATTTGGTCATCTAGAATGTATTCTTAAAAATTTCCAACTCTGTAACTTTAATTTTGGCCACACACAACTCAGACTCTATCTCTTCTAGTGATAAGCCTTGTAAACTCTACTTGAAGTCATTTACCACTTTTTGAATGAGTTTATTGAAATTGATCCTACTGATCAATTTGCCTATGGCATCCTTCACCTTCGATAGCTTCAAATGATGCAATATCTAAAGGATTTTGGCCTTATGTGTCTGATATTTGGGGATTAAGGGCCCAATTGATTGTATCCACTCCTTTGTTTCTTCCTACCTTATGACAACTAAGTTCAAAGCATTAGATGCCTCTTGTGTTATCATTAAGTCTAGATGACTATATAATGAGTTTCATGTGTATGTAACTAACATCTTCAACTTCATACTATCATCTTTCAAGGAATTATATAATTTGTTGGCATTATTTAAATGAGGGGCCAATTCAACCCTCGTAAACTCCAATGCCTCCAAAGAGTTGTATTAGTAGGTAACTACTTTTTACACCTTAGTTTTTATACCTATAGAGATATGTACGATCTTTTCCTACTCCTTCAACTATTCTACTTGGGCCTCTAGATCTTGTCTAGCCATCTTTGTGCCTTCATGGATGGATATTATAGCATCCCTATGTGCTTGGGCCAGATCTACAAGATTCTCAACATAAGGAGATTGTCTCGACTGTATATTCTACCTCTTAGTGAGAGAGAATATTTCATGTCTTTCTTCAAGAATTTTCTCCCTACCTCTATCATCCTCAAAATTCCTCTTATTCACTCTCTATATACTATCAGATGGTGGGTCGAAGAGGGTGGAGATAGAAGGGAGCTATGTGATCTTGAAACTAGGCATTTGGGAAGCCTTACTTCTCAAGTCTATAGCCCATGGAGGAATGTCCAACTATGATGGATCTGAGGTTGTAACAATAACCTTTTCCTCAACCTATTCTACTTTTGGTTGTTTATTTTGTACTTTGACAAGTATGTTAGGTAGTGAAGGCCATATAATCTTAAATCAATCCACTCTTCCAAATTGAGGGAGTGAATGGATTGTGATCAATTAGGGTTTGGCCTTCCTTCCCCTACCAGAACTTGTCATAATAGTTTCTCTTATGGAGGTGGTGGATGGCATTAGAAGGGTGATCTAGGTAGACTGGGCATGGAGTTATGGAGTGACCAATGTAGTTTGTACCTTCCTAGATACCTTCTTCTTTAAGGCTCTAATAGTAGAGGTGTCAAAAGGGATAGAGGAGGTTGTCATGGTGAGTGGGAAGGAAGTGGAGAGTAGATCAATGGAGGTGGTGGCAAAAGGATCGATGAAGGTGGAAGTAGGCACTTCCACCTAGGGTGTCCTCAACATAGAAGAAATTAAAACATGTCCAAAAATTGCAATAGAAGATAAAGGAACACTTATGAAGGGTTTAGTACTTAAGGAATTAGGAATCATAGGCTCTACTTGAAGGCTCATGGCCTTAGTTGTTTCTAGCTCTGCCTCTTCATTAGAATCATCCTCAATATCCTTAATTATCATAATCTCTCCATGTGCTGGTTCTGAGCATGGAGGTGAAACAAGCAAGCCTTGTGATTATTCCACTATGGGACTGCCTATTAGAGTCCTAGGATTCCTTGTGTAAACTAGAGGGGTCTTCAGCTATGTGGAGGAGCCTTATTGGATAGATGCCACTACTTCTTGTGTTTTCTCTTCCTCATCAGAATTTAAGTTGATAGCGTCCCCTGCTTGTGTTCCCTTACTAGTTCTGGGTTTAGACACCCCAAGCTCTTTCTTGGCACCCTTTAATTTCAAAGGGGGAGCTTGAGATGAAGGGGCCACTTGGTCCTTGGATTGCTCCTCAAACTATCCTCTCTAGAAGTTAGAATGCTCATCCTTTGTATAGATATTTCTTGTTGTCTAGTTCTCTTACAATGACTAAGGGGTCATCTTGGATCATTCTTAAATAGTCTTCCTTCAGTCCATCAACTCTTACCCTCTCTAAAACATTTGCATAATCTTTTGCATTAAGAAATAGAAAATCATAAGAATAAATCATGTGGATGTAGGGGATGTTGAGCCCCTGTAGATGCTTTTGAATAAGTTCATGTGGATCCCAATCTCTATATGGAACCACGGGGAAATGATAACTCTTCTGCTTGCTTCCCACTTCTCCAAAATGCCTCTTTATTGTGTAGACCATTCTCCCAATTTTTATATGGTGGCCAAAATACAAATCTTTCTTCTACCTGGATAGGTCCTCTTCAACACTCCACCATAATTAGAAAGCAATTTATTACTCTGCTAACTTGTCCAAGACATATTTTGGGAGACACAGATGATTAACCTTGTTTCCCCAAATCATTATGACTTTGAAGTTTGGATAGAGGAAGTAATCCCCTTTATTTTTCAAGTTCTTTACAATATTTGGTCCAATTTTGGGCATGGGTGAGTCATGAATGGCTTGCCAAAACCTGTGGATATACATCCTCTACTATTCTGACCATATTCTTGGTGTAGGCATATATATGCATAAATTAGTAGTGGTCATGAATTTTGTTTTTGATACAATCTTTGGTAGGAATCTATAATTCTTTGAGGTCTTTATAACAAGTTCCCATAACGAAATCTAGCAAATAAGACATCATATAGAAATTGTCTGAAGGCATGGGATGCTTGTCCTTGTGAATTATCTGCTCTCTCAAATGAAAGTTGATTATCTCACCCAGGGCATATGCAACATCATGGGTGAGCATCATGTATAAGAATGGTACCTAGTCTAGATTAATAAAATAAATACTTAGCATACCATAAGGTTATTTCAAGAGAGCCATGTCGATACGTACACCCATTCTAAATTTATCGATAAAAATTGCTCTCTTTGGCTTCTTCCCTTTCCATGTGATGATCTGGTCTAGGAGTAATCATGAAGAGAGTGCCTTTTCCATTAAGCTCTGTATGTTAAACTAAGGTAATGTATGTTTATCAAAGTGTGCATCAGGTATGTTCGAAGATAGGTATCTTTGAAAGTCAAGGCCTGAAATGCATGTGATAACTATGTATTTTCTAGAGTAATGAAGGAAAGAATCTTATGATATCCTACCTGAGAAAAATAGATCTTATAGGAGGTTGATGCATGGCATCACCTTTAGCTTGGCAGTAGCAAAATGTAATCTTTGACATTTGAAAGCCAACAATTATTGGACAAATAGCTTATCAATGAGTGTCATCTCATCTCCTCTAAAAATGCATCTGCAAAATTGACTATGTTTCATAACTCTGAATAGTTGGTGTATTTATTTTTGAATATGGTAGCATTAAACATTGTATCCATGAACTCTAAATAATATTTGATCAATTATGGTGATGGTAGATTTGTTACCTTGAATGTCTTGTATGAAGATGTCATTATTGAATACACTATGTGTTACTTATAGTTTCCTTTTAAGTTTCATGTATGTTATATGCTCAATTATGCTCTAGCCTGATCAATATTTACTCAAAATTCTCTTTGTCGAGAGTAGTTAGGGCTCTTTGATGCATAAGATAACAGGAGACTTCAAATGCAAGTTTATTAGAAAGGAATGAAGGCTTCAATGACTACACATCGAATATATAGACTTTTACATTAAATAACAGTTTGTGCGACATAAATGCCTAATATTCACTTTCTTTATAATTTCTACATAATTCAATCTTTGTTAGCTCAAGTTGGTGGGGGTCTCATACTATTAATGGGAAGTATTTTCACCTTGTCTTCAACTAAGTATAATAAGTGCTAGTAGTGTTCTCAATAGTAAGGCATTCATAATGCCTTCAAGGAAAATGTTTTGGAAAAATATCCATAGAATAATTCCATCAGGGGCATTATTTCAAACAAAATATCTGCAATAATTTCTTCAAATACCTATTTTATCGGGCAAAAGTTTTGAAGCAATTATCCTGAAGGGTCACTTACAAAATTCCCAAAAGGCTATTTTTATCAAGAAAAAAAATTTGAAGGGTCTACTTCATAGGGCATTTCATCCATGATAAAAGTCCCAAAGGATCTACTTCATAAAGGTCAGATGGGCTATTCAAAAAGGGTCATAGGGTAAGTCTGTAAGGCAAAATGCCCATGACAATTATCTTGAAGGGTAAGTTCTAGAGGGCAAAGGGCCCAAAAAAAAAATCCTAAAGAGTAGGTGCAGTACAAAAAAGGGGTCAGGGCAAAGTCTCAAAGGATAAGCCCTGAAGGGATAAGGAGGTCATTACAAAGGGCCGAAGGGTGATTCAAAATATTTGAAGGGTCATTTCAAGAAATCTGATGGGTAGGTGCAAAAGGTCTGAAGGGTCTACTTCATAGTAAAATGCTTGAAGGGTCTACTTTGTAAGGTAAATTTTTAATGGGAAAGGGTCTGAGACAAAATTCTCGAAGGGTAGGTTGCATAAAGCACGAAGGGTATGTGCCCTTGGGGTCATTAGTTTAGCAAAATTGTGTTGGAAAGATTACTTTGGGAAATTGTTTCGGTCTTTTTGCATTGGATAAAATGTTTGAAAATAAAAGGTCTGAAGAGTCATTTTCATCAGGCAAAGGTCCCAAGATAAAATTCCTAAAGTATACTTTCAAAATGTCGAAGGGAAATTTCAAAGAGGCTGAAGGGTAGGTAGGTTAAGGCCGAAGGGTCGAAGGGTAGGTATGAAGGGCTAAAGGAAATCTGTCAAAGGATTTATTTTGGATAAAATGTCCTAAGTAATGTTTAAAGGGAAAAAAGGCATGGGACAAAAGTACTGAAGGATAAAATGTCTCAAACAAAATGCCTAAAGGAATTCAATTGTCTCAGGAGAATGCTATGGGGAAATTGCATCGAATAAAATATTTTACATAATAAACCCGAAGACCAATTCTTGTAGAACAAATGTTTCAAAGACAAAAGCCTGGAACAAGATAAGTCAAAGACATAAAACTTGATAGAGATAATTTGCACAAGTCTGACAAAGATAAGCTCAAAAACGTAAAACCTAATAGAATAAGCTTGATAGAAATAACAAGTCCATTAACACAATACTAATGTCATTTTTCTAAAGGATGAAAAAGGCCAATAATCAATCTTCTCCCAGAGTTTGCATAAATATATATAAGAGGGGCTCAAATTCAAGACCATAGTCTAAAAAAAAGTGGGTCCCCATTTCCCTATGAAAAAAGTGGGGTGTTGAGCACAACAAAAAGTTTGTATCATCAAAGCTTTACATGAAACTAAGAAGCATTAAATAATTAATTAATCCCTCTAACTATGAATAAAAAATCACGTTCCATATCCAAATAACATTAACACCTCTTTAAAGAAACATTCATCACACTTACTTGTATTCTCATATTCATAAATCTGGAAAAGTATATGTATGCATAAATTTACAACATGCTCTCACCCAAGCACTGAGAGAAAAGAAGAATAAAAAAACCCCTTCGTGAAAGGCTTGCATGCCTTCTATTTATATCTTAGAAGTTGGAAGCCTTCACCCTTTGACTTAACAAAGAATTATCCTAAAAATATAATTAGTTATGCTTTTTAGGGTAGACTTTGACACTTTTAAAGTGCACATGTTACATCTCAAAAACTAAAAAAATACCCATGATAAAATGTAATTTTAAATTTTCAAAATAAAACATGTCAAAACATAGTTCTAGAAACTACAAATCAAGGAGTCTCTTTTATCACTTGTTGATTGCTACCCTCATCAAATCTCTTCATTATCTCTTTAAGCTTTTATTCATCTATGACATATAAATGTATGTATCTAATCTCTCCTTCAACATGTTTGAATAGGAACTAACTTTATAATGTAATAAATAAATTATAAATCAGAGAAATTGTTCAAAAGTTATGCCCAAAATGATAACACCGTATTGAGAGGTTATAGGGATCTAACCCCTGCAATACAAAGTAGGGTCCAAGTTCACCATATCCATAACTTTCACATCTAAACTCCATTTAGCTCTCATTTGATGCGCTATAAAGGAATTTTGATGAGGAACATTTTATATTAAGAACACATGGCCCCAAACCCAATATATTTTCTTGAGGAACTTTGAGGTCAAGAAATAGTGCAAAAGGAGGTAGTTGTGAAAGTAAGTCAAAGTTCTAATATCTACAAATTAGGGTCCAATTCCCCCCTATCTATAAATTTCACATCTAAAATCCATTTTGACTCTCATTTGATGCATTAGAAATCTAATTTGATTAGGAACATTTTATCTTAAGGACTCATGTTCCCAAACCCAATATATTTTCTTGATGAACTTTGAGGTCCAAAAAGAGGTCGCTGCAAAAGCAGGGCAAAGTTCCAATAGCTACAAAGCAAGGTCCAAGTTCCCCCTCTCCATAACTTTCACATTTGATCTCCATTTTGGCTTTCATTTGATGCATTGAAAATGTATTTTAATGAGGAACATTTTATCTCAAGGACTCATGGTCCCAAACCCAATAGATTTTTTTGAAGAACTTTGAGGTCCATAAGCAATGCAAAAGGAGGTAGTTGTGAAAGCAAGTCAAAGTTCTGACAACTACAAAGTAGGCTCCAAGTTCCCCTTATACATAAATTTTTCATCCAAAGTCCATTTTGGCTCTTAATTGATGCATTAGAAAGTTATTTTAATGAGGAACATTTTATATTAAGGACTCATGATCTTAATCCCAATATATTTTCTTGAGGAAATTTGAGGTCCAGAAATAGTGTAAAAGCAAGTCAAAGTTTTGACAGCTACAAAATAGGGTCCAAGTTCCCCTTATCCATAACTTCTGCATCCAAAATCCATTTTGGCTCTCGTTCGATGTATTAGAAGGGTATTTTGATGAGGAATAATAAATACCATGTCTCAATAAATTCTAAAAATAGAAACTATTAAGCTCAAATCTAATGATCAGTGAATGTAACATTGGATGTAATGAACACCAAACATGATGAACACTAATTCTTAAAAATTGATTATACATGATTCCCATGTATAATTATCTACGAGAATAATTATGAATGGCTTTGCCAAACCTTGTCCATTAGGCTATGGAGTCAGTATCTTTATTTTGAAATTTTGTATCATCATTGTTTTTGGTTTACCTCCAATCATCTATAAGAGCATGATTGGGGGCATTATTGTAAAGTTAAAAAAATCACGACAATGATTGGCTCTAACTGTGGGATCACATTCCCTTGTGAAATTTATTAGAACTCTAAATCTTTTTAATGACTTATGCCTTATTCATTTTTATCTATCCAATTGGTAGATAGTTGGCCTATCCTAATTGCATGGGAATGAACACAAATTGGTAGCACAAGTCCTTGCCTTGAGAATTATCCTTATTTTTTTACTCGTTATTCCTTGTTTAGGATTCATTGATCTTCAACTCACTAGGATTGGTTCAACACTACTAGATTTGTTGCATTTATTAGAAACACACATGCACACCAAAAAGAAAAGAAAGAAAGAAAGAAAGAAAACAAAAATGGCAAAACAAAAACTATTTATAAAATATCCAAGAAGTAAGACCAGACAATGCAAACCCATTAATGGGTTGAAAAAATTATGATTCTGAACGAAAGAGTGTCACACAAGAATCCAAGAGGAAGAATTTGGCATAGTTCAAGATGAGGTACAATGTTAGCCATGTATTGATCTTTGGATGGTAATTGTATGATATATCTTTCTCCAGAAGAATGGTAAATGGTGTCATCATGATGTGAAATAGAATGGAGAAAGATTTAGCAGACTGCTTTTTATTTGGAAAGGGAAACATGTTTGAGGTAGAATATTGTGATGAAACTATAGGAACTGACAAAGATAAGACCTCAAAACAAGACATTTCAAAAATAAGGGAATTTCTAACCTTTTCCCATATAAATTCATCTTGTTCACCTTCTTTGACAACCTTAAATGTCTCATACTTAAGATGTATGTATATTGGGGAAATTATTTCTCCTAGTTCATCTCCATACTTTTCATCTAGCCATGGGTATTGTATGAACTTAATTCTGCTCGCTGGTATTAGGCTTAATCCCATCATTTAATTAACATTAATCCTTAATTAATAAATCCTATAAAATACCCCACTTTCCCAATTGTATAATTCTTTAAAATCCTAATCTATCGCACAAACCCACTTTCCATGATATCATCATTTTTTAATCCTTTAAATACATAACCTACTCCACAATCCCACTTTCCACCTAAATTCTTAATTTTATTATTTTCTAATATATTTCCCTCCCAAAAGAAGGTCTAGAGGCTTCCCACCTCTAGAACCTTCTCCTCCTCAAACTCCAAATTTGAGAGGGAAAATATCCCTTTCAAATCCCTTCTAACCCCATCCAAGACCTCTTTAAAATAGAGGCATCCCCCCCAAGCATGAAGAAGAATCAAGAATCAAGAATGAAGAAAAAGGGAGAAAACTCATATTCATGTTGTCTTAATTTCCTTAGCCCTCAATAGCCATCTTACATCGATACAAATCCCCCTTGTATTTATCCAAGCCACTACCAACCTCATCCAATCATCTGTCTTTAGGCCATTGAGCAAGCAATCCAAACATCTAAGTCAAGTTGCATTGGATAGTCTGTTAGAACATCTTGGAGAGAAGTTGGAGTGAAATGATGGTAAGTTCATTCTAAAATTCTAATTTCTTTTCTAAATTCTCTCATACTAGGGTTTTTGTAGAGATTCAGGTAGATTTAGTGTTTATTTGCATTTAAATCTATTTTGCCTGAATTTTTATGGGGATTCATTTTGACAACCACGGTGGGACAAGAAAGCCTCCTTTGAAACTAATGATTTGTTGCCTTAAGTGTGTTTTCTTGAGACTACAAGAATAGATCGACGTAAAATCCAATGGCTTCAGGTTTCGTATTTGTCCTTATGCTATATTTTTCTCTTTGAATAATAGTAGTTTGTGTTGTTGAATTATATTGTTATTTATTTATTTTTTGTTTGTTATTGTGTTTTGTTCTATCATATCACATAAATAATAAACAAATAAATAAATAACTTAAAATTTCAGTTCATTAAAGACTTTCAGGGCATTTTACTAAAAAATAATTCAAATATTGAAAATCAGTCTTTGAACTTGGTAGTTTGTCGAATGATTTATGTGCATCCATGTGGTTTTGTTGAATGTTCATTTCCTATTCTGGCACTCAATGGTAATATTTTACACATACTTTGATCTTGAATTATTGTCCCTATAAGATTTGAGTTAGTTATTTAGTTATTGTGTGTGTTAACAATACTGGTGAAGTTTCTAGTAGATATTTAGCAATAGTGAGCTATAATTATTGTTGGTCATTTAGAATTTAAGTGTGAAATTTTCATATAAAACATCAAAATTTAAAAAAAAAAATACTATGTTACATCTTGTTAATCATAGCTTGTATTAGAACATGGTTAGCCTTAATTTAGTTTACTACCCCTACCGACTGGATTTGTTTTGGCATCATTGTGCCCCTTTAAAATTTTGTCACATATGGTCCTCTTGTATATCTAAATCTAACCCTTGGTCTCATTCCACCCATGCCCTATGCCATAGATATGATCCCATCTTGTTTAACATCCACACACCTATCTAACACATTCTGAGTCTAGTCATACACTCAGCAAGAGTTAGAAATTATAGCTCAATTTCATTCAACTTGCCCAATTGCTTCATGACACAGTCCCTTCTCAGCCTTGATTTGGTTTGAAAATATTTTGTGTGCAAATTTTGATCATGTTATCTTCCTCCACTGAGGCTTTATGAGGATATTCCAAACTCTTGCTATTGAGATACATGTTGATAATATTATTTTAAAATGTTGTGCATGATGTAAATGCTTAACAACATTTTGTAATGGCATTCTGTGATCTGAGGAATGCTAAAGCAAACTCTAGTGTTTGATGTTTTTATCATTGACTTAATCTATCACAATCAATATGGTATAAATATTTACCTAGAGAAGGATCTCTTTTAGCATTCATAAGATTCTCCATTTGAGTCAATATTTTGTGAAGAAATAATCTAATTTTGGTACGTTTTTCCCTTCATCCTTGATGTCTCTAGGGGAATAGGTCATTTCAAAAAGTTTTGACAGAGTTTTTGAAGTGTTTCTTTACCTGACACATCGCATATTGTATGTAGGCTTTTACATTATCCAATAAATTTGATTAGGACACTTGGCATGATTCAAATAAGTAGTGTCTACCATTTGTCAACTATCCTGACACTTTTAGGTGATTGGTATGGTCTTATTAGTCAAACTTTATGTTAATTAGATCACTCATTTCTTATTGGTCTTTGGTTGGCCAAAATAATTCACCATTTTACCTTTTTCTAATAATCCCACCCAATACATTTGAAGACATGGGTAGTTAAAGGCTTTTGTGGGTAAATTTTTTTTGTTACAAGCATCTAGGCTTCTCTAAACAACAGAGACCACAAAGACTGAGTCATATCTGGGAAAACATTCATCATCGTGATGGGTCATCTTCTAGTGCTTTGACTGATTTGTTTATGCATTTTGGTTTGAGAGGGAATAGCTTTTGTTTAAAATTTCATAATTATCATTCTTAATATTATAGATGAGGTAGGTCTATAATAAATTTTCGATCAATTAATTTAGTGCATGTTGTAAGATAAGTTTAAAATTACATTTTGTCAAAAAATTTAAAAATTTACAATTGTGGGTCTCCCTTTTTAAACTTAAGTTATATATTATTTTAATTATCTCTTTATATGTGTTTATATATATTAATAGAATTAACTTTGTTTAAACTACTTACATAATTTTATTCTTGCAAGTTGCTTTGTAATATGGACTGAATGACCAAAAATTAAAATCCATCAAAATTGATAATTAGTTAGTTTGCATGTTGATTGGTTTTTTAATCATTTGCTCGATTTGGCTTAAGAGTTGAATTGATGTGGACCTTTTGCAAGTTTCATGGATTCAAGGAAAAATAGCTAAAACTACTGACCCTTTTGTTGTAGGATCCTTCAAAGTTCAAGCACTCCAATCAAATTAGCATTTTATGCTTACAACAGGGGGTGCTATTAAATGCATTATCCTAGTTTTCATTATATCATTATAATTTTCATTGTATATATCTTTATTGTGAAAAATAGTTCTTTGTGTATAGTTGTTTGTGTGTGTGTGTGTGTTAACTTATAAATAATTATCATATTATGTCCCTCACGCGTAGGTAATTAATCGTTCAATTAATCATATCATGTGATTGCTTATTTGTTAAGCCCCCTCTATAATAGCACGTGATGTGGATTTCATCACCATGCAGGAGGCTTAGTCATTAGGGGTTAGTGTCATGGATTTCATCACCATGTGATAACCAAACTCTGTGTTTTTGTAGAGTATGACAATCAGGGACAACTATTGTTAGGCTAAGCGGTTGACCCCATACAGGTCATCCATGAAGGAGAAGAGTTAATTCTCTAAACTAGGCATTAGACAACACCCTAAACAAACTTGGGCCCCAAGGTACCATCATGTATATTGGGGACTCCCCTAGATCCTTTTGTATACTTTATAATAGGATACTTTCACCGTAATAGGTGTTTCACTACAAGTGTTAGTATCAGTGCCAAAGTAGCCATCAAGTGTAATCAAGGTCAAGAGGGTTTGGTTGATTTCATAATGGGTCACCAATCTACAGCCTCACTTGTGTATCCATTAGATGGTGTAGGCATCGGGTTACACACCCATACAATTTACTAATTAGGATTGTTCTTGTGTGTTGTGATGAGACTCATTTTGTTTTCTAGCTGAGTTGGCCACACCCTATATTTTGTGTGATACCTTAGACATCCCCTAGCTTTAAAAACTCACCATCCTACCATCTTAACATCATCATATCTAATCCTTAGTCCTCATACCATTCATTTACATATCAGTCATCCATCTTCCATTAATCATCTCTCTACTGCATCCCCATATCCACATAATATGTATTTTAGACATCCCTCTTATTTCCTCCCCCCACCCTATTAATCATTCATCTCTATTTGGCATTTCCTCCACATATAGTATCCATATAGTACTCATCCTCTTGATCCATATCCATCCTCTCACATCTACTATTCACTAGTCCATCCCATCTATCACAACATCCTCTATCCACTTCACCATATTGTCCATAAAATCTTCCCTCCTACATCTCTTTTGGGTCTTAGTTTATCCTCCACTAATCTTGAGTGGTTCTCATTCTTATCCAATCCTACCTTCATCATGTATCTCATCCACTTAATATACATCTTATTCCATCACCTTAATATCCATCCTATAGTTATCCATCACTTATGTTTCCATCTTATATCCTCCATCCCCTTTCTAATCTCATATTCCCCTATCATTTTTTAATACTATATTTAGCTTAGGAATCAAGTTTAGTGGTCACTCATCCTTATAAATCCTCATTGTCATCCTTAGACTAGATATTATCAACATCCAGAGTCTCGTTAAGTTCCTAATCTAGTACCCATCACTTACCCTCATCTTTATCAGGTACCTTTTTCATCTAGTACCCATCAAAATTCTCTCTCCTAGTGAGTAAGGTATTTGATCCCATCACATCTCTTCATCCTTGCTAGATTGGTATCTTACAAGGCTTCATCTCTTGGTAACTCTTAGTCATCTCATCCTGATCATCACATCATCCTATTTTGACCACTAATTTGGTCTCTAGATTAAGTTGGTATTCAAAACCTCCACATCACCTATCCTACATCATCACATCTTTTCCCCATCCAAAATGGTCACTCACACCCATTCCCAACATAGGATTAAACAAGCTTCTATCCAAGATGTTGACCCATTGCAGAATGTAGTGGACCCAACTCAAGAGCATGATGATACACATGGTGATGTGCATACCCTCAAAGGGGAAGATGAATGATTTGATCCCCTCCATAATGACCAGATTAGGAATTTAATCAACTGATACATATTTGAAAACCATGATCATATCTTATCCCATACCCTTGAAGTAGGGGCACATCCCATCAAAATGTCAACACTAATGAATTACCCCAAGAATCAGAAGGTGTGGACCATGAATTTGCAAAAGAAGAATACCCACTACCCATCTGTAATAACCACATTGAGGTTGATCAGAGATAGTCTATCATAGAATACCGTTTAGACCTATTAACACAACAAATTAACCTCTTAATTTGCAACCAATGTCTACCATCCCCTAGATGAAATAATACTCATAATAGTAACACAAAAAATAATACCACCAATACCAATAATGTCAATAAAACCCATAGTACCTATATCCCCCAAAATAGCCAAAATCAAACCACAAATCCAGTTGGGGATCCCACATTTGTGTAGGAGTGGAGAGCGATGAAGGAGATCCTCCAGCAAATAGACCTATGTTTACAAGCCCACAAATATAAATATGAATACTTTTGCTCATCACCATTGGACATGAGCATTTTTCAAATTCCCTTTCCCTCACACTTTGAAATACTTAAATTTGAAAAATATAGGGGAAAGGGAGATCCTAGAGAACACATCTAAGAATTCTATGTGGCTTGTCATGAAGTAGCCTATTATATGCCTATTTTTTGTGGCTCTTTCTTAAGAGTCTTACCAAGCTAGCCTTGAAATGGTTCATGCACTTGCAAAAAGGGTCAATTTCTAGTTTTGGAGAACTGATAGAGCAATTTGTTCAACATTTTTCATATAATATAGAGAATGACATCTCCATCATCGACCTTTACAATACTAAGCAACAAAGTGGTGAGAGCCTAGTATACTTCCTACAGAGATGGCATAGCTTGGCAAGTCAATTAAGATACACGGTTCCTAAAAAAGAATTAGCAAAAATCTTTGTGGACAACCTTAATACAAAACTAAAATATCAACTAAAATTATAGTGTGCCAAGTCCTTCGATGAAATCATAGAAAAAAGGATGTAGATAGAAAAATCCCTCATAAAAAAGGGAACCATAAAACTTTATTCCTGAAATGAACACATTGCAAATCAAGAGAATTCTTTTTTAGGGAAACCCAAGGTCTTCAATAAAAATAAAAATGTTGTGGGTGATGGAGTAACCAATTCTAAGACACAACATGTGTAAACAATCCAAAAAAAGGGTCCCACACAACATCATAATGTCTCTACTATCAAAGTTTCATGAGGCAAGCCTATGCCTCACATAGGCAAAAGGCCATTTATAAGCTTGGGAGTATCACTCAAAATAGTCTTGGAATAATTGATCACTGCGAACATGATTACTCTACCTAAGATTCGATTGGTGGATGATTGTCAACCTAAACTTGATTGGTACCATGAAAATGAGTTTTGCAAATATCATCGAGTAAAAGGGCATGATACTGAGTAGTGTATGCAATTAAAGCACTATATCCAAAACCTAATAGAAAGAGGTGATATCGAGATTAAAGGAGAAGTGCCATCAAATCAATCAATAAATCAGCACCTTAGCATTTATAAAGATCCTCTCCAAAAGCACTAGAGACCCCAATGAGACCAGGGTTAGGCATCATCTTCCAATCATACTGATTATCATAATGTTCCCTACCATTATATTAATACCATAAAAATCCACAAGATCTAAGAATCCCCTCCACATCCATCTCCCATCCTAAAAATAAATAGGGTTATAGCTGATTGCATTGTCACCAATCGATGCAATAAAATTATAATTCCTATGACACCCTCTCAAGATCCTTCCACCTCCTCTACTACCCATAATGAGAATATTTCTAAGAAAGCCTCAAATAGTTCAGATAAATCCTATGACATCAATCAGTAATTATAAAAAACTCCTGCTCAAATACCTTTGATGGAACTTATAAAAACATTTGCTTTACATATGAAGATATTAAATCAAGTGCTAAATGATTTGAAAGTACTTAGTGACCTCGATACCAATCAATTTCAGGCACTACTGGCACATTTATCCCCATTGCAACAAGTTACTTTTAGTGCCCAGGATCTACCCCCTACTGGCCCATATCATAATTATCCACTATACATTGAAGTTACCATTTCCCATCATCAAGTTTCCCATGTCCTCATAGACAGAGGATCTGCACTTAACTTCATGTAATCTGGACTTTTTAAAGAAACTAGGATACTTAAAGAAATCACTTGGGCCTACTTTAATAATGACCAAAGCTTATGATAATAATGAGAGACCATTAGTTAGGACTATCTATCTTTCTTGTGCCATGGGATCGGTAGTTCATCAAACTTTGGTTCATGTCATGGAAATAGAATTACCATATAACATGTTGCTCATTAGGCTATAGATTCACAAAATGCAAGCTATGCCATCCACTCTACATCAGTGCTTAAAATTCCCCCATTCAAGAATGGAGGTCACCATTCCTAGAGTTATAAATCATCTCCATAGTTGTCAAATGGATCAATCTCTATCACCTTACCTTGGCACTATCAAATGCCATCCGAAGTCCCATAACTACTAAGTATATCTCTCCAAATAATTAGAATCCACATCCCCATCAATTCCTGATGTCACATGACTAATGATCACATCCATAGGCTGTGGAGAGTATGAGTACAAAACATTCTGCATTGGAAACCTACCCCTCTCTCCATGAAGCTATGGGTCTTCAACTATGAGGAAGAGTAATCTCATTAAGTATCAGTTTGGGCCAACTGCTTTTTCAAGCACTAGATTCTTGGTTGATGAGTGCATTAAAGATGACAATGATTATTGGCTCATTCCCAATGATGAAGTCCTCATTTCTCCCAAGAAAAATTATCTTAGAGTCCAAAGAATGATAAACAATATGTAATATAAAGGAAAAGGATTGGGAAAAGAAGAACAAGGCTGACTAGAACCTATCATTATTCAAGAACATCCACAAAATTTTGGCATGGGGCACAAAATATATGATGATGACCTGACCAACATCATTGTGGATTCTCCTCTAACCAAGAGTTGTCTCTCCCCAATGAAGACATTGAAATAGGATCTATCTGTAGTCACTTTGAGGAGCTTGTTGCCACCAACCTTTTCCCTGATACTACTATATCCACCATCAATGTCTCACTCCATTATCCATCCCTCATAGACTGGGAATTGAAAGAGAAGCCCACCTTTGACATCTTTCAAAATGATGAGGCCATTTTGGAATTCACAAGAGCTAGAGATTTCATGTTGTCTAGAGATCATAAAAAAGGATTTTGCATTAATCTCTGTCAATCAGCATATTTTGGAAAACAACAAACATCCCATAGTTAAACTGAGGATGAATATTCAGAAGAAGAAGGAGAACCTTCAAAGAACTAGATGAACTCCCATAGAGCTCCTTCACACCAAAAGATTATTTTGAAATTGGTATTGAACTACTAGGTTGCTTCGCTTTTGACGTTCTAAAGGTCTCATTGCCCCCTTATTTGCAAGATTAATCACCCTCTCTTATTAAGGAGGTGATAGAAGTTAATATAAGAATTGATAAACATCTTGAGATAGTGAAACTAGGGCCATCTCTTATGATAAAGGAATGCAAATTCCTTATCAAGCTGCTAAAGGAATTTATTGATGTGTTTACATGGAGCTACTCTGACATGCCAGGATTAGACCCTTCCTTAGTGGTACACCATCTAGTTGTACATCTAAATGTAAAGCCTATCAAATAGAAATTACAAAATATACATTCTAAGGTGGTGTTACTAGTCAAGGAGGAATTATAAAAATTCTTGGAAGTCAGATTCATCCACCCCTTCAATTATTCAAATTGGATCTCCAATATTATCCCCATGACAAAACCATAAGGTGGAATCCATATTTTTACTAACTTTCAAGATATAAATAAGGCGTGTCCTAAAGATGACTTCCCTCTTCCTAACATCGATATGATTGTAGATTCAACAGCTAGGTTTGAGATGTCTTCCCTCATGGATGGCTTCTCAAGATCCAATCATATCAAAATAACCCCTGAAGATCAACATAAAATAGCATTTATCATTCCATGGGGGGCGTTTTCCTATCAAGTCATGCCATTCGACCTCAAGAACGTAGGAGCCACTTATCAAAGGGAAATGATTATTATATTTCATGATATGATACATGACTTCATAGAAGATTATGTCAATTATATTCTAGGGAAGTCTCATCTAAGGTTAGAACACCATGTGGTCCTTAGGAGAATATTAGAAATATTATGATAATACAAAGTAAGGATGAATCCCAAAAAGTGTGTCTTTAGAGTGACTTCAAGAAAAAATTTGGGATTTATAGTCTCAAGAAGGGGCATCGAGGAGAATCTAGCAAAATTTAAAGCAATTACAAAAATGCCTCCACCTCATAATCTCAAGTAGCTATACAGTCTCCAAGGAAAACTTTAGGCCATAAGGCATTTTATCTCTCAACTAGATGACAAATGTCACCCCTTCACCCACCTATTAAAGAAGGGAACAACCTTCCATTGGAATGAAGAATGCCAACAAGCCTTTGATAGATTAAAAAAATACTTGGCAAATCCACCTATTTTATCACTACCAACTCTAGGAAAGCCTTTGCTCCTCTATATTTTAGCAACCCCATGTGTCATCAATGCTCTCCTTGCATAGCACAATGATCAAGGTAAGGAGCAAGCCATCTATTACCTCAATCACACATTAATATCATATGAGCTAAATTATACTCCTATTGAAAAAGGCATGTTTAGTTGTAGTTTTTGCATCATAAGAGCTCCAAAATTACATGTTTAATAATCATGTGCAACTCATCGTAAAATTTGATCTCTTGAAGTACTTACTATCTAAGACAATGTTTATAGGTCGAGTACCAAAATAGATAATGCTACTTACTGAATTCAACATTAAGTATATAAATAAAAATTCTATAAAAGGATAGATCATTATAGATTAACTAGTAGAGGCACCTTTAGAAGTGACTGAGCCAATTATAGCCAATTTCCCAGATGAGTCCATCCTAAATACCTTGCAAGAAGATAGTTTTAAGTTATAATTTGATGGCTCATTTACTACCCATGGATCTAGGGCAAACATCCTATTGGTCACCCCCCAAGGTGATCTCATTCCAAACACATTCTACCTTGCCCTTCTATGTACTAATAATATTTTAGAGTATGAATCTTTGATAATTGGACTTTAGCTAGCTATCAAGTGGAACGTTCAACAATTACAAGTATTTGAGGACTCATAATTAATTCTCAAATATGTCAATGGTGAATTCCAAACAAAGGATGAAAAATTTCTTCCTTATAAACAATTAGTGGATCAATTAAAAACTATTTTTTAGTCTATCACATTTGAACAGGTTCTACAAGGAAGCAATAAAGTAGTTGATTCTATGGCCACTATTGGCTCACTCATTGATCTCCCTAAAGATGTCTTGGAAGGTAATTTCTTGATTGAATACCTAATTATCTCAGCCTATCAATCATTAGCTCCACTTCAAATTTGTGCAATCAATGATCCCAGTCTCTTGTGGTACCATGATATTTATAGGTACTTTCATGACAATATCCATCCCACTAACCTTAACCATCACCAGCACAAAGCCTTCATCCATTGCACTGCCTGATACATAATCTATGGTATCACACTTTATCAATGAGGCTAAAATGGTACCTTGTTGAGGTGTTTAACATCAGAGGAGGCATCTCAGGAAATCAAATAAGTCCATGATGGTATCTATGGAGGGCACATCAGTGGAATGGCCCTCACCAAAAAGCTCCTCTGGAATCATTTAATACTAGTCGATAATAGACCATGATTCTTGCCAATACAAGCATAAATGTCTAGCCTATCAGAAGCACAAAAACCCCATCCATGCTCTTGTACAAGAGTTATAACCTATTATGAGTCCATGGCCTTTCTCCACATGGGCCCTAGATTTAACTGGCATGATAAATCCTACTTCATCAGATAGTCATTAATTCATTATCATGACTATGGAGTATTTTACTAAATGGGTCGAAGCAATGTCACTTACTTACACAACAAGCCTTCAACTCTCCAAGTTTATTTTCAATCAGATTATTTGTCATTTTGGTATACCTGCTAATATAATTTCAGATAATGGTAAATCCTTCAAGAATCAGGTAGTTGAGGCCCTATGTCAAAAATATCATATTACGTAGCATTTTTCCTCCCCATATAATCCCCAAGGAAACAGATAGGTAGAAGCAACTAATAAGACCCTCATCAAGATTCTGAAAAAGACTATTAATCAAGCTAGAAGAAACTGGCACACTCAATTATATCCAACACTATGGTCTTATCGAACAAGTGTCTGCATACCTACTAGGGTAACTCCATATGCATGGAACTAAAGCAATATTTCCAATAGAATTTAAACTTCCCTCTCTTCAATTGTCACTGAGAGGTATCATTATTGATCATAATCTCAAACAAAAATGGTTGTAGGAACTAGAACTTCTTGATGAAAAGTGATAGAATGCCTTGGATCACCTTTGAGCATACCAAAATAAATTGAAGGGCCAATACCGTAAAAATATTAAAGCTAGGGATTTCAAAATTGGTGACTTAGTCCTAAAATAAAATTAGAAAAACACCAATGCAGAACAAGATAAGAAGGGAAAGTTTGAAGCCAATTGGTTAAGTCCCTATGTCATTATTGCCAAGTTCAAATTAGGAGCATATAAATTAGCCATGCTTGATGGAGAAGAACTGGATGATTCCATTAACATTATGCATCCTAAGCACTTATATACCTAACTTTAGTCTCATTATCCCTCATTTATGGGGCACCCCACATCCACTCTATCCATCCATCACCCCTCCTCATTAGTCCTAAAAAAAACCTGTCTAATGGTGAAAACTAGTTCTCCGGCACCTTGGGCAAGTACCATGTTAAAAACTGGTTTCCAGTGTCATGGTAAATAACCTATTCTTGACCCTAGTCTTAACAGTGTGTATCTATCACAGGTCTTTATGCAGTAATATGAAATAGGAGTTTTTCAATCATAAAAGGAGTCATTGCTTGTTGAATAACAGGGTTGTTTACTGGGGTAATCCTCTATAATATCTCATCCACAACCATCACCTAAATATCCTTAAGTCCTATCACCTTCTCTTGACCAAACATAGCCCTATCACCCTATTATGTCCTCTTTGATAGGCGTGTCTCCTTTTAGCCTCAAGATCGACTTCCCTCCCCATTTGTTTGTTGCTGTCTCTAAGACTATGATTCACACCTTCCCACTAATGTTGTCATTATGGAAGGGTCATACATTGGTCTTATACTTTGAGGGTTTTTGCATGCATTATGATCCTAAATCCTAAGGGTTCACACTAACCCCCATATGTGATTACTTGGGACTTGGTTAGAATCTCATCTTGACGTATGCTAGTATTAAGAACTACACCTCTCATGTACATATCCTATACCTATTGTCTATAACCCCTTTATCATCACGTCAATATTTATCATCCTATTTTGATAATATCCTCATTATTAGTTTATACTATCACATGATTGTCTTATGTGATTGTGTGTGTGTTTGCCTATGTGTGTATTTTGTTTGATTATATACATATTACATTGTTTTCTTTATTTAATAACTCTAGTTAGAATTATACATGTTATTTGATCTTGATGGGAACAAGGATGGTATCGGTGGCTTTCGAATGTTTGCTTGGATAAATCCACCTTTCAATGATGTTCTCATGCACTGTGAATTCAATGTATCCTTGACTATTATCATGTCATTGGTACAAACATACATATCGGTGCAATATTAAAAACTAAATTGTGAAAGATATATGGTTCAAGACATCTTCATGCTATTACTACCAACAATGCTCCTCCCACAAGTGGATTACACCAAACCATATAATCATAAACCAGACACCTCTCTTACATTATTCCTAATCACACAAAACCGCACATCATTTCAAACACCTCTAACAATATCACAACACTCACATTACAACTCTTTAGTTGTTCTACAACAACTAGTACACAGTCGATTAGAACCCATACCTACCCCATTCATGGCCTTGGCGGTACTTCATTCAATCCTAAATCTCCCACTAGACAACTACCTTGTCTAGGTTCCATACCACCAACTTCTACCCTCTCCCTTTGAGGATAATACTGGCCCGAATGGCCAACTTATCTACAATAACCACACATGATAGAGGGGATTGATTCTTGGATTACCTCCCTCATCCTATTGATCACCTCATCCTATTTCCCTCACATATGATAAACTCCCTCTTGATTCCCTTACATCTCCCCCTTTGAAACAATAAGATGCCTCTCAGTTATACAACATCCTAGGTGCATCTCCTTGCCTGGTATCTTGTGCGGAAAAATTTCCACACTCTACACAGTGGTTGGAGTCTTGGTTCCTTCAGTTGCTGCTACCATAATATCACCTCTAGCATATCTATCACCTAGTGTAGTGTCTAGAAAACCTGCACATTCACCTCATAAATCAACTCCGGTGGTGGTATTGGTCTACCCTATGACATCCTTAGAGTCCTTGCCTACTTGCACCTTTACTTCCTATGCAAATGATTGAAGAAGTGATGAAAATGCCTTACCTCTCTATGTGTTATATAACACCTATCTACCTGTAATCTTTGGCATTGCTTTCTTGCACCTACTAACCGAATAAATCCCAATATCGGTCATTGGCCCCATCTAATAGTTCCCCCACTCACTGAGTGCCATCACATCATTTTCTTTTCCACCCTCATGACCCCACATACATGTCATACTCATTTACAACATTGTCATATTGCCTATCATTATCATTCCACATAAAATCATTCCATGACATAATACAAAAAACATGTCCTTCTTTTCTTATTATTAACATCATCTTCAACATTACATCATATTTACATAACTTCATGTCACTATAGCCTCTTTTCACACCATTTATTCTAATCATTACATCTCTTTACATTTGAACCACAACTCTTCATTAGGAATATCTATGCTACCCTACATCCCACCCTATGGCAGTGGCCTCGACGATGGATGCACAGACTAGCCTGATAACTTGGAACCTCATGTTCTCTTTGACTAGCTAATTGTCATATACAAAGGAGCCTTATGCCCCACTAGCAATGTATGCTCATATAAAGTTCTTAGGTACTGTGTCTCCCGTGCCATCCTCACCACCTAGGTGGTCACATCTTTGAACCCTAGAACCTCCAACAATAACCAGTCCATATTCTACTCATTCCCTGTGACTCATGCCTCCACCTCTTACTGCTCCAATCATTTTTGAAATTGCATCTAGTCTACCCATATTTACTCCATCTATTCTTACAATGCCCCAATCTACACCTCTCAATGATTCACCTATTCTATCAAAGAGGTCACTCAAGCTAGTACTTTTGCTATTTACATATCCTTGCACATTATTTGACCCTACAAATGTGCAACTTGGCATTGCAACTCTAGTCGCTCCCTTTGTGTAGCTATTAATTGATGCCTAATACCGTTATTATTTTTGTTTATCCTCTTATGCCTCCACGGTTGGTACATGTTCCTTACCCAATGACCATGTCACCATCTCTGTAACCATCTTGACAAACTTATTGCCATCATTATCCTCTCCTGTGCTTGATCCACCTGTAATACACACACATCACACTTAAATGGCATCATCACTTCACATAATCAAAATCCACATGTATCATAAAACCTTCACAATAAAATTCACTTATCTGCCTCCCATTTTTCTTAACATGGATTTCTCCCTTATCTCACATAATCATGACCCCTTCTGATGCCACCCTCCATATGCCACAACCCTTGATCATGGCTCCTTCTCTTCCTCCAACCCTCACCCATGACCCCTTTTCCTCCATTGATCCTTGCCCATGGATCCATTTCCTTTTATGCCCCACATTTGTGGCTCCTTATCCTCTTATGACTCCCCTCAATCCAATTCCCCTATGACAAAATTGTTTCCCCTTTCTCACCCACATCCACTTTCCTCACCTACATCCCTCCTCAACTTACCTATACGACCCATGATTACTCTATCATGACCCATAAACCCTTATTCAATGCAGATTTATTCCTATATACATACATATAAAATCAATAAATAAACCTAATAATATCATTCATATCTAATTTTTACCTCCACCTCGACGTCAATCTTCCTGCCTTACTTCTTCACCATTCTACATGCCCTGATCTTCTGCCATCAACCTATGCCACGACCTCCCATTCCTAGTGCATTCTACTAACTCAACCTTTTTCCCTTTCCCTCCCATGCCATGTATGTCTTTTAACCTCATTTGAACTATTTTAATGATCTTTGGTTTGACACATCTTAAGTGGTAGTTGAGCCTCCGCTGCCTTCTCCTTTAGTGACCATGCCTTCCTCCCCTGAGTCACTGAGCTCCAAATTGATGATACCCTCCTTAGTGCCAAAAATGGATCCCTAATCTAGAAGGATACAGATAGATGATGCATACACCCATTGATGAAGATCTCAAACAAGCTCTTCAAATCTTGTCACTCATCTTGATAATCCACCTCAGCTCATAGCAAGGGTAGCCATTAGTGTAGGGCATCAATACAGGTTTCACCTTCACTCCATCCAATAAAACTTAGCTCGTAGCGATGATGGCCTTTTTCCAAAAAGCCTCTAAAGTCCCTACTACAACACCCCCCCCACTTAAAACTTGGCTTGTAGTGACACTTGCTACCAGTTCATTCCTATTACCCCATCCTGCCACCTCGTAAGGGTAGCCTAACACCATTCTTTGCCTCTTCCACCAAACCCACCTCCTTTGTCTCAACTCCATTTCCAATGACTCCACCTCATTATTCACTTCTTATTTATTCACTTTTCTCCCTATCCACCTATTAATCCCATCAAATATGGGATTAATCCACTTACTAACCTCTTTTGGCCTTCACCACCTTATACCCACACTTTGATAGCCTCACTGATATCTTCATCCATTTCTCTCTCAGATCTTGTTCCACTAGCCACCTCTCCATCATTATTCATCAAATCTATTTCATGTATTCCATGGTCATGTCTTGTGTCCCTCCCATCAGAACTACATCAACCTAAGGTCTTTTAAAACTATGTAGACAACACTTGGTCATTTTTCAATGCCCAAGGATAGCTCAGCCACTATCCCCTCTATCGCTCCCTTGCATGTGTCTTTACTTGGGGCATCATCCCAATTCTTTTGGTCACTTGATTGTGTCATTTCTTCTCTATCATCAACAACATCTTCAATGATCCACTTTAGCTTTGAGCTACACCCATCACTATTATTATCAAATCATCACCTTATCATAGCTTACAGCTCTCTTTTGTATGCATCCTTACTTGGGATATGTCTAAATCTTACATCCTTTTAATCATATCATCATTTTGTTACGATTTATTCCCCTTTGGGATGTGTCTACAACCGTGACACCCATCATATTTCCTCCTTGTGCATGTGTCCTTACCAGGGGCATCCTTAATTTGTAGCTCATTTATCAAAGTGAAATCATTCATCTTCTTCATCTTTTATCCCACATCTGACATCCCATCACCTCATATATCCATCTCATCCCACCCATCATTTCTTCTTTCACATGGCCATCACATGGCCATCTAGCTCATTCTTCCCTACATGTCCCCTCGATGGGGCATCATATCCCCTAACATCATCTACTAACATTCATCCATGACATGATTTTTCTTTGAAAAGACCATTACTCCTTTCAATCCATCCACTCGCAATGCCCTTTCAAAGAGGGGCAAAATGTATGCACTTAATTCTGCTCATTGGTATTAGGCTTAATCATGTCACTTAATTAACATTACTCCTTAATTAATAAATCTTATTAAATACCCCACTTTCCTAATTGTATAATTCTTTAAAATCCCAATCTATCTCACAAACCCACTTTCCACATAATCCTCATTTTTTAATACTATACAATCATAACCTACTCCACAATCCCACTTTCCACCTAAATTCTTAATTTTATTATTTTCCTCCCAAAAGAAGGTCTAAAGGCTTCCCACCTCTAGAACCTTCTCCTCAAATTCCAAATTTGAGAGGGAAAATCTCCCTCCCAAATCCCTTCTAGCCCCTTCCAAAGACCTCTTTAAAATAGAGGCATCCCCCCAAGCATGAGGAGAATCAAGAATCAAGAACAAGGAGAAAACCCATATTCATGTTGTCTTAATTACCTTAGACTTCAATAGCCATCTTTCATCCATACAAATCCCCCTTGCATTTATCCAAGCCACTACCAACCTCATCCAATCATTCATCTTTAGGCCATTGAGCAAGCAATCCAAACATCCAAGTCAAGTTGCATTGGATAGTCCGTTAGAACATCCTGGATAGAAGCTAAAGGAGGAGCGAAATGATGGTAAGTTTGTTCTAAAATTCTAATTGCTCTTCTAAATTCTCCCATACTAGGATCTTTGTAGATATTCAGGTAGATTTAGTGTTCATTTGCATTTAAATCTATTTTGCTCAAATTTTTATGAAGATTTAGGTATATTTGTAGAATTTGATGATCAGTTTCTAGTTTTATTTCCATTGTGTCATTCATTAAGAGATCTTCATATACATAATCTTCACTTGTGATCATCATTGACTATTCTATTTTGATGTGTTCTCTATCTAGCTCTAAAGTGAAATTTTCCATCTTCGAGAGTGATGATAGGTAATAAGAGTAATAACCATGAAGATCATGTTCAATCCCTTCAACAAGGTGTTGGGTTTTAGAGGAAGAACAAAGCATTGGTGAAGAATCAATTCTAATTTCTTCTTCATAGAAGTTATTATTAAGAAAAAATTTGAATGTCGATATTGAAAAAATGGAACATGTTCCGTGGTTTACCCCTACCTTGTGGTCCATTCTTGGACCAGATAACAACCTCCATAGGTTGGATTGTCACTCATGAATCTCAAAGATTCTACTTGGCCTGATCGCAAAGGAGGGTCTATGTGGAAGTTGATCTTTCTGAGGACTTCAAGGAATCTATCAAAATACAAGTCGATGATTCCCAGTATTCTCAGAGAATTTTATATATTAACTTGCCAACACATGCTTATGTTGCCAAGCTATAAACCACAAGATTAAGGATTGCCCATTGTACCTCCCCCACAAGAAGACCCCTACCAAGATAGCAACTACATCTCCTAAGAATACCTAGGAAGATGATTGGAAAATTGTTAGGGGGAAAAAGAACAATCATAATAATAGACCTACTCAGATAGGTAATGGGAATATTAATAAGCCTTTCTCTAGTTCTACACCTTGGGTTCTTAAACATTTGGCTCTAATGAACAAATAATTATATTATAGCATGATCCCTATCAAGGAACCAATAGCTATAGAATTATCACCATCTCAACCTCATTTTCAAATCACACCCATGATGACAAATGTTTTTTTTTAGTTGTCAAGTTTCATTAGACATCTCTATAGTCGATCTAGCTCTCCCATCACACTTGACTCTAACTGGTGTTGGTAAGCACTCACACATCCCCTCTTAGAATTCTCTGATTCAATCTCAAAGCCCCTTTCATTCAGATGTTTTTAAGGATTTAGAGTATCTGATAGAATTTGTATAGTATCCAAAAAAAAATCCTAGCCAACTTAGAGCATTTATTGAAGGGTTAGATGCATAAGATATATCTCTTGACACCCATAATCTATGAAATATTTCTCATAGAATGTTTAGGGTTTAATAGGCTCAGTCTGTAAGTATGTGGTTCAAGATTTCAAAAGTAAGTTTGTAGATTTGGACATTCTTTGCCTTCAAGAAGTGAAGGTGATGGGTTTCCTTCTCATGAAGGTTGCTAGATTTATCTGGTTTGATAGTTTAGTGTTTTCTATTGAACACAAAATAGGTTGTGGTAGCATTATGACATTTATTGTACCCAAATGGTGGCCTCATTTTATGATGTCTAAAAAGGGCCCCTCCCATAGTGTCATATGGGCCCTCTTCAATATTGAAAATCATTCATTTGGCATTATTAATGTTTAAGCCTCAAATGATGCTCATGAGCATAAAACTTTATGGTGATGGATTGTTGATTCTCTTCCTGATGCCCACTAGGTTATTTATGGGGATTTTTAAATGGTTGAATAATCAACTGACAATATTGGTAATCAACATCTAAGATGGGCCACTAGCAAAAGGGAGGCATGGTTATACATGCAAAATAAATTTGGCCTTCATGACCCTAATTCAGGGTGGCACCCCACTCAAAAATCTTGGTACACTTAGACCAATCTTTGAGGTGGGTATGATAGGTCCTTAAATGGCTTGATTGTGCCATGATTTTTACTTAATCGTACTTCTCCTTTGATAACACATTCTCACCACTAGTGGAAGCCCTACTAGAATTTACTTTATTTGACCACTTTCTAATTAGGTTTAATATTAATTGGATATTCAAAAGGCCTAAATTTCATAATATGTAATTATTTCTTAATATGACCCTCCTAGATCACGAACCCACTATGACACACATCAAACAGGTCTAGTATATTGTTCTTAGGCCTACTCAATAGCCAAAGTGGACCTATTGGTGGGTAGGTGCTATCAATCAAATGACTAGATTTTTATGCATTTACGAGAACCAATTAGCTAGGATTCGATGGCAATCCTACTCCACCACCTTTTTTGATCTATATTGGGCAATGGCCTAGCTAAAACAACACTTGTTTAGTGAAGCCTTCTAGCCATGGGTGGCTAGATTATGCCACAAAATTCAAATTATTGATTAGTACAATTCTCGTGGTGCTCAACTTTGAGCTCATATGCATTAGCTCAGAGTGTGTGATTAGGTCTCTAAAGAATTCTTACACACGTTCAAGGCCAAATCCACCACCCAATAAATGGTAGACCTTTAGTATAATGGGCATGATTGATTAAGACACTTGAGATAGTCAAGACTTTTGCCAAACATTATTGACAAGTGTTTTATTTCTAATTATCATCCATGAAAAACCAATAGGCCCTGAACCAATGCCTCTCAGTGGCTCCACTAAAGTTACCTCCACCCAAAAAGTTGCCTACGATAGGATCCTCTCTCTGGAGGATCTATTCAAAGTTGTGATGCAAATGGCCTATGACAAAGCCCTAGGCTATGATGGCTTCCCCTATGCATTTTACAAGAAAATATGGGATACTATGGGGGTTAACCTTTACTAGGTCTACCTCGAAGCCTAAATATGGGATACTATGGGGGTTAACCTTTACTAGGTCTACCTCGAAGCCTTTCACTCACAAACTTTGGGCTCAACCATCAACAAAGGGTATATCAAATTCATCCTGAAAGCTAGTGACCCTAAACTCATTTGTAATTGGCATCCTATCACTTTGCTTAATGTCTATTATAAAATCATTGCCAAGGCTTTGGTTTTTCACCTTAGGCATATGCTACCTTCGATCATTCAACCTAAACAAATGGGATTCATTAAAGGCTAGTATATTCTAGATAAAGTCATAGCAGTGTGGGAAGAAATGGAATGGGCTTGTTAGTCACACCAAAGGCCTTATTCATCAAAATAGACTTTAAGACAACCTATGACTACATTAAGTGGGCATTTATACTTGTTATGTTACAAGCTCTAGGTTTTGGTCCCACTCTCATTCAATCTATGTGTATGCTTTTTTTATTTATTATTTGACATATCTCTCTATTATTAGAGTCAATTCTTAGTCTTTGGACCTATTCATATCCATTAGACAAGGTTTCTCTTGTGCCCTAACACTGTATGTTCTTGTAGTAGAAGGCTTAAGATGTCTCTTGGCTAATGCTCAATCGTAAGGCCTGGTGCATGGTATAGCCCTTCCTTCAAAATAAATGCAACAACTTCTCAATGGCCACTTCACTGATGACTCTTTTCTTATGGTCATTAGGGATGAGGATGTTGTGGCTAATGCAATGCACTACCTAAAGGTCTTTTATCTCACCTCTAGCTCCACCATCCAATGGCGTAAAATGTAGTGCTATAGGCAATCCTATCTTCTACAACCTACCTAGATGGCATAGTACAATTAGCATTGGCTTGAACACGATGAGATATTTAAATTTCTAGGGATCCCCTTTGCATTTTAGGCCTCCCCTCCCTACATGGTCGACTATGTTGAGAAAAAACTCTTGTATTGGATCACCAAGCTACTTTATTTGGTTGACAAACTCCAAATTAGCTCTAAATTTCTTTCTACCACCCATGTGTATTACTCCTCATACTAGGTGCCTACCAAATAAGTCGTCAACAAACTAAAAAATTTGTTGAAGAACTTCATCTAGGCCAATCCCTCCTTTGATAAGAGTTTTCATAGAGTTGCCTGAGCTTATCATTGTCTCCTGTAGGAGGTTGGTGGTATGGGCCTCATTGATATATCTCGACAAGCCTCTCATCTATGTATTAAGTGGACTATGCATGCATTAGATGGCAAAGAATCCTAGAAGATTATTGTTAGGAATTGCATTGCTCAAGGGTCTCCCTACGATTACACAATTTGGAAAGAGCTTGGTTTTCCCAATCTCCTTACTCTAGTCTATAGACACCTAAAAGTGGCCACCAATGGATTCATACCAAAATTTAGACTAATTATTACCAACCTTTGCAAATCTAGCCTGAGAATCACTAAATGTCTCAATTTTGGCTTCATAATGTGTTATTTAGCCTATAGACCTATTAAATACAGCACATGAACACATCAATTAATTCAAATCTTGAAAAATGCCAAAATGCCTAAACAGAATTAATTAACATGTAAAATCAAATCAAATGCCTATTTGAATTTATCCATGAGCAATTAAAACAATTATCAAAAAGGAAATTCAAAAATCAAAGAATATCCTAGGAATTCATAATGACCTTTTTATGAGTTGTCAAATATCCAAAAATATCTCAACATGCCTATTCATTGTTAATCATGACCATTTGACACCTTTTAATTCTACTAGGATTAATTAACTCATAAAGGTAAGGTTTGAACCCATTCCAAGCTCTAACTACACCTAAACTCACCATGGGTTGGGGTTAGTTACTAAACCTATAAATACAAGTATTTGCCTCTCATTTATAAGAGCTTGGACATAGAAATGTTATAATGTTGGTTTTATGACAAGATTGAAATCTATATAATTATGATGCAAAAATTGTGAATAACAAGCCAAGCCATCAAGCCATCAAACTACATCAAGCAAGCATGAGCCAAACCATGGTGTCAAGGAGAGAAGGAGCCAAACAACTCCATTTACCAAAGACTTCTTGAGCACAAGCAAGATAGTGCTATGCATGTTAGTGTGTTTCCTTTCATTTTAATTTCATTGTGAAGATAACACATGATTTAACCACCCTTCTTAGATTCCTTGATCATAAATGACACACCTGGTGGGATAAGAAGCATCCCATGTACCAAGGAGATGAAGATGCAACTCAAAAATTAACAAAAGAATGCTTGAATTCCTTCAAATTTTTAGTTTTAGTTTGGATTTTACCATATTTTTTATTATTAAAATAACTCATATCTACATAGAAACCGACATCGCTCAAGCCTAACTAGTATTAGTTCTATGTGACCATCATCAGTTCAACCCAATCGAGCTTGGTTCTGTGTGACCATCTTCGATCGGTATGCAAGGCGAAGCATAGTTTACAAATATTTCATTTTAAATGTTTATAGTATTCCTAACTGTTGTTTCTTAATTTCAATAGCATCTAAACTCTCAGACTAATCATCTTTTTATAGGTTTAGAAAAGCTTTTGATCCTTTTTTATCTAACTTAACATTTTCATCTTTTGTGGTTTTACCTTTGGGTTCACAGGTGATCGATAATGATCTTAATTGACCAACATTGGTTCTTTATGACCGATATTGGTTTCCTTGAAATCAGCATTGGTTGCCTTGAAACCAACATCGATCAGTTTTGACTGACCATGGTCACTGTGGTTTCAAAAATAAAACTCGAGAGCTACTATTCTGAAGTTCATTTGCTCATAATCAAAAGTGCTTCTAAGCAAGAGGAGACTATCTAACAAATTCAGGTCTAGGATGTGATTTGAACACAAATTTGTAAGTTTTGGTTTAAAAACATTTCATTTTGGGATTTTAAAAGGAATCTAGCTAAGTCATTCACATTTCAAGTTGGTGCATAAAATGAACATGTTAAATCTTGAACATTTGGTGTTGGTGTTTAAAAAGAATTAGAATGGTTAATTCTTGAAAACACTTCATTTTTGGTGCCTTAAAAAGAATGCTTAAGTCTTGAACACTTATTTTTGGTGTTTAAAAACCAACTCGGGCTAAATCTTGAACATTTGGGTTTTGGGCTTAAAATGAACTAGGTGGTTTTGATTAAGTTGTGTTATGCAATTCTTTCAAGTTTTCACACTTAAGCCAAGGGGCCAAGTAAAGAACATTGTCACATTTTAATTTGGCGCCTAAAATTAAACTTCAATCATAATTTCTTGCTAGTTATTTGTTGATTATTTATTTTCATAAAAATAATAGTGCATGTATGCTCTCCCCTCATCCCCTATAGGGAACTTGGGTAATCAAAAGTGCATTTTCATTGCATTTATGCCTAGTCCAAGGTGTGGAAAGAAAGTTGTCTAGGCTCTCCCCAAAACCCACATGGTTTTGGGTGATCTAAAAGCAACCCTAAAGTCTTTCCACTTGTCTTTTCTTTTTATGTAATTTGGTTTGTGAAGGAGATGTCATTACCTCTCATGAGTTCTCTAGGGAAGCATTGATTTGGGGCTTCATCTCTCGATAGTGTTTCAACTTCACTCCATGGTGGGGTATACAAAATAGGGTATGCATACTACTAGAGCCAAGGGGTTAAGTAGCTAACCTCTCTTTTAGTAATGAAGGCTTGAGTCAGATCTAATCAACTAGGGTATTCCAATAAGTAGTCTACAAATGAAATCATCATAGACCCTTGTATAATAAGTTGATCGGTATGAACTCAACTGGCATGATGCTTCTCTTATGTTAGCCACACTTGGGATAAATCTATATGGTCGTAACTTGTACATTTTAGTCAACCCCACTTGCCACACTTTCATAAGATCTAGGATGATATACTTAGTTGTATTTTTGTCATTTATTCATTTATTACTTGGTATTTTGTGTCTAAAACTTTTTTTTTAATGCCATGTCATAAACAAGTTTGTTTGTCTAAACTACTTCATAGTTTGAGGAGGCGTTATGCCATCCGTTTGACACCTTGCTTTAACTTAAAAAACTTTTGTGTCAAAAATGTTATGTGTCACTTGATTGAGACGGGTAATGTTATGCTACCCAAATCAATTCAAGTTTTGAAGCTTAAAAGTCTTTGAAACAAAACATTATTTATACCTTTTGAGAGCAATAACACCATTACGTTGCTCAAATTGTTTCAAAAGACTTGTCTTATATTGTGTCCAAATTTTCATTGTTTAAACCAAATTATGTGTCTTGAGGGATATTTGTTTTAGTGCAGGCATGTTATTCAAATTTGCCAAGCTTGTTTGTCAATAAAGCCTAAGTTTTTTTAAGTTGAGTCTTTGATTAACTTTTACAAGTTCAGATCCAAACATTGATTGATTTTTGTTTAGGCCTCATTTCATAAGGACTGATACACAAATATTTCTCTTTTGGGTTGTGTAACTTAGGTTAATTTTTGACCCAATTTTTGAAAATGATATCGTTTGTGCCTTTGATTGATAGAATCAGTCTATCTTCAAAAACCTTTTGTTTAATGCTTTATACCAATTTGATCATGTTTATGTCTAGAATCAAGTGCCTTATTTATGCTAAAGTGTTCCAAGTTTATTAGATTAAAATCATCCTCTTTGTTTTGAAGTCTAGCTTTTGACATTGCACTTGGCCATAAGTCCTATCTTATGCCTTGTTTGAGCCTAGCTTTTGATGCCGCGTTTGGCCAAAAGACCTAGCAACTATTTCCTTTCTTAGTTTAGACCTATTTGGAACATCTTTGGACCTAGAGTTTGGCATCTTGTTTTTAGTTCATTTTACTTTACCTTGTTTGTGTGAGACATTTAACATTAGATATTTGATGTTATACTATTTTTACCAAGTCTTTACATAGACCTTTTTTGGAGATATAACTCCATTTCGTTGACCAAGTTAGACCTAGTTTGAACCTTTTATCTTTTCGAACATAGATGTTTAGAGTTTTTATAACTCTAACTTCGCTTGTCATGAAATATTTGCCATTAATTTGACCATGTCTCACTATACACGTAGTGGAGTCATGTATAATACAGGAAATGGAAATGTTTTCATGCAAGAGGACTTTGTTCAAGACCCTTATGGAGATGATGTTGTTTGGGAGATGGATTTTTAACCACCATACAACACTCAAATAAGGGAATAGAGTCAAGATCCTTTGGCCAATTATTTGGTTAGCACGCCTCCATACAATAAGCAAGACCAAGAATAGATGGCCCAATATTTTAGTAGCATACTTTTAGTTGTGGAACAAGTACAATGACAACCATATTACATTACAATGCCATTAGCCTATGATCCTAATAGAGAAATAGAGGTAGGACATAATAACTTGCCAAGTCTAATAAGAGAGCCTTATGACATGTCTTACAATCAAAACTACGAATAGGCCTCTTATAGCAACCCTAATGCCATTATACTGATGTTGTATCAAGAGCCACAAATTCTTGTCACATAAAGAGGCCTCGTAGAGGATCAATTTATTCAAATGAAGATACCATACTAGACATATCAAAACCTAGCATGTAACTTTAATAATATGGCCATGTCAAATGCACCTCTCATTAAGTCACTTCCTTCCACTGTAGTCTTCCTTGAGTTGACAGGTCAAGAAAACTAGATTTTAGATCCAATTACACAAATAAATTTGGGAGAGAACATGTTCAATACCCTGACCATCGAGGAAGTACCTTCTACTTCTATGTAGAATAACAAGTCGAAAATAGTAGACAATACACAAGTAATGTCTAATTTAAACCAAAGTGTTGTTAGCATACAAAAAAATAGTCAACAATAAAATGTGCCTTTAAATAACATCATGAGTTGTTCACAAAATCAAGGAGTAGGAGTTTCTACTTGTAAACCTCAACTAACTACTTCTAATCCTCAACCATCTACTTCTTCAAGCACCCAACATTAAGGATTAAGTAGTCAACCAACGACCACTACCATACCACAACAAAATGTGATAAATCATACTCTACCCCAAAAAGTGATGAGTAATATTCCATAATAATAGGCACCTTCCAATTCACCCATTCAATATAGGTAAAACATATTTCCCTCAATAGGGGGCAACTAATGTTTCACCTCGCCAAGTAGTAGTGAACATACCTCTGTAGTCATAGACTAACATGCCAATCTAAAACTAAATGATGTCTAACCAACAATGTCCAAATATTGGTCAGTGACATATGCCAAATCTCCAACATACATACACTTCCCAATAGGGATTCTTGTAACCAAGAGGTTATAATGTTCTTCAAGTACCTATTAGGCAACAATTATCCTTCTTGTAAAATTGCCACAAGTTCAATGACAGGGCTTTGTTTCACAAGTTCCCCTATATCAAAAAGGTATGACTAGTTGATATCATGTCCCTATTCAACCTCAATAGGCACAATATGGCCATATTCCTCCATCCCAACCATAATATTCCCAACATCAAGCCTACATATCCAGTCCCAACCAAAATATCGCACCACAGTATGTGCAATTTCAACAATCACACCCCTAATCCACACATGCATATTACCAGTCCATTCCCTAACCAATCCAACATTCCCCAATAAAAACCTCCATCATACCCCAATCAAAGTAATCCACTTGTGACTGCACAACCTCCACCTCAGGCCAATGATCCCACTATTTTCCTCACACAAGAACTACAACAAATGAAGGATGAAATCGCCCTCATTCAAGTGGGAAATATACCAAAAAGATCAAGTTGGATGACGTGTATTCTTACCCTTTTAACATGGAGTACTTAAAAATACCATTTCCTCTAGGGTATGAGCCACCTAAGTTTGACAAATACAAGGGGAAAGCTGACCCCACGGCCCATTTGACAGAATTCTTTGTTGCATGATAGCTATTGGCCTATAGCGACATATACCTTTTATTGTTGTTTCTATGGAGCCTAGTAAGACAAGTATTGGAGTGGTTCCTAAAGTTGCCCAAGAATTCAATATCTAATTTTGATGATCTTTTGGATAAATTCATGCAGTATTTATTTTACAATCTTAAGCACAAGATTTATTTCGTTGATTTGACATAGGCCAAACAAAAAGTTAGTGAAAGCTTCACAAGTTATCTATAATTAAGGATAGCCCTTGCAAGCTGATTCACCCAAAGCCTACTAGATAAATAACTGGTCATTGTGTTTACTAAAAGTCTACACAACAAGATATCTTACAATCTGGAATTGCAGTGTGTGCACATGTTCAAAGAGATCATTGACAAAGGTTTGTTGATCAAGAAATCCCTTATTAACAAAGGGATTATTAAACTAGCCTCATTAAATCAAAATTAGAACCAAAATCAAAATAATGGCTAGAACCAAAACCCAATCCAAGTGTAAGCATCACAACAAATCCAGGCTAAAAACTATGACAAACCAAAGTAATTTAATCACAACAAGAATGTTGCAGGGAACAAAATAATTGACTCAAGATATGTTCAAATGGTGCAATCACCATCTGCACAACCTATTTCTCATATGCACATACCTCTAAACTAATAACCTCTTCAATAAATGAAGCATAATGGACAATCACAACAAGTGCCATAACCTAGACCAACATAACAAATAAAACTTATGATTTTACAAAAACCTCCTCCAAGAAGAACTGTGCCTATGCATCATGTTTTTAGTAACCTTGGAGAGCCTATTGAGACTATGTTTTGCAAGCTTGCCATAGCTAATTTGATTAGATGGCCTATTCTAAAGGGCCTTCATGAGAGTACTGATTATCTAGACTGATATAGGCTAAATGAATTATGTGAATATCATTGAGTCAATGGTCATAATTTGTAATGTTGTGTGCAAATCAAACATGTCATTGAAAATTTGTTGGAAAATGGAGAGATCACATTGGATCATGGAGCTTCCACATCCAATTAGAACCTTGACATCTATAAAAATATTTTTCCCCAACATAATAACCAATAATAGCAACAACAATAACCAATCCAACAACAACAATAATATCAACAACCAAGGCAGAATCAACTAAACCAATAGTGTTAAAACAATGGATAGAACCAAGGCCAGAATGAGGCTAACAACCAACAGACCTACCATGTAGTTACACATTACTGCAACATAGTTGTAGGCCATATTATAGGAGGTCACATTAACATCATTTCAATCAATCGAAGACCAAGTACCAATCAGATAAGATAATTGCTAATCATACCCAATCAACCAACCTATGTCGGTAATCCTTCCTTGATCTAGGACCGTAAATAGACGACCCAACAAGCAATGGACTCCCATGTTTGGACCTTATATTGATAACTTGTCATTAGCCCATGACCATGCACAAGTGTACTGACAACCAAGATTTATCCTATTTGATCCCCCTCCACCATCATTTATTAATAACACTAGTCCTATACCTAATCTTGATTTTGCAATAACAACTTGGTGATCATGGATTACCATATCAGGCCCACAACCATCCACCACTTCACCCATCATCTAACTGTAGAGTAAAAATTTACTCTATGTTGCATTCTATTTTTCAGTTGCACACCGCAAAGTTTTGCCTTCGCATACTATGGTTCGAGATGGCAAAGTTTTGAAACAGAGCACGGGCTCTATTTTTCCCTTTTTGATTCATTTTGTCTAAGTGTCGGGGTAAAGTGGAAGCTAACAAGTGTCATCCTCTGAGGCATCTTTTCTCAAGTGGAAACGCCAAGTGTCATCATCTGAGGCACCTTTCATATTTTCTATGAGTTGGTCGGAATGTGCCACGTATCTCACAACGACTCAACGGAACGCGCCAAGTATCAGCATCCGTAGTTACTTATCGGCACCCATGTTTTATCTCTTTGTAGTGGAAGGATTTCAAAAGGCTAAGTATTGAGATCAAGTGAAAAGTGCCAAGTGGAAATAGCAAAAGGTCTCAGTGTTTCTTTTCTAAAAGTGACAGACGCTGCCACGTATCCTAGCTAAAGAGAGCGGAAGTCACCACGTGTTGGCATCTAAAATATGTTTGGTTCAATTCCTTGGTTCAATTTTTGGTTCAAAGCCTTGGTTCAATGCCTTAGTTCATGTGTAAATGGTGCACAGCATTGAACCATTGAACCATTTTTGGTTCAATCGATCGGTTCAATAGCTTAGTACAATCAGGCAGTTTAAAAGAGCATCCCAAAAAACCAAAGGGTCAAGTGCCCTTTCGAAAGGCAATAAGGTGCAAGTAAACCATTCAAGCAGAGGCTTCCAAGTGTCATCTACCGAGCCCCTTTTTACTCCATTCCTAGAAGAAGCGGAAGATGCCACGTATCTTCCCAGAAGTAGTGGAAGCCACCACGTGTCGCCATCCAAAAGATCTTCATGTTTCATTGCTGAAAAAAGACTATGGTGGGTCTCGAGTTTTATTTCTAAAAATCTATGGAAGCTTCCAAAGTCGCCACCTATAAGAGCCTAACATGTGCCCCAAACATTTCCACAGTATAGCTAAAGAGTAGCAGATATTGCCACATGCCCTTTGTTGAAGCAAGCAGAGATCGACACCTATCCCTGTGTTCCTTTTAAAGTTACTCAGGTAAGAGATGTTGTGGGTCTTATTTTCTTTCAAGCTATTGAGGTTTTGAGGAAGCGGATGGTGACAAGTGTCAAAGGTGAAACGATCCTGAGCTAAGACACAAAAGAGTATAAGTTATGTGAAAAATGTTGCGTGTCTTTGATAGTTGTTGCGAAACATGACAAGTGTCATCTTTCAATGTCTCCTGAAGTAATAAAAAGATTTTCAAGGAATTGACTAAGTGTCATCTTCCATTTAATAGAACAGTGCGTCCTGTGTATCTATTTTAGCAAGTGAACTGTAGGGAAATAGAACGTTTTAAAATCTAAGAACTATCTTTTGATAGACACTTCCAGCTCAGTTAGAGTTCAATTTGGGCCGTAAGTTTGGGAACGTGTAGACAATCTGGAGGGAATCCAAGGCCAGGATCAAGAGAAGGAAGAGACAAAGAGGGAAACTCAGCGGAGTTATTTCCAGTAGATGGAGCAGTTCACCGGATAGATATTTGGGGCTTGCAAACATTGAAAGTGTCGTTTGTTTGTCCCCTATGAGATAAAGGCAGAATAGACAGTTGTGCGGTGAAGTAGGTGATGGAATGAGAGATTTGAGGCTATAAAGAGGAGTACGGGGATCACCAAAGGATCATCAGATACAAGGGGAGACAATACTTTCTAGAAAAAATATTGTCAAGAGTTTTAGACTTTCTAGAGCTGTGATTAGGAGTATCATTTGCCTTTATTCTATTTTCTTAAGTTGTAAAGTTTATGTAACTATGCATGTTTATGTGCCTTTTATGTGGCTAGAGAATTAATGAGAAGACAGAGTTCTGTGCCTTTGTTGATGTTTCCTGTGTCATTTGCTAAAGTAGTCTAAGTTGCGAGCCTCTATTTCTATTGTTTCTATCTTTTACATTGATCATGCCTCGTCTGCTCTTTAATATAATTGAATCTTGCATATAGTTTCACTATGCTTAGGATTAAGGATCAAAATTACATTCAAGCGCATCGCCATAGTTAGATTTTCTTTCTTTGCATTTGTGTTTCTGTTTAAAGTTCTATCCCTTTTTCCCCCAACATTTGATATAAAGAAGAGACCAGCTTCTTAAAAATTTGGAGGTTGTTTCAAGTCACATGTCCCACATCTTGAAAATTCCCATTGTTGGTGTTTGAAACAAAGCGCAATTTTAAACATCAACAATTTTTGGCATGCCTAGTGGGACCAGTCTTGAAGTTTCTTTCAAGACCGTATGAACCAGAGAGCTACAAGGAGTTAGAGCTGTGGACCAGTAACCAAATCTCAATCTACTGTAAATCCAGGTATTCTTTTGCCACCTTTGGTAACAAGTCCAAGAAGAAGAGCTAACCAGTTTGTACCAAGAGCAAATATGGGAGACCCTATACCCCTAAGAAATTATGCAAGATGGAACACTGGTAGTCCCTTAATCCTTCCAACACCACCAGCCATTTGGGATCTTATCCTAGTGAATGCCCTAAAAGCTCGCCTAAATTCAGTGGGCAAGACTCTAAAACACCTGAGGAGCATCTTCAAGATGTATCAGATGTCTGTGTTATACATGTTGTCACACAGCAAAATGTGGCCATAAGATTATTAGCAACTTCTTTTAGAGGGAAGGCTCTAGAATGGTATAGGTCCCTGACCCCAAATACTATATCTACATGGGATCAGCTCAGAGATTTGTTCTTTGAGAGATTTGCAGAGAAGGGTGATAAGTCTTCCTTGTTGCAGCAGTTAATCACCATTCAAAGGGGACCACAATAAGCCATGACTGAATTCAACTCTAGATTTCAAAAGACTTGGGATAGAATCCCTATTACAGCTAGACCATTACCAGGTATGGCCATAATGTTTTATCTTAAGGCTTTGAATTCAGATATATTTGTTATGATTCAGTCACTTGGAGGACACACTTTGCCTGAGGCTTATGACTATGTGGTCAGAGCTGAGAATAGTTTAATAGATGCTGGAAAGTTACCTCCAAGGCCTCCTATGCCCATTTTCCTAGAAATTTCCTTGCCATTACCTCAAGAAGTCCCTAAATCTGTAAATCCACCAGTATCTATGTATACTTACCCTCAACCTTCTGCTAAAAAAATTGTCCCCACTCAGTCATCTGAGCTAGATGATATCAAAAATATCCTAAGGACATTTTTTAATGAGCTGATCAATCTAAAAAGATAGCAGAATAATTTCTCTAAGCCTCCATATCAAGGCTATCGAGGAAACAGATTTTTATCTCAGCCAAACCAATATCAGGGTCCTCCAAGACAAACTATCATCAGCCAGCAAACCAATTGGTTGCAGTCCCCACACCCTCACAGACTATTCCTCCTAATTCAAATAGGGATATTGTTTTAGGGCAAAATAACTACGTGGATAACACTAATGCCTAGTGTTTCCCTTGCAACAATGCTCATGCACCTAGAGATTGTCCTATGGGTAATCTACAACAAAATATGGCGAAGCAAAGAAGAATGGATGGTCAGTTTGCAAGTTGCAGTGATAATCAAGCCTATTAGTCTCCTGGTATCTAAAAATCAGTATTAGTGGCTCAGATGCAAGGAATTTCCTTGCAACAAGAGGAAGAAATAGCCCCAGAACATGCTTTGTTCTCATGGGTTGAAGATGAAGAATCAATTTTTTTAAGGAAGCATCTACCTCCAAAAAACCAGTGGTGCAATCTGATTATTACACCAAATCAAAAAGAAGGATGGTAGAATAGCCTGAGATTGCAAATAGTCAAGTCATGGAGAATCCTCCATTTCAAGGACAAAGAAACATTGTTGTCAGACAAGAAGTTCCTTAGTCGGTGCAAAATCAAGGGACTCCTGCCCAAATTCAGAAAAAAAAAAAAAAAAAGATATCCTTATGTTCAAAGAACTCAGTCTTTGGGACCGATAAATGTAGTGGATCAATTGAAGAAGACTCTAGCACAAGTATCAATATGGGATATATTGGATATTCCTGAACAAAAGACACTACTACAAGAAGATTTACAAGGCCAAGCAGTGCCTAAAGGTACTGTTACCAAAGAAGGAACTGCTGGAAAAGAAAAGCTCAAAGATACAGTTCATCTGCAAACAACAGCCCTAGTGAATAATGCAGTAGAGGTAAGCAAATCTAAACTCAGATCCCTTCTACTTAACTTTGATAGTGGGTAAGAAGTTGATGCATAATGCAATGATTGATTCAGAGGCTAGTACAACAGTAATGCCCAAGTAGATAGCTGATGCTTTAGAAATTAAGTATGAACCACTCACAAAAGGAGTCATACAGCTAGATGGCAAAGTAGTACAAACCATAGGGAGAATTAAACAACTCCAATTACAATTATATGCTTGTCCAAATATAATTGTAAATCAGGATGTAGTAGTGATAGATATACCTCCTATTTTTGGCTTATGTTTGTCAAGAGACTTTACAACCAAAATAGGGGGATATATGTCCCTTGATTGGTCTCATCTCATCTTAAGAACCAAATATGGTTCAAAGATGAAGATATTGTCTGAACCATTATATTGTTAGGTTGTGGAGCTAAAAGCTTCACCAGGATGTGAACAGGAGGAGTTGCAGAGGTTGCTGAGTTGCAGAACAACTTGTAGGGCAACCGACATTGGTCATGTTACAGTGCAGAAGCAACCGACGTCGATTATTAGTCGTTCGACATCGGTCAGGAAGGAGCCGACGTCGGCAACCTGTGTGTGCATGCGGGTCGAGAACTGGTCTATTTTTGGACAGTAAGTTTGCATGTAAAGACTTATTTTAGTCTTGGAGTTACGTTTCTAATTATTGTAATTAAGAAAGTCTAATTATTGTATGCATGAGATCTATATAATAGACTCATGGACTGTATTGTAAAATTGTACTAGAGTGAGAGCAAATATTAGCTCCTTCAGAAGAGAGAGAGCAAGAGTGCTAGATAGCCAAGAGGGCTTGTAGAAGAGAGCAGGGATTACTTCCTCCTAGTTCCAAAGGGGTGCTGAGTGTGTATGATCAGGGAGAGTTGCAGGTTGTGCAAGTTTTGGTAGAAGATCCACCGGGGTACTAGTTGAAGAATCATAAGGACTTCGTGAGGCAAGGACAAGGTTTTTTCAAGGTGTAGAGACATCTACATGGTAAGTAAGGTCTGGTGATTTGTAGGTTGTTACAAGAGCAGGGAGATCTACTTGGAGTACAGTTGTGTACTTGGTGTACTGGCAGCGTTGTTACTGACTGGTGGAGGTGAACAACAACTCTGTGTTTGAGTTGATTGTTGTGATCGTAATTGAGAGAGTAACTATTGAAGGAGAATTACTGGTGAACCCTAGAAGTGTGGGAGCTCTAGAGGTGTGGGAAGAAGAAGTGTGGCATCTTATTTATTGTATTTTCTTTTGAATGAGTATTAATACAATTGGGTATTGTCTCTCATATTTTGTGTTATTTCATATTTCTAGTTACTTATTCATTCTGGTTAAATTCTGTGTTTAGTTGCTAATACAAAGGTAATCAAGTGTACCCTTAGTGGGCAGTAGGATCCTGACATATATAAAGATCACATCACTAATGAGCCCACTGCAAAGTTAGAGGTAGTCCATGCCATGATGAATAAAGATGAGAGGGTCTTTATTGAAGAGTTAGGTGAATGGACTGGGTATAATCAAGAAGAAGAAAATGATCATTTATTAGCTATGATGCAGAGTGACCCATATGGAAATTACGACTCCATTGGTTTGGGCACTTACGTTATATTTGATGATCATAGAATTCCAAATGTTCTAGAGGAAGAAAAGTCAAAAGATACCTCTTCTATTAATCCTCGGGTCTCTTATGAATTCCATATTCCTAATGAGAAATCAAAAGCATATATTTTGACCCCTGATGAAGAAGAAATAATCTCTGACTTTCTTCTTACTTTGCAAGATGATGAGGAGGAGCATGGACAATTCTTGGACTATGATTTAAATGATTTGTTTGAAATTATTAAGTCTGGTTATATCATTTTTCAAGATAGCTGTGAACCAGTTACAGATAAGCAGAACAACATTGAGCCTCAATTGCATGAACAAAATAATTGCAAACTTTCAGAATTTTCCTTTCAAGATGTCGGTAATTTTAAAGTCATGAAAAATGATGGTCATGTAATAGGACTAGAGTTTGAAGTAGAAGAATTTAAGACGATATATGATATATGTTGAGAGGTTTTTGTCAAAAGCATGTTTGACTCAGACTCACTTGAATGCAGGCAAATCAAGGAGGCATACACCGAAGGCAATTCACCAAAGTCATACCCAATTAGATCACTTGTATGGCAACATAGTCTGACTTGTCGTGAAAAAGAATTTAGAAATTCTGCTTTTGATCCAGGAGGGAGATAAAGATGCTTCATTAATATAGTTAGGTAGTTTCCCTTTCTGTATTGTTTTGTTTTCTTGCTTTGTTTTCCTACTTTGTTTCCTATTTTGTTATTTTCCTACTTTTCATTTAAATAAGTGTTCTTTGAACACATAGTCGACAGCTCAAAAATTTTCAAATCTTTCAAAAATTCTCGACAGATTGAATGTCTTCCAAATCTTTAGAAATCCCCAAGGTACCTTGCGCTGCCACTTGCATAATGTGTTTATCCCGTTGTTCCATAAAGATTGAGTAGGATCCACTAACGGTTATCTGAGTTTAATGTCATTTTGAGACTTGATAGGTCAATAAATAGTCTTAGCAAGGTTTAAAAGTTTACAAGTTCTCAAGCATTCTTACATCTGCACAAAAAATATCCTGCTACTTGCATTTTATGTGCTTAGTTAACTTACTTCAACGAAAGCATCTCTATTTTGAAAAAAGTCCATACAAGTTACCATAGAGAAGATACAAAGATGGAAGGAGCACAATCTTCACAACAAGGAGCCGGGATGAATGAATCCCTTGATAGGCTTCTTGCAAGTAATGTTGGAGATCAACCAAAAATTTGATTACACTTATGAAAGCAATAAACTGCGAAATTAAATCAGATAGATAAGTAATTAGAATGATAAATAACAAAGAACAAGAGATACAAGAAACCACCCTAAAAACTTGTATTAAACTCTTTATAGAAGGAATACAATTGAAGAAATTTCTTTCTTCCACACCTCTCTCAGATGTACAGATCTCTCTCTAGATCCCTTTCCCTCAAGAGCTCTCTCTCTCAAGTACAATCAACTCCAAAAACCTGGATTGACTCACCTATACAATTTTATATTGTTCTTTCAACATTCACATTACATTACAATGAGCTAAGAAGATCTAATTCTACATATAGAATTAGGAGACTTGAGCATGCATTTACAACCAACAGTTAAGCCTCTTGAACAAGGGCTTTAAAAATAGTCTTACTAATAATAGAGACATGGAATTAAGACTATGAGTTAATCTCATCCTGCAAACACTTGATTCTGTCCACGGAAATAGGTTTCTAGACGCACAGGTAACCGACGCCGATTCCTGCCTGCTTGCTTATGACCGACGTCGGCCGATACCCTACCAACACCGGTGTCTCCTGAACTGCACCTGATCGACGTCGATCACTCTTGACTGACACCGGTGAATGTGTAAACTTGCACCTATTAAAATGCGCTCCTTCATGAAGCTTTTAGGCTCCACACCTCAACAATCTCCCACTTGGAGATAAACAGCTGCACCATTACCTGTACAGCAACATCTTCTAGCTCCTCCATCTTCAACTCAATCATGAAGACCAACAGAAGTTGAATGAAGGTTCAACTTCTCCTTTGTAACTGGCTTGGTTAACATATCAGTAGGATTCTTATCCGTATGGATCTTCTCTAGCTTCAACTCACCATCCTCCAATACCTGTCTTATGAAGTGGTACCTAAACTGTATGTGCTTTGTTCTTGAATGAAAGGTTGAATTCTTAGCCAAATGAATTGCACTCTGACTATCACTGTATAATCTGCAACTCTCTTGCTCCTTTCCAAGCTCTTCCATGAATCGTGGCATTCATATCATCTCTTTGCTAGCCTCTGTGACTGTAATATACTCTGCTTCTATAGTTGACAAGGCAACAACCTTCTGCAACTTTGATATCCAGCTAACCGCCGTTCCACCAACAGTGAAAACATATCTTGTAATGCTCCTCCTGCCATCCAAATCACCTGTCATATCTGAATCTACATAACCATGTAGAGAAGTATCTGAACCTCCATAGCATAAATGCCTACTGCTGGTTCCTCTCAGATATCTAAGGATCCACTGAACTGCTTTTCAATGTTCTTTTCCTGGATTGGCCATATACTTACTTACAACTCCCACTGCTTGGGCAATATCCGGTCTAGTACACACCATTGCATACATTAAACTCCCTAATACGGAAGAATATGGAACTTTACTCATGTACTCTACCTCATCATGTGAATTAGGACATTGTTCTTTACTCAACTTAAAATGTCCAACCAAAGGTGTGCTTACCGATTTTGCATCATGCATATTGAACCGTTTCAACACCTTGTTCACATAATCCTCTTGAGACAAAATAAACCTGTGATTTTTCCTGTCTCTCTTAATGCTCATGCCAAGGATTTTCTTTGCTACTCCCAAATCCTTCATGGCAAATGTTTGAGCTAATTTCACCTTAAGCTCAGAGATATCCTGCATGTGTGATCCTGCAACCAACATATCATCTACATACAACAACTGAATAATATATCTACCATTATCCAATCTCTTAAAATACACACAATGGTCAGATTGACACCTACTATAGCCATGCTCAGTCATAAACCTGTCAAATCTCAAATACCACTGTCTAGGAGCTTGCTTGAGGCCATACAAGCTTTTCTTCAATTTGCACACTAACTTCTCCTTACCCTTGACCTCAAATCTTTCTGGCTGTTCCATATATATTTTCTCATCCAAATCTCCATGAAGAAATGTTATCTTAACATCGAGCTGCTCAAGATGCAAATCCTCAATAGCAACTAAAGACAATACAACCCGTATAGAAGTCATTTTAACAACAAAAGAAAAAATCTCACCAAAATCAATACCTGGCTTTTATGCAAATCCTTTCACTACCAACCTGGCCTTATATCTCATATATCCATTCTCACCTTCTTTAAATCTGTAGGTCCATTGTTCTTCAGTGTTCTCTTACCAGCTGGCAACTCAACCAAATCCCATGTTTGGTTCTCTCTCAAGGACTCCATTTCCTCAACCATGCCACGCTCCCACTAACTCTTAGACTCCACTTGTATTGCTTCTTGAAAACTCTCTGGTTCTCCACCATCAGTTAGCAATAAATAGAATAATGAAGGGGAATATCTGATTGGAGGCTTACCCTTTTTGACCTCCTGATGGGTGTCTGAGACTAGTTCACAACACGCTATCCACCCAAATTCTCTGATAGTGACCGACCTCGGTCACTTCCAAGTCTGTAACTGGCCGACGTCGGTTCTGCCTGACCGATGTCGGTGCCTATCCTGCCGACGTCGATATCTGTATGACCGACATCAGTTTCTATTCTGCTGACATCGATTCTTGCCTTGCCGACGTCGGTCTCTGTGTTTTTCTGCAAGTGATTATTTCTTTTTCTCACAAGCTCATTTTGGACCGTCACCTCGTTCAATTATCCATTGTTCTGCCCAGATTGATTTAGCTTCTTCAGCTGATCACTATACATCACTTTTTCATTGAAAACAACATCACAGCTCCTAATTATCTTATTAGTTCATAGATTCTAAAATCTGAAACCAAAATCATCTTAGCCATAGCCAATAAACGTGCACCTCATAGACTTAGCATCCAGTTTCTTTCTATTTTCCTTATCAACATGCACAAAGGCTTCACAACCAAAAACTTTGAGAAAAGAGAGATCTACCTTTTTATCTGTCCATGCCTCTTTTGGAATTCCACCATCCAGAGCTGTAGAGGGTCCTCTGTTAATCAGGTACACTGCAGTGTCAACAGCTTCTGCCCAAAACTCTAAGGGCAAACTAGCATGCAATCTCATACACCTTACATGCTCCATGATTGTTCTGTTCATCTTTTCAACAATTCCATTCTGCTGAGGTGTCTTTAGAACCATCCTTTGCCTATGGATTCCATGCATATAATAATACCAGTTGAACTTATAGCTGCAGAACTCACCACCATTGTCAGATCTCAGACACTTGAATTTTCTACCTGTTTCATTCTCAACCATAGCTTTTTAAATCTTAAAAGTCTCAAATACATCAGATTTTTTCTTTATACAATAGATCCATACCTTTTTTGTAGCATCATCTATGAACGAAACATAGTACTGTGATCCTCCAATAGAAGCTACCTAAGCTGGTCCCCACACGTTTGAGTGAACAAGCTGCAACTTATGCTTATTCTTTGTTGACCCAGTCTTGAGAAAACTCACTCTCTTCTGTTTCCCAAAAACACAGTGCTCACAAAAACCCAAATCTATGCTTTTCAAATTTGAAAGCTTACCTTTAGACTTAAGAATTGACATACCCTTCTCACTCATGTGGCCAAGCCTTGAGTTGCACAATTTTGCATCCACATCTGAAGTAGATAATACAAAAGGGGAATTGTTAGTAACACAATTACATAAATAGAGAGTACCTACTCTCTTACCTCTGGCCATAACAAGTGCACCCTTGGTCACCTTCCAAGATTCAGCTGTGAGAGTTACTGTACAACCCTCATCCCCTAACTTTCCTACAAAAATCAAATTCCTCTTCAAGCTAGGAATATGCATAACATCCCTCAACACCCATGTGTTGCCATTCTGCATTTTCAGCTACACTTTACCTTTGCCAATAATTTTACAAGGCTCATCATTCCCTAAATACACTATTCCAAAATCTCCATAGATATAGTCACTAAAATATTTCCTATTAGGGGTAGCATGAAAAGATGCACCAGAATCTAACACCCAAGATTCTATATTATTATGCAAAGAGAATATTAAAGCATCTTGTGCAATACCTGCAACCTTTGCTTCTTCTTTTCCTTCGTGTTGATTGTCATCCTTAGGCTTTGACCAGCAATCTCTACTTATGTGCCCCATCTTTCTACAATTCCAACATTGTGGCTTTCTGCCATTTCTGGATTTGGATCTACCTCTCACCTTAGACTTAGATCTTGATCTCTCTTTCTTGCTCTTCTCTTTTTGCCTTCCCCTACTCTCAAAACTTAAAGAGTTCCCAGATGTCTCTTCTATGCTTTTCCTGCGAATTTCCTCATTCAAGATAACACTAACAACATCCTCTACTTTTAAAATATTTGAAGCAGATGCAGTATTACTAACTACCATTACTAAGCTATGCTAGCTTTCAGGCAAAGAACATAATATTAAAAGAGCTTTAATTTCATCATCAAACACAATATTGACTGAACTTAATTGATTTACAATTCCATGGAAATCATTCAGGTGATTAGATACAGATCCACCTTCCTGCATATGCAAATTAAATAACTGCTTCATAAGATATACCTTATTAGAAGCTGAGGGTTTTTCATACAAATTTGCTAAAGTAGTCATCAACCCTACCATTGTTTTTCCCTATGATAAATTAGATATCACAGTAGATGCTAGACTCAGTCTTATAGACCCCAGAGCCTTTCTATCAAGAACTTCCCCTTCTTCATCATCCATGTCTATGGGCTTCTTTGCAATCCCACCTAACGATAAGTATAGATATTTTTGATACAGATAATCCTCTATCTGCATTCTCCAATGTTGATAATTTTTGCCATTGAACTTCTCCATTCTCAGTTTACTTTCTTCTGCCATTGCTTCTCCCACTCAAACAGAAATCCCTACAGAAACCCCTGTGAGTAACATGTAATCAATACACACTACACAGATCTAAACCACATGTTAGTGAACCTAAGCTCTGATACCACTTATTGGATATCAAGCTCTGAACCTACAACCAAGGCTCTGATACCACTTGTTGGAGATCAACCAACAATTTGATTACACTTATGAAAGCAATAAACTGCGGAATTAAATCAGATAGATAAGTAACTAGAATGATAAATAGCAAAGAACAAGAGATACAAGAAACCACCCTGAAAACTTGTATTAAACTCTTTACAGAAGGAATACAATTGAAGAAACTTCTTTCTTCCACACCTCTCTCAGATGTACAAATCTCTCTCTAGATCTCTTTCCCTCAAGAGCTCTCTCTCTCTCAAGTACAATCAACTCCAACAACCTGGATTGATTCACCTATACAATTCTGTATTGTTCTTTCAACATTCACATTACATTACAATGAGCTAAAAAGATCTAATTCTACATATAGAATTAGGAGACTCGAGCATGCATTTACAACCAATAGTTAAGCCTCTTAAACAAGGGCTCTAAAAATAGTCTTACTAATAATAGAGACGTGGACTTAAGACTATGACTTAATCTCATCATGCAAACACTCGGTTCTATCCACAGAAATAGGTTTCTGGACGCACAGGTAACTGACGCCGGTTCTTACCTACTTGCCTATGACCGACGTCGGCCGATACCCTGTCGACGCCAGTGTCTCCTGAACTACACCTGACCGACGTCGATCGCTCCTGACCGATGTCGGTGACTGTGTAAACCTGCAACTATTAAAATGCGCTCTTTGGTGAAGCTTTTAGTCTCCACACCTTAACAAGTAAATCATATGCTTCAACTCATGTGCAGCCATTGAAGAACAATCCAAGGACCAGGTTTCCTAAAGCTGGCCCAGCAAGTGATTCAGCGAAGATAAAGGATTATGCGGATGGCATAATGGATCCAATTCTTCAGAAAGCCAATATCAAAAATCTTAGAGAAGGGGCACATCAAAGGTGTTTACAAATGCTAGAGTAGGGCAATTTGAAACATTCACCATGAGGATATGGACCTCACAACTAGCTCAGTTCATTGTCCCAGCTATGCATTCGTGCCCCAACCTGGTCGAATTATGTGCAGACCGGCTCCATGCACCTTCAATCACCATTCAACGAGGCCCATTCATAGTGCAAATCACACCACAAGCTATCAAGGATATGCTAGCCCTGCATCATAATAGTACAACTACGTTTCCCATTGTGGCTAAGATGTAAAAGATGTGGGCAAACATCAACACTCAGATAAGGTTCTTGAGATCCGAGTTACAAATGGGTGATGATGATACTACGGTACCCACACTCCCTGCACCAAGAGCTCGATTTACACAAGCTAGCCAAGACACATTTTCTATGATGGCTCTCATCTTTGGCATGAAAGATGATATGGCAGCGTATGTGGAACAAATGGCTATCATTTTTAGGCTGAAGACTGTTGATAAAACCCAGGAGTATCGGCTCGACTTTTCTGAGCAAATTGCTTTCTCGATGGTAAAATAATTAGCTCATTTCAGATCAAAGGGAGTGTTCAAGTATTATTCCTATTTGTTCCACCTCATGCTTTTCCATAACTCTAATCTTTTTGCCCAACATATGTATCTTAACATGTATGACCCAGAATTTAATCTCCAAAGGACCATCCCTGTGTCTGCATGGACACATATTTTGTCAAAGACCAGTGACCTGTATGAGTTATGGGAACTATTTGTTACTCTTGCCTTTTGTCATCTCAGTCCTGAACCAATTATGAATAGATTATTCCCCAGTGTTTCAAATCTTCTGGTCAGTTGCCCAATTCTTTGTGATTTCTATTTTGGATCACACCATACCATTATAAGAGTCCATGGTTTTTGTGGAGAACCAATATTGCTACCAAAGGTTTTGACTCTTAGGTTAGCATTCCTCGAGGTCACCAGACAAGTATCCATAGTTGACAATGAATTTGGTTTCGAGAAGAGAAAAAGAAAAATGTATGATCTTTCGTGGATGACAACAAGCATGGTTTTGGAAATCAGAGATGCAAAAGTTATGTTGCTCAGAAAGCTAGCCTTTCTGGGTTTCCTTCTAGTAGAAGACAAATGGGTTTATGACCCAAATGATTTCATAGCCTCCTGGGTAAGGACTCACAGGGTTGCAACCAGAATTGTGCATGAAGGTCGCCCTTTTTGGGAAACTAGAAAAAATCCTAGGGAAGACAATCCTAGATTTTATGTTGAGTTAACAGACTTGCCACTTCCATAAAATAAGCCATGGGAGACATTATATGTTAAGCAGAGAGAGTATGATCCTAAAGTCAGAATGACTTCTAGCTTAAGGAGAGATTTAAAGAATAAAGATTGGGATACTGAGAAGATAGAGACCTATTGGAAGTATAGGCAGGAAATTTGTCAAATAACCCATTCTTTCATAAATGTAGACACAAATGAAAGATGGGAAGAACTATGGGATGAGTGTCATCTCTCCCCTGCATCTAGCCTAGAGATAGGTAATTTGCCTACACCGGGTGAAGGACAGGAAGCTAGGACCGGGTCAAGCCAAGACTCACAAGGCTCAGAGCAAACTACAACTGCAGCAACTATATCAGTTTGGCTTTAATCCCTTAGCACCATAGAAATGCAGAAAAGTGTGGTGCCTTCATCATCACAAGCTTCCCCATCAGCCCCAATTGTAGATGTTCCCAGTTCCCCACAAGCCTCATTGAAAGGAGCAAAAATATAGCCAGAAGAAGAGACACCCAAGAAACAAAAGAGAGTGCAGTTTTAATTAGCTTCAGAGGAAGAGACAGACACCTCACAATGCCAATTACAGGGTATTGAAGTTGTTCCTCAGGTAAGTAGTATTCCTCCTTCTCCTTCTCAGTCTATTTATTCCCCTGTCACTTCTGCCATCCCCATTTCTCACTTCATCCCATCAGTGCCACCTCAGGCCTTAACATTACCTCATTTCTCCCCTTTTGTTCCCAAGAAACCTTTCCCTCAGATTGCCCATAGCCAACAATTGGCTATTCAATATGGTCTTCCACAAGGACATCCTTTTGTAGGTGGGCATATTGCCTCCCCTTCCACCTTCCAGACCCAAGCAGATGCTGCTAGGAAGGCAAGGGAAGCCCGAAGAGAGAAGAAGAAGATTAAGGAGAATAAAGCTTTGGTTACTCCCCATTTGCAGTCGCAATTTGACCCCATGCAGCAGCAATTGACGGTGACCCATTTGTCACCAAATGTAATAAAGCCAGCTGAGAAAATGCAACCAGAGGACTACACGATGAATGCAGCAGCCATCGACATGTCACTCTTTAGGCCATAGGACAAAGTTGAGCTACTATTAGAATCCACTTCTGTAGTTACTGAAGATTATTTGAAGATATCAAGAAGGCTATAGAAGATGGAAGTTGAGCTAGCAAAAGAAAAGGCAAACTGTGCCAGTTTGACCTCAAAAAACAATGGCAAAAATAATGAGGTAGAGAATCTGAATAAACAGTTGTAAAATATTGTTTCTCTTTAGACTCACTGGGCAGTTCAGGCCCAAAATGATTCTTTGAAGGCAGAGTTCACACAGGTAAAGAATGTGGTGACAACCCTCAGGCATGAGAAGGTAGCGCTCCAAGGAAAGTGCAAGGAACACCTGTTGCAGGTTACCCAATTACAACAAAAGCTACTGGCTGAACAGAATAGCACCATGGTCATAATATCCCAATTTAACTCAGAGCAACAAAGAGCAGAATAATTGACACTAGAGCTGGTAAACAGGCCAAAGAGTGTCAAAGTATTAAGTCTGGTAAGGGAGCTATACAAATCCATGTGGAAGAGAATCTCTTCAGAGATTAATCATCTCAGGACTTCTCTCACCTTCCTACTAAATGCATAGGAATTGTGTAAAAAGGTGGAGAGTTCAGTTGTAAATACTCTGGCTACAGTCTCTGAGAGAGTAACATACTCGCAAACATTACTGCAAAAGCTTTATGATGCAGCAAATGCAACATTGTCAGTAGCAGGAATCAATGACAGAATGGTTATTGCCAAGCGAGTAAATGAGGTCATCAATTGTAATTCCACAACTAATAGTTGCAAGGAGCTTCTTGATGTCATGAAGGAAGGAATCAATGAAATGAAGCAGCATGTTGAAGATCTAGTACAATTAGGTCTTCCTTCTCTATTTCCTGATGACAATACCATGTTGATGGTAGAAGAAATTGAACTGTTGCTATTGGCCTAATAGAATGATCAAACAGTTTTCTAGGATCTCAAGGATGATTCATCAATCCCTGAAATACAAGCTGTCTTGGTTCCTGTTTCCCAACTCGAATTCAAATTGAAGGATACTGTTCAAATTTTGCAAATTTTTTCACACAAGGATATCATTAACCTTGATTTAGCCTTCAATGAATTGTAGAACAAGCAAGGGTTATCTGTTGAAGAGAGGTCCGCCTACAAAACAACATTGTTAAAGCTATGATTTTGAATTTTTGATCTAGCGGGAGTCGTGGTTTCTTTTTTAGCAGGCCCAAAAGTCCTCGGGGTCACCAGTAACTGTAGAGTAAAAATTTACTCTACGTTGCATTCTATTTTTTAGTTACGCATCGCAAAGTTTTGCCTTTGCATATTGTGGTTTGAGATGGCGAAGTTTTGAAACAGAGCACGGGCTCTATTTTTCCCTTTTTGATTCATTTTGTCTAAGTGTCAAGGTAAAGTAGAAGCTGACAAGTGTCATCCTCTGAGGCATCTTTTCTCAAGTGGAAATTCCAAGTGTCATCATCTGAAGCACCTTTCATATTTTCTATGAGTTGGTCGAAATGTGCCACGTATCTCACAGTGACTCAGTGGAACGTGCCAAGTGTCAGCATCCATGATTACTTATCGACACCCGCATTTTATCTCTTTGCAGCGAAAGGGTTTCAAAAGGCTAAGTATCAAGATCAGGCAAAAAGTGCCAAGTGGCAATAGCAAAAGGTCTCAGTGTTGCTTTTCTAAAAGTGATGAAAGCTGCCACGTATCCCAGCTAAAGAGAGCAAAAGTCACCATGTGTTGACATCTAAAATATGTTTGGTTCAATGCCTTGGTTCAAATCCTTGGTTCAATGCCTCAGTTCATGTGTAAACGGTGCGCAACGTTGAACCATTGAACCATTTTTGGTTCAATCAGTCAGTTCAATAGCTTAGTACAATCAGGGAGTTCAAAGGAGCATCCCAAAAAACCAAAGGGTCAAGTGCCCTTTCAGAAGGTAGTAAGGTGAAATCAAACCACTCAAGTGGAGGCTGTCAAGTGTCATCTATGGAGCCCCTTTTTACTCCAATCCCAGAAGAAGCAAAAGACGCCATGTATCTTCCCAGAAGTAGTGGAAGCCGCCACGTGTCACCATTTGAAAGATCTTCTTCGTGTTTCATTGCTGAAAAAAGACTATGGTGGGTCCCAGGTTTTATTTATAAAAATCTATGGAAGCTGCCAAGTGTCGCCACCCATAGAAGCCTAACATGTGCCCCGAACATTTCCACAGTATAGCTAAAGAGCATCAGAGATTGCCACGTGTCCTTTGTTGAAGCAAGCAGAGATCAACCCCTGACCCTGTGTTCCTTTTAAAGTTACTCAGGTAAGAGATGATGTGGTCTTATTTTCTTTCAAGCTATTGAGGTTTCGAGGAAGCGGATGGTGACAAGTGTCAAAGGTGAAACGATCCTGAGCCAAGACATAAAAGAGTATAAGTTATGCAAAAAATGTTGCATGTCTTTGATAGTTGCTGCAGAACACGACAAGTGTCATCTTCTGGTGTCTCCTAAAGTAATAAGAAGATTTTCAGGGAATTGACTAAGTGTCCTCTTTCATTTAATAGAAAAGTGCGTCCTGTGTATCTATTTCAGCAAGTGAACTGCAGGGAAACAAAACATTTCAGAATCTAAGAACTATCTTCTAATAGACACTTCCAGCTCAGTTGGAGTTCAATTTGGGTTGTAAGTTTGGGAACGCATGGACAATCTGGAGGGAATCCAAGGCTATGATCAAGAGAAGGAAGAGACAAAGAGGGAAACTCAGTGGGAGTTATTTCCAGGAGATGGAGCAGTTCACCGGATAGATATTTGGGGCTTGCAAACATTGAAAGCATCGTCTGTTTGTCCCATATGAGATAAAGGCATAATAGACAATTACGCGGTGAAGCAAGTGATGGAATGAGAGATTCAAGGCTATAAAGAGGAGTACGGGGATCACCAAAGGATCATCAGATACAGGGGGAGACAATACTTTCTATAAAAATTATTGTCAAGAGTTTTAGACTTTCTAGAGCTGTGATTAGGAGTATCATTTGCCTTTATTCTATTTTCTTAAGTTGTAAAGTTTATGTAACTATGCATGTTTCTGTGCCTTTTATGTGGCTGGATAATTAATGAGAAGACAGAGTTATGTGCCTTTGTTGTTGTTTCTTGTGTCATTTGCAAAAGTAGTCTAAGCTGTGAGCCTCTATTTATATTGTTTCTATCTTTTACATTGATCATGCCTCGTCTGCTCTTTAATGTAATTGAATCTTGCATATAGTTTCATTGTGCTTAGGATTAAGGATCAAAATTACATTCAGGTGCATTGCCATAGTTAGATTTTCTTTCTTTGCATTTGCATTTCTGTTTAAAGTTCTATCCCTTTTTCCCCCAACGTTTGATATAAAGAAGAGACCAGCTTCTTAAAAATCTGAAGGTTGTTTCAAGTCGCATGTCCCACATCTTGAAACTTCCCATTGTTGGTGTCTGAAACAAAGCACAATTTTAAACATCAACACTAACCAACCATTCTAGATAAGAACAAGCCATTTTATCTTGTCTAAGAAAAGACATTTGACATTGTGGAATAATTACAAAAGATGCTTGCACAAATCTCCATTTTAGATTTGTTGCATATGTCTACAATTCACAAAAACATCTTGACAAAATTCTTTGACCAATCCAAAGTTCTAAATGACATATATCCTATAAAATTTCAAGCTTTGGTTGGACACCTAACTCTAGGTCAATAATTAACCTTCAACCAAAGTGATATTTCATCCCTTGGCCCACTTCATAATAATCCATTATGCATCGAAGTTTACATAATGAAGCACAAAGTGAAGCATGTCCTCATAGATAATGGATTGGGTCTGAATATTGTGTTTCTAAAGCTCATCAAGCTTCTTAGGTGCACAATAGTGGATCTTTGAGCAGAAACAATCACCATCAAAGCCTACGATAATGAAGAACAAGAATCACAAGGCACCATTAGCCTGTCAATTATCATTGGGCCCTTAACCCATGATACACTTTACCATGTGTTAGATCTTGATCTGTCATGTAATATGAATTTGGGTAGACCTTGGATATATGAGATTTGTGCAATCCTATCAACATTACACCAGTGTATCAAGTTCTCCCATTTAGGAATGGAGGTTACTATTCTTAGAGATTTTCATCCATATGAGCATTATAAGCATTTAGAGGTCGAGTTCAAAAGCTATAACTACTATTTTGACATTAATCTAGTTGCCAAGAAGGACAAGGGAAAATCAATACTTATCGATTTACGAGAGGCCAACTACATTGACCTTGATACCCTTAATTCACTTTCCCACATATCGCCTTGTAAAATGTCCAATCATTATACCATCTTGACTAATGGCCCAGGATAATACTTGACCCATGACTCCTTTCACATTAAAAAGATTCCATAGAACCCAAAGTCCTTTGGAAGACCAATATCCAAACCACTTATGCAATGGCAAAGAAAGGGCAAAGGCCATCTGCATAGTCAAGTACCTATCACTTTCATACCAACCTCTAGTCAAGAATAGGACCCTCTTGAAGGTGATGAATCATGGTTATATAATGACAAATTGGTTGATTGTTACGAAAATTCCAAATACCCCATTCCTAATCGAATCATGGAGAACCAAGACTATAAAGGAAAAGGTCTCGAGCTAAATCAATAGGGAACACTTGAGCCAATTTCTATGACTAGGTATAAAGGAACATATGGACTTAGATTTAAACTACATGGGGGTGACCCCACATATCTTATTCAAGTTTCAATGCCAATGACTAGTGATGATGATATTAATAGTGAAGCAGAGTCTGATCATAGCCCTTTTGATGACCTAGCCCATACCAATTTGTTTGATAACAAAGCCATTTATACCCTTCGACCAGTTATTCACCATAACCCACTCCCATTATATTATCCCTAACTAATAGATTGGGAACACCAAGAATCCAATGTGTTAGTTGATGAGTTCCAAAATGATGAAGCCTTATGTGATTTTCTAGGCCGCGGGGACAATGTTCTATTGGGATACCACAAACAAGGGTTCTCAATCAAGTTGGATCATGAATCCTATTTTGGTTAATGGGTAAATACCCTTAGCCAAAAATAATTAAATCAAACATCGAGGTCCCAAAGTGAAAACCTCTTTGAGGTGCTTTTAGACCAGGAAAAAAGTAAAGATAAAGAACAGTCTAGTGGTGAAAACCTATTTCAGGTGCCATTAGATGGGGTTGTTCAACCCTCTTCAAACATATACTAGGAGACCACAAATGATGAACTTGTCTACAATTCTAAGTTTAGTCTTGAAGAAGAATAAGCTTTTGATCAAATCATCCAGGATACCACCAATGACAAACTTGTTTATGGGTCTGAGTTCAGTTTGAAGGAACAACAAGCTTTTGATCGCATCATTCAGGAGTTTCCAATTGTAATTGTTACATGGCCATCCCTACCATTGGGGGATATGATTCATCATGCCTAGGAGAACTCAAAGAGCTAGTCCTAATAGAGGACTCTAACATTGCCAAATAGTTTAAATCTTTGCCCACTATTCTTGAAGATAGTTCGACCCTTCTAGTGGAAGACATAATAGAGGTTAATATAGGAACTCTAGATGACCCAAAATGGATTAAATTAGGCGTGTCCCTCACTAAGGAAGAACATGAAGTCTTTACATCCCTATTGAGGGAATTTATTGATATATTTGCATGGGCCTACTTTGACATGCCTAGTTTGGACCCCACCTTGGTTGTTCACCACCTTGTGGTACATCCTGATGCCAAACCTTTGAAATAAAAATTGCATAATATGCATCCTCGCATTGCTATATTAGTAAAGAAAGAGTTGGAAAAGCTCTTGTAAGCAAGATGTATTAGGCCAATTGACTATTTTGAATAGATATCCAATGTTGTGCTAGTCAATAAAAAACCAGAAAGAATCAGAATTTGCACTAATTTTTGGGACATAAACAAATCCTACCCCAAGGACAACTTTCCTTTGCCAAAAATTGACATGATTGTTGACTCCACAATAGGTTATGAGATGCTTTCACTAATGGATGGATTCTTAGGCTACAATCAAATATGAATCATACCAAAAGACCAACATAAAATAGTGTTCACCACTCTATGGGGAACCTTCTATTATCAGGTTATGTCATTTGGTCTCAAGAACATAGGGCCACCTATCAAAGAGCCATGATCATCATATTTCATGATATGATACATGATATTGTTAAAGACTACATCGATGACACACTAGGCAAATCAAAGACTAGGGCTGATCATCCAACAACATTGAGAATGATATTTGAGCGAATGCATGAGTACAAAGTCAGTCTCAACCCTAATAAATGTGTTTTTGGAGTTACTTCAGGTAAATTTCTTGGCTTCATGTCTTGTTGAGGCATTGAAGTTGACCCACCCAAGGTACGAGCCATAACATAAATGCCACTACTGACTAATTTGAAGCAGCTTCACAATTTTTAGGGCAAGATAAGTCTATTAGATGATTCATAACTCAATTGGCCTATAAGTGCCACCCATTTACACACCTACTAAAGAAGGGTGTAACATTTATTTGGGATGATGATTATCAGAAAGATTTTCAAAGTTAAAGGACCATCTTGCAAATCCACCAATCTTATTGCCTCCTTTACCAGGAAAACCATTCTTACCATATCTATCAGTGATAGACAAAGCCCTAGGGGCACTTCTAACTCAACATGATGATAATGGAAAGGAACATGTTGTGTACTATCTAAGTCATACATTGGTCACATATGAACATAATTATACATCCATTGAAAAAGCATGTTTAGTTATGGTCTTCACAACTCAAAAACTATGACATTACATATTGAATAATAAGACCATGGTCATTTCAAAAGTAGATACACTCAAGCATCTACTATCCAAAAAAACTTTACAAGGTTGCATGGCCAAATGGATCATGTTTCTTAGTGAGTTTGAGATAGAATATATGAACCAGAAAGCCATCAAGGGGCAAGTTCTTGACAGAGTAGCTTGCTAAAGCACCCCTTGTAGACATAGAGCTACTAACATTCCAATTTCCCAATGAGTCCATTATGATCATCATTGAAACACCTCTTGAGGAGCAACACTAAAGTTGTATATTGATGGATCATTTACAACACATGGATCAGGGGTAGGCCTTTTGTTTATTACACCACAAGGGGATCTAATCCCTAAATCATTCATAATCAACTTTCCTTGTACCAACAACATGGCTGAATATGAAGCACTTGTTGCAGGGCTTTGACAGGTAGTATAATGGAACATCCATCATCTAAAGGTTTATGGTGATTCATAGTTAATCATCAATTAGGTTACAAACCATTTTTAGACCAAAGATGATAAGATGGTCTCATACAAGGCCATGATTGACACTTTTAAGCAGAAGATTACCGATGTATAATTTAAACATATACCAATGGCCAACAATAAACAATAGATACACTAGCCACCATTATATCATTGATTTGACATACATATACAACCAAGGAATACGAGTTTCTCATTGAAAATATGTTAGTGCCACCTCATGAACCATCAATTATCGTAATGATCTATGATATTCTTGGTCCCAACTCTACTTGGTATTCAAACCTTTACACTTACCTCTATGACCATATTATGCCACCAGACTTATCCTACAAATAATCCAAAGCCTTCATCCACAATGCCAACCATTGTACTTAACTTGGACAAACCCTATACCACCATAGTTTTGATAGAACTCTACTTCGTTGTTTAACTTTGGTAGAATCTATAATATCATTACGGGAAGTTTACGAAGGAGTATGTGGAGCCCACACTAGCAGTGCAGTCATGTCCAAAAAGCTCTTGCATATTGGGTATTATTGGCCAATAATGGATGCAAATACATATTTGAAAAGATACAATGAATGTCAATGGTATACCAATCTGATTCATGCCCTAGCCAAGACTATAAAACCAATGTTGACACCATGGCTATTTGTTATATGGGGCCTCGATCTCAATGGGAAGATGAAATCCACCTCATATGATGGCCATAAACATATCCTTACCACCATAGAATATTTCACTAAGTGGGTTAAAGCTATACCCCTCTCTTACATGACTGAAAAGCAAAATTTCAAATTCATCTTTAACCATCTCATTTGCTACTATGGTATCCCCTCTGACATTATATCTAATAATGGTGGATTATTCAATAACAAGGATGTCAAATAGCTATGTGTCAAGTACAGGATTACTCATCATTTTTCCATGGCATATTACCCTCAAGGTAATAGTCGGGCCGAAGCATTTAACAAAACCATTGTCAACATCCTTAAAAATATTGTCAATGATGTCGGCCATGATTGGCACCTTTAAATATTCTATGCCCTTTGGGCATACTATACCAACCACCGTACTCCTATAGGAGCCACTCCGTACTCACTTGTTTATGGTACTAAGGTCATTCTTCCCATTGAGGTCGAGTTGCCATCACTACGCATCTCTTTGAATTATGTCCTAGACGATGAAGACTATCACATAGCTCACTTGCAAGAGCTGGAGTTGCTTGATGAGAAACACACATATGCAATAAACCATCTACAAGCATATCAAAATTGACTCCATGGCCACTATAATTGACACATGAAATATAAAGAATTTGAACTTGGTGATCTTGTTCTTAAAGAAAACCAAAAGAACACCGTGATTGAGAAAAAGCATAAAGGCAAGTCCAAACCCAACTAGGTACATCCTTTCATCATTATTTCAAACTATGATGCTAGAGCATATAGGCTCACCACACCAGATGGGGATGAACTTGATGAGCCAATGAACATTATACACCTCAAGCGTTACTATGCTTGAGTGACATGGGGTATTATCTGTGAGGACCATTTCAAGTTATACCATATTATCAACATTCTTCTTTGTACCATTATACCATTCTACCATTTTATCACTTTGTCATTATACGATTCCATCCTACCATACCTTTTCTATCTACCAAACATGTTTTGACCCTCCCTACCTAGCTTGTTTGACCTTGATTCATCTATTGGTTCTACTTTTAACATAAAGATTTAGATCAATTTCAGCAGTTGTTTCAAGAATTCCAGACTGAGGCCATATTTTAGGAGTAGTATGACATAATTTTTGGTAGTTGCATCCTTCATTTCTTATTTCATTTTATACCATGCCTTGTTTACATGGACCTGATTATAACCACCTTTGGGAAAATTAGTGTATCACCGGTCTTGATACTAGTTATAACTACTTATGGGTAAATTAGTATCATTGATCTATGTCATTGTTTCCTAGTTATAACCACCTATGGGCAAACTAAAGGCAATATTTGTTTATTGTGCCTTGACATACCAACTTGCCATTCCTATGTCGTACTATGCCATTATGCCAACTATGCATATTTTGTTTGAATTGATTGCTACACTAGTCAGATTCCTTCATTATAAGGTAGAACTACTATGACTTGAGGTCCTATTAGGATTGTATAGGCAACACTCGATACTTGTTGAGGTCAGCTCAGTTACCCTTCACCATGCTCTCACCATTTTCAAACAATTTTAAGCTCGAACACTCTCGTCATTTTGTGAGCAATTTTAAGTTTTAACACTCGCCATTTTGTGAGCTTGGATCGTTTAGTGTCTCATCATTCTCGATCGAGTAGAGATACTCAAAAATTCCAAAAACATTTGAAAATCAATTTAGAAAAAATAGAAACATTGACCACTTCTTTGCCTTAAGGATTATGGGAGCCCTTACTAAGTCACAAGAAATCACTTGTCACTTAGTTTCCCCATCCTTTTTGGCCTTTTATCCCACACACTTTCCATTTTACAAGCTCATTCCCATATTCTTCTATCACATTCATCATGTTTTATTTATCATCATTTTCTTTTATCCCATATCCTAGGAAAACTACATTTGGCTTGAAGTTTTTTAGATCATACGTCCATGGACTTATGTGGGCAGCATCCACTTGCCTAGTGCATCTGGGGACAACTCAACCACCCACTTCCTTCTCTTCTATTCCCCCGTTTGATTTTATTTGTTTTATTGTCACCTATTTTCTAAGGGTGGTGTTCTTCATCTTGTTTATGTCACATTATTTATTCTAGTGTTGTGATTATTCATTATTTGTTTTTTATCTTTATTTTATTTGTTTGTGTGCCTATTTGTTTACTTTCAACATTATGCCTCAATTTAGTTTATGTGCATTTAGTGGGTGATTCCTTGTGCATTATTCTTGAATCCATCCATATTGAGGTATCAATGTTGTCATCATGGTTTTTATCATTGGTGCATTATTTCCAATAGAATATTGGATTGAGAGTCAGTCCTTATGCATATTTTGGCCAAAGTCCTCATGGTGTTTTATCATGATGCCTATCACTATGTGCTATAGCAAAAATCAGCTTCAAGAAGTCCCACCAGCAATGAAGCAACGATATTCCTTAGCACTAGCACTAACAACATTCTCGATCTAATCCAAATCATATCCCAAATAAAATAATTAAATAATGAAAGAATTTTCCTCCTTGCTAGTTTAGATGAGCATCTCCCTACTAGCAGGTTGCCTAATTCATCTTTCTCCTTTGTTTCAATTTCCCATCATCTTCCATATCATGTTTTCCATAATCAAGATACTAATGATTATAACTACCTCTAGGCAAATCATTTTATACCATCCCACTTATTTTCCATAATCGGGGTCTAATGATTATAACTGCCTTTGGGCAGATCATTATACATCGTCCCACTTGCATTTCCAATGATTATAGTCACCTTCAGGCAAATCTTTGCATTTCCATCAATTTGAGGGTTAATGATTATAACCACCTTTGGTCAGGTTATTCACTTTATTCTACCTAATAAGGGCATGTTTTAATCCTACCAATGATTATAACCGTCTATAGGTATCATTGTTTCCCCTTTAACTAATTCTAACTGCCTTTGGGCAAATCAGTTTCTTATTACCCCAAGCCTTTTTTGATGATTCTAATTGCCTTTGGGCAAATCATCACCTTTTTTAATCACACCTACGCTGATGATTATAATCACTTATGAGTAAATCAGTTCATTCCATCCCATCATTTTCATTTATTTGGTCCACTTATTTCCTTTTTTTGAGGGGCCGTTTACAGACCTCCTTTGCTAATCGCTCCCTTGAGGGGGCAACTATAGTTAATCCATTGTTGTTGAAGTCATAAGCATACATGAACTTTTCAATCTTTGAGAAGATGTTATTGTGCTTATAGCTTGCAATGCCTTCCCAAACAGGGGCAAATTGTAGACACCTAAAAGTGGCTACCAATGGCTTCATACCAGACTTTAGACCGATTCTTACCAACCTTTGCAAATCTAACCTAACAATCACTAAATGTCTCAAATTTGGCTTCATAATGTGATATTTGGACTATAGACCTGTTAAATGGGGCAAATGAACACATCGATTAATTCAAATCTTGCAAAATACTAAAATGCCTAAACATAATTAATTAACATGAAAAATCAAATCAAATGCCTAATTGAATTTATCCATGAGCAATCAAATGAATTATCAAAAATAAAACTCAAAAATCAAAGAATATCTTAGGAATTCATAATTACCTTTTTATGAGTTATCAAATATCCAAAAATATCTCAACATGCCTATTCATTATTAATCATGACCATTTAACACCTTCTAACTCTGTTGGGGTTAATTAACTCATAAAGGTAAGATTTGAACCCATTACAAGCTCTAACTACACCTAAACTCACCATGGGTTGGGGTTAGTTGCTAAACCTATAAATATAAGCATTTGCCTCTCATTTATGAGAGCACGGACATAGTAATGTTATAATGTTGGTTTTATGACAAGATTTAAATCTATAGAGTTATAATGCCAGAATTGTGAATCACAAGCCAAGCCATCAAGCTACATAAAGTAAGCATGAGCCAAACCATGGTGCTAAGGAGAGAAGGAGCCACATAACTCCATTTGCCAAAGACTTCTTGAGCACAAGCCGAGTAAGCCAATGAAGAAATATCTTGGAACATTTAAGGAAGGTAAGAAAGGTTATTTTTCTTGCATTTTAGTTATGCTTTATCAATTGGTTTTATTCACTGAGCTCCCCCCTATGATCTAACAAGATAGTGTTATGAATGTTAGTGTGTTTCCTTTCATTTTGATTTCATTATGAATCTAACACATGATCTAACCACCCTTCTTAGATTTCTTGATCACATAATCACCCTAATCAAAGTGGTGGGAACTTTTATTATTAAGAGTATCTGGAAAGCCTAAGAAAAAATCAAACCTTGGCTATTATGGAGTGGTTCGGGGTTCAGGGATGGTTTATCCATCAATGAGCAATCACTTTGGTGGTCATCGATCATAAAAATGTAGGCAGTGCCTCTGGCAAAAGTGCCTTATATTTATGCACTTAGATTTTATTACAGAGGTGTCTATACCATACAAGACTTTTTCTACAAACAAAATCAATTTTGGATCCCCTAGAATGCCTTCCAAACTAAATTCAAACTTTCTCCATCTGATAGAATCTTATGATGAGACTGTGGTAGTAGTGCCAATGGAGTTCCTTCACAAGATCTCTGTCGCCTCTACTTGCCTTTGGTGGAAGGATTGTAAATGGTATAAAGAGACTCCTTTCTAAAATTATACTACTAGGAAAGGTTATGAATCGCTCTCTCCATACATGCCTATGGTGGATAAACTCAACCAGATATGGGATATACGTTCCTCCACTTCTCTCTAGGAGAAACAATTTCACACTATCTGGTCTGCTTGTACTGAGCCCAAAATTGCTTACTTTAATTGGTGTTTACTTTATCAAGGCCTACCTATTAGCATAAGGTTGGTTCAATTGGGTATTTATCTCCCCAAATGTCACTTTTGCAACCACCTTGAAACCATATTTCACCTTTTCTAGCACTGCTCGAAGGCCCAACATGCCTGATTATGGATTCAAGATTTTTTTCAGCCATTTTGCTCCATTCCTTTTAGTTAGTGCCATATTACCTTTAGGGATAACTTGATTCTTCCTCTTTGATTCATGTAAATTTGGCATGATTTCTAAATGGAAATTTTATTTTGACTCTAGAAAGAATGTAATTCAGTGATATTTTCTAATAATTTTATTGACTCTCTATTTATTACTTATGACAAACCCACCATTATTTCTAAAACTATTATGTAGATTCAAGTGCAAATAAATAAAATGGCTATGGAACTTGATTACTTGATGTGGATCCTCCATTATTAGGGTGATACACCTTGCACCATTGTTTGTGTGCCACCTTCCCCACCTAGGGACACCTCACCTCACAACATGGATGGTCCTCCCAGGGGTGGCTCTCTTTGTAGCTAGCCTCACCATCATTCCCAAACTTTTGTTGCCTTGTAACAATGTCACTCTCACCCTCTAGTGTAGTAGGGTGGTTGGGGTTCTCCCTTGTTGATCAGTGTGTTGGTTGGGGCTCTCTGCCTCTATCACCTTTATACTAGCAGCGGTGGGGATCGTCACCTCCGGTGGCCTAGCCTCGAGGAAAGTTACAATCTATCAATTCCCAGGATGATTCCTTTTAGCCTTATGATAAAATTTTCTCATGACTTAATTTAACCATTTTTCCCTCACATGCTATTGAAGAAAAATATAATCTTGATTAGGTGGACATTGATGCTAGATAGGACCTAGTGGATGACGAGAAAGATCTTCCAGGCTTTGGGTGGGGTGGTCCTCATAATAATGACCCACCCCCAACTAGTTTATTTATTGTTTTTGATTAAGTTTCCCTATTTTTTTTATGTACTAGAGCTTTCTCTAGGCATAGCCTAGTTTGTTCATTAATTTTGTGGCCTTAGGCCTTTTATTTCCTAGGCATTTCCCAGTGTGACATTGATGGTGTGCCCTCTACCACCTTTTTTTGTGAATAGTCTTGTACATGTTTTATTTATAATAAAATATAATCTATATTTCATCAAAAAAGTGGAATGTGTTATTGACTCCTCCAATTGAATACAACCATGAACGTTGTTTTCATGAGGAAATGGAAGGGTGGCATTGTCTTCATTGTAGAGAAATATCTTTGATTCACCATCACTATCCTCACACTGCAAATGCCATATTCCAGTGACATTTCCATTTTTTGGTTCAATTATAGGCTCCAAAGAAAAATATTTTTCACTAAAAATTATATAATTGAAATAATCGAGGGATACTAGTAGTATTTTACATTCTTTTCTTTTTTAATAATGTTGCATATGATGGGGAATTTCTTCTTGATTTGTCTTTTATGGAGAATTTGAGTTCTCCATGATGAAACTTTGATTCTTTGTGACATGTCCCAATGTGTATTCACAATCTGCTATATTTGAAATATATTTACATGTTTTTTTTATCTTCCTAAAAAAAATCAAATCATCTTCAATCTCAACTACTTGTAGTTGTATGTCTTCCACATCGCAAAGATTTTTCTTTTTCAAGATATATTGAATCTCTAGATGTAAAGTGGCAATGAAAATGCAAAGTTGATTATTATAACTTGGTTAATTGGTATAAGGAATCAAATCTAACGATTTGTTGAAGTGTGCCACAAATTGTCTCATGGTTCCTCTTTATTTTTTCTGAAATTGGAAAAATAGAGACAACAACGTACATTCATCCATGGCTGGTTTAAATCTATTCAAAAACTTATTATTTATGCTATTTCAATCTATAATGCATCCATCCTTCAAATTCTTGAACCAATTAGTAGCAGGTCCAATGAGGATTTCAAAAAAAAAGTTTCACAGAGAGATCTTCTTTACGAGTGAAGGTTTGAATGTGATCATCCGCATCTTGATAGTCTTCTCCACAAAAATTTGGAAATATCTTCCTTGAGCTTGAAGGCAACTCATTGTATTGAGACAAATCCAAAGGACCAAAATGGTTTCCCCATGGGACAGGTAAAACCAATGCCATAGCATGAATCAAAAAGTGATAGGCACTGGGTACTTCACTTTAACAGAGTCACCACCTTCATTCCAGGGGAGGTTCCTTGAAATATTAGAAATGGAATGCAAAGTCACTTTGATCCCCATCATATTTGGCAAAAATTGTTGGCAAGATTTTATGTCACTGCACTTTCTTTGTTAGTTTCAGTGACTCGCCCAATGGGCAACATCATAAACTTGCATCATTAGAGAAATCGCCATGGAAAGGGTGATTTTCCTCTACATTTGGGAGGGGAAGCTCCCTCTTTAGATGTGGATAATTTTGGGTTTTTTGCATTCTTTTAAGTAAAAGGCATGAAAAGGAAACAAAAGAGAAAAAAGAATTAAAGGAAGTAGAGGGAGATGGGAGGAGAAGGAAACATAAGAGAAATCCATAACAAAGTAAATTTAGAGCACCGTTTGAGTAACCCATAAAAATTAATATAAAATGAAGAGGAACCCTTTCTCTTAAATGAAAACAAGAACACATACAATAAATACATGGGGGATGAAGGTAACTTGGAAGCACAAAGTCATTCCTACATTTATATTGCATGCATATGGCACAAAGTCCATCCACAAAGATTCACAAAACCAAAGTTTGTATCATCAAAGCTTTACATGCAACTAATAAGAATTAAATCATTAATGAAACCCTCCAAATATGAACAATAAAGCACATTCCTTAACCAAGTAATAGTAACACCTCTTCAAAGCAACATTCATCACACTTGTTTGTATTCTCATATTCATAAATCTAGAAAAGTACATGTACACAAAGAGTTGTAGCATGTTCTCACCCAAACACTGAGAGAAAAGAAGAAAAATCACCCCTTTGTGAAAGGCTTGCATGCCTTATATTTATATCTCAGAAGGTGAAAACCTTCACCCTTTGAATTAATAAAGCATTGTCCTAAAATATAGAATTAGTTCGACCTTTTAAGGTAAAATTTGACCTTTTACAGTGCACATATTACATTTATTTATTTTTTTTAAAATCCCATGCTGGAATGTAGTTTTACAACTATAAAAGAGAACATGTCAAAACAAAGTTATAAAAACTGCAAATCAAGGAGTTCTTATGTCACTTGCTAGCTACTACCCTCATAAAATGTCTTCATCATCTCTTTGACCTTGTATTTATCTGTGACATCTAAATGCATGTATCCAATCTCTCCATCAACATGTCTGTGCATAAACTAGCTTTCCAATGGTACAAACGGATCACAAATCAGAGAAATAATTCAAAATTTATTCCCAAAATACTAACACCCTATTGAGAGGCTATCAGGATATGACACCTACAATGCAAAGTAGGATTTAAGTTCCCCTTGCCTATAAATTTCACATCCAAACTCTATTTTGGCTCTTGTTTGATGCATTCGAAAGATATTTTGATGAGGATCATTTTATCTTAAGTACTCATGGTCCCAAACCCGATATATTTTCTTCAAGAACTTTGAGGTCGAGAAGCAATGCAAAAGGAGTGGTTGTAAAAGCAGGTCAAAGTTTTGAGAACTGCAAAGCAGGGTCTAAGTTCCCCCTATCCATAATTTTTGCATTTGAAATCTACTTTGGCTCTCATTCGATGCATTGAAAATGTATTTTGGTGAGGAGCATTTTATCTTAAGGACTCATGGTCCCAAACCCAATTTATTTTCTTGAGGAACTTTGAGGTCCAAAAGAAGTGCAAAAGGAGGTAGCTGCGAAAGCAAGTCAAAGTTTTGACAACTACTAAGTAGGGTCCAAGTTCCCCTATCCATAACTTATGCATTCAAACTCTATTTTAGCTCTCGTTCGACGCATTAGAAAGGTATTTTGATAAGGAACATTTTATCTTAAAAATTCATGGTATCAAACCCAATATATTTTCTTGAGCAACTTTGAGGTCCAAAAGCAATACAAAAGGAGGTAGCTGCGAAATCATGTCAAAGTTTTTACAACTATAAAATAGGGTCCAAGTTCCCCCTATCCATAACTTATACATCCAAACTCTATTTCAGCTCTTGTTCAATGCATTGGAAATGTATTTTGATGAGGAACATATTATCTTAAAGACTCATGGTCCCAAACCTAATATATTTTCTTGAGGAACTGTGAGGTCTAAAAATAGTGAAAAAAGATGTAACTATGAAAGTGGGTCAAAGTTTTGACAACTACAAAGCAGGGTCCAAGTTCCCTTATCCATAAATTTTGCATCCAAACTCCATTTTAGATATCTTTTGATGCATTGGAAATATATTTTAATGAGGGACATTTTATCTTAATGACTCATGGTCCCAAATCCAAAATATTTTCTTGAGAAACTTTGAGGTCCAAAAGCAATGCAAAAGGAGGTAGCTGCAAAAGCGGGTCAAAGTTCTAACAACTGTAAAGTAGGGTCCACGTTCCCCCTATCCATAAATTTTGCATCTGAAATCCATTTGGATCTCGTTCAATGCATTAGAAAGGTATTTTGATGAGGAACAATAAACACTGAATCTCAATATATTCGAAACATAGAAATTGCTAAGCCCAAATCCAATGAGCAGTGAATGTAATGAACCTTGGATGCAATGAACACTAAACATGATGAACACCAATTCTCAAAAATTAACTGTGCATAATTGCCCACGTAAATTTATCTACGAGTAATATTATGAATGGGTTCACCAAGCCTTGTCCATTGGGCTATGGAATCGATGCTTTTATTCTAAATTATTTTACTATCCCTATTTTTGATTTACCTCTAATCCCCTGTAAGAGCACAATTGGGGGTATTATTGTGAAGTGTAAAAATTCATGACAACAAGATCTAAGTCATCATCCACAATCTTACTATCATCAAATGAAATAGAAGGTCTCAAAACCATATGAGGTATCTCATGTATAAATGTACCAATAATCCCATCTAACGGGTGCCAGTAATGTGGTGGATGAGAATGTGCATGATATGCCATTTACACTTCCAAAGTTGTCTTATAGTGATCTTGCAATGGATTTTTGAATATATATTGTTTGTGAGGATCATTTGGTTGTGATCCCGAATATGTGGAAGGATCCTCAAAGGTAAGTTAATCACTATCAATAAGGTCTTATATCTTGTGCTTTAATTTATAACACCTATTTGTAGAATGCCCCACACATTGGTGATAGTCACAATAGGCATTAACATCATATCCTTTTGGTAAAGGCTGACTTGTATCAACCACCATAGGAGGAGGGAGAGATATGACACTCTACCAGGTTTACAAGTAATGAAGTTGTAGACTTAGGTATTCATGTAAATTATCTCTTAGCTGCATTAAATGAAATGAGCTTATTGAGTTGTTGTGACACTGTATTAACCATGGTAGTTGTATCCGTTTTAGCCTTGGTAGGTTTTACCTTGTAACTTGGTTTTATATTAAACTTGTTAGTGGATGTATTTGGTGTGTTAGATACATACTTAAGCTTGTTTAATGTAATAAGTTTCATTTATCTATCTCGAATAATATGGCATAAATCATCAAATGATTTGAATTTCTTGAAAACAATATACTTGTGTAAGGGAACAATCAAACTTAGCTTGAATGTCTTTAAGTTATTTATCCACCATTAGATTTGTCATTTTGGCCAACATTGTCTTATATCTCAAGACACATTCATTAATTGGTTCATTAGTTCTTTGTTTGATCTTGGCAATTTATGCATATGACATATTTTTCAATAATGTTGATTGAAAAATGTGCTAAAAATTGATCGGTCAGGGGTTTGAATGCTCTTACTGATTGTATTGGGAGATCATAAAACCATCTCAAAGCACAATCCTTTAAGCTTTTTGGAAATAATTTGGTCAAAAGTTTCTCATTGGAAGCATAATCAAGGGATGCCACATAAAAGGATCAAAGATGTTGCTTAGGATCACCCTTGCCATCATAAAGTGTGAAATTGGGTGCAACAAAACTAGTTGCCAAAGGGTAAAAATATGTCTCAGGTGTAAGAGGGTCAAGCAATACATCTTGTGAATTAGTAACATGGGGTGTTTTCATAACATTTTGCTCAATGTTAGTAACCTTAGCTTCAAAAAGCTTTATAGTCTATATAAGATCTTGCACATTTTGACCACTAAGGTTTGAAGTTTGAGAAGTCACCAAAGGGGATGCCAACACTTGTGTTGAAAAAGGTATTGAAACCAAAAATTAGGTTAAAGTGCTAATTGTTCCCATTGTGGATGTAGCAATACATGTATTGGTTTTGGGAAATAATGGTTTAAACACATAACTCGTGCCCCCACTAGATGTAGTAGGTAACTTTTTGCTCAAGGGGAGAGAGACAAGAATATGGGGACATCTCACAGCGCTAATAACATGATGAATAAATGCACATGGATGTTCATCATTGCTTTTAGCTTTTTGAGTTGCTAATATAGTATGTATGATCTCGTGGAGATCTTTGGGAGTTGCACGAATGCATTCTCAAAAAAATGTAATAGATTTAACTTGTTTTTGTCAAATTGGTCATTTTCATTATCCTCATGTGTTTCATTATCCTCATGATTAGATATATCTTCTATAAGAGCTTTTTTAGTATGTGGCTTGTTATCATTATTTGCACTCTCATTATTAGGAAAATTTGACATGGTACTAGCTTGAGACATTTTAGGTGGCCCAAGGGATAACTCAAGATATTCAATAGGAACACCACCTAAGCTAGGACTACACCTAGGTTGCATGCAAATAATAGAATAAATACGAATAAAAATAATAAGTAAATACATTAGGAGGCTAAAAACCTGAGAACAAATGAGGATTTGCATGGAAAGACACGGTGACTAGGTTCACCAAATGTTTAACCCTTCTTAGGATTAAGGGTTAGGAGGAATAAAATATTCAAGTGCGAAGTAAAGTATTCCTTAAAAGTAAGCAAATTAAATAATTCAATTTATGATATTCAATTTTAGTGTTGAATTACTACAAATACTAAATATAGAAAATACAATATAAAATAATATTTTAATTGCGTAATCATGAAGAAGAAACAATACTTAGCTTATGCAATGATGTATAATTAGATTTGAGATGTGCAGATGTGGGAACATGTTTTTGATGTTTAAGAACCAGTTGTTAGTTTCTGAAATATTCTTTTAGGCTACCTAGACACTTGCATCAACCTGTGGACACTTGCATCGATGCTACTGTCTGAATTTTATCACAACTATCCTATACAAAATGTCCATTGTCTCAAGATACAACCACTTGAGTCTTTATGGGTTTTTTATTGCCTTTTATTTAATATATTTGGATCTTGATCGCAGGTTTTATATTGTTATTTATAGCTCAAACCCTAGCTCTCCACCTTAGGTTAGGTTACCTTGCCATATAATGGGTTATTGGGCTCAAAAAATTGAGTTAACCTCAAAGATCCCTCTGTCAATGAGCATTATCTACATATCCAATACTCCAATGAGGGCCTCAAACTTATATAGTTTTCTCACATGTGTGGGAATGTGCATGCACAAGGGTGCAATATACTATATGAAGATGCATGCAATAATGTGGTTTGTAACTTGATAAATATGGCTCGTGCACTGTCTTTTGAGTGTTTTTGACCTGTAACATGTTTGCTCCTATGATTGATATGCAAATATAAATGAATATGACAAAATAGTCTGAGTTATATGCTTTAAAATCCAATAGTATGTCTAAGCTTGAAAGGTGATTACTTGATATTTACTAAATAGATAACGAGTGGTCTTTCACTTATATTTATACTAGCTCTTTTGAAATAATCCTCACAGAAGGGTTAATGACATTCTTAGGCTCCCCCATACACATTGAAAGATTTATAAATTTTAGTGTTTCTAAGGTCAAGAGACTCACATTAGAGCAGGGACAATAACGTTGATGCTACTATCTTGTCGTGAACGTGGCTGTCTAAGATGGAAGAAAGTTGCTGAGGTTTTGTAATCGACAATGAAGGATATATATTAGATTTTAGGCATTTAGTGGTTACATGCGATCTAGATAATCATAATAATCAGGGGTAGAGTAGAAAATAAGTAATTAGACCTTGTGAGGTGGGAAGTGCGAGCCTTTTGGCTGTAAGGAAGGTCAAACTAAAGGGTAGAGCCTTGAGATATATCTATCAAGTGTAACACTAGTTTAACATATAAATCCAGATTTAAGCATCTACAATTCCTTTTAGCAACAACCTCTTTGAACAAGGCTTTATCACAAAAGTTCTCTCTACCATAGCTCTTGCATGCATAATTGAAAATTATCTTGGAGACTCTAGATGGTGGATCCTCCTTTAGGGGTTTCATAACTCCTCCACTACTCTTGCATGCATCCTTGGATGTTGGTCTTGGTGATGATGCACGCAGATGCTCCTCCAAAAAGGTTGGATCCCTTATAGAGCTCTTGCATGCAACGTTTGATCTTAAATAATTTCTCATACTCTAGAGCTATCTTCTAATTCAACGCTTTCTCTAAGAAATACTCGTATGGTTGAAGTTTCATTCCACTTTCAAACATTTAACCAACCTGTCTAATAATTTATTTTATTATATTTTAAACCAAATCATATGATTAAAACGTTCAACCATTTAAATATAAATAAGTAATTTTGACTCGTGGTTATATATAGACCCAATATACTATGATCTTTTACGGTAATAGGGTTGATGCTAAAATAACCTTCCTACTAACATAATAGTTGATTGGTTGCAAATGAATATATTTTTTCCTCCCTCTACAACAAATTTTTAAAAATTACTTTACTATTTAAAACCAAATACACCTAATCTCTACATATAAAAATTACTTTTAAAACTCTTAAAATCTTCATTTTATATCTAACTATTCAAACCAAACTTCCATTTCCAATAAAAAGTGCCCATATCAAGATCTAGTGAAAAGGGTGTTCCCTTTACATTCCTCACATAATCACTGCTTTAAATTAGGTCTTTAAAATCTTAAATATCTAAATTAGATTTACTTATATCCATCCACCAATATACAAATTCTTCTAGACATCCAATACGAAGAATCAAACGATTACAAAAATAAAAATAGATTGCTCCCTATATATACGCCGAAGGACATAAAATAAATCACCGAATTAGAAAAAAAAGAAAACGCCCCTCGTCTTGCAGCATTCCCAAACCCTAATACGAAAAGACCTATGTGCGATAGAAAACCCTAAAGCGATCTGGATGACATTTATTGGACGGCAGAGATACGCGCAAAACAAAAATCAACGGTGCTGAGTTCTGCCTCATTTCTTATATGTAGGCGCTAGGGTTTAATTGAATGTTTTTTCTCTGGCGAGTGTGAGAGGGAGGGGAGGTAGCGGAGCAGAGCAGCTGCTTTTAATTAACGAATCAAACCAGACAGGCAACTATGGTATGTTTGTTTGCCGTGCTTTACTTCCTTTCCTATATACGTTGAATTTTCACCGTTATTCTTGTAAAATAAATTTGCTGTCTAAGGGTTTGGGGTTTAGTGTTTAGTTCTTTTTTTGGGTTGCATTGTATTTCTTTTGAAGAATCCTCTTATGAATGCAACACAAAAATGTATAACATAGATTTCTGTCATGGAAAACTTCTAGATCTTTAGTCGCCAAATTAGGTCAGCAGACGATCGCTGTGCGAGGGTTAAGAGTCTTTTTGTTGCCTTGTTTATTTATTGGGAAGATTGTTTGTTCTGTATATTATCTACGGTGAATGAAATGTACAAATATGGATAACAAAGAAGACATCTGTGGAAGACTTTTGAGAAAGTATTAACGGCAAATCTATAATCGCCATTGGTCCGGCATATTATGTAAGCGGTTATTAAATGATGCTGGAAAACCTTAGTTAGAAACGGTAAGCTTTAAATGAATATTTAGAAGTTAACTTGTAGATGGTGACAGGGAGGCACCTAACTGTGCTACCTTTATACTGTGCCTAAATACCCTGACCTGTTTTGAACATGTGCCTGCCTCATGTAGTGCACAAGCCTTCACCATCAAATCCAATAAGGCTGTAAAGAGTAATCTATATTTTGGATCGGCTTCACGATTCATTTTCAGGATGTGCATTAGTAAAACATCACTCGTCCTGACAATGGATTGTGTGAAGTGATGGAAAATGTCAATTCTTCTTTTTATTCCCGCAGTTTTTATTTAGAGGCCTTCAATTATTTATATTTTTCTATCTTGCAGTTTTTATCCAGATTTTTCCTTCTAGTTTTTTTTCCTCTTTGGACACTATGGATTGTAGAAGCTTAAAATCTTAAATTAGAAGCTTCAAATCTTAAATAAACTCTAATTGACTTTTTTGTGATCCATTTTCGAATGTGTATCTGCATCAGTTTTGGATCACACTTTGTGACCTGTCTACATATGGCCATTCCTATAATGTCTTACTATGGATCACGATTTGTGGCCAAGAAAGCTGATAATTCTCTTTTTTTCTGTCCTGCACAGCTTTAATTCAGAAGCTCTCTTGTAACTCCACTCTCTGTCAAAGTTTAAATCACCTGATAAATGGCTAGTATTATTTTTATGGTTATGGTGTGACCTTGAGTTTTGTTTCTTGTGTCTTATTGTTCTGCTGCTAACAGATAGTGTTTCGACCTAGTTTCTAGCTAGGTCTGACTCTTAAAATGTCATTTTTTCGGAATATGCTAGTGGGGTTTAATATGCCTCACATTTTGCTGCTGGGTCAAATTGGTTTCATTGATGTCACTTCCACTGGACTTATGCCATTTTCGTGCAAAAGCAGGTTCGCAGGTTAAAAATTAGACTAGTTTGGTTCACCACTTTTCCTGCCCCCAAAATGTCAAAGTTGAAGATTGAAGTACTCTCAATCATTTATTTAAGCTGATCATTCGAAGTTTCTCATTAGCCTCTTAACCAGGCAATAATATATCATATAATATTGTCACTTCACCTGGTATATTGGGGAGGAATAAAGTCCAGCCATTAATATCACCAATACATTTCAATCACAGTACTATGTAGTCATGCACCTGCTCATTCTGACTGAATATGACTGTTTGATACACCACAGTGTATGAACTTATTAATTAAATAATGTATAGCTGAATAATGGACCAAGAGCGACTCCTTCTAAAAAGAATAAGGTAAACCATAAAATTGAGTAAGGTTTACCATTCTCTTGTATATTTCGTAATTAAATTTAAGTCCATCTTCTCTCACTTCCACTGTCTAGTTGAATGAATTAAACTATGACATGCATTAGATTTGCCACTGTGTTTTTAAGTGTCTGTTTGTAATTAGGTTCTGGGATGTTTGGCATGATATTAATGCTGATGGTTGGTTTTGCAGCCTTTCAGACGTTATGTGGAAATTGGGCGAATTGCTCTTATCAACTATGGTCCAGACTATGGCAAGCTTGTTGTGATTGTGGATATTGTTGACCAGAATCGGGTATGTATTCTTTTTGGCTGTTATTAGATCATGATGAATCCAAAATTTTCATATAAAGTCTCACTTAGTATCCTCGTCAACTTGCAGGAAATGCAGTGATATAGCTATTAATAAATGATATTTGTTTCCATGAAATAGGGCTCCTTTTATTCAGAATTTAATTTATATTTGGCTGATGTTGGTTACTCCATTCTCACCATCTGATTGTCCCCAATTGAGGATGCTGATTAACTAATCTTCAATGTGTTGTTCGATTGATACCTGAAGGTGATTGCAGCTAGGAAAAATCCATTGACATTTCTTACTGCCTGTACCAAGTCCTTCACTATAACTTACAAAAATACAAATTCAAATGATATAGAGTCAAAGCTAGTTCTAGATACTAAATACTTCCCCAAGATATTCTTTCTAAAAGAGTAAAATTTGTTTGATTTGTTTATTTGTATTTGCAATTTTCAATTTTGCTACATGTTGTGGACCTTTCAATGATTTATTGAGCTTTCTGTTATAATCATAGTTAACATGTTCTGAAATCCGGATCCATTCGGGAGGGCAAAAAAATCCAAAAATCTTGAATTATTGAAAAAGGTAAGGAAAATTCTGATTTGGAATATGTAAATATATGTGAGCATAGTTTTATAAATATTTAAAACCGACAGACGTAATGAAGAACATATAAAATGTTAATATTATATAATATTTATGGCTGCTGGGCGTTTTTTTCCACAGAATTTAAAAAAAATAAATTGAATTTTTGAAAACAAATAGGGCCAAATAGACGAATTTATCCCAGCTGGCCAAAAAAATTAGATCCAACCTAATTTTGTGCTTGATCTGGATGGATTTGGTAACTATGTTTATAAGAGAAAGTAAAGCAAGTTTCATGAACTTGGCTTTTCAAAAATTTCTATGGGGCTCACGGCTCATCAGTAATACTAATAATACAAGAAACTCTGCAATCTAGTTGAGATTTTGTCATCAACAATATCATAATATTGGTTTAATTTTCAGGCATCAGAATGACAATCAGAGGTCTCACAATGGTCTATGAATCATGAAAAAGCGATAGTTAATTTATAATTTTATGTAGATAGAAATCAGAAAGAAAAATTGTATTAATGTCCACAGATGACTAAAAGTAGGTCAATGGGTCTTGAGGGCACAACAGTTAACATAGAAATTTTTAGGAAGAAAATCCTAGAAGCCAAATAAAGGAATAAAAGGATGTGCTTCATTGCATCCCAATTAATACTATTTGCAAAAATATGACGTGCTTCATTGCAATACTTTGCATTCTCAGCTAGTGTTATATCATTCTGACATGCTTCAAAGCAATGCTTTGCACCCTTAGTCTGTTATTTATTTCTTAACCAAAATTCCAAGATTGTATCCTCATATTATAACAGACTATATGCGAATATTCTGCCCTGGTGATCTGCATCTACTACCTCCAGAAATAACCACATATAACTTGTTATGTGTTCTCCTTTTTTGGTGCTTGAGTAAAGAACATATTCCTGAATGATCCCAATCATAGTCACAAGGTTTGAGTTCGAGTTCGAAGAGGATAAAATTTGAATTAAGTTTGTCAAAGAATAAAGTTCGAAAAAATGTTCGCCATTAAATTTGAATCATTAAAAAAACATAAAAAAAATATAAATATAAAATATAATTAAAAGATAGAAAATTAAATGTAAAAATTAATAACAATAAAAATAGAAATAAAAATAAAAACAAAATTACAAAACTTAAAATAATTTTAAAGAAATATGTAATAAAAAATTAAAATAAATAAATAAAAAATATTTAAAAAAAATCATGAACTTTATAAATAACAAATAAAACATTAAAAAAAAAAAAAAAAAGAATTACAAAACAAAACAAAATAATTAAAAATTAAAATAAGAAATTATTCATTAAACATAAATTGATAAAACATAAAAAAAAAAAAGAAAATGAAAAAAGTAAAACAAAACTACAAAACTTAAAATAAAAAAATTTAAAATACATGCTTAAAAATAAATATAAAATACAAATAAAAATTTATTTAAAAAACAAATTATAAAATGTAAAGATAAAAATTTAAAACAAAAGAAAAAAACGTAAATAAAAATAAAGACTTTTACCTTTTCATTGGGCAATAAAAAATATTTAAAAAAAATCATGAACTTTATAAATAACAACAAAAAAAAAAAAAAAAAAATTAAAATTAAAATAAAGAAATTATTCATTAAACATAAATTGATAAAACATTAAAAAAAAAAGAAAATGAAAAAAGTAAAACAAAACTACAAAACTTAAAATAAAAAAATTTAAAATACATGCTTAAAAATAAATATAAAATACAAATAAAAATTTATTTAAAAAACAAATTATAAAATGTAAAGATAAAAATTTAAAACAAAAGAAAAAAACGTAAATAAAAATAAAGACTTACCTTTTCATTGGGCGGTGCTCGCAAACTATCAATGGCTTCTGAGTTCCTCCCGTTGCTTTGGCTGCCGACGTCAATGGCTTCTACAGACCTCTTGCTGACACTCCACGCTTGCACAACACTCTACGATCTGCAGTCTTGAGTCTCGGCTGACATCTACAGGTTTGCTCAGCAGGGCCAGCACCTGCCCAGTACAGTGCCTCTCTGCCCAACTCCGCCCATTTGGCGTATGATTTTTGTTCCGAACTTCATGCTTTTACCCTCCATGAATGCAGCATATAAACCCACAGACATGGACAAAAGCACAGATAAAAAATATGGCGAACCCTATGAACTTTGACGAATTTTTTTTTGCCGCATGAAAATCGGCAGATTTTGAATTTTTTTAGATAAAATATGGCGAACCTTGCGACTATGATCCCAATTAAAGACTTTTTATAGAATTCTGACAAGTGCCTCGCTGCAATGCATTGCACTTAAATTGAGCGTTATTTCATATTGACAAAAACTTCACTGCAATGTGCTGTTATTTCATTCTTCTATTTGAGCTTTGGTGCAATTATAATATTGCGTCTCCCATTTGTGTTAGCCATGTCTCATTAGACATTACCAAGGTTTTCTTTTTGGGCTCTATCTGAGTTTGATTTTAAGGGTTGTCATTTTCCTCATCCATCAACTATCTTTAGCAACCTAATGTTGGTGCTAAACATGAATGGATTATGAAACATTTATCTGGTAAATTAAAAATGGTTATTGAGAACTTTTTTGTGTATTTTCTCTTAACAAAAAGAAATGGCAAAAAAATATTTTTTGTAGAGCTTAATGGAAAAATTATTGATAAATTATGCTAGATTGGAATATATTTTTTGAATTGATTGTCACCAAACAAAATCTGTTTAAATCCTAATGATTGAGAAAAAAATGAAGCTCTTCACTGAAAATGTTCGTTTCAGGCTTTGGTGGATGCACCGAAAATGGTGAGGTGCCAGATGAACTTTAAGAGGCTCTCACTAACTGATATAAAAATTGATATCCCCAAGATACCGAAGAAGAAAGTCCTAATCGAGGCTATGGAGGCTGCAGGTATTAAATTTTAAACCTAATAGAGGTTGCCATGGATCTTAGCAGTTGGATAGTAATTGTTTAACTTTATCACATCTAACAGAGGTTCAGAAGCGATGGGATAATAGTTCATGGGGACGGAAATTAATTGTGCAAAAGCGAAGAGCTGCATTGAATGACTTTGATCGGTTTAAGGTCATGCTTGCCAAGATCAAGGTTGGTTTTGATGTTTTTTGTATGAATCCTGGCTAGCAAATTTCAGCATATTGTGATGTTTCCTGCTATGCACAAAATGAGTTTCTAGACAATAAAATGATGGAATATCTGTTTGTATCTCCACGATTAGCTGTATTTTGTAATTTATAAGATGAATTGATAGGCAATAAGATCAAATATTCTGTGTTGAATCTCCAGAATGATCCTTCTTACTGAAAGATTGTGTATTTTATGCAGAGAGGAGCACTAATCCGGCGTGAACTAACAAAGTTGAAAAAGGAGAACTCTGCTTGAACTGTTAATGGTTGTTTTTTTTGTAGCTGGATGATATTTGTAGCCTTTACAATTTCCTTGAGGAAATTGACAAATGCACAGCAAATGCTTTATTTTATTGAGTTTTCAGAGACTAGCTAATTCAAGATGGCTGGCACATTCCTTTTCAGTTTTCTTTGTTCATTCATATTATAGACTGATATTGCCATGTGTTTATTGAAGATATCTTAGTTTTAGATATCCCATTTATCGGGAATGTTGAATGTTAGAAATCAGCTTACTGAGAATATTTATTTTTTTGTATTTTTATATTATGTTTTAATGTTCTTTTAAATTTTGCGTAAATTGTAATCAAATCCTAACCTATGTTTTTATGCAATACCAATGAAATAAGCTTCAGTATGAAAGATCTAAACAAGGTGGAATCGTCATTAAAGTTGGATGTATTTGTAGGCATTTATGACCATCTATAACATATTTCAAAATGTTTTTAGAATCAGTGAGAGATGAACGAACTCTTAAAAAAGGAAATGAATATTTACAAAGTATCCAATACCTGGTATATTAGAATTTTTACTCCTAAGTGAATCATAACTTTTAAAATGACATGGTCTATGCATCTCTATAGATAAAGTAACATATACGGAACATTACATAATATGAACAAACATATTGACCATACACTAGCAGACCTTTTGTTTTATGAAATCTGACCTGGGTCCAATTAGCAAGAGATGAGAAGGCTGCAGTATTTTGTATGCTGGTGTTAAAGATGGTGTTAAACCTTAGCTAATCGGTAGCTTTTTTCTCACTTGCATCCTCATGACTTGCAATATTGGGCTTATCAACTCTCTGCCCAAGTTTCTAGCTTCATCGGTAGGATGTTCTTTGCATGCACAATTTTTCTAGAAATGTATCTGATAAATGACAGCTGTTCTCTTTACTTATGACCAATTGCTGAAGGGATGTCTTGTCTTATGCAAATTTGAGAGCCCATTTGCCTTCTTTTTTTCTCATCCCTATTTGATTTGATGCAGAGATATTTTATTTTTGGTAGTGTTTTGCAATATATGCCTCCCGGCATATCTTATAGGTTCCCTCCCCCCTAGCTGGTGTCTTTCAGTGATAATTACTTCTTCATCTCTTATGTTCTACACTCTTGCTGCTGCTTCAGCTTTTGGATTTCTTTTATATATCTTTGCTAGTTTGGAGTTCTTTTTCTTTTTTTTAATTCTTATGGGGTACTAATGTCACATTGAATTTCAATTTTATACTTGATGTCACTTGGGAGTTCTTTTTTATACTTAAATGTCACTTCGGAGTTCTTTTTTATACTTAAATGTCACTTCGGAGTTCTTTTTTATACTTAATGTCACTTTGGAGTTATTTTTTATACTTGATGTCACTTTGGAGTTATTTTTTTCACTCTTTTGCTTGCTAGTGTTACTAATATTGTATATGATGGTTACATAGAGATCAACAAGAACGATACGATTTATTGTCTCTTGCACTGTATTTTTGGATTCAACTGTTAACCTATTTTTTCCTATCACATTGTTAATTTGAATTCAACTGTTAACCTATTTTTTCCTATCACATTGTTAATTTGAATTCAACTGTAATCCTATTTTTTCCTACCACATTGCAAATTTGAATTCAACTGTTATACCATTTTTCCCTATCACATTGTTAATTTGATACGACTGTTAAAGTCCTTTTTGCCTCTTGCTTGGTATATGTGAATTCAACAGTCACATTCTTTTTGTTTTTTGTCATGACTCGATTCAACTGTTCTATTCTATTTGTTGTTCTTTTCATGCATTGTATGCGTCTTGATTTAACTGTCAGATCCTAATTGTTTTATTTTCTCTTGCATGATATGTCTGGATTCAACTGCTATATTCTTTTTTGTGCACATGATGTGATTCTTATTCAATATATGAATGCAACAAGTGATTTTTGACCTTTAATTAGTTTGTGCAAAAATTTACATGGAAGATATTGGTGGTTCACCCACTCTGAAATCATCATACTTAATGTTTTATTTTAAAAAAATACATACAAACAGTATCCGAATTGGGTAATCCATTGAGTTTTGAAATAAAATGACACTACCAAATACAAAGATAATGTCGAAACTTAAAAAAACTGTAGTCTGCTTGACACAAGCTTATGGGCGTGTCTTTTATGGAATCTGCTTGCATAGGAGCAAAGAAGCTAGTGCAAGCAGAGTGCGGGTTCATTCCAAATTGATTGGAATGAATCTACACCTTAACCAAATATCTGTGCTACTTCTGTTTGGTGTCTTTTACAGTGTTTCTAACTTTGTTGTCACAGGTGGAATGTGTCTTGTCAGTCTCTTTATATGCTTGATTTTTTCAGCAATATGATATTGTGACAATGTAATGATACATTCCACATCTGTATTCTTTCAGTAAAGGAATGGCAGATTTAAAGGATTGCTTTCTTGTTAACAGTTATTCCAATTATTGGTGCAAGTCTTTTAACATACAGGTAATGGCATGGAAAACGTGATGCTAAAAAGATGGCATTTTGAAGCTTTGGGCATTTTGCCTCCCCACCTTGGTTCCAAAACAGTGTTAAGTAAAATTACCATGATGTATAAAAACGTAAAAACAAAAAAGCCACAACAAAAAGAGACGTACAACAGCCCAAATTCTTACCTTCTTTACCTGGTATTGCAGATCAAATAGCATTGTGTATTGGATAAATATATCAACTCTTACCATGCTTCCTTTATGCAACCTTTGCCCAAGGTCCTTGGAATGTCTCTTCTTATAAAATTTTAAATATTTGTCCGAGTTTTGTTTTTTTATTTTTGCCTATCCATCTTCTTTACGGTGGGAAAAATGAGTAAATAGCATATTCCCCTCGAAACCAATTTTTGACATACGTACGGTAAAATAATGTCACTCTTAGTGATAGTGAAATTTCAATTAATTATATATTTTCATGTTTTAATTACAAAATATAAATGTGTTATGGACTTTTAAAGGAAAAGGAGGAAGTAACCGCAAAAGCAAGAAAAGGCTTATACTATTTCCATGTTTTAACTACAAATAGAAGTGGGTAAGTAACAGACGATTACGTAACATCAGATGGACGTTATTCTGCCGAAGGGAAGACTGCATTAATTTTAGTTTACATGTTTTATGGCCAAATCATGACGATGGGACAAATCCTTCTAAGTGTGATTCCCACAGTCCCTTCAATTCTTCACAGGTACAAAGTAATGTTTTTCCTATCCATATTGGCAAGTTTTCTGTTTCGGTCTTGTAATTGTATCGTATTTGTAGATAAGTGACCTCAGAAAGGAGATGAGTGTGAAATGGGGGTCACTGGCATGTCCCAACGGCAGTTTTGGGAAACATAAATGAGAAAAACAGGCCACCTACTTGGACTGAAAGATGGTGTCGATATTAGGGATCCATCCAGACGGGGCAATACGGTGTAAATAGCACGCAGGATGCATGGAAAGTGAGTACGGCAGGTATTCAATGTAATGCACAGATGAATTGGGAAATATATAGTCGTATCAGATATGCTTGTGTAGATTCCCCCTGGATCTGATTTTATCGATTGCCATTTCTTCTTTGAATTCTGAGGTTAAATTTCCTTCCTTTTAGCTAAAGGAGAAGCCCTCATTGGTCGGATGTGTATAATTAATTCATCAAAGTTAATAAAAACGGGACAATCTATATTATCAATTACTTTTGATTTGTTGAGTGTTCAATGGTGTAATCGAATGATTATTCGTGACAAAATTGAAGAAACATCAAAAAATCTAAAATGTGTGAAGGATTATACAATTCCCTGGTTATGCCTTTCAGCGTGACCAATGCTCCAACAACATTCATGCACTTGTGACCTTCTTAAGGCTTTCGTTGACTCCTCCGTCATCGTCTATTTAGATAACATCTTCATTTTCATATGCACTTGATCATCTCGAGGTTGTTTGGGACACAACATTCCAAATGTGTGAAGGATTATACAATTCCCTGGTTATGCCTTTCAGCTTGACCAATGCTCCAACAACATTCATGCACTTGTGACCTTCTTAAGGCTTTCGTTGACTCCTCCGTCATTGTCTATTTAGATAACATCTTCATTTTCGGCAATACTTAGCAGGAGAATGGAACACATCTTGTGTGTCTTAGACACTTTATGCCAAAACAAGTTGTAAGGCAACTTAATGAGGTTTACATTTTGTGTTATGCAGATTCAATACTTGGGCTAAATAATTGACCATGCAGGCATCCATGTAAACCCAAAGAAAATCAAGGTAATCCAAGATTGGCCAACTCCACGCAATCTCACTGAATTGAGAAGTTTTCTTTGACTTGGTAAATTATATCGTAGATTTACTCTTTTGGTTTCTCTTTCTCACACACAACATTTTCTATTTGTTAGATCATGTGCACCAAAGTAGTATTTCAATAGACACATGCACCACAACATGATTTTGAGGTGCTCAAGTACTGCCTCTGTGCAACACATATTTTGGCAAAGCCCAAAATCTTTTACTCCTCTGAGATTCACACCCATGCCTTTGAGTGTACACTCGGTGTGATACTCACACGTCATGGACATCAGGGTGCTTATCACTCAAATACATTCAATTACATGGTACTCCTATGAGAGAGTTAAAAACTATTGTGCAAGTAGTAAATCAATGGTGCTACTACATCTTGGGTAAGGAGACATTCATTCATTTTGATCATAAGCCACTTCAGTTCCTACATACACAACAAAATAGAGAATGCGAGCCACATGAAGTAGATGACTTACCTACAACAGTTCCATATGATGATAAAACACAATAAAGGAATTTGGGGCCTTACAACAATGAAGTAGATGACTTACCTACAACAATTCCATCTGATGATAAAACACATTCATCAACATGTTCAACAAATACTTTTGTGCTAACTATTAAAGTACAAAGAGTGCCACAACACACACCACCCACCTCATTGGTTCAAGCAGGGAAATAAGGTCTGGGTACATCTTTAGAATAATTGCTTTAAGGGTCCACACCACAAGATAAAGCATTTATGCTATGGTCCATACACCATCATGCATGCAATTAGAGAGAACACTTTTGTTCTTGACCTATAAGAGTACATAAGTTTGCACCTAGTCTTCAATGTGGAATTCCTCAAGCCTTACTTTCTACCTTTGCTTGAGACAACATCAACATTGCATCCTTCAGATTTGGATCTTGAACACTTGCACCCAACACCAAAGGATTAGATTATTGAAGTGATAACAACACACACCTGCCAATGCACATATCCATTGTTCAAATTAGTCAAGACTGCACAATATGCTGATCAAGCTAAGTCGTACAACCTTCAACAATATCAAGTTTAGTTCTCATCCCTGATCGAAGATGCAATGGGGACCATTGGTCCCCAAGTAAGGGCAAATGATATGTGTGCAGATTCCATGTGGGTCTATACACTCCTTAAAAGGACTTTGAGCCTCCCACACGTGCAATATCTCATGACATGTGCGCATCCTTATGATACCTCCAATAGTTACCGAATAAATTTGTTGCTTTCCGCATATAACTTTGGCATTTTGCATGTGCATTTAAATGTCATGTGAAGCACATCCAATTGTGGCATACACACATCACTTGACTTGCTTCATGGTACCTTTATGAGTTGCCACAACATCTAGATGCTTACCACACGTCTCTATGGTGCTACACATAAATAGCCACACTCAACATCCATGTTTCAAATCCTTTCCACCATGTGGCAGGCCAACTAGCATTCTCTAGATCTACGACATGTTCAAGGAATTTGTTTGTAACACCGCACAATTGGAAGTCCAACTGTGCACCAAAAAGAAACCCAATAGTCACTCGGCTAGAAGATAAACCACCGCCCTTCTATAGCCATCACTAGTTGTAATGGCTTATTGTACTAAATGCATATATTGTAACCATTTGACCCATAATGGGATCAAAGATGAGAGAGATCACACACAAACTAGATAGGTGATTATTAGTATGCTTTGTGTTTCAAAGAATCACAAACACATGTAGTTCTGCATTCATTTCAATATAGAAAAAAATAGAAAATAAGTATTCTCATTCTGATCACAAGAACGTAATCCTAGTCTTATTGGTTATTATACACATTTGTATTTTTCCCCATTTTGCATATTGAATAGAAGTTGCATTATTTTGCATATCAGACTTCCACATTCTGATGCGAAGACCTATCTTCTAGAAGCCATAATTTTTGACTTGTTAACCCGATTGATTTCTCCTTCACAACAAAATGAATGTAAAGGAAGCATGTATCCATAACCAACTTCATTGGTTCGGGGAAATTCCAAGATGCTTGGAGAGCCATATGAGATCATCTAGGAGTCCGAAATTGCATTCTAGTATTTTTAATCATGCTAAAACTAACATAAATCATATAACTTTGTAACCGGTTGTGAACCTAAGTTGAAACTTGTCCAACATCGTGACTTAAGTATTTAGAGGATATGTCCTCTGAATTTGCATGCAAAATTTATTATGAAAAACAAGTTGCTATTTATACCAAGGGTAGTTAACTCTAAGTAGTTTATTGTTTTTTTAGTTTTTTTTAAATTTTACATGTCAACTCCAATTTTGAGTTGAGGTTTTATTTAAAAACTTTTATGTAGTGATTATATTCATTCAAGGAGAATCAATAAAGGTTATGGTTTTCATGAAATTCTGAGATTGTGCCTATTGATATTTGTTTTGCTAGTCCGTGGATTCATCATCTAGTATCAAAGTAAGTTTGAATCTTGGAGGTAATATCTTTGTGAATTTGTATCGGGTTTTGAAATTATATTTTGGGAGAGTACTCTATGATTGAATAATAGATGTAAAGATGTCGAGAGGATGAGGAGGAATCGTAGAGATGAACAAGACTATGCAATAGTTGCAGAGGCAAGTGGAACAATTAACTGCAATTGTCACAAATGTCACAAATCAAAGACAAAGCCTAGCAAGGGAGGAAACAAAGGAAGAAACAAATCTTGAATAAGAATTTCATCAAAATGAGGAAGAACAAAAACAACCACCATCAATGGAAGAAAGGATGGTTCGGGCTTTGGAGGGAAGGAATAAAGGAATAAAGGTTGAAGTTTCAACGTATGAAAATAGTTTAAAACCATAGGAGTTGATAGACTGGTTAAATAGCATGTGGATTTTTTTTGAATGAAAATTTATGAGAGAAGACAAGAAAGTTTGCATGCCCAAAATTGAAGGGTCATGCAACTATTTGGTGGGATCCCCTGTAGAAAGGGAGAGAGAAAGGGTAAAGAAAAGATCAACACTTGAAGCAAGATGGAGAAGACGTTGAGGGATAAATTTCTTCCTGTAGATTATGCACAAACCTTATACATAGGATTCAAGAATTTTAAGGCAAAAGGATCACATATGAGTTTTACAAGTTTTCCATACAAGTGGAGCATGACGAAATAGAAAAACAGATCGCTGCAAGTTTTGTAAATGGTTTGAAGTTTTCTATTTAAGATGAATTGAGCACACATAGAATAATTTACATGGAAGAGGTTTATCAATTAGTTTTGAAGGCAAATTAAAAATAAAATAGACAAAATTCTAGAAGATCAAATATACCAAAAAGAGGAAATCACCACCAGTAAAGGGGGCGAGGTGGGTTTAATTAGACTATAGGAGGATCACCTTGTGGTACATAAAAATAATAAGATAATCAACAAGGGTTTTGATATGTGCAAAGAGGAAGATGATTTCAAAGAGGTAGAGGCTATGGTGGTAGTAGAGGATGGAATGGTCCACGTAGGCCTTATGTTTGTTACATATGTGGATAAGAATGACATAGAACATTTGAGTGTCTGCACTGCCATGAACAATGAAAGAGGCAATATGATCGCAAAAGAGTAAAATTGGTTGAGGCTGTAACATAAGAACACAATATAGAAGTTGTAATAAAAGATATAGGAGAAAATTTCATGATGAATAGAACAATGATAGCTTCAAGAAAACATATGTAGAATAAAGAAGGTGGTGATTCATGGCTATGTACAAATATTTTCTGAACAAGGTGCACTTCTAGAGATAAGATATGTAAAGAAATTATTGATGGTGGTAATTGTGAAAATATGGTTTCTAAATAAATGGTAGAGAAACTAAGACTACAATGTGCAAAACATCTTTTTTTTTATCGATTTAATGGTTTAAGAAAGGAAATGAAGTTACAATAGATAAAAGGTGTTTAATCAAAAATTTTATAAGAAAAAAATACAAAGATAAATTATGGTGTGATGTTAATCCAATGGATGCATGCCATGTGGTGCTGGAAAGACCATGACAATATGACAAAAAAAATAATTCATGATGGAGCAAAGAATGCATATATTTTTTGGAAATGTGGTACAAAGGTAGTTTTATTACCTCTTAAAGAAGAAGGGCAACTAGAAAGCATGTTGTCCATGATTTTTTTTTATCAAAGACACGGATATGACATGTTGCTCTTATATATTAATAGCAAAAAAAGAAGACACAAAAGTGGTGCAAATACCAACAAAAACCTTAGAAGTGTTGAAAAAATATGTAGATTTTATACCTGATGAGCTACCAAATAGTTTACCACCAAAAGAGAGATAATCAACGTCATATTGATTTGATTCTAGGATCAACTCTACCCAATCAAGTGGCTTACAAGATGAGTCCAATAGAACATGCAAAATTAAATAAATATGTGACTGCATTGGTGATAAAGAATGTAGTAAGGGAGAACATGAGTCCAGGTGCAACACCAGCATTGATAACTCCAAATAAATATGAGACATGGAGGATGTGTGTGGATAGTATATCAATCAATAAAATAACTATCAACTATGAATCTCCTATACCTCATTTAGATGATATGATGGATATGTTTGCAAGAGAAATATTTTACTAAGATTGATCTAAGGAGTGGATACTATCAGATTCAAATTCGTGAAAGAGATGAATGAAAAACAACATTCATGACTAGGAATAAATTATATGAGTGGATGGTGATGCCATTCAGATTTTCTAATACACCTAACCCATTTATGAGGGTGATGAACATAATGCTACAAGATTACATTGGTAAGTTTGTAGTGGTTTATTTTGATGACATCTTGGCATTCAGTAAGAGTAAAGACCACTTAAGACATTTGAGAATAGTATTATGATTGTTAAGAAAGGAGAAGCGTTATGCAGATTTGAAGAAGTACAAGTTTATGTAGAATAGTTTAGTATTTTTGGGATTTGTAATTTCAACAAATAGTGTAATAATGGATGAAGAAAAGGTAAAGGTAATTATTGAGTGGCCTATTCCAAAGAGCATCAAAGAGGTAAGAAGTTTTCACGGTTTAACAACTTTTTATAAAAAATTCATTAAGACTTTTAATAGTATTGTTGCACTAACAGTAAATTGCATGAGAGGAAAACAAATTGTATGGACAAAGGCAACAACATAAAGCTTTCAATTTTTGAAGAAGAAGATTACAGAAAAACCTATTTTAGCATTACTATATTTTAACAAAGTGTTTGAGGTGGATTGTGATGCTTCACATGTAGGAATTGGTGCTATGTTGAGTCAAGAAGAAAGACCAATAACATATTCCAGTAAGAAATTAAATGAAGTAAAAATAAGTATTCTACATATGATGTTGAATTTTATGCCATTACACAAACATTAATATATTAGAGGCATTACTTGGTGCCCAAGAAGTTTATCCCATTTACAAACCATGAGGCCTTGAAGTATATAAACACTCAAAATAAGTTAAATAACAACCATGCAAAGTTAATGTCTTAATTGCATAGATATACTTTTGTTTTGAAGCATAAATTAGGGAAGGAAAATCAGGTTGTTGATACTTTGAGTAGGCAAGTGGTGTTGTTAATTACTATGGTGAGTGAAGTAGTTGGATTTGAAATTGTTAAGGAATTATATGATACCGATCCATATTTTGGTAAGATAGTTGAGCAATGTAGAAATCCATTAATAGGCGAGACAAGTAATATTTATGATGATTACCTTATATATGATGGTTATCTCTTCAAAGGAAAATAATTATGTATTCCAGTTGGGTCTCTTAGAGACAATATTATAAGATAGTTACATAGTGGTGATTTGGGTGGACATTTTGGTATGACTAAGAAAATATATTTGGTGGAGGAGAAATATTTTTGGCCAAAGATGAAGAGAGATGTGGAAAGGTATATTTAAAGATGTAGGATATGCTAAGTGGATAAAGACCACGTACAAAATACAAGGTTGTACATGCCATTACCAATTTTAAGAGGACCATAGACATATTTGAGTATGGAATTTGTGTTGGGGTTGTCAAACACATAGAGAGGAAATGATTTAATTTTTGTTGTTGTAGATAGGTTTTCTAAGATGGTTCATTTTATTACAATGTAATAAAACCAATGATGCCACTAGTGTAACATAACTATTTTTCAAGGATGTTGTGGGATTACATGGTGTTCCAAAAACCATTACATTAGATAGGGAAAAAATTTATAAGTCATTTTTGGAGGAATCTATGGAAGAAATCGAGAAATAAACTAAGATTTAGTAGTGCATATGACCCAAAAATATATGGACAACCAAAATCCGTAAATAAGAGTTGGATTTTTTTTTGAGATGCATAGTTGGAGAGAAACCCAAGTAATGAGACTTGGTTTTATCACAAGTTGAGGTTAGTGAATAGATCAATAGAAAAATCACCATTTTAGATTGTTTATGATAGAAATCCTATGGGTATTGTAGATTTGGTACAATTACCAAATGCATAATGAATTAGTGATAATTCAAAAGAATTTGTAGAACATATACACCAATTACAAGAAGAAGTAAGAATAAATATAAAAAAAATTAATTAAAATAAATATTCCATAAAGGAACATACAAGAAGTTGAAGTGCAAGAAAATTAGTTTGTGCAAAATTATGAAGAAAATCAATGAAAATACTTATGAGGTGAGTTCACCACAAATTTTTGATATATCTATAGTATTTAATGTTTCAGATTAATATGATTTTCATGGAGAATATGGTTAAGGGGAAGAAGATGAAGAAGTGGATTGGAAGCAACAAGTACCAAGGAAGAAGAAATAAAAAATAATGCAAAATTTAGATAAGAAGACAATGAACACAAGACAATGAAGTTATAATAGGTATTTGGTATAGTGAGGACTATAACGGGAAGAAAACAATTAGAATTCATAACGAGAGCTAAAAAAATTGACAAGAACAAATGGTAGGAATATAATCAGGGCAATTCACAAGAGTCGAGTTGTTTCCCACCATAGGAGAATGATGGAGAGACCTATCTTCCAAAGGCCATAACTTTTGACTCATTAACCCAATTGATATCTCCTTTACAAAAAAAAGAAAGATAAACTAAAAAATCACATAGTCATAAATGGATTCACCACTTTGGGCCAATTCTAAGATGTTTGGAAATCCAAATGAGATCATATAGGGATTTGAAATTACATTCTAGTATTTTTAGTCATGCTAAAAATAATGAAAATCAGATAAATTTGTAACCAGAAGTGATATTGTGTTGAAACTTGTCCAACATCATGATTTTAGTATTTAGAGGACATTTTTAAAATTTTAGGCCCATCCAAACTTGCATTCAAAAATTATTATGAAAATCAAGTTACTATTTATAGCAAGGGCAATTAACTCTGGGTAGTTTATTATTTTTTTAGATCTTTTTAATTTTGCATGTCAAATCCAATTTCAAGTTGAGGTTTATTTAAATAATTTTATGTAATGATTTTATTCATTTAAGAAAATCAATAAGGATTATGGTTTTCATGAAATTATGATTATTGTGCCTATTGATATTTTGCTTTGCTAGTATATGGATTCATCACATTCAAATGTGTGTTTGGTTTTATATTGTTTACATTACCTTCTATGCAATCTAAAATCCATAGCTTGTAGGCAAGTGTGGCATTGTCCACCACATTGGAATCCTAGACCTCATTATGCAAATTACTTGCACCATTAACTGTGAATGGAATAGGTGGTTTGATTCAACATCTAGCATAGCTGGTGTGATTCTTGCAGTGAGAAAAGTAGCTTCAGGGTCTTTTACCTTTGCTTTGGGAAAGTTTGGGCCCTTTATTTTTGTGCATGTAAGCAAGATTTTATGTACATGGTACTCTACATTAGAGTGGTTTCTAGTTTTGTGTTTATCACACCATTAACCTTTCTTAGCCAATTTGAACTTTTAAAAAGGTATCTTGATTAGCGTAGGAAATGTGTCCCACTTGCCCTTTAGTTTGGATTATTCCTTAAGGGTTTCTGCATAGTGATAGGCTTCTCTAATAATTTTTACCTTAGACAAATTTATTTTAGAATGAATGAATTGTCATAGGTTGCTGAAGTACTTTAGGACTCTATGCTACTTTGAATAAAAAGAAACTAGTTTTGTATACAAGTTATGGAAGGCATTGGTGTAGGCATGGACCAGCTAGTCATGTACTTATCATGGTTTTTGTCACTAAATATAGAATATCCATATATATATTTAGGATAGTATTCACCCTTGAAGGCTTCCAATAATTTTTATTGAGTTGGCTTAGACTCATCCTTTGTCTGGTCTTTGTTCCATAATGTGCGCTTGCCACCACATTTTGATGAGTGAAGAAACTTTCAAAAGTACAATATTGATCTTATCTTCCTTAAAAAAATCATTCATATAAAAATATGACTCTAACTTATCTAACTAGTTATATTTTGCATATGCATTTGCTTTCCCCTTAAACACATGAACATCTAAATTTACTTAAAATGTATGGAGACTCAACCACCAAAAACTTTACCTAATGTGTAAACTAATGGAACCAATCATTCGAGGAATTTAATGAATTGGTTGAACATAAATGTACTTTTTTTTTGAAGAGACATTTTAATCTCATCTTGATCAGTGTGTGAATGCCATATTTATTTGTGTTATCTATCACCATCTAAACTTTACTACAGGTATAATATGTAGTATGATGGGGCTTGTTGTTTGACACGAAGCTTCAGATAATTTGACCTCATTTGATGGGTCATATAACATGAACCACTATCATACCAATGATATAAATCCAAAGAGGTCTAGGGGAAAATACTCTAAATGAGGATCTAGATGTGTTATATGCATATTCATAAACAATATTTAATAAGATCGAGAATAGGGAAAATAATAGAACTAAAGCATAAAATTATATTCATTTATTCATTCTATAAATGACATACTCTCAAGAAGACATATGGTCTACATAAATACTATCCACCTCTATCTAATGCTGCTTATTTATCATAGATTATAATGCCACGAAGGATGAGGAACTATTATGGAAGTTGAACTATTTGGGATTTCAGGTGTGACTCTTCCTTTCTTGATAGTTACATGGATTGAATGACAAGTGAATGTTATGATGATAGATGTTGTGGCATAGCCCAAAAATTTCCACCTAGCATGTTGCACCATGACCTACAATGTGCATGTGGCATATGTGAAATCTAAATGTTCTATGTAGAGATTGAGTTGCACAATATGCTTGGAGGTGTTGTGCCACTGGTTAAGTTTGTGCATAGGTTAAACGAAGTGGCATAGTGTTTTATAGGTGGTGAAAAATGTACAGAGGCCACGTTGTGTAAAATGTGGAGTTACATTGAATGGCATTGATATTGATTAACCACATTTTGGTGTAGGGTGTTTACCCACAAAAGGGGGCATTGCCCCTCAACCTTGTAAGGGCTAAGCTCTTAACACTTACATTCCTATCAGATGAATTTCATGGTGTTGTAATTTGAGTTATGTGAGATGTTTCTTTATGTTATATAGAAGGCACATGATATCAGGAGTCACATGGAGGTGCTCAAAGTGCGGGGGTTATGTGACATGATTCCTAGCACTACATGAGAAGTGCATGTTGTAACGAGTTTTTCATATTTGCACAAGTGACCAAGAAACTCAAGGTAAGAGTGTGAGTGGTGAAACTACACACAAATCACCAAATGTCCCAACAGTTTAGCTTAGGTTTAATGGAGAGAATCATGAGCAGGTCATAAGTGAACTTAATTGATGATAATATTATCACGACCTTCACTAGGAAAAGAACACACTGCTAAGGTTTGCAAAACTAGGTGAGGTGTGATAGATTCTATAAAGGTCTCATTAATGCCCATGTATTTTGGGTTAAATAAAATAAAATGATAATAAATATATGCAAATACATATGGCACCATATAAAAATAGTGTAAATTACTCAAAAAACCCATGAAACTAATTACCTCATTTTATTCTAATATCTGATTTAAAAATATTAAATATAGGTTTTTTTTGTGTCTCAATTTTTTTTAAAGACTAAATAATAAAAATATATTCATGATAAAAACAACAAACCCAATAGTGGTTTTTTTTCCCATTTCTTCCTTTTTTCTCTTTTAAAAAACATCAATAACAATTCCATTAAAAATAACTATTCTTAGGCCAAGAGAAAATTGAATGTATTTGACAAATAAACACCTTGTAATAAATTAAATAAAACAAATAAAAATTCAATGTCACTTTGTAATGAAATTACTTAGATATTCACGCAGAATGATTTTATATTGCGTAGAATAAGAAAATATGAGATATTACACAGTGATAATTGACAGTAGAATAGAATACTGGATAATATAACAAAGCCACTTCGAGAGGGCAACCTCCACAATAATGCACTAATAGCAGAATACTTTACATGATGATTAAAGACTAACCACTACCTCTTATATATAGTCTACTTAGCCAAGGTTATTCCATACGCTGACCTATCTAAGAACATAGAGAAATGTAACAAGTAAATACAAGAGGTATGTAAGCCACAAGTCGGCCACACATATCCCTAGACACACGAATGGTTAAGGGCATAAAAAGCCCATCCCCTTCAAAACAATGTTGTCCTCAATGTTGTAGCAACTCTGGATGCTGCTGCACAAATGATTCATCCTCCCAAGTGGCATTTTCACATGGAAAATTCTTCCATTTGATTAGGTATTATATAATTTCTCTAGAATGCAGTTGCTTGGTGCACTATTGAAGGATCACCTCAGGATCAAGAATAACTCTACCTTCCTCATCCAATTCTGGTAATTCTGTTTGAATGGTAACTCTGTGTCCAATGACTTTCTTTAGGCATGATACATGAATTACTGGATGTATGCGAGTGGATGAAGGAAAATCTAACTTGTAGGCCACACTGCCAATTTTTTGCAATATATGATAAGGCCCATAATACTTAGGGGACAACTTGTTATCCTTTTTTTTTTGCTTCAATGACATCTATTTGTATGGCTATAAGTGAACAAAGAGCCAATCACCACGTCAAAATTCCTCTCACTTCTATGTTGATCTATTTATTACTTCATGCAATTCTAGGCCATGGCTAATTTTTCATGTAAATTTACGAGGGCCTCCTGTTGATGGTGAATATGTTATTCAATTGCATTAACCTTAGGATGGACCTTCAAGGTTGAAGTGATGGATGGAGGGTGGTATCCATATAGTGTCACAAAAGGAGACATTTTGGAAGAACTATGAATAGAAGTATTATACCACCATTCAACAAGTGGCAGCCAATGAACCCATTTATCCTATTTATTAGAAACAAAATAATGGGGATATCCTTCCAGACATTTGTTGACTACCTCAGTTTGTCCATGAATTTGAGGATGATGGGATGAAATATGAGCCAATTGAGTGTCTAAACATGTAAATAACTCAATCCAAAATTTACTAGTAAAAATGGGATCTCTATCACTGACAATGATCTTAGGGGTCCCATGCAATTTTTGAACTGTATTGAGAAAAGTAAAAGCTACTGTACTAACATCAAATGGTTGGGATAATGAATAAAAATGAGCATACTTACTGAGATGATCTACAACAACCATGATAACATTTTGACCATCAGATCTTGGTAACCTTGTAATGAAATCCATAGATACCTCTTCCCAATGCTGGTTAGGGATAGATAAATGCTGTAAAAGACATGGAGTTTTGATGGTTTTTCCTTTGTTTTTTTGACAGATCATACATTTAGCCACATATTTTTGGATATACCCCTTGAGACCTTCCCAAAAAAAATTTTGTTTGATCATGTGATAGGTTTTCAAAAATCCTGAATGACCCCTAATTGGAGTTGCATAAAGTTCTTGAAGGATTTTTTGTTTAAGAAGAGAATTCTTACATAGGTACAATCTATTTTTGTACCATAATGCATTACCTTTCCATGTGAATTTTTCAAATCCATCTAAACCTTGCTAAATATTTTGAATCAAATCATGAGCAGTACTATCATGTTCCCATTCTGATCATGCTTCCTAGAGCCAATTTGCCTGCAAAATGGTTATGGCACATAGCAATGCCTCAATTGATTCATCTTTTTTGGATAGTGCATCTGCCACCACATTGTCCTTGCCTTTTTTGTAGACTATTTCAAAATCATAGCCTAACATCTTAGTTACCCATTTTTGTTGTTCTTCAGATGACAAACTTTGTTCTAAAAAAATATTTAAGACTATCATGATCAGTTTTTGCTTGAAAGTGATGACCCATCAAATAAGGTCTCCATTGTTTGACTGCATGAAAAATGGCCATCATTTCCTTCTCATAGATGGGCTTGTGCTGATTTTTACCTTTGAGTTGATGAATTTCAAATGCCAGTGGTATACCTTCTTGCATGAGTACAACACCCATACCATACCCAGATGCATCACATTCAACCACAAAAGTTTTAGAAAAATTAGGAGTGGTCAATACTGGAGTAGTGCACATAGCTAATTTCAATTGTTTAGATGCCTAAGTAGCTGCATCAGTCCACTAAAAGGAGTCTTTATTTAACAAAGAGGTAAGTGGGGCTGCAATACTACCATAATTTTTGACAAATCTATGATAGTAACTAGTAAGCCCCAAAAATCCCTGAAGTTGCTTGAGTGTCTTAGAAATTGACCAGTCCACCATTGCTTGGATTTTTTTAGGATCCAATTTCAGTCCTTCATAAGACACCAAATGACCCAAATTTTCAATCTCACCAGCCTCAAAAGTATATTTGGAAGGTTTGGCATACAATTGATTTTGCTCCAAAATGGAGTGTACTTGTTTCACATGTTGCAAATGGTCTGCCCAATTTTTAATATAAATGAGGATATCATCAAAGAATACCAAAACAATTTTACTCAAAAATGGCTTAAAAATAGTATCCATCAAACTCTAAAAATTAGATGGTGCATTTGTTAGGCCAAAAGGCATAACCAAAAACTCATAATGGCCCTCATGAGTCCTGAAAGTAGTTTTGGGTATGTCTTCATTACATATCCTGATTTGATGATACCCAGAACGCAGATCTAACTTGGTAAAATAAAGAGCACCATTAAATTCATCAATCAAATCGTTAATGACAAGAATTGGAAACTTATCTTTGATAGTGTACTTGTTGAGTTCTCTGTAGTCAGGGCACATCCTCCAAGTGTCATCTTTCTTTCTCACCATGACAACTGATGAAGAGTATTCACTTTGGCTATGGTGAATGATTTTTGCATCCAACATCTCTTGTACCATCTTTTCAATTTCACTTTTTTGGGCATAGGGATACATGTATGGCTTGATGTTGGGTGGTGTACTACTAGGAATAAGTGTGATAACATGATCATGCATGCAGCTAGGTGGAAGTCCTTTTGGCATGTCTCCAAAAACAACAAAATGACCATAAATTATTTGTTACAGATCAAAAGGTGGAGATGGTTAAGTTGGCTATACTTATATAGAAAACAAGTGAGCTACAAATCCCTTAGAACCCTTACAAAGAATCTTTGTCATTTGATGGGAGCTAACAAGCTGGGGAGATTTACCCTTTAATATTCTTAGCTCAAATGTCCTTTCTTCAGAATGAAAATTAATGAATAATTCTTGAAAATTCATCTCAATAATGCCCAAAGTGGTGAGCCAATGGAATCCCAGAACAATATCAACTCCACCCATCAGAATAACAACCATAGGAGAATCCAATAAGTAGTTTCCCATAGCCAATACTATAACATTTTCCTAAACAATTGACAGTACCACCATTTGCAATCATAACCTAAAATTTTGGAGCTAGATAAATGAAATAGTTCAAACGAACAACCAACTTACTATGGATGAAGTTGTGTGTGCTCCTAGAATCAATCAAGACAATGACCTTCTATTTCTTAAAGAAACCCATCACCTTAAGAGTTTGGAGAGTACTAATACCTGATAGGGCATGGCATGAAATAGTAGGCTGAGAGTCTTCAGATTCCTTCTCAAGAACTTCTACCTCTGCATCATGTACTTCTGCATCATCTTCATCATCATTGGAACCTTCAATGTAAAATAACTTATTTTGAACATAATGATGGTCTTTGCTCCATTTGTTGTCACAACTATAACACAACCCTTTGTCTCACTTCTCTTCAATTTGTCATTGTGTTAATCTGGTGGGCTATGGAAATGATGGTGCTAGAAATTTATGATCACGACCAGTAGTTTTCCTTTTGACCATCTCTTTTCTTCTATCATGTGTGCCTTAGGGATAACTTATGATATAGATGTTGGGACAAACATTCAAACCTCGTATTGGATGCTATCTTTGAGGCCACCCAAAAATAGATCGATCAAATTTCTCTCAATGATATTTTCCACCCATAAAGAGAGATTCTGAAATTGATGAATATAATCCTTCACAGGTCCTATTTGCCGTAGCTTGGATAATTGGCTGAAATAATTCTCAAAGACATTATTTTGATAATGAGCTGTCAAATCCTCAATAAAAATAGTCCATGTAACATGAGCACCATTCTTTTTCTTTTGAGCACATAACCAGTGATACCAAATGAATTGCTTAGGTACCATATACAGAGATGCCACCATCAGCCTCTGAGAATAAGGGGTTTGATGCAGCTCAAATAAATTCTCAATTTAGTTAATCCAAGTGAGAGGATCCTTACCATCAAACTTACACATGTCCACTTTTGGCAACATCAGTTTCATACCAGCATGGGAGTTGTTGAGAGGAGGATTTGAATGCTAAAGTGGAGGGTTATTAGGCTTAAATTGAGATGTGAGGGCAACCAATTGCATAGTGATATATTGCAATTCACTGTGAACTCCATTAATCTCTTCATGCATCCTTGAAACATCATCTTTGACTGCAACAAAGTCATCATGCCTCACCAAGTTTTTTATGTCCTCTTGAAGCTGAGAAATCATCAAATTTGAAGTTCTAGATTCCATGTCATCGGTAGGAGTCTTAGGAGTTTTTGGTGCCCCTTTTCTTCCTTGAGTTGAAGGACTTGCGATAAACAAACCCTAGGAAGGTTTTGACCCTAAAAAAAAAGTGTACTAAGAAATTGTACCATTATGATCACCTTGTCAAGATGAATCCAATCATTACATTTGCGTACTAGAGTAAAATTTTTGGTACCAAAAAAGTGTATCGATAGAATATACCATTGCGATCATTTGATTGAGATGAATCTAATGACTGTAAGTGTGCAAGAGGAAATTTTTTTTTCAAACTTTTTTTAAATATTTTTTTTCAAAAAAGCGTTTCGAGCAATACCACGTGGATGGAAAAAATTAATTCTTTCTTGATTGCAAGTTATGTTTTTTCACTTTCACTGCTCCCAAAAACCACACCTTGCTAGATCCAAAAAAAAATAATGCCATAAGAAACTTGCCCAAATCGAAGCTCTAATACCACTTGTAATTAAATTACTTAGATATTCACAGAAAATGATTTTATACTATGCAAAATAAGAAAATATGAGAGATTACATAGTGATAATTGATAGAAAAATAGAATATTGGATAATATAGCAAAGCCACTTCAAGGGGGAACCTCCATAACAATGCACTAATAGCAGAATAATTCACATGACGATTAAAGACTAACCACTACCTCCTATATATATTACACTTAGCCAAGGTTATTCCATAGGCTGACCTATCTACGAACATAGAGAAATGCAACAAGTAAATAAAAGAGGTATGTAAGCCACAAGTCAGCCACACATATCCCTAGACACACCAATGGTTAAGAGCATAACACACTTTCCTTTTTTTTTTTCATTACTTATTCCACACCACACACATTGAATTTTTTCTCATTTTTAATTATCCAACTACCCTATTCTCCTGGCAAGGTTCTCTTATTCATGTAATGATAATTTTTTTAAAAGAAAACAAATACAAATGATAAGCCAAATAAAAACTTACGTCCACATAATTAATCCAAATTTACATGCTACATTGGTGGACTTTGTTCCCAACACAATGACCATCAAAGTCCTCTCCCAAACAACTTGTAATTTTATCAAGATAAACACAAAAAATAATCATTATGCATTTTGTTATATGGTATGATTTATATCATACATTTTATAATCACCAAACACCACAACCTTTTTAGATATAACTTATGCTACATTTAGGTATAAGCTATGTTACGATATTTCACACTACCATATAAGTTATGCTATTGTTTTAACTAAAAGTGGATTAGGATTAACTAACATAAATAAAATATGATAAAACATTTTCACAAGGAATATTTAACATGTAAAAAAGTATGAAATAAATAATTTAACAGATAATAACTAAGTAAAATAGTGAAAGTGATGAAACAAACATATTTAAGAAAAGTTTTGAGATTTTAAGATTACAGTAATGCCTTGGAAGTGATGATAAAAATTTATATGAAATTAAAAGTGTTGATTATATAGGGACAAATTTGGTGCTTGTTTTACTCTCACCAAATATGACCTCAGTAGATTAAGCCACCAAATAGGCCCGTATGTTGTAATTGAGAAATATACTCTACCATGCTGAATCTATATTATGTTCTATTTTTATTTAGAGTTATATTGTAAATATGCACTTTTAGATGTCATATTGTCATGTGTTTTCACTTTCCTAAATTCAAAGGCAAAAAAATTGATTTGATGTTCTCGTCACCTAGTTTACCACAAATGCATAATAAACAACCAAAGAAAGGATTTTGGGCCAAGAAACCACAAGGGAACTACACCTACATATCCCATAAGTTATAATAAGATCCAATGTAAATTTATGTGGTGTAAATGGAATATCTAGCAAAGTTTTTGACTTCCTTTTCCCTAGATGTGTGAAACAACTACATGAGCATTTAGATAAACACTATTTTGGTACAAGTGGATGAAATGGATTGGAGAAGATTAAAGTATCAAGCTGGAAGACTCAATCACAAGTGTAGTAATAGATATAGTCAAATAAGACTCTAATTTGAATTATGAAAAAAGATTCACCATTCAACTGATACTTAGATGATACTTCCTAAATGACTAGGAATGATTATTATATATAGTAATCCTTAGGGCATGACACGTGCAATGACTGATCATGGAAAGTAACAATAAGAGAAATAAAAGGTGTGGGAAATTAGGCTAAGGTGTAAGGACCCAAAAAATATATAGGATAAATTTGATGTTTTGTTTAATTTACACACAAGATTTAAATATATCCCTGTAATCATCAAATTTATCCTTAAAGAGACAACTGTCCATAATGGGTGATAGCAAATCTAAATATAGATAAATGAGGCTTAAAAATATGAAATGGATGTGTGCTGAAAACATATATAAAGCTCAAAGGCTAGAGAGAGGGAGTAGTGTGGGAGAATAAATGTCTTAAAAATAGCCAAATATACACAAGTGGACCAAGTATGCAAAAATGGGTCAAAGACATTGTAGAAATGGGTCTTGTACCAAAATTAAGTGTTTTTAAAATACTCCTACTTTGATGTGCATATGTGAGTGAATACATGAGTACATCAAAGTATAAAAATATTAAATTGAAGCACATACCTTGACTTACCTTGCGAAGGATGGATGAATCGAATAATGCTTGAGATAGGCTCCATCCACAATTCTTTTGTATCTTGGAAACTTAGATGTACTTGAAAATAATTTCCTATTGTAATAAGTAGTCAATGTCAAATTAATGTGAAGTGTAGTAACTTTGAAAATAATAATTGAAAAATGAGCATAAGAACGACTACACCCATTTCTAAAATTGTCTCAACTTTGAAAAATCTTTGCTCAATATTATCCTCATTTTTTAATATCTTAAAATATATGGATATATGCCCCGTTTTGAGGTGAGGGATTGAAAAAATTGTATTACAATCACTCATCTCAAAAGAAAGAGGTAAATGCATCATGTGTTATAAAATATATATAGTTGAAGCTTTGAAAATGATTTGAAATATTATATAAATCACATGTATGTCATTACCATTGTAAAATATCATGATGTAAAGCTTAATATGAAGATGCACATATTCATATGAGGATGAAATAGACGAGGAAAAATAATATGCCCCAATGAAAGATCCATATGCGTTAGATATATATCATAGTAATAAAATCAAGGAGATATGGAATGGTATTATGTACCTAAGTGGAAAAGCAAGAGAGGGATAAATGGTATGTCCTAATGTAAAAAATGTGTCCCCAAGAGGGATATATACAATAATGAAGCACACACATAATTATATGCCCTAGTAAATGCATGGTAAATACCATGGTAACATGGGCACCAAGCATAATATTACAACAAATAGTAACATGTATGGTAAATACCATAGCACCAAACATAATATATGCATGATATAGTATATGACATAGAATGCACCCAAGTACGTAGCTACATATAAGAAGTCATGACCCAAGAATGCACCCAAGTATGTAGCTACATATAGGAAGTTATCCCCCAAAAAAAAATGACTACAAGACATGACAACATGACATGACATGACAATTAGAGGATCCTTTATGTTCAAATATGTAAAAACATAGTGATACCAACATGTTAAAGCCATGCAAGCAATCAAATACATAATGGTACATAACACACAATTTAAGCAATGTAACAACCATATGTAACCACACAATGTATATATCCATGAAAACACGTAAGATGTAGGTACAAGTAAGATATAATAAAATCAAAGTAAAATAAATCAGTCTAATAAATGGAAATCCATAAAGATATCATCGTAAAATATATGTATAGAGATGCCCCTAAAGTAGGGTAAACAACCAATTTGATCATGACCCCTAGGGTTTGGGCAAGAAAGTAACCACATAGTATCTGAAAGTCCATAGCCATATATTACGAGTATATTTTGCATCTCACCTACTCAAATAAATACCATGAGAAACACTTGTGTAAAACATGAATGTGAAAAACCTCTAACATAGGCATATAAACATGTTTTTTTATGTTTTTTATGTTTTTATATTTTATGTTTTCTATAATAATTAGTAAAAAAAATGGCCAAGGGGTGCATACGATAAGAAGGCAATGGAGATCATTAAAATAAAAATAGAAGCCAAAGGGCAAAATCAAGTAGCAAACATAAATATGCAGGCCAAGGGCCGTAATCAAATAACAACAAGAAGAGCAAGATTCCAAACAACCTTTAATTTCCCTTAGCACTCAATGCATACTATATATATATGTTTTCATCATCAGTAAATTTGTGTAAGTGTTTGGAATGGGATGAATAATCAAGGGGGAAGGGCCAATGCAACATAATAAACAAAAAAAATAAAGTGACTAGAGGAATGTCAAGATAAAAATAGAAGGCAAGTGCCAAAATGTTAATTTTAGAAGAAATAAAAAGATTAAATTTAACTTAAGGGAGGAAGTCACGTGAAAGGTATGACACATAGAATTAAATAATCTATTACAAATTAAGAAAACTATAATATAATAATAATACATCAATGAAGCAAAAAAGATAGGCTAGTATAACTAATTGATGATATCCTCTAAAGTATTATATCGTGTATATAAGGAGTCATATGCGACACTGTAAGAGTCAAAATTAGTGCATAAAATGTAAACATGAGTCATATGGGAATATAAATTAGTATCATGATATAGTCACCTCAAATATGGGGTATACAAGTCTTGTGCACTTCTTATAAAGAAGTGAATGTCACAGTCTAGATATATCATATGAAGTTAGACCCTTAAGTAGTGGTAAATAATTTGATGATGTGGATGATTAGGTGTAACAATTCATTAAGGTATAACTATAAGAATCTCTAATGGAAATAACTTGAAATGTATCGTTGATTATACAATGTCAAAATATCATAAGATATATGCATTGAAGCCCATAATTGGATATGTAAACTACTAAAAAATATTGTTGTTAATAAGTCGGTTATAGATATGGATAATATGTTGATGCACATTTCTTGCTTGTGTAAAAAAAGTAGAGGATGTTGATAGAAAGTCATTGTATTATGAAATTATGTCTCTGATGCAAGGATATGTATAACTTATTTGATTTTGCCTTAGAGATATATTGGCAGAAGGTTGTTGCTTTTTTGTTTGATTTTGTTTTTTGCATTTGTTTCTTAGGCACCCATTTGAGTTTTTTTTGATATGTAACATGTTTCACCTTGAGATGATTTGGATATTTATTATCATAGGTTATATCTCTTTGCATATTAAATTTATTTCTTCATATTTACATGTAGTATACTCATGTGTACTATCAATTATTGATTACATCATTTATAACCATGTAGGTCCAAATATAAAATTATAGTGAAGTAATGGTGGTGTAACATGGATTAATGTGTGAAATGTCTAGAGACTGAAAAATATATGCAATGTAATACATCCCAATGTTACTTGTTCTATCGAAGAATGTGATAGTTTCATTATATGTTTCATATCATATCTAAGTGTCTTGAGGAAAAAAAGACTACTTAAATTTAATTGAGTTTTGTCATCTATCATGATTCATTATTATTGTTTGTCCATATACACACTTATGAAAAAAGGTTACATAGGTATAGGATGAGTCTCTATAGGATCCTTGGGAACCATGATTTGAAAATTATATGTTGTAACATTAGGAGTTAGATTTTTTACTTTAGAATATGAAACATCAATTTTCATAGGTTTCTCAAAATTGAAACATATGCTTGAATCTTATGGATTTGTAATATATATATATATATATATATATATATATATATGATGTAAGGATACCACTATCAATAAGATATCATGTTTTATGTTTCAAATCATGACACCTATCCAATGCATGACCATTGATTTGATGATATTTGTAAAATAATTAAGAATGAAATGTCCATGGCACATAAACCCAATCATAATGTGAAGGTCAAACAATCATGTTCTTATCAAATAAATTATTTAATGTTGCACTTTGAATTTCCTTAAGTTTTTTGAAAAACTTCCATGATCCACTAAGGGAAGGTGTATAAATTTGTTAGGTACGTTTTGATGATTAAACAAGGGTTTAATATTTCTATTAATTAGCTCATGGAAAGTGTTATGACTCATAGAAATAGTAGCACAATGTAAAATATGCGTCTCATAGTTAAGTACATGTGATCATAAAAGTTCATATACTCAAGTGACATAACCTCACAACAAACATATTTGAAATAATCATAATCATGATAGAGCACTTTATATTTGAAAAGAGACACAATAATTATAATAAAGATATATTATTTTTGTAGATCTATTAGTTTTTATATCAAAAAGAAAATTTTAGACTTGAATCATAGAATATAATCATGAATAAGCTCAAATTTTCCTTGGTGAAGAGGTGAAATACACTCAAATGTAATAAGTGCTTATTTATTAGTGATAAATCGTGATAGAAAATCTTTTTGTAACTTAAATAAGATGTAAAGGGAACCACTAGGTAGAGTGTGAAAACAATCTAAAACATACCTGTTAAGCTTGTAGGAAATATTTCAAGTAATATTTGATCATTAACACCATATTTCCCAAGAGAAGCATGAAATTACGTAAGATGTCAGTAAGGATCTCCTTTGCCACCAAATAATTAAAACTTGGGCATTGTAAAATCACATGGGAGAGGAGAATCATAAATATTATGCACTATGGGTTGGCCATATTTAGAATTATAGTTATCTAATGAATTAGATGCAAAAAAGTTTAGAGACATAGTTTTTAGTTATCTTTGTAACTTTCCCATTGAATGCATCATAGTAACAGGCTCATGTGTTGGTAAAATTGTAGTTTGAAGAAGCTCATTTAATGGCCTCATTTGATCATTGATTTCAAACATAGGAACATTAGGGGTAGAAGAAGAACAATCACTACAATATCTATAAGAATCATTGATCACATAAGAAGAATTCATACTACCTATTTTATTCCCAATTTTAGTAAAAAAGAAGGATTTTCAAAATATGTGTAATATTTTCCATATCATGAGCATCCAAGGAAAGACTAGAAATGAAAGACTTTACATCTTTTTTATTAATCTCACAATATTCCTCATTTATTTCCTTAATAAATTTATTTGCATAAAATTTGGCATTCGATACTCATAAGGGGTTAAAAAGAGACAATCAACATCAAATATGTTTATAAAACTCGCATTCTTACATGTCCCAAAGGGTTAGAATTAAGTTGTGTTCACCTTTCACCTTCACTATCATAATAATAAGATTTATCATCATTATAATCAACATTTTCATTTTCTAAAGTATAATGAATAACAAAAACCATTTATTAGCAACATGGATGTAATACATCATGGTGAACCCAACATGAATCTTATCCCACCTTTAGTTGGATCAGATCCATGTTTTTATTTCTAGATTCTTAGTGAAAAATATTTCAAGTCTTTAGCAAATTGCATCAACCAACCCGATATAATTTTATTTTTATCTACTAATGGTATCAACCAACCTGATACCATTCTATGTCTTTTCAATTACATCACCTAGGCTGATATAGTAAGTTTTCTTAGTCTCCACTAAAGATACCTTTTTTTCCAAACTGTATTTGTCTGAATGATATAATATGTTATTCCAAACTTAATAACTAACTGTATCAACCAACCTAATATTGATAGTTTCCTATAGCCAATATTTTTGTGACCACCATTGAAGACAACTCCTCATGGTGCAATTATCCTACACCTTTCTCATGGCTAAAGATCCTAATGATACTCTTCCCACTTATGATGATACTTGTATTGAGAATCAATATGAACCTCCCATTTATGATGATCCATATGAGGATCCTAATAATATCACTTTTGAAACTTCTAGCATTACCAAAGATCTCTATGATGATCTTCCCCTTTATGACCCTGATGATCCTTATTACTAGGGTGAAGATCCCATTAATTATACTTAAGGTCCTCCTCTTGGTGAAGATCCCCACAATGATCTTCCTCCCTATGATCCTAATTATCCTTACATTCATAGTTGTTCTCCTATTTTTGATGATCCCTATGATGATCCTAATTGTCCCACCTTCATCACTTCTCACATGGTTGAACATAAACATCATGATGTTTCAAACTATGATGATGAATTTGATGGAGGTGAAAACCCTATCATGATAACATATATTCCCATTGATGGTCCCTCTTATTATTTTATCATTTTTAGCACTCCCAATTTCAAATCAAACAATGTTGATCATGGTTTCCTTGATGTCATTTAGATTTGGCACTTCACACTGAGGATGATTTTGCATTTGAATAATTTGGTTAGAATTATTGGCTTGAAAGGTATCCATTTGGTTCATGGATCACAACGAGATTTGATGAGGATCAAGAACTTATTGGCTAGAGGAAAAATCTTGAGTGCTTTTATGAGATGCACTACTTGTGGCATTAATGTGAGTATTAACATGGCCACTTTGAGTAGTCCCAATATAAGAAATACCCAAATTGTTAGTAGTAATAGTAGGCAGGGTGGAGGAAAAAGTATGGGAGGAAGTCATGTAATGACTTGCCCCATGTCTTGTAGAATAGCTAAGAGTAGGGGAAGGAGGAATCTCCAAATGAGATGCCATCATGAGATGGTATATCACTGCAGGGTCCTTGCCCATATGTTTAGGATGCTTATTAAGGTAAATGATCATTTCATCAATATATTCAAGATCACACTCATCCTATATTACCCTAATTCATTGAGCTAGATAATTTTGGTCAAGGAATTTGAAATTTTTAAGTGGCTCATAGTTTGTAGTTCTAGTGGACACAAGGATTTCTTGGATTTTGGTCTTCTATGGTATTATAAGGCAAATGGGATTAGGAGGTTTTATGGGACTTAGTAATTTTCATGAGATCTTGTTAGGTTTTCTCTTCAAATTCAATAAATATGTATTACATAGTGAAATATAAAATATTAATTGAATTGGGATAGCTAGTGCAGTTAATTTATAGAAAATAGATTGTATTAGCCTGAATAATACAATTAGGAAATGAAAATGAGAAAGGTTAGATTGTATCGAATTGGCTGATGTAGTTAGAATGGTTAAAAATATATAAAATAAAATGTATTAGGTTGGATGATATAGTTAGGAAAGTAAAAGGGAATTGTATTCAACTAATCAATACAATTGATTACATGATGATAAAGATTGGGAACCCTAGACTGTATCGGGTTGGTTGATACAATTAGGAATGGCAGAGAGAAATTATATCAAATTAGCTAATATAGCTGGATGTAGGATGATAGGAACAAAATGGATTATATTGGCATAAATAGTTGGCTAAAGGATTATAAAAATTAGATGATATTATGTTGGCTAATGCTATAAAAGAGACAAACACATGGAACTTTATGGGGCTGGCTGATGTAATTCACACACATAGATAACTATATTAGGCTGACCGAAGATGTTATGAAACACAACATAAAACAATATCAGGTTGGTTGATATAGTTTGAAATATAAAAAATAAATAAGGCATCAAATTGAAGCTATCTAATTGTTAAAGTAAGACCAGGGAAATATACTAAAAGGATTTGATTGTCTTTATGGCTTGTCAAACATATTTGGTCATTTGTGGACTAGTGTTGTCTCAATGTTTTAGAGCACTAAATATATAGGCTAAATTGTGCCTATATCCCACTATCTTATCTCTAAGGGTACAATGAAAGTAACTTCTTGGGGTGATATGCTTGTCTTAGGTGCACCATAAAATCAAACAAGTGGTTGGTTTCTTAAGGTTCATTAAAAATAGAATCCTAGGCATTTATAATATATCATGAGGTACGTGGAAACTAAACTCTATGTTTAGTGCTATACAATGGCTTAAGTATTGGAACAATACCCCTTACATCATGTTGTCAATAAATTAGATAACCACTTGGCCTGTAATGAAAACAACTAAGTAATTTTAAAACTATCAGAATATAATTTTTAAGGAAAACCAAACAAATAGAAAACAAAGTTTGAAAAACAATGTCAAAAACCAATTTGTAACATTTAATGAATTGAAATAAATAGGTATGGAATAGTATCGAGTTGGCTAATACAAATATAAATTAAATATACTAAAATGAAATGTACAAAAATGTATCAAGCTGGTTAATATAGTCTGTGCAAACATAAACAAAACCAGACTGGCTAATACCATTACAAACACACAAAAAAATGTATTGAGCTTGTCGATGCAATAAAATGGAGGAAAATTTTTTTATTGGGTTGGCCAATGTAGTTTGATGAAGGTAACAAGGTTGGAATAAATTTTATGTTGGGTTCACCATAATGTATGTGGAACTAGGATTAACCTACACCTATCTTATCTTAATAGAATCAAACTCGTATGAAGGTGAATCAAATAGAGCTTATGAGACTTAGTTATTTTGAATAATGACCAATGAAATATATATATCTAGTTTAGGGTTTCCTATATGTTTTTAATTGCACAACACACCCCATTCTTAGGTTAAATACATGGACCCTCTTTATTTTGAGCCAAATATTGATTTACCAAGCCTAGAGGGCCTCTTCAAAGTTATTTTGATGTCTATGCTTGAGAATTTCCTTGATTGGATCTAGATGCTAAGTTATAGATGACTATTCATGCCTATTTCTAATGCCTTTGCATTTTGATCAATTTAGGCTTTTATCTATGAACATCAAATTCTAACTTGTAGGTATGCTTTAAGCCTATGAAGTCTTGTTTCATGTTAAAATGCTTCAATATTCACCCATTTGAATGTTGAACCTAGGTTTTTTGTAAGTTTATCTAGCTGTTAGGACCCTTTTATGGATTTATTTTGGTAGTATAACTCATGCTTATGATTCTCATAGTAAATTAGATTAATGCTTGAAATGCTTCATTTGAGACTTAACTAAAATTTAAATGGTCATGATGTTATTTACCTAGGTATGAATAAAGTCTATGGACCTTTATTTTAAATAATTTTATTGTGTTTGCTATTACTTTATCCTATGAATGTTTTGGGCTTAAATCTTTATTTTATGCAAATGACTAGTTTCAATTTTTATATTAATTGACTGCTTCTTACATGAAATTCACCTGGTAAAACTTGGATTTCTCAAAAATATTTACTTAGTCAATTTTATTATTTTATTACACGTTTTAAAGACATCCTAGGACCCCATATTCTTCCATGCATCTAAATCTCATCGTGCATAGTTTTGGGGTAAAATCTTTTTCAAAAAAATAACTAAGTCCTTTTAAAGCCCCTAGGTTGTGAGATCGTGCAATGCAATATGAACTTGATGACCTAACATAGTGGAGAGTCAATGGGGTGTCTAAAGTTCTATGACCTAAAGACCTCGAGATTATGCCACTTGGCACCATCTTAGGAGCCCATGAGCCTAAATTAATGGAAATATTAATCCCATGACCACATGGCCCCATGAAAGCATAATGACCTAGGATACTGAGGAGAAGCCATGTGGCTATGGTAATAATCAAGATGAATGATAGAGCAGAGCCCATGGATGCTAACAAAATTCCAAGTGACAAAGTGGGACCTATCAAATCAAACCAAAATCCTAGTGAGGAGAATGGAATAGGAAGTTGAAGAAGGGCCACGTGGTAATGGTAATGCCAAAAGATGAGGGGATTAAAATTGATGGATTTTTTGGCTGTTAAAACCATCAAAGGTTGAAAAAAACTATTCTTAAGTCTGAGAGCATAGACTGGGAACAATTAATTTCTCACCAACATAATAAATGGATGAATTGAATACATAAGTTTACACATGACATGGTGGAATGACAATCCCAATAAAATACCAATGATAATATGCCACCAATATTTGAATCTGATTATAACTAGCCCCTATAATTGAATGTAAAATAGTTAGTATGGTGTGAGTCATCACATGGTAAATATCCAAGAAGGGATAATGAACATAAAATATAAATTTCAGCCTTTAAAGAGGTGTCACATCTAACTACAAAGCATGGACATGCCTTCATATCTGTCATGAATCAAGACCCTCAACTACATCTCCTTAATCGATAATGAATATTTGTAATGGTCCCGCTAGTGGGAAATGGAAAACCTAAGAATGAACTCCATAAACTTAAAGGTCTATATAAGATCGATGACCACATTGTAATAACTAGCTGATTTTAGTATAGTGAGGCCATACCCATTTACTTTTAGTATTTTCTTATTTTGTATATTAGTTTTCTAAGTCTTGTTGTATTGCAAGTAAAGTCTATAAATGAATGACTGTGGTGAATCCCATTTTTATTAATCAACTAGTATATATTAATGCTTTGAGTACTGTGGATCTTGGTGATGATTTCTTGTGCATGTCTTGTGGTGGTTTTTTTTGTCCTTCTCCTAATCACTGTTTCCCTCAAGCTCTTGCACCTTCCTTTGGCTGTAGTTGTGCTAGGTTTGGCTCAGATAAGGACTGGTTTTAGTGGATGTGCTTGGTCAGACTATTCAATTTATCTTGATTATAGCAATCTCTTTCTTCTCTTTCTCTTTGCCCTTATCTATTTTGATTTTAATTTTGTGTTTTTGTTAGATTAGGTAGTTTAGATCTTGGGTATCAATGAATGTAATTTGTTATTTATGTTTATCTTGATTGTTTAATCTCTATCTATTGTTGCATATGTATTATTAAATCCACTCTTATGTGTAATGGACATGTTTTGAATAAACTCTATGTCATGGTCAAATTATTACATGATGATTTCTTAGGTAAGCACATTTTTAATGCAATGATTTGTATAAAATGTTCTAAATAGGCCCCTTGTATGGAATGGTCACAATGAGATAGTTGAGTTACCCTACATACCAAGACCTTAGGGAAGGTGTTTTCTTGAAATAAATCCTTCCTTTAAGGAAAGGCATAGATTAACAACCCCTGCCTATTATTGGCCATGTTAAAACAACTCTCAACACTATGTTGAAAATTCCAAGAGGAAAGGGTTCTAAAGCCTAAGCTTATGACACAATGATATAGCTCTCACTAGACCTATATGAAAGTAAATGTGCAAGTAAGTAATGAAAATAAGTATGCAAGTAAATTGAACTAAACTAAGTGTAAGGGTTAGAATGATCATAAAAGGTAAGGTGTCATGCTCGACCAAAATGGGGTCTAGGCAACCTAAAATGGAATATGGCAAGCCTAAATAATCCTATAGATACACCAACTTATTCAGTGTATAGAGAACCTAGACAATGATACACACACATTCTTTAACTAAGTAACAAGTAACATTTATCTACTAAATAAATAAAGGAAAGAGTATTAGGCTAAAAATAATTACCTTAGAGTGGACCTATCAAGCCTCAATATCCCCCTTGGTTCAAGTGGAGATTTTTAAGATATTTTGTGGGTTGAAGACTTAAAATAGTTAGATAAAGACTTAATATATCCTTAGATAGGACTCCAATGATTCCTTGTATTGAGATTCAAAGGCTACCACAAGACAAACTTATTCAAGATAAGGTTATAAACCACAAAAATTTCCAAATATGACTTAGGGAAGAAGTGTGAGTGAAAGTAAAGTGAATAGTTTTATATGATATGTTTGAAATGATATATAACCCATATTTATACTAATCCAATACCCAAAACCAATGCTAAACTCTAAGTTGATGGTATCAACTTGAATGATATAGTTGAAAGAAGTTAGCTAACATAGAATGGTATCATCTAGGTTGGTATAATATAGATGTTAGATGACAATCTCAAAATTACATCAGGTTGGATGATAGAGTATAAGAGGGGTAAAAGGCACTAAATAAATAATATTAGTGCTGATGCCATAAGATATAGAGAAATTGACGTAACTAAATGAGGATAAGATGCATGGAGGTAAATGAAAAGATAATCTAAGTAATTTAGATTGATATTAGGAATGGCTTAATCATGATATAATGGCAACATCTCTCATAAATCACTATAAGATTGCCCACACATTTAACAGTGCACCCTTTAAGGCATGCACTCAAGGAATCAATGCTCAACAAGTCACTACAAGAGAAAGCATAAATAAATGATAAAGTGAAAATATTATATTTATATAAATGGATCCTTTGCATTAACATCAACAATAAAATATTAGATATCACTAGATTCACTAATGGTTGGGTAAGTAATATAATAAGCACATATAATTTGTAAATTTGAAAATGGAGAATTAAACGCTAAAAAATATCAAAATATGTATATGTTCAAATAATCAAGGTGTATGCAATATGTTTTTGAAGGTAGATGTGATTATAAAGTAAAAATAGGTGAGTAGAATGAACGTTTTATGCTGAGATCATGAGGAGAAAATATTGAAAATTATGAAAATATAAGCAAAAAAGAAACAATATTACCTCAAGAATGAACCAAACCACATAAAACAAGACACAAGTTTTGAAGTGGGAAACCATCAAATGGAGAAAAACCTACGTGTTTATTAAAAAGGCTCACATACAAGTATTCTCATAATAAACATATAAACAAGAAGAATGTATAAGAGGAAAGAGATTTAAGAGAAGGGAAGAAGAGTAGAGAGCTCTTTAAATAGATCAAGTAGAAAGATGAGGCATTACAAATAATCTCATCATGACTTTACAAGACCTTCTTAGTGTGTGCCTAATGTCCTATTCTTCAAAGAGTCAAAAGAAGTATGTGACATGTGGGGTGAATATTTACTTGTGTAAGTAACTCCCAAAATCCTATAAAAAGACAAAAGAGGTGAGAGACACCTCATAAAATCTAGACTTATGAGAATTAAATACAAATTCAACACATACCTGAAAAATTTAGGAATAAAAATATTATCCCAAATAAAGGGTAATCCCATCACTCCCCCTTAAAATTTATTCAGTGTTTAAAACAAAATAAAAAACAAGAAGAGAGGAAACATTAATAACTCTCCCCATTGATGAGAACTTATTTAAATCCTAACATGTTATAAAAGATTACAAATTTATCTTGACATAATGGCTTAGTGAAAATATTAGCCACTTGCTCTTGAGTAGGATAGAAAGAGAGAAGAATTTGATTGTATTCAACAAGTTCACGCTGAAAGTAATGTTGAATCTCATTATTCTTTGAGCTTGCATGGAAAATTAGATTATTTTTTAAGGCAATGCCACTTTGATTATCACACAAAAATTGAGTAGGATAAGTTGGAGGGTGGCCCAAATCTGTAAAAAATATTCAAATCCAAATGGATTCCTTGGCAACATGATTACAAGATTTATACTTAGCTTTAGAGGAAGATAATAATACAATAATTTGTTTCTTACTATTCCATGAAATTTTTCCAGAACCTAAGGAGAAACAATAGCTGTTTGTGGATCTACAATCATTATGATCACCAACCCAATCATAATTAGAATAATTTTCCAGAAAAAAGATGCTATTCGATGTATACTTGATGCCAAAAGTTATAATACCTTTAATATAATGAATAATACTTTTTTATCATATTTCAAATTAGTAGTTTGAGGTTTTGACATAAAATGATAAACCAATCCAATAGAAAAAGCGATGTCTGGACAAATATGAGTAAGATAATTCAAACTTCCAACTAATTACCTATATAAAGTAGGATCAACAATTTCAATTTCCATGTCATTAAGAAATTTTACAAAAAGTTCAAATGGGGTAGAAATGGAATTGCAATCCAACATATTAAATGTAACTAACAAGTCATATACATATTTTTTAATAAAAAGGGTAAAAATATATTAATAAAAGAAAAAGAGCATTACAAGAAGAATGGGGGATCGAAATCCCCAAAGGAAAACAACAAGCGCAAAAAAAACTAGGGACGAACCCACCTATATGTTGATATGAGCCTTCCTATCTTCCTCCAAAATACGTTCCAGATTAAAGCGAAGCTCTGGGGAGAGAGACTCCCAATCCTCATAATTACCACCATCTAGATGTTCAGATGCCCATTTTGCCAAACTATCTGCTGCTCTATTCCATTCATGGGGAATATGAACAAACCTAATTGTATCCATGAGTGAGATAATCCTCAAAATTTGCTACACAATCCAACACTTTCCTCTTAACAAGTAGGTTGATCACGACTTGAGAATCTGATTCACAAATGATCCTACGCCAACCCAAAGCCTGAGCCTTCTCAATAGCATAGAGAATAGCCTGGCCTTCCATCATGTTGTTGGTTTGCATCCCCTCATGGACCATAAAAAGAAAAATCACCATACCTTCAGAGTCTCTGCCTATCCCACCAGTACCTGCAAGGCTAGGATTGCCCCTAGAAGAGCCATCTGTATTGATCTTGATAAATCCATTGGGAGGGTACTACCAGTAACCATCCCTATGAATCTTCTCTTTGCCCTGTCGACCTCTCCTAACACAAGCTGAATTACCTACAAATCGCTGGATTCTTAGGCACACCACCACCTCAACATCCTATTTGGATAAAGGGAGACAGACCTCACTCTTGGCCTGCACAGTCTCCTAAATCATCCCTACGACTTTTTGCCATAATTGTTGCACCATAATCCTCTCATTCCAAAATATCTACCTATTTCTCTCCAACCAGAGCTACCACAACAAAAAGATGGCCCCCCTAACCAAACATTCTACATAAAAGCCGTCCTTGAGGGGGGTTCTCCCATGCCACTCCAAAAATTAACCAAGGAAGAAACATGGAGACAGGGGTGCTGCCATATGTCCCACCAATAATGCCAGAGTTGCAAAGCAAAGGAGCAACAAAAAAATAGGTGAGCAAAATCCTCCTCAGCCACTCCACACATAACACAAATGGACGGGCCTTGGAAGCCTCTTTTCCAGAGATTATCCTAGGTCAAGCACCTGTTCTAAGCCAACAACCAAACAAAGTAGTTACATTTTGGCCATGAGAATTTATTCCAGACCTGTCTCCACCATTGCACTTCTTCCCTACCCAATATTTGAGATAATAAATCCTGATATCTAGAAGCAACTATGTAATTTCCTTTAGGATTGGGAGACCAAGCAAGCTCATCTTCCTCCTGGAGGGAGCTACATCGACATCTAGAAAGGAGGTTTAGTAGCTCATCATGCTCCTCCTGCATTCCAACAACTGGCCAAACCTCAAGCACTTTCCATTTTACCACCTCCAGCTATTCGCAGGAAATGTATGATTTAAAGTCACTCACCCAAGACCAACCAACATCAGGGAATCTCTGGCAAAGGTTCACCAGATTAGGGAATAGAGAAATAATGGGAGGATTACTATCCCAAGAATCAGTCCAAAAGAGAGCCTTGGATCCCTGCTTACAAATCCAGAATAAGCCTTCCTTAATAAGAGTAGCCCCTTTTTTGAGAGTCTTCCATATCACTAAGCCTTTCCTAATGAGTGGATAATGAGGAATATCACTCTGAGTGGCCCCTGAATAGTACTTTTGAGAGAGAATTTTGGCCTAGGCCTTGTCTTGTTCATTGCACCAACACCAATAAAGCTTAGCTGCCAAAGCAAATCCATTTAAGTCCGTATACCTTAGGCCAAGCCCCCCATGTTGTTTGGGGCTACAGACCATCTCCCATCTAACTAAGCTCCATTTTGAGGTCATCAAAGTACTAGCCCATAAAAATTGCCTAGTAATCGAGTCAAATTCCTTAACAATTCCCATCGGGGCAACCTGAAGCATACATCTGTAAATGGGCAAAGCCTACACCACATATTGAATTAATTAAACATGACCCACAAAAGAAAGCCACCTGTGAGTCCAATGATTCACCTTCATCCAAAATTTATCCAAAATATTTTGCCAAGATTCTTTGCGTATACGGCCAACTATAATAGGAATACCCAGATAAATCAAAGGGAGAGTCCCAATCTGGAAATGCATAGTCTGAGTAATTCACTGCTGTATGGAAGTTAGTGTATTAAAGAAGAAGATAGATGACTTATCTTCATTAACCTTTTGCCTCGAGGCCATTAGATAAACATCCAACACCCTGCACAAATTGGCAGCTTCACTCATTGTGGCCATGCCCATCAAAATAGTGTCATCAGCAAATTACAAGTGAGACTGTGCCAACAGTTCACCCCCCATCACTAGCCTTGAATATGCCCATCCTCTCTATTCCTTCTGATCATCCCCCCAAGCCTTTAGCAAGAAGAAGAAAGAGATACAAAGACAAGGGATCTCCTTGTTGTAGCCCCCTAGAGGCACCAAATAACTCTGTATGTTCCCCATTGATAAGCACCGAAAAGAAAAATGAGGAAATGCAGCTCATGACCCATTGGGTCTATTCATCTGCAAAATCAAAAGCTTTGAGAACCTTCCACAGAAATGACCATCTGACCCTATCAAAATCCTTGGCCATATCCAGCTTAATAAGCACTGCCTTATCCTTAGAGCTGGCCATGGAGTGAATGGACTCAACTGCTATGACAATACCATCAAGAATTTGCCTGTCTTCCACAAAACCACTATGTTCTTCAGAAATCACATCATTGATCCCAATTTTTAACCTTTCTATAATGATTTTAGATATGATTTTATAAACAACATTACAAAGAGATGTAGGGTGAAATTGACTTAGCCTATCAGCTCCTTCGCATTTTAGTATGAGGGTGAGATAAGTCGCATTTAAAGCCTTAAGCATTTGCTTATTCTATTGAGATTCTTGAACAATAGCTAAAATATCCAATTTGATAATATCCCAAAATTCTTGATAGAATTTAGCTGAGAAGCCATCAGGACCAGCCACTTTCCCCTTTTTCATTTGGGAAATAGTCACCTCAAGCTCCCCAAGTGTGATATCCTTCATTAAATTTTCATTCATTTCACGTGTCACCAGGGGCAGAATGCAGTAGAGAACTTGTGCTTCTTTTGGTAATTCCTCATTCACATCTTCCCTAAAAAGAGTAGAGAAATATTACACCACCTCCTTTGACATTGCAGGAAAGGAATTAAGCCGCTCACCTCTTTCATTGACCAGGATCGAGATAGAGTTGCCGTGCCTCCTGGTTTTGGATGATTGAAAGAAAAAATAAGTATTTTTGTCACCTTCTTAGAGCCATTCTATTCGAGCTTTCTGCTTCCAAAACACTTCCTCCCATAGCTCACATTCCTCCAAGTCTTTCACAGCCTGAGCTTCATCTTGAAGTAAGATTTTAGTCAATCCTTCCTCCCTAATTGTTCTCGTGATACCATCAAGCTTAGCCTGTGCATCAGCCTTAGCATGAAAAATATTCCCAAAGCTTTGATGATTCCACTATTTAAGCTTATACTTCACAAACTGTAGTGATTTAGAAAAAATACACATCGTTATACCATGGGCAGGCCTGCTCCACCTCCACAAATTGGCCACACATTCGAACAATGACTAATCTCACAGCCACATGAGTTGGAATCTAAAGGAAGGAGAGCGAGGCTAGTACTTTGAAATACTGTTCAGCTTAATAGGCCAATGATTCGATCCTCTCTAGTCTAAAATTTCAGACCCTGTAGACCACATACCCCTGACCCAGTAGCCAGAAACCAAAAAATGATCCAGTCTCTCAGTAATGAAATGTTGGCTAGTCCTCTGGTTGTTCCAAGTAAAGTATCTGTTGTTGGGCTGAATGTCGACTAGATTCAAAACTTCAATGTAATTTTGCATAAGCAAAGTAGAGGGGTTAAGCTTTGTCATACTACCACATTTTTCAGTCAAATCCAAAATAGGGTTAAAATCTCTAGCCATAATCCAAGGTTGGAGGGGAGCCAAGCTGCAGATAAAACTAATGTGGCCCCATAGGGATTGTTTACCCCGCCAATCAGTAGGGGCATAGACATTGGATAGAAGAATGACTTCCCCCGTCTCAAAGTTGGAAGCCATCATAGTCAAGGAAAACTTAGAGGATAACCATCCTATGAGGCCGATCTTGCGGGGGTTCCAAAGGCAAGCTAATCCTCCTGAAAATTCATTAGTCCCAATGCATTGACAGTCCCCTTATCTCCACAACTTAGGTGCTAATATGGACATAGCATCTACTGAAAGCTTAGTCTCCTACAAAAAAAGGACATCAGGTCTTTGACTTCTAATCAAGTTGTGAACATCATTTTGTCTAGGGCTACTATTGAAACCCCTTACATTCTAGGATAGTACAATCATTTCAAATGATTTAGAAAGTGAGCATCCAGAGTCTTCACTGACCTTGAATCCACCAAAGTCTCTCCCATTAGTTTCATCTTTTCCAAGTCTTTTTTCCTACCAAGCTTGACCGATTTATCCCCCCACCCTTCTTAAGGTCTTTTTGCAAAAGTCCCAAGTGAGGAGAAGATTTACTACTTCTTGCTGCTCCTAATTCTTTAGATTTCCCTGTTAAAGATAAATTCCCATCTTATTTAGAGGGAACAACTGAGGAAGTCAAAACATTCGATATCAACATCTACTAGTCCATATCCATGTGCCCATCCCCAACATCATGTGATTTAGTTAAATCAACTGAGACATTATTCTCCTGCGTTGGGCCCTCAATCTACTGATCCAAAATCATAAACCCTGGGTTCACCTCCTGTTGGTTAAGGTCATCTAGAATTTCAAATCTATTAAGTGAGTCATCTACCTATCTTTCCTTTAAATATTGTTTGTGACCCATGCTTCTATATCTCCCTTTAACTAGGATAAAACCATCAATTTTTAACACCTCACCTGGAATCAGACCCTTCCCTTTGTTAGTTCCAGGTAGATTACGAGCAGGTTGAGCAGGCTGAGATTCAGAGGTTTTAGATTTGGGACACCATCGATGCAAGTGACCATAAGCATGGCAAAGATGACAGCGAAAGGGAAGAGTTTCATAATCTAATTGTTGTACCTAGGAAGAGGGTCCCGCACTCATTTCAATAGCATCAGGTATTGGCTTACTAAGATCAATTTCAACACAAATGCAGGCATAAGTCATTACCTTTTTCCCAAGGATTGACATTGATGAATTGACTGGCCTTCCCAGGAGGGACGCAAGCAATTGTAGGGTATCTTCACGACAACATTCCATTAGAAAGCGAGGTAACCACACCCACATTGGAACACAATTTGGCAATTCCTTTGAAGGTATAAAACCAGCATGCCACAACTTGATAAACAACCCCACCTGATTGTGAAAGTATGGACCTCCAACAAAGACCCTGCTACAGTCAGTCAAGCAGGTAAAAGTGACCATAAAATAACTATTGGCTAACATTGTGATATCTATTTCTCCTTTTAGAGCCCATGTCTTCTGAGCCCATGCTTCCAAGAACTAGAACGAAGTCTTGAGCCCCAAAAACTTGCAATACAAAGAATGATTTGTATAATATTTGATGTCCTTAGCAATCATGTCCATAGGTATGACCAATTTGGGCCTCTCCTTGCATATTTCTAGGCATCCATTGACCTTGGGAAGTCTCATGCCAGTTGGCTCTTCAGCATCACTTGGACCTAGAAACAGTGGGGGGATAACCATTCTAGCACTCCTCAGGCTCTGGGCCGACTGCTGCACTCCCTAGGCTGACTGCTGCACTCCCTAGGCCGACTGTTGCACTCCCAACACCACCCTGTAGCTATGACATGTGCTCTCCCCCTTTGCGCCCTCCTTCCCTCATGCACCTTCCTTCTCTCTTTCTGCCATTTTCATCACAATCCAAGATAATATAGATCAGAGCAATGAGGTCACCATCGCCCTTCCGTCTTGAAGAATGACATCTAAATCAAGTCATATACATATTTAGATTGAGAAATGGAAAGGCTATCTTTTTATTACCAAATTGAATGCTTAAAAAGTAATGTAAGAGACCAAAATATGTCATTTCAAAGGTATTTTTAAAGCTTTTTTAGTGAAAGAAACCAATGAAATATTAATACCAATTATGATCAAGTAATCAACATATAATTTATGATAACTATGACATTTGTAGTGTTTTTGACAAAAATATTAGGATCATTAGAGCTAGGAGTAATGCCGAGTTATAAAAAATGATAGATTTTTGAGTACCATTCTCTAGGTAATTGTTTCAAACCATTAATACATTTGTTTAATTTGAAAACAAGATTCACATTAATTTTATTAATAAATCTAGGAGGTTGATACATGTAGATTTATTCATGAAAATTACCATTAAAGAAATCACTCTTAACATCCATTTGATAAAAATTATAATTCATATGAGTAGTTAAAGCTAAAACAACTTTAATTTTAGAGCATATTAGCTACATATGCAAAAGTTTCATTATAATAAATTACTTCAATTTGAGAAAAACCTCTAGAAAATAATTTAGCTTTGTATTTTTTGACTTGATTATCAAAATTAAACTTAGTTTTAAACAATCATTTACAATTCACCAAATTGTGACCTTTAGGGAGAGGGACTAAGTTTCAAGTTTGATTAGAGATTAAAGAGTTGTATTCATCATGCATTTATTTTTCTCAATGAGAGTGTCCTTGAACCTGTTTAAGTGCTTGTGGGTCATTATTGTGCATACGTTTAGAAATTAAATCACAGTTAAATTTGTTTTGTCTAATTCTGAGTATCATTAAGATATACGTCAATTCCAGAAGATTCTAGTGTTGCCTTGGTCCACTTAAGCATATATTTAGGTGGAACAATACTATAAAAATGAGTTTGATATTTAGGAGTAACAACATCACTATGCAAAACATCAATTTGATCCTTACTTGAATTAAAAGCAAAAAAAATGAAATATTATCATAAGAATTCGAATTAGTAGCACAATCAAACACACCATCTTCAAAAATTCTAACATATATTTTAATCTTGATTTTGTTAGTTTGAGATCATAAACTCTATAAGCTTTATATGATTCAACATAACCAACAAATATAAAAGTTTTGGATTTTGAATCTAACTTCTTACATTTTTACTGAGGAGTAAGAACAAATGCATCACAACCAAAAACATACAAATGTTTTAAGTTAGTTTTTCGCCACTCTAAGATTATTTAGGGGTAAGGTTTAAAACATCTTTAGTGGGAGTAATATTAATAAGATAAACAACGCAATGCATACCTTTAGCAAAAAAATGATAATTCATATTTTTAGCATGCAACATATACCTAGCCATTTTAGTGAGTCCTATGTTTATGTTCGACAACACCATTTTGATCAAGTGTGTAAGAAATAGGTTTTTCATGTTAAATACCATGTTACTTCTAATATATAAGAAATTCATTATTGACATATTCAATACCATTATCATTTATTAAGATACACAAATAAAACTAGATTTCTCTTCAATAAAGGTATGAAATTCAATGAAATTTGCTAGTGTAAGACTTTATTTTCTATTTATTTGTTTTATTCAAGTTATTCCTACACATGTGGTTTAGCTTGATTAGGTGTCATTTGTCATAGGGATTCATTTGACCATCATTTTTAGCTAGTTGGTAGGATTTACTCTTTGACTGACTATTCTGGGTATGGGAGTTACATGCCTTTTCTAGGATCTTTACTACTATTATAGGGGTAGTTACTTGCCATCTCTCCTATTGTAATCCTTTTGTAAATTTGAATACATGGAGGAATGTTGAACTAGATATGTTAATTTACATTATTTTCCCTGATCTCTTTGGTTTCTTGCTTTAGCAATTACATGTGTTTGATCTACTTCACAAATCTTGGATGGCCTCGTTTATGGATGATTCTCACATGGTATCATAACATGGGTATTGGTAACTATTATAATTTTTTCTTTTATTGTAGAATAGTTTGAAATATTGAGTTTTTATTTCAAAAAAAAGGTTTTTTCCTGTACTACTGGAAGGATCGGTGTTTGTTAGATGTAGTGTTTATGATCATCAGTGTGTAGATTTGTCTAGTGTGCCACTTAAAATGAAGTTTCCCTTATTCATAATGGCAGGTTGTTGAATCCTCATGACCTGCATTCAATTTTAACATGGAATGCATTTTTTTGGGGCTTGAACAATCATTCTACCTATTCATAGCTTCAGAGGGTTTCCATGACTAGTTCAATAATTTTCAACTATCTTTTAAATATTTCATGGTCTCCTCTCATGGTTGCATACACTCTATGCTTCCATCAGATTACCTTGCTTTATAAATGGTGGATATTTTGGTGTAGACTGTGCAAAATCAAAGCCAACTATTTCGACCTTGTTCCACTTGATGCATACTTTAACTCTATTTATAACATTCTATGTTGCCTTGTGCATGCATGATGTGTTTTCTACATATGTTCTATGTTTTGTGTTAATGGTATTGGTTATTATTGTGGCATAGGGATAATATTAATATCACCTTATTTATTTTCTTGCTATACATCAAATAGTTTTTCTAGATGCACACTACACATAACTATTCCAATTTACCAAAGGATAAATGTAATATGCAATTTTATCTTCTCTTATGCAAGTGAAATAGCCATATGTTTATCTTCTTGTTGGTCCCTCCTTATCACTGTACAACCTTCAAATAACTCTTAGTTTGATATTTTTTATCTCTCATTGTCTTCTTTCCCTCTACATGTCTTCCACATCACTTACAATCTGTCAAAAACCCTCTTTGGCACAAAAAAATAGATTTCAAACTACCTTAATCCATTTTATTTAAACAAGTGGTTTTGCTAGACCAATTCATGGTATTTCACATTGCCACATGGTTTTGGATGATTTTTAAAGTTTGAATGTGTTTTTTTTTAATAAAAAATGAACTTGATATGACCATAAGTTAAATCTTTTTAAAAGTTTGAAAGAGATTTTGATGGATTTTTAAAGTTATAAATACTTTTTGAATAAAATAAGTCAAAATCTACTTAAAGGTGATGAAGATTTAATTAGTGAGGGACATATAGTGGATGGAGGGTTACATCGAAAGAAGTATTTATGACTTTGGTGAGGTGAATGCTAAGTGGGGAACAATTGATGAATGAATTTCTCCATGATTTAACACTTGGTAGACTACAAGTAGATTAGTATGGTGGCATTAACATTTTTTATTAGTTTTCTAAAAATAATATAACTAAGATATTATTATGGGCAATCACTATTATAAAGGGAAATATAAAGAAGTTATTTGATTGATCTTTCTCATACACTTAATGATGATAAAGAGTGAGGCCCAGTTTGGTAGGTGGCCAAACCCCCTCACAAGCAAACCACATTCTTCTCCTTCTCTCTTTGCTTGTTCACTATTATGTTCTTGTACTCTCCTCATAGACGTATTTTTGGTGGTAACCAACCTCCATTTTGGGGGGCCATTTTTTGGATAAAATTGGTGAATTTTGGGAAATTTTAAGGGATATGCAATCTCCAAATTGAATTTGGTGTTGGGGGTGCTTCCCTTTAATCCCACTCTTTACTGAGAGGGAGCACACATGGGGATATGGCCCCAGACCCCATAAGGGGATCTACCCCTTGAACCCATTAGGGGTTTCCACCCCCATACACCCACACTATAGCCCCTTATTTAGTATTTCCAATGTAATTTCTTCCACTAGAGGGTGAGGTTCAATATGACAGGTGGTTAGATCCCCTCACAATAAAATTTTATGTCTTGATGAGATTTGTATATGAATGCATTATTGATAGAGCTTGACATCCTCCTTTACCTATTTACAATTTCACTTATACCATTTTGGTGTCAACTGCACTAATTGCCAACATTTGGATGCATTGTCAACTATGTCTAATGTTCATTTGCTAAAACATGCATTAGCACTTGTGCACTATTTTATCTTACCTATTTAGATGCATTGTCAACTGAGTTTGATGTCCTCACATTGAGCATGCATTGTACTTGTAAAATTGGGGGGGTATTACTGATTGTCTTGGAGGGGTTGTTGTGGGCCATACTTTCTCTCTTGTGCACACACTTAGTTTCTATGACTTGTGTACCAATTTGGTCTCATTTGCATTAATTGCTTTCACATTTGTGGATACAATATCATTTGAGCCCGATGTCCATTCACTAAGCATGCATTATCACTTGTGCAATGTTTTTTTCATCGCACTTCTTTGGTGTTTTCTCTTAGTCATGTCGAATCCAATTGAGAGATATAAACTAATGAGGAGAGTTGATTCTATACCAGAGGTTCTTCTTGGAAATACCAACTATGCTTGGCATGTGTATATATAACACTTACAATAATCAGAATCCATTACTATATGGACAAATTATTGATCCCACTGATCCTATTCAGTATAATAAGTGAGCTAACACTTGACAAGGTTATTGGTACCTTATTATTACATGTTTCCATAGATCTTTGTTACCATGTGGAACATATAACTTGTTCATTAACTATTTAGAACATATTATTGTCTCTTTTTAGAGATCCTACTAAGATATATATCACTCCTCCTCATCCTCTTCCTATCATCTCTTTAAAGACTATTGTACTCCCTCCTCATACTCTTATTTATTATGATGACACATTCATTGTGGACTGTGCTCCTCCTTATATTGAGCCACCACAACAAGATGAGATTTTGCCTAACCTTAGCTATCATATTATAGATTTTACTTCTATTCCTATTTAGGATTTTGCTCTTCTAGAGCCTTCACAGTCTTATACTTCAGAAGATTATACTATTTCTATTGCGAGTACACCCATTGGGAATTTTGATGACACGTATGTTCTTATGGATATTCATATTACAAATATGTGTGCTTCATCTATAATATCTTCTTTAGTTTTGATAGTTGTTGAGCTGAGATCTCCTCTTCACATGGACATTTTTTCCAGTGAATATTCCATGTCCTTATTTTGATAGGTTCACTTTAATGGCATCACATCTAGTTCTTGTACATGATCTTTCCAAACCTATGACATGCCTTTTTTTTGGACTTCTTTTACATATATTTGTACTATTACCTTCATCCTCCTTTGTGGAATGTGTAAAATTTTAGTACACACCTCATGTTATTCCTTTGGAAAAAGGAAGAAACATTATTTGATGTGTATGGATCTTCTTTAATATTCAGGTAGAGGATGTCATTATTGACATTGGTAACCTTATGAGCTATTCTTGGAGTGTAGATTACTTTAGCATCATCTTTGAGGGGGCATTCTAGCTCTCTTATTATTTTCTCTCTTTTAGGGGGGAGTTTTTCCCTATGTGTTTTCTCTTTTTTTCCACTTTATGAGAGGTGATTTGTACATGGGTGCATCATCAGGCCTTTTTACCAGGACCTATTTACTCTACCCACCTAAGCTATGCTAAAGGGGGGGTATTAGTGTAGGAATTTATTTTTCATTTATTTGTTTTATTTGGGTTATTCCTACACATGTGGTTTAGCTTGGTTAGGTGTCATTTATCATAGAGAGTTACTTGACCATCATTTTTAGCTAGTTATTTGGAGTTACCCCCTGATCGATTATTTTGGATACGGGAGTTACATGCCTATTATAGGATCTTTACCATTATTATAGGGGTGGTTATTTGTCATCTCTCCTATTTATACTCCTTTTATAAATATTAATACATGAATTAATGTTACATTGGATATGATAATTTACATTATTTTTCCTACTCTCTTTGATTTATTGCTTCAAAAATTATGTGTGTTTGATCTACTTCACCGATCTTGAACATCCTTGTTTATAAATGATTTTCATAAAACTATCTACAACTTGATCTTTAGTTTTTAAGAAATAAATCTAAACTTTTCTAATGTAATCATCAATAAAGGTTAAGGAATATTTTAAACCATTAATATAATAAGTTTGTATAAAACCTAATATATCACTATGAACTAGATGGATTTTTTAATTTGCATGCCAAGATTTATTTTTAGGAAAATATTCTCTATTTATTTTACCAGCCATACATCCACCATAAATAAAGTAGTAGGATGAAATGTAGGTAAACCATGTACCAAATTGAGTTTAATCATAAGTGAAATACTTTGGTAATTAATGTGTTGTAATCTCTCATGCCATAACTTACCATCAATTGAAGTAAGCAAATCATGAGAAGGAGAGGAATAAGATAATTTAGTAAACTTAAATAAGTTACCACTATATAGAAAGGTTGTAGTTATAATTTAAAAATATTTCTTACCCAATTTAACATAATAAGTGTCATGAAAGAATTTTAATTTATAGTCCTATTTGCATAATTGAAGAATATAAAAAAATCAAATTTAAATAAGGGACAATAAAAACATCATGTAATTCACCATTAGGGATTTTAATAATTCCTATGGTTTGCACATTACACAAAGTATGATTTAAAATATAGAAATGATTGTTAGAAATATCTAGTTATAAAGAAGTAAATAACTCAAAATTATATGTCATATGTTGAGTATCACTAGAATCAACAATCCATTCAATAGGAGAAGCACACAAAGCATAAGTAAAATCAATCAATAAGACTTCTGTTTGTTTTGAGTCTTATTATTACTAGTGTTAACCTTGTCTTTAACATTAAGCTTTCATTTTTTAATATCCAATTTCATCTTAAAATAATGATCTTCATCATGAGTTTTTTATCATAATAATTACATTATAGCTTTTTCTTAAGTTTTGAGTTAGATTTTTGATATTTTTTTATCATGTATGTTATTTGACTTAGTATGATCTTTACCATTCTCATATTGTTGTTTAGAGACAAAAATAAGTTCATTGGTTTTAAAACTATAGAATTGAATTAAAATTTGTTCTTATTGATGAAACAAAGTACAAAATAAATCAAACATCAATTGAGCAACTAATGTAGGAATATCAAGTTAAGAATGAACATTTGTAATAAGCTACTGAAAAGGTTGAGGCAAACATTTTTCATGTCAATGTTAATATAATTCAAGTCTAAAATTTTAATGCCTAAACAAGTCAATTGAGAATGAAAAGAGTGAAATATGGTAAAAAAAAATCCATAGTTTTAATTTATTATACTTTAAATCAGAAAGTTGATCTTGAACTTGAATTTTCTTAGATTTATTCATAAAATCATAAACCGATTTAAATTCAAACTATGTAGCAGATGTAAGAGTACAAAAATAAATGTGTGCATACAATTCAAGTGTCATATACATACCAATAAAACTTAAATCCTTTTCATTTTTCACTTGCCATTTGTCTTCAACATCGATGACGTATTTTTCATCAGGTTTAAGGTCCTGTCCATCTACGATGCGTGCTAAATGTTTGAGGGTAAAAATGTATTACATATATGATTTACATAAGTGGTAATTGGTTGATATGAGATTAAATTTAGGAAATAATTAAATCATTGTGCCTCAAAAACTCACCGAGTTCCAAAAATTGAAATGCAAAAAAATCACCAAAGAACTTAATACATAACAATTGTTTGCAATGGATACGTTTATTAAAGTGATTATTAATAAACAAAACTTTAAAGTGTGAGATGTTGATCCAAAAAAGAATAAAGTGTTCGATTATGAAAAATAACTTAGATCAATTAACTTTTAAATATGATTCTACACCAAATACCAAAATATCGAGACGTGATTTAAATGTTTGTTATTGAGTAAAGTTTTAAACTATAAAAATAAATTACATGTAATAAAAAAAATATTCCTTAAAGATTCATTTGTTTTAGATAGGAAATATGTGTAATAACCAACTTTTACAAAAAAATTGACTTTGATAAAGTATATTTTAAAGTGGCTTTTAATTCTCAACAATATAACAAAACATAGATTAAAAAAAATGTTAATTGTTTGATAAAGTGAATACACAACGTTATGATATTGTAATTGTTTTGTTATTGAAAAGACCATTTAGAAATAAGTGATATAACTAGATAGAAATCACAAAGACTATATGCAAGCGAAAGTGAAGCTAATCTACAAATCAATTCTAACTTAGAGAAGATAAATCAGCTAACTATACCATTATTAATACTTAGATAATCAGGGTCATGACCAATATAGATATGCCAAACCTACGTGAGGGATATCTTATCATATAATATGGATAGAGAGGGTTCTAAAGACTTTAGTAAAAAAAAACCACATAATAACCTAGATAGGTCTAATAATGCAATAATAAAGTGAATCTAATCTAGTTCTCACTAAAGATTGTGGCACAAATGGGGAATAAACACAAACAATAAACATGCAAATTAAAACTTTACTCAAGTCAATGTAGAGGTAATCCTAAGCAAGGAGAGATAATAGATTCATTATCCATTATTCATGAAAATCTATCTACTAAAATATAAGAGTAAGAGTTAAGAATACTTACCTTGAAGATAAACTAGGGTTAATTTTAAGAGGCTTTATAGGAAATCCTCTTGGAATTCTTTGGTAAATCTATGGAAAATTGATTTGCAGGGATAGTGGATCTTATATACATGATGGTGAATCCATTAGTATTCAAGAGGAGTGCAAGGAAACATAATATTCATTTTTTATTTTTTTGTACCATTATCGACTGCACCAAAAGAAGGATGCTAATTGAAATTGTTAAACTATGTTATCAAATGCCAAAACTGAATGATCAAGATAAATGGATATATCAAATAATACTACTAGAAGACATTGTTGAATGGCACTACTAAATGACACTACCGAATGGCACTACCAGAAGACACTACCAAATGGTGCTACCAAATGACACTACCAAAAGACACTATTGAATGGTGCTATTGAATGGCATTGTCAAAAGACACTATCGCATGACCTACTAGATGACACTGCCAAACGACACTACTAGAAGATACTATTAAACAATGATATGGTCTATCAGTTGTCATGTAGGTTATGTCATTTTATTTTAGCTTGTTGCCTATTAGGTGTTATTTGATATCATGGGGTGGTTGGTGAAAGTATATTTTTATGGTTACCTATGGTAGCCTATGTACTATATATATGTGGTGAATTGAAGGGTAAACAAAGAAATTATTATAAATGGATAGTGATATAACCCACAAAATAATTTACATTCCTAAATTTTAGGCAATTCGGACCTATGTAGTGACCCTAAAAAATTGCCAAAAATAAAATTTAGAAATTGAAATATTCATGAGTTAATGAATATTTGTTGCTAAAATTTACCATGAGATGAACCCATTGAGCCTGAACCTCTCCCTTGGACAATGGTGCTTTGTAAGAGGTTGTTGTGTATTGTTGAAGAAGCTAAGGATGGACACTAGACTAAAGTATAGCCAAGGACATCCTAATGAATCTCAAGCTTTCACAAGACAAATGATCTCCTCCAATAATCATGAAACCCTAAACAATGACTCCTCAATTAGATTGGTGGAAATGCCAATAAATAAACATAAATAAATGATTCTCTCTATCGTAAAAGGGGTGAAAGAGGAGTATATATACCCTGATTTGACCCTAAGCCCTTCTTAAATTTTAGCTAATGTAGTCAACCAAGTTGACCTTGTTAGTTGGAAAATAGAGCTGTTAAGTACCAAATTCAGTCAGCCTAGGCTGACTCATTCCCATAACATGCACTATTCCTAGAACTAGGTCGATCCATTCGATTGCATTCAAAAATTGGTAAAAAGGGGATTTGTTTGGGTAGGGGCTACTTAAGGTAGTGAATTGATTTAGAGAAGAGTGTAGGTAAGGTGTTAAAGCTTAGGCAAATGTATAGGATGGGTTTGTATTAGTTTTAGGTGGTGGTATAGGGAACAAAAAATCTTGTGAAGCACTAAAGGTCTGCCCACTCCTTCCTAATGCACCCTTTAAGGTGTGCACTTAGAGAGGTTAAGGTTTAATGGGTTCCTAAAAGAAAAAAAGCATTAGTAATTGATAAAGTTTAAAAATATTGTGTGTATACATATACCCCACTTGAAGCTCATCACATGTCACATAGTTGTAACACAGGATGGTGCTTCAAGAAAAGACATAGTAACAAACAATGTTGAGCTAAATAAATTATAGTATAGAGCAATAAGATAATTGGAAGGAAAGAATTGAAAAATACATACCTTTATTGACTTTAGTGTTATAGAGTATAAATTATGTGAGAGAAATAGAGAGGCATCCAATGTAGGGAACATTAGGCAAACCTGCAAAATGAGGTAAAATTAATTTTTTTGAAAAAAAATACATATGGTATGTAGAAAAATTCTCTACGATTTTAGGATTTTAGAACATATTTTGGTTTAGAAAAAGAGCTAGTAGAAACAAATTTATAAGTAAAATTCAAAATCTGGTGGTAAATAATTGATAGTGAATTCTTTTTGGAATGGTAAATATAAACATGGTAAAGTTTATTCATTTATATTTTTGCCATTTTGAGAAAATAGAGCTCTGAGAGACCTAAAGAAACACATAGAGTGATAATGGTGAGGAGACAAAAGGTATGAGCTGAAGGATTCCTAGTGGTAGTAACTAGTATGACTTAGGGAAGTGATGCATTAAATTCAATTTATTGGTAATTTTTATTGAAAATTAAGCTAGTTATGAAAAAGTAGACATTAGGGAAATACTGTGTAGTAAAGTTAGCCCTAGGAAATTTTTAGGTAGAGTGGGAATTATGTAGGTCAATGGGTAGGAAGTAGTAGGTAAAATAAATGCCTAAGGCATTAATGATAATTAAGTGAAAAATCATCACAAATTTTGAATAGGGTCGGCCATGTTGACTTAGTTCAAATTTGGGTGGGATTGTATTATGGATGATTGTGTATGAAGTGGCTAACATAGTTCTTTGGTATGTGGTTGACCACATATGGGAGGGATGACTTAGTTAGAAATGGCTGACTTAGTTAAGATATGGGGCCGACTTCATAGGAAGTGGCTGATTTAGTTTATTGGCAAGGCCAACTTCGTAGGAAGTGGTCGATTATGTAGAAAAGTGGACCAACTTAGTTTTAAGTGTTTGAATACATATTAAACTAGGTTGACTTAGTTTTAAGTGGTTGATTATCTTGAAAATAGGGCTGAATTAGTTTTAAGTGGTCAAATTCATAGAAAAGGGGTGTAAAAGTGACAAAAATAGGTTGACAAAGTAGTTAATTTTTGAAATTAAATATTTTTAGAATGTATTTTTATTTTTTTGTATTGATGTCTAATACATTTTATGTTTGGCATTTTATAAAGGTGATGAAAATTCTAGCATTTAGTGAATGCAACATGGATACCAAATTTACTAGAGAGATTTTTAGATGATGATTGGGTAGGGTTAGCCTCCTTAGGATTTGGAGATATGATGGAGATGTGAAGGATCCCCCTGAGTGTTAACTTACTCATCATATTCCTTAGAGCATGGGAGTGACTAACCAACACTTTCATATGGGAGGTGGATGGGGATATGATATAGGTGTGGATCACATTAGAGGATGTCCATGCTCTGATTAGATTACCCATTATAGGTAATCCTTTTATCTATGGTGTCCTAGAGTCTAAAATTAATAAGTGAGCCTTAGCTCTATGGGCTACAGGGTCAGAGAGATATTTTAATGGGTTACATGTATGCTTGTTTAATGTATATATATCAAAATTTGTTGACATATAAAAGGCCATGATAGGGATTGTGACATCATGTGTGATTTGTCACAAGTCAAATGGGAAGGTTCCATTATATGCGGTGACCTTATGTTAGTTTATTTTGGATCAGGGCACACTTTATGACCTGGGATCAATTATTTGGGTATAACTAGTGCATGATATGTATGGATACTATCTAGAGGGTAGAATATTAATGGACATGTTATTTTAATGAGTAGTTGGATAGATGAGAGGTTCTCAATGTACCGACTAGTTGGGTTGTCCCATGCTATAGATGACAGGCTTCTTCATGTGGTTAAGTGGTGACAGGACCATGCAGTATGTGTGTGTTGTATACCCCACCAATGTAAATAGTTACACATGGTGAGATTATATGGTACTCATATACAAATATTGTGGCTAGTTGGCCATCTTGGGCTACTGGTGCTATTAGCTTGGGTCACACTCACATTGCTGGTCACTATACATGGTGGGTAGAGCCATACCTTGTTGCTCATGTTCTTAGATAGTTTGGCCTATAACATCCAATAGATCCTTTAATGGTGCCTAATTTTAGGCATAATATGCTAGGGAGTTAAGGGTATAAGTGGTGTGAGTGTAGCAGTGGAGATTCCCATGATTCAACCACATCAATTGAGACCATGGACTAGTTTGCATCAACAATAGAGGGTATCTTAACTTAAGGCTAAGGAGCTAGTTATGGTAGATGTGGATATGGTTGGTGTTAAGGGTGAGGATGTGGGTATGGCTAATGCTGAGCCATAATAGGCATTACATGTTATTCCATAAACACAAAGTAGATGAAGACACTGTCAAGGGTGTTGGAGACATAAGATGGAGAAGCTACACATGGAGATCCTATGGTGTAGGATATAAAGAGTTACATGATAGAGAGACAGTTTTGGAGAGGAACTCAATATGCACAGGTTATTACTCTAGGTTTTTTAGTTATTCAAAGGTAGGATATGATGGATGTGCTAAGTGGTCATGCTAACAAGGAGACTATTGTTGGTGACATTATTGTTGGTAAGTAGTTGTTTATGTTTTGAGTATTTGATAGATCACTAGATGTATAGTTGTAGATTTTCTTTGTGTCGATAGATGCTTTGGATATTTAGATATATATATGTGATATCTAATATACACTTGGTTTTTATTTTGTAGATACTATTGAGGAGGAATTTATATGGGGTGCAATATTTTAGGATGCACACCATGATATTTTGGATGGAGTGTTATTACATCGTGATACTACTACCATGGAGGATACTATTGTACCATATATCCCAACTTATTCTAGCTAGTTTTAATTGGTTGGGGAGGCATCTTGAGAGCTAAAAACATGAGGGTATGGTCTATAGCTACCCCTGGGAGTGGGAGATGGAAAGGCACAAGCTTGGTAGGCATTGGCCTAAGAGTATACTACTCATGTGGCCAATACTATAGAGTTAGGACGTGTACAGGCCTAAGTGGAAAATCTATAGGGATAAGTTGATGGTTTTATATCCTATACTACCTCATTAAATTGGAATATTTAGAGGGGATAGTCATAGGCATCTATGGGTAACGTGGTTCGACCATTACATAGGCATGATCGAACACAACCTTAGAGCTATTTGATATTGTACTTGTACTTTGTATTATGTTGTATCAAACTCTTGATATATAGGAATATGGTCAATTTTTGGTTAATGAGTTGTATTTGTATCATGAATGTATGTATTTATTTTATTTATAGCACATGTGTTTTAGTTTGCGATGTATATTCTATGGGAAAATATATGATGTCTTATTTCTTTTCTAGTATTATGTGAAACACATACATGGTTAAAAAGAAAACATAGAATTTGGAGAAGTAGATAAATAATCTCACTAATGTAATACACACTAAATTATGATGGGAAATGTGTAAAATAAATTAGATGAAAATTATAGTAAATGGTAAAATGAAGTAAATAGATAATGTTTATAATAGTGTAAAGTAGAATAAAAAAAAACCAAATTAAAACAAGATAAATTATATTAAGTCAAGATGGAAGTATGAAAAATTTGTAATAAAATAAAAAATATATTATGTCAAAAAGTAATCACATGAAATCAAAACAAGATAAATCATACTAAATCAATATGGGAAATATGAAAAATTTGTAATGAAATGGAAATCATGGTATATCAAATGTTTGAAAAGTAATGGCACCAAATCAAAACAAGATAAATCATACTAAATCAAGATGGAAAGTATGAAAAATTTGTAATAAAATTGAAAACATGTTATATCAAATGTTTGAAAACTATTCACACCAAATCTAAATAATATGAATCATACTAAATCAAGATGGGAAGTATGAAAAATTTGTAATAAAATAGAAAATATGTTATGTCAAAAATTAATCACACTAAATCAAAACAAGATAAATCATACTAAATCAAGATGGGAAGTATGACAAATTTTTAATAAAATGGAAATCATGTTATATCAAATGTTTGAAATTTAATGGCACCAAATCAAAACAAGAAAAATCATACTAAATTAAGATAGGAAGTATGGAAAATTTGTAATAATGGAAAACATGTTATATCAAATATTTGAAAAGTATGAAAAAAAAACTTGGCTATCAAGATTTGATAGTTATTTGTGTGACTAATGGTATAGAAGTTTGTATGAATATTTTGTGAGGAATGCTTGGTCTTATCCATGGTCTAATATTGTAACTCACAAAGGGAACACCATTGAGGTGAAATATGAGATATGATTATTAGGAAATAAGGATAAATTTGTGATGAATGCCTTGTATTATCCAAAGTCTTATACTACAACTCAAATATTGAATAAATTTTAAGAGTATGATCAATTAACAAAGCATATTCATCAAGGAAGAATATTGGAATTGTTGTAGTGCATAAAGGGAGTGGAATAAACATGACATAGGCATTTACCATGAAACCTTAGGAGACTTGAGGTGTATTAAGAATATAGGAATGTGCCAATAATTTAGTGACCCTCAAATACAAAAGATATTTGTTCACAATAAACAAAAAAATTTATGGAAAAATAAGTGGATTATTAAGATCAAGTCATGAAGGTTATATGTACAAGAAAATTAAAATGGACCTACCTTCCCACAACGTGTTCCTCATTCCTCAAGACCCATTATAAAGTCATCATTCTACTACAAAGATTAGGTACTTACATGAGAAAGTAGGTAGCACTATAGATAATTTTAAATTATCCTATCCTAGTCTACTAGCCTACCACACCTCAATAGACCTCAACTCTATTATGAGGCCAACTATGGAGTTTGAGCTTTGATTAGGAATATTAGATGTGTTATAATTCACATCTTTTGGTGTGATGTGGAATTTTTTTTTGATCATTTCATTTTGTTTAAAATGATTTGGCTTTTAAATTTTTATGGATTTTGTAGATAACCAAACATGAATGACAAAAGTGACACACATGGATAAGCTTTAGGTTTTGGTTATAAGAAATTAGATATATAGAGAGATGATTGGCTAAACAATTTGGCTTTCCTATAAGCTAGTATGTGGTCTCAAATGTCAATCATATGTGTGCTTAATATGAGAAGGGAAATAAAGGGAACAAATAAAGATCAAAAGAGATCTATGTATATAATGATACAATGATAATTATGCTTGTTAACTGATCATATGGTAAAAATAAGATATTATGGGGATGTGGGATTAATAACCAAGTCACAATAATAACTAACTTTATTTTAACTGAAGATAACAAACAATCATAAAAGTATAAAGAGAGAAAAAGAAATCCATGTGAAAATAATTATAAACCATAAATATAAGTTGGATAAAATTATAATGATAATCCATAAGAGATCATAAAAAGGATGTAGATAAATGAGACCAAATTAAAATGAAAATAAACATATCCAATGTATAAATAATTGTAAATAAAGGCCAAAACATATAATAATGTGATAGAACACCATGATGTGTTGACAAATGCTAATAATCTCACTACAAATATCATCCGTAATATCTGATATATCCTTATGTAGCTAAATTATGACATTAATCAGAGTCTCATCAATATTCATAAACATTCATGAGAAGAATTCATTTTGTCTCATATCTATAGAAAAATTAGGTGTGTTAAAACAATGATTATGCTCATGAGGCACCTCTTGTGTGGGATACTCAATGCTAGGAATGCAACTAGTATCCTAAAATCTGTGAGGAGATGTAGGTGGTGAGGAAGGAGAAGCCTTTGCCCATAGATATACTAGAGAGGGAGGTTGAGGCAATGAAGGCATAGGCCATGGAATATATTTAATATTCTAATTAATTACTTAAAATCTATTAGTATGGTGTGTAGTGCATTGATTCTAAAGATAATATACTTCCCCATATTTAGGGATATACTCCAAAAGTAACTTAGGAGGTGGTATAGTTTTGTATTTATTCTATAATATGGATGGGAAAACTATATAAATGTATTAAATTAAATTTAAATAATGAGTATAAGAATGATTATGTGTACCATGAAATCAATAAATGCATCTATTAGTAGACGATGAAGGTCTACTAGCTAAGAGAGTAGAGGAAGATGCTTGCTACTGCTAATGTATATGACAATCCTTGGTCCAATGACCAAAAACTATATGGATTTAATAATAAGGCTCATATACCAATTGTGATGGTAGAGGACCAAGATTAGGTAATGGTATAATGCCATCACCAAGGAAGAAGCCAGAGTGGGATCTAGACTAGGTTCAGTCATATGCATAGATGACTTTGTAGCATGTTGAATTAGAGTGGTTGACATCTCAAGAGGAATAAAATTGGAGGGATCATGGTATCTATAAAAATGGTAAAGTTCCATCTTGGCATAATCCATAAGTATACTCCTGAGAGGTTTAAAAGTGAATAGAGGTGTAGTGAGTGTGTGCTCCATCTTTGACTTGTGAATAATAGAAGAAAAAAAAATATCAGGTACTATAGTAGGAGAAATAACTATGGAAATAGAAGTGAGAGAGTTTAGTAAGGAAAAACAATATATAAACACTTTTGCATTTTTATCTTGCACAAATCTAGATAAAAATGGGTTGTCTAAAGAATATCCATCATCATAATTAGGTGTATTTAAGTCAATAGTACATGCATCAAATATTTTATCATCCAAATAAGCATGGTGAATAAAATGTGTCATTTTAGTTAGGGTAACCAATATTTCATCCAAAGGTTGTTGATGAGAGCGAGGTCACAAAGAAGGAGGTAATTGAGAAATGATGTTAGGAGAGAGATCATATGTTTTGATCTTTAAACTTATCTCATCTAGTTCATCATCGTCTGAGTCTATAAATTTAGGAGGAATGTTTCTTATAATTAAAGATGACCATTATAACCTCAAGTAGAGTTGAAAGTAAAAATATAATTTTGTGATTCATGAAATGGAATGCTAGGTAGAGGTTCAAGGGTAAGTATTTTGAAAACACCTTGTTCTTGGAATTGTTAAAAATTCCAAGGGTTCATGTCACCTTGAATCTTATAGATAGAACCATTATAGGTAAATTTAACATATTGGAATGAAAATAAGGCAATTATTTTCATGCAATATGTCCAAGGTTGATCAAGTAATATATTATATGATGGTGGAAAGTTAAATATCATAACTTTCACATGAACAGTGATAGGAGGAATGATGAAAAGAATACAAACACAACCTAAAAGATGCATTTATCTTCTATCATATCCTTGACATGTAATTTAAATGGATTTAAGATTACATTAATAATATCTAAGTGTTTAATAAAATCAAAGGAATAAACACAAGTGCCTGATCCTTCATCAATTCAAGCATGTTTGACTTGGATATCTCCTATTTATTAATGAAGAGCCACAATATCTCCTCAAGAATCATGAAAGATAGAGGAAATTTGAGTGAAAGAGAAGTGTCTACTATTTCATCAACATAGATAGATATTTCTTGAAACTATTGGATAATTCTATCTTCATATCTGTTGGGACCAACATACCCCCATTTTTTGAAAATTAGGACCTTTGAAAAACCTTGATAGTTGAACATAAAATATGGCATGATAGGGTTATTTTTAGAATTTGAAGATCATACAATTTATCAAAATAAAGCTTACTTGGTTATATTTTGATTTAATTTTGACTAAAAATACTAATAAATGGTCTCTATTGCCTTTAGTTGCAGGTTCCATGGTGTTTGTCCCTTGGAAATTCATGTTTTAAAACCCTAATAGAACCCTCATTTCAAATTTGAATATTGGTGGGAATCAATTGGTAGGAACCTTTTAAAATCCATTTTTAGACCTAAGTATAAAGTTCATATTTTAAGCTTAGTCATGTTTTTAAACATGACTAAAGCTTAGCCTAAAATACTTGGTCCCCTTTGTCATTTCCCCCTTTAAAGTTCCTTATATGCCTAACTAATATTCATTTTGTAGGGTCCCTTTTAATTTTTTATAACTTAACCTAAGGTTTTAACCATAATTCCCCATTGTATTTATTAATACAAATGGGACCTTAGTCTTAACATCTTAGCTTAAGTTCTGGTTCCCTGAGTCTACTTTTATGTTAGTTTGGTCCCTTATTCATATCTTAGCCTAAGGTTTTAATCCTAAGGCCTCGACATATTTATTAAAACAATCAGGAACTTAGTATTAACACCTTAGCCTAAGTATTTTTATCACTGTGGTCCTAACTTAATTTCCTTGCATCTTGTAAAATCTAACAACGCTCACTTTATCATGGCATTTGATCCAACAGAGTGAGAAAAGCTTGAAATTCGATTTAAACAATCTAAATCTTGGATGATCAAATGGTATGAGAAAAATTGATAAAATCTTGCATATAACCCCTCAGACCAATCATATTCAAGCCCTCAGATCATGATCAATGGTTCTAGCTTCATCATGAGGACCTGATAAGCTGGAGTTAAGCACAGTTGAAAAGTAAAAGGATTACAAAAGAACCAAATTATTGACACACAACACCTTAGCATTTGAGGATTAAGAAGCAAAGGGACCCACCTGATAGAAACAACCAAGCATAATTAAGCTCCTAGATCATGATCCTACAACTCTCACTACATCACAAATTTTGATTCGATGGAGTGAATCAAGTCCAAGATCCTTAGAAGCCCCATGGAGGTGCCAAGTGGCACTCTTGCATTAGGTCACAATAATTTTTTGAGATTAAAATTGACATTTACATGACCATCATTTGATGTTTGAAGGATGTATTTGATGTCCACGTGACCTTCAAATTTAAATTCATCAAATTAAAAGCTTCACTAACTTAAAATTGATGTTCGTGTGACCACCATTCAGTGTCTACAAGGACATATTTGATGTTTGTGAGACCATCAAATTTAAGCTAATGAATTATTCAGCTTGGGATCAAAATGCACTCCAAAACCTTGCTAAAATGCTTAGAAATTGCTTTACAAGCTAAGGGAAGTGATAAAAAAATGCTTAAACACTAGAAATCTTCAATCTACAAAAATGGAAATGGTCTTATGGTTTAAGTATATATAAAACAAACCTAGTCTAAGTCTATACTTTAAGGTCCCAATGACATTTTATTCAAACATCATGAACCTTAAACAATAGAATTATACTAAGTCTTATTTAGAAAAGAGAGGCCTTTGTTACGTAGGACTTAGATGAAATGATTTCTAGTTAAAGGTTTTAATGTGTTTTGTCAATACAATAAAATCCTATTGTTATTAGACCATTATGTCATGTTGATCCTTTTGAGCATATTTTATAAGCCTTGACATAAATATTTTAGACCAATGCATATATTATGTTTATTTAAACATAATCTAAATGTTGGCTTGAAACATTTAGCCATGGTCCCCTTTGTATAATTCAAAAAACTTAGACGTAAATCCTTTAGCCTAAGGTTTGCTTCATGCTTAATAAACAGGTAATAAACTTTAGCCTAAGGAATTTAAGCCTAAGTTCCATTTTAATAATATACTAACTTAAATTTTGGGCATCTTTGTAGATCAAAATTTTTTGCTTTGTCATTGGAAGATGATCTAATGATGTGAGGCTCCCATAGAATTTTCAATGAGGCCTCGAGATCCCACAAGCTCGATGCATGGTGAAAGTGTATTTGAAGCAAAGCTAATAGATGATCTGATGGTTCATGAATTATCATTGGAAGATGATCCAATGATGCGAAGGTGCTCATGACTTTTCAAAGGCCCATGAGCTTACTACTTGGCTATTGCTCATTCAATAAAGGATTGACATATGATACACAACATGGGAAAGGCACGCAAAGACACCAAGTGTCATAACCATGAGGCTTAGAATAGAAAGGATCCAATCACAAGCAAGGGCCTGGATTACAATCAATGGATCATGATAATGTAGGATTTTGATCCAATGGTGTGAAGTAAAAGAGGGTATTTTAAATACCAATGACTAGTGCTCAAAGGCATTTATGAAAAATGCCATGAAAGGTCTAGACCAATGCCACAAAGGTGCCAAACAAGTAGAAAAGGATAAAATTAAAGATCTTGTGGGCTCAAAAATTTAAAGGTATAAAGGTAAAGGTCTAAATCAAATCCAAGGCATGTATAAGTTGAAGTTTGATGTATCCTACCATTGAAGATCTGAAACCCTAAACCCTAAATAAAAGTGACCTAATTAAATTTATTTGGTCATAATTTGATCTAAGAAGAGATTGATTGTGTTTTTATCACAAAAGAGCTTTCAAAAAGACCAATTTGTGAACCAGTGTGAACAATTTGAAGAAATAGGGACCATGGCAGCTCATAGACAATAATTGAAGGAAGAGACTAAAGTCTACTTATCGATAGACAATGAAGGATGAATCTTCAAGGACATCAAATTATACCTTGTAACCCTAAATCCTAGGTATTAGGAATTTGTCTAAACTCTTCATGGTGGAGGAATTGAAGCCCATTACAAAATAAGAGCATAGGATTATTGTGGTGAGTAGAATGCATTATGAATTGGTTGCTATCCAGAGGGTTGAACTCCACCATGGTGATGGAAAACCCAACATACTACATTGTATAGACATCCTTACTCTTATCTTTATTTATTGTAGGGTAGATAATGAATAGATCATCAGGGAGGGAAATTCCAAGAAGATAGCCTATATTTCACCTGTAGCTTTTGAGATATATTATAATCTCCCTCTTTCCCATGTAGACCTATCCAAAATTGAGGAATGGACCAACAAACATGACCTAGACTCTATTTTTAGGCCCTATCTACACCAAGGACCCCATATCTTTAAGGACTTTGAGGGTAAAATCCCAATAGTCCAATTTAGGTAGGGCATCAGAGTTATAATGACCTTGTTAAATTGAGCCTTTGGAGTCCCCTCAACCACTTATGTGAATAAAATCTGGGTCCCCTATGTACATTTCATGGTGGAACAAAAGCTCACACTTCTAATTGGAGATTTGATCAGTGTCTTCTTGGCCAAACAATTCACTGTCATAAAAAAAAGACATCTAAGTAGTTTTACATGATATCATACCTATTAGATACCATACTTGCCTCAATCAAATTATTTGGTATTAGAAATTAGATTCCTAAGGGAAAAACTACCATTTCCCACCATTACTCTAAATTTCATATCTTTAAATATACAAACCATATGTAATTTATTTGTGACTATGTCTACCCAACCATAATAGAGGCTATCATAGGTGTTCCCATGCCTAGGGTCTACCCACTTATCAAGAATTATGTTGAAATGATGGGTGACATATGGTACTACCCTATCTACACAATTATCAGGATTGAAGGGATCATGTCCCAACCTTACAGATTGCCAATATACATTCCAAGTAAGCTTGATGAGCAAGAAATTTCCTCCTAGATCATCAATGGAATTGATGGGATTTACAAAGAAAAGAGGAAGGGTATTCTCCACCCTTCCCTCTAACCATTGAAAGAACTATTCTTCAAGATTGGAAACAAGTTGATACCATGGCCAAGCACAAGGATTCATTTGGATTTTAGCTTGATGAACTCAAGATGTGGGATCCTAAGAATATAGTGAGTATCCATTTAAAGGACAAGAAGATCCCCAAGCCTGAATACAAGCATTAACTCAATGTTCATGACATCATCTATATCAAGGCCAAGAATTATGAAGAGGTGTTGGCCGAGATCCAAGGGCACAACATCAAATTAGAGCACATATTGACCAAGGATGACAAGCAATCTGAAGAGGCATGTAAAATGCATCCTTTATAATATCACTTGTTACTTAGACCATTTGGGACTACCCAAGAATAACCTCAAGGAGAACAACCATAGCCTTAGGGATACATTGTACAAAGATAGGATGAACAAAGCCATGGAAAGGAGAAAGTGGGAGAGGTGAAATTGGAAGAAAGAACTAGAGAGGGGTCCTCATCTTTAACACTCCCACAAAGTTCACCTTCCCTAATTTAGTACATAGATATGATAGCCTTACAGCCAGAAGAGACACTTGAGGGTGCTCTCAACAAATTTGTAGAGGCATATGATATTGACAGGGAATAAACATTTGTTTGAAGAGACTTAAGTCCAAGTAGGGGAGTCTGAAGAAGATAAAGGAAAAGAGAGTGTCCCTGTAGCATCCCAAGAGAAGAGGAAGGTAGGTCTAGCATTGGTCCCTATTGGACCAAGAAGGAGACCGGGATTGACCTTTACTCACCCCACTAGTGAAGTCAATCTATTTAGTGATGAATTATCAATTCATGGACTAGTCATCCTTGATTGGTTCATTTATGGAAAATTTAAAAAGATCCCTACTCTTTCCCATTCATGGGCCATGACAAATGTGGATATGCATGATGAAATAAGGCCATGGATTAGGGCCATGGTAAAAGAGAAATAAGAAAGGAGAATTGTGGTCACTCTAGGACCAAAAGGTAAGAAGATGAATGCTCTTGGAGCATCAACTAGCACTGATGTAGAGATCTTAAAGCCTCTAAAATTCATAGTCATACACAACTGTGTAATTTAATACAAAGACAACTATATTGGAGAGGGTTACCACCAAGACAACCATGGTGGGATTAGAGGAATTCACCTTCCAAAAGGTGCAGCCCTTTATAGGATTAACCCCAGTAGTAGGGCATTAACTAGGTGAAGCTGCCATTCATAAAGAAGATGTTGAAAGCTTTATTGAAGCCTAGTCAACACAAGCAAAAGTAGGGGTCAAAAGAATGAAATAGAGGATCTATAATTTAGAAATGGAAAAATAAAACTTGGAGACATGAAATTCTATCAGTACCTAAGGTAATGACCAAAATTCTTGATGAGTCATTTTATGACATGTTTGAGGCACTCAAAATAATGAAGTTGAGGCAGAGTGCATTAGCATAATAGAGTGCATTAGCTAAGGCCTTGGTCACCAAATGGTAAGCCTCAAAGGAAAAAATAGCCAAAATTCTCAATGTACAAGCAAGGAAACATATCTTAGGCTTTAAAACCATTAATTTAGGACACTTGATCACAATTCTAGGAATTTTGGTTGACAAGGTTCAGAGTTTGAGTACATAGAATAATAATGTGGAAAGACTCATAAAAGATGATAAGGAGCTGATTGCAAGGATTGAATAGCTATTTGGGACTATGCTTATAGATCTTGCATAACCCACTACCCTTGGAATCATAAGTGATGAATAATTTAAACATAAGGCTACTTTGATGACTCAAGAAATTAAAGAAAAGAGCCAAGGCAAATCTGGCACTGATAACAGTAAGAACTTATACATGATATTCAATGATAGAGAGAGGATAAATGAAGCTAGGAGTATTAAATAAGCCATGGTTAGGAATGACAGAGAACTCAAGGACTTGGTATATCAAGAGGAGCATATCTTGAAGCCCACTATAGATCTAAAGCTAGTTGATGAGCAACATACTAAATCCATGAGCATACTCCAACAACAACAAGTAGAGGCCCCACCAGGAAATTAGACAATATTTTATTTTATAGAATTTTATAAATTTTTGAAATATAATACTCCATTGTAAAGGCATATGCTATTTTTTTAGAATATTTCCCTTAGGTCAATCTAATTGTAGAAAGTAAGTGTATTCTAGAACCATCTTAGGAAGGCCATATATCCTTATCTTTTGTACACCTATGCATTATAATTGACCAATATACTACCTAATCCTTCTATAAAGGCATGCATTACCATTTTTAAAGGAAGAGAATTTTGAGTAAATTTTGTACACTTAAGCAATTAATATAATCAAGAAATTCTACAAAGATTTCCACATTTTGATATGTCAATTTATAATATAGCTTTTCTCTTACTTACTCATTTATGTCTTGGATTTGAATGCTGTCTTTGAATTCTAAGTTGCATTTTCTAATCACAGGGTTTTTAATTTGTGCATATGCTATATTAGTTGGAGGATCTTAGGTTTTGCTTCACTTCATTTTAATCTATATTTAGATGTGCAAATGTTATTTGATTACAATAGTAAATCCTTAAAGTAAACCTGGTTCTTACTTGTGACTCTTTACATTATCCTTTGAAGTTTGCCTGGTATATAGTGAAATTTGAGCTTAGGCTATGTTACATTATATAGTGGTTGAATGTTTAATCATTTGCAATTGATGCTTTGTCATGATGTTTGAGACTAAAATTGGCAATCACTCATTTATTTTCTGCCTTAACCTTCTCTTTGCCCCTTTTTTACATCATACCACTCTAGTTTAAATATCATTATAAATATCCACTTAGATTAGTCTGTAGCTTAAATCTAGATCACAATTCACTAAGTATTAACATAGATTCCCTAAAATTTACAAAAGATGGACCATGATGGCTCCCAACCATCACTCATTATAATTTTGTGGGACACCAATACATATCTCTACCACTATTTTACCATAGCTGACATCAAGTTGCCATAACCTACTAATCATGCTTTGAATTCATTAAATTCTAAAATGAGAAGTGTTCTTTAAACACTAAGGAACCTTCTATTAAATTTAGAGGAATCAACAAGCCAGTTCCTCATTGGTGCTATAATTTATAATGATATTTAAACTAGAGTGGTTTGTAGCTTAAATATAGATCATAATTCACTAAGTATCAACATAGATTCCTTGCAATTCATAAAAGACAGACCATGATGTCTCCCAACCATCACTCATTATAAATTTGTGGGACACTAATACATATCTCTGCCACTATTCCACCATGGGTGACATCAAATTGCCACAACCTACTACTCATGCTCTAAATTCATCAAATTCTAAAATGAGAAGTGTTATTTGAACACTAATGAACCCTATGGTATATTTAGAGGCATCAACAACATTCTGATAATGTAGCTTCTTTCCCCATGGGTGGAGGATGATGGATGTTTATTTTAAATAGTAATTACATTAGTCTATTACGATTATGAGGGGAAGTTCTCATAAGTTCTAAGAAAGGAATTTGGTATGGAAGATGAGAAAGTTACACTATAGGATTACTTTCATCATAATCTGTTCGAGGATTATTAGATAAAGGTGCATAATGTTGTAAAAAAAATCATTGAAGGGGGATTTGATGCACATTGAAAGTTTTTTTGATAAGGTGTATTTAGTTTAGGTTTGGTTGAACTAGGTTGATATATCTTAGGTGATGTAGTTGTTTTCGTAAGTGTTTCTTATGTTTGAATGGAAGAAAATTGATGTGAAGTTTGAGGGATATCTACTTTTGGTATCTAATCTTTTTTTGTATAATTTATATCAACTGTATGATAAGTATGGTTGATTTGCATTATTAGAGGTGATAGTTGTGTGTTTATTGGTTCCACATGCCCCAATTCTATGAGATGTGAAGGGTAAGTGTCTTGAACAATGCAAAACTTGAGAGAATTATTATGGTCAGAAGCTGGGTATTATTCAATATAAGAAACTACTCTCCTCATATTATTCATGTTAACCACATTATCATCATTGATGTTAGGATCTATGGTAATCTTTATGTTCTCAGTAGTAGGGGTAGGTTGATTAGTGCTATATTGATGGTTAGGAAGAGGATATTTATAGATATTTAGATGAGCATTGGCTTGATATAAAGCTTCATTTTCAGTTTTGGTTTCATGAGCCTTAAGTGTTATTTCATAGGTTTGTTGACATTTACGTATAAGTGATTCATGGTCAAGGTTGGGTCCAAGGAGAAAGTCCATAGCAATATTTCTCAATTGGAAACAAGTTTCATGAGAATGACCCCAACTCACATGAAACCAACAAATTTTTTTGGGATCATACTAGTGTTTCATATGAGGTGTAGGGTCAAGATATCATGGTGAGGATCATGGAAGACACCTTTGAGATTGTGCTAAGGAACATGATTTGTGCACATCCATATTATGTTGTAGAGGTAATGAGAAGCAAGGATGAAAATTGTTATTAGGTGGAAGTGGAAGAGTGTGCTCCATTAAAGTGTTTGAAGTAATAATTTGGATGGTGTGTATGGAATCACATGTATCCATAACACCATCATTTGTTGCGTGTTAGTTTTTAGCTTTGATAAGCATGCAAGTTTTCATTGGAGGGTGGGAAGGTTAAAATTGATGTATAAGTAAATATTGACATATAGCTTGGTCAAGGGCCACTTCCAAATATTTTGGGGAAAGAGTCCTAATGTGGTACTATAATTTAGGATGAAGAACATTAGTGAATAACTGGAAGAGGTTCTCATCCACCATGTTATCCTCAATTTTATTAGATAAGGTTTTCCATTGTTAAATGAAAACTTGTGCCATTTTGGATTCTAATTGTTTATAGTTGATAAAATGGGCTAAATTATTTTTAGGAAGGTCATTAGTTTGGAATTATTGAACCAATGCATTGACCAAGTCTTCTTAAATAGTGATGGAGTGGGTTTTAAGTTGATTATATCAATCTAGAGCATCTTCAAAGAGAGTTTTAGTTAAGAGTTTGGTTGTAGTGAATGTATTAAGTTTAACCTAATATTTGTATAGGTTTCCAAAAGTTTTGAAGTGTAAGGTAGGATACATGGATCCATTATAAGTGATAGTGGGAATTATACCTCCTATGTCAATGTTTAAAATTTAAGGTACAAGAGGTTAATTTTGTAACCATGTGCATCCCTAAGGGGAGGTGGGAAGGAAATATGATATGGTACTCCCCATTGAGTATGTTGAGGTTAATTTTGGAGATGCAATAAGTGGTTTTGCATCTACATCATTTGGTTTGTATTATTGGTTTGAAAAGTAGCGATTTGGTTGAAAGTTTGTAATAGTAGTTGATTAGTTTGAGCACTATTTTGACTAGTAGAAGCAACTTTAGATGCATTATTATGTTGTGAGGTATTAATAAGTTGGTATGCATTAGTAGCATGAAATCCAGTAGTGGCATGAGAAGTAGTAATATCATTAGAAGTACTAGTTGTAGTAAATCCATTATGTGTTGAATGAAATTGGTTATTAGTGTGGGTGTTTGGGGTAGGCCCACTAAAATATACGCTAACCATGTTAGTAAAAATACTTGGAATGGAGGTGAAAGAAGACATGGAGGATGACATCATAGTGTTAGAAAGAGAGATTATGGAGGGTAAAGGTGTGGATGAAGCCATTAATTGACTTGCCCTAAATCTTGTGGAAAAGCTAGGTGAAGGTGAATGGGGTTCTCCAAAATGAGCTCCCATCATGATGTTATAAATGACTGAAGGATCATTAAATCTATGTTGAGAATTTTCATTGATGAAAAGAATCATTTCATCCATGTATTCAAGATTATTTTAGTCTTCCACCATTTTTATAAATAATGGATTAAGTGACATAAAATAGGGAGGAGTTCTATAGTTGGTAGTTCTAGTAGTAACATTGATGTTACTTTGATTCAAGTTGGTTATCATAAAATATGGCTTAGTATCTTTGTTAGGATTCATAAAATTCATCTTGTTGGTTTGATTTTGCTCTATGACATTATCATACAAATGTTCCATGATGAAATGGGGAAGTTAAACACTTACTAAAATGAGAAGAAATGGTTATTATACTAAGTTGAATAGATTGACTATGTTTTTAATAAGGTAAATAAAAAAATCTATTGGAAACTGAGTCGAATATGTCAACTATGTTTTGTGTGAGGATGAATAAAAATATCTATTGGAAACTGAGTCGAATAGGTTAACTGTGTTCTATAGGAAGACAAACAAAATTTCTCTTTTGAAAGTTGAGTCGAACATATCAACTATGTTCTATAGGAAAGAAAACATAAAAACTCTATTGGAAATTAATTCAAACAGGTTGACTATGTTCTATAGGATAATAAATAGAATACTATGCAAGAGATTGAGTCTACTATGTAGACTATGTTCTTTAGGTAGGAAAAATTTAGAATGTTATAAATATAGATGACTGAGTAGTAATTTGCACAAAAATAAGTTAAACACAAAGACAACTAGATTGATTGGGTTGATCTGGTTGCAACACAACATAAACCTTGTACCAATGCTAGGTAATACAAGTTTTGTAATACAAAATATAATTTTCAAACAATAAGAAATAACACTAAAATGTAAATGTTAATCTAATAATCAAACATTCTTATATGTTTTAAATTATTATTTAAAATGTGATAGGGCATTTGGATTTTCAAAGGAACAAATTAGAGGTAAGCTAAAGCTAGTTTTAGGTATGTTAAGGATGAAAGGGATCTGTATTGATGATACTACTAGCTTGGTATTTGGGCCTACCCCCTCACTTCACAATCCCACAATGATAAGGGTGTCGGGTGCTTTGTCAATATATACATCAACCACATATTTATTCTTGGACAAAAAACTAAGTCAACTTTCCCCTTGGTGATAAAATCTAAGTAGGTAGACCTAGGTAGAATTGATTAAAGGCTTATTTGATATTTTGTGATTTGATAGTGTGTGAAACAAGAAAGTGACTAATTCAATAAATTAACCTTCCCAGTTATACTATGTGCACTAATCTAAGAAATCAAGAAAATAAATAAAAAATTAATTAATTACCATCAATGTGAGTTAATTTCCTTTGATTTGAAAAAGACACTATATTAGGTCAATTGGGTCGACCTAGTATGCAAACAATACAAGATATAGTCGACTTGGTCAACCCTATCTATTGAAAAATAGTCTAAAAGAATGTAGTCAAGAAATTTGATTGAGTTTCCTAAAAAAAAATCAATTACAAAATCAAGTTGAGCTAGTTGAATTAGTTTACTATAAGGTTACAATTTTATATAACTAAAAACTAGGAAAAATAAAACTAAAATTTGATTGAAAATAAATAACTAAGCTAGTTAGAATGAACCTGATAATTAATACTAAGATGATTGGATCGATTTAGTAATGTACTAAAGATGTTGAATTTTTAATTTTTAGCTATATTGTCTAGATGAGGGTTTGAACTTACCAGATAGAATGTTTAAATAGAGTTGAACTAGTCAAATGAATTTGCATAAAATCAAATAGTCAAAATAATTGAAGGAACTATGTCGATATAATCGATCTAGTAATCTAAATATAAATTGTTAAAAAAAAGATAGGATGAAAAACTAAATTGATAGGATCGATCTAGTGTGCTAATATATAAGTTATGATCATAGAGAGATGAATAAGATCAACTGGCTTATCTTAATTAGAAAACCTATAAAATGATGCCCTAACTACATCAATCAATCAATAAAGTATAATATGACCTGCAAAGAGTATAAAACTAGGCTAATTAGATCAATCCAGTTGTCTATACAAGAAAATGACATACACATAGAGTCAAACTAAGTTGATTATATCAATTGAATATTAAGACCTATGCACACACTATTATACTAAGTTGACATAATCAATCTAGTAGTTTGAAAATGAAATTTAAAAATCTGCAAGGGTTAGTTCATGTCAGGTTTTCCAAAATGTATGCAAGAGAAAGTGAAGCTAATCTAAAAATCAATCCTAAGTTAGAGAAGATAAATCATCTAACTATACCACTGGTAATACTTAGATAATCGAGGTCATGACCAATATAGATCTGATAAACCTACCTAAGGGATATCTTATCATATAATATGGCTAGAGAGGGTTCCAAAGCCTCTAGTAAACTAATGCCATATAATAACCCTAGCTAGGTATGATAATGCAATAATAAAGTAAATATAATATAATGGTCACTAAATCTTGTGGCACAAATGGGGTATAAACATAAAAAATAAACATACAAATTAGAAACTCTAATAAAGTCAATGTAGAGGTAATCCTAAGCAAGGAGATACAATACATTCATTATCCATTATTCATGTAAATCTATCTACTAAAATAGAAGAGTAAGATTTAGGAATACTTACGTTAAAGACAAACCCATCGAGCCTCAACCTCTCCCTTGTCCAATGGTGCTTTACAAGAGGTTGTTGTGTATTGTTAAAGAATCTAAGGATGGACAATGGACTAAAGTCTAGCCAAGGACTTCCTAGAGAATCTCAAGCTTTCACAAGATAAAGGTTCTCCTCCAAGAAGCATGAAACCATAAACAATGAATCCTCAAGTAGAATGGAAAAAATGTAGATAAAGAAGCACAAATGAATGATTATATGTATTATACATGGGGTGAAAGAGGGGTATATATATATCTTGATTTGATCCTAAGCCCTTATAAAAATTTAACTGATGTAGTTAGTCCAGTCAACCTTGTTAGTTGGAAAATAGAGTTGTTAGGTCCCATACTATGTTGGCCTAGGCCAATTTTGTCTTATAATGTGCACTATTATCAAAACTAGGTCAAGCCATTTGACTGCATTTGAAAATGGTAAAAATGGGTTTTACTTAGGTAAGGGATATTTGAGGTGGTGAATTTATTAGAGAAGAGTATAGGTGAAGTGTTAAATCTTAGGGAAACATCTATGAGGGGCTGTATTGATTTTAAGTGGTGGTATAAGGAACAAACAGTCTTGCAAAGCACCAAAGGTCTACCTACCCCTTTCTTAGTGCACCCTTTAAGGTATGCACTTAGATATTTTAAGGTTCAATAGGTTCTTACAAGAGAGAACATTAGTAATTGATAAATTTTAAAAATATTATGTGTATACAAGGACCACTTAGTAAAAAATCCAAAGAGAAATATATTAAAAAAACTATAGAAAAAGAGATGCACATAACTAAAGTAAATATGCATTGCACAATACCAAATACACCAAGTGACCATGTATAATGGAAAGTGAAGGTGTAAATATGATAATAAAAACACCAAAAAAACTCAACTAATTAGAATATAAACCATACCTAAGTAAATATGCATAACTATGGATGCCACTCTTAGAAGCTAAAAAAAATTATTAAAGAATATTGGGAAAGATAAAGAACTAGAAGTGAAAGGTTAAACGTTCCTCAACAAGAGAAACAAGGAAACACACATGAAAAGTCTTAGGTAGAGAAATAAATGCAAAGAAAGTGAACTAAAAACCAAATGCATTAGAGTGCACAAACCTGGTAAAGAGGGAAGGTGCTAAGAATGTAGGCTAAAGGAATCAACTTAATTGTTAGGTAAGGTAAAATGAAATATGGAAAAAGAGAAAAGAGATAAAGTAAATATCAAGCTATCTTAAGAAAGCCTAATAACCAAAAATGCCTCAAAGGATGAGGCATAAAAACATAGGTAATAATACCAATGTGCCTAACACAAGGCAAAAACAAGAGTAATACTAAAGGAAAGATAAGGCACATACCATATAAAAGTAAGAATACTTGAGTAAAGAAAGGATAAATGATAGCATAAAAATATAGGATAAAATAAATGCAAGTATTAACAAATGGGAATAAGGATTTAATAAAGCTTTCCTCCAAAGTGATGAACAAACTAAATATATGTTTAATATAACTTTTATGAAAGGAACCAATATGGATGAAAAACTGTGTACATATGAAGAGAAAAGTAGCTGAAATAAACAAAGTCAACTACACAAATCTCTTTGGTAGCAACTTGGAAATAAGGTTGGAAGGCAAAAAAATATAAAATAATGAAAATAATTATGCTGAAGATTGAGGTAGATTCAAAAAATAATGGTAAGGGTGAAGAACCCTTGTAAAGAAATGAAATTTACTCCAAAGTGCCTACACAACTCATGAATCAACATTAAAAAAGACTAATTCTCTAATACCATGAAGGCTTTATGCCAATATCATGATTAGAAAATATTGAAAAATGTGAAAATAAAAGAAAATAAAAACTAATATTACCTCAAGAATGAAAGAAGCCACATAAAATGAGACATAAGTTTTAAAGTGGGAAAAATTCAAATTAAGAAAAACCCACGTGTTTATTAAAAAGGTTTGCAAACAACTATTCTAAAAATAAGCATATAATACAAAAGAATAGAGAATAAAAGAGAGATTGAAGTGAATAAAATAGGAGGATAGGGATCTTTTAATAGAGCAAGAGGAATAATGGGGAGTTAGGAAGAATCACATCATGACCTTACAAGACCTCCTTAGTGTGTGCCAAATGTCATATTCCCCAAAGAGTGAAGGTAGGTCTGTGACATGTGGGGGGAGGAGTTACTTATGAAAGTAACTCATAAAATCCTACAAAAGGATGAAAGTGGTGTGATAGACACCTCATAAAATCCAATTTTATGTGAATTAAAAATTCATATAAATACAAACTTAATACACACCTAAAAAACTTAGGAATACAAATATTATACCAAATAAAGGGTAATCCTAACATATAAGCTAGGGTTGATCAAAACATGTAAGATAAGTTGCAGATCTAAAATTAGATTTGAAAATTAAAAAATCTTAATGAAACCTAAAGGGGAAACCTTAAAAGACATAGGTGTTCAAACAATAAAGCGGTTCACCAATTTGTTTTAACTAAAATTTATTAGGGATAGATATCCTAAGCATAACATGATAAAACATTTACTCACTTGAGAGATATAACATGTAAAATGCAAAACCATAAATCAAATATGCCCTAGTGGTTGAAAATAGTAAACATACATGAAAAGAGTAATTCCATAAGCAAATGACCAAGTGAAATAGTGAAAGTGATAAAATGAATACACTTTGGCAGAACCTTGGGATTCTAAGTGTGCAATAATGGTTTATAAGTGATGATAAATATTTATGTGAAATATGGAATGTTAAATATACAAGAACATATTTAACACCTAATTTTCTAGCATTGAAAATGCCCTAGGTAGATTTGGATGCCAAATAGGCCTTTGTGTTATAATTGATAAATTCATTTTTCCACATTGAATGTGTACTATGCTCTATTTTTTATTCTAATTTTTTTTATGTAGGTGCATTATCAAATGTTGTATATCCATATGTATTTAATTTATTAAATTCATAGCCAAAAAGTCTAATTTGATGTCTTCATCTTTTGACCTAGTTTGCTTTAAACATACAATGTAGAACAACAAAAACATATTATAGGTCAAGAAACCTTAAGGGATTTGAAACTATATATCCCTCACTTTGGAATTAGATCCAATGTAATTATTTATGCAATGTAAATTGAGTCTCAATCAAGGGTTTTGACCTCCTCTTCCATAGATGTTGTGATGTAACTACGTGAACATTCAACTAAATCCTCTTTTGGTATAAGTGGATGATGTCACAATGGTTTGAAGAATATTTATGTATCAAGGTGGAAACTTTCATAAAAAATGTATAAATATATATGGATAATGTAGGCTCTAATTTGAATTGAGGATAAGGATTCACCATTTGTCTGATACTTAGACAATGCTTCCTAAATGATTGGGAATGATTTGTATATATACGACTATTTACAACATGACATGCAAAATTTAAAACCATGAAAAGTAAAAATAATCATAATTAAAGGCATAGGAAATTAGGTTAAGCCAAAAGGACCCACAAAAATACACATACAAAATTAGTGGTACACTTACAGATGCCAAATTTATCCTTGGAAAGAAGAATGTTTAGAATGTGAGAAAACAACTTAGAAGATAGATAAACAAGGCTTAAAATCTGAAATGAATGTATGATAATGATATAAAAGCCTCAAATGTCACAGAGAGAGTGGTGTGGGATAAGAAATGTCTTAAAAATAGACTAATATTAATGCAAAAGTAGACCAAGTGCATAAAATTAGGTGAAAGACACTATGGAAATGGGTCATGTACCAAAATTATGTGTCTACAATTATTATATTTTGCACTTCTATATAAGCTATGCCTTATTATTTCATATGCTAGCTTAAGCATGTGGATTGTTACATAATATGTGTCTTATAACCACATATCCACTTTTAAAAACACATATGTTTAAGGTACTATTGACACTTGGATTTACACCCTTGAAGAGATGCTCAGTTCTCCTCATCCAAGCGGCAAAATGGAATCATCTCTCTTGCTGTGGGTGAAAATTTCATTGAGATGAATCTCTAGATTAATGGCTAGCTCCCCTTGATGTACCTTTAAAGATCTCTCTAATCTATCAATTGTATATGAAAAGGGTAAATAAACATAGCTAAGGAAACAAAATGATGATGCACCAATATGAATTATCCTCTTATTTGACTGAAAATTCACTACTTAAAGGTAAACAAGGATGTTTCACACAAATTCACAACAAAAAGACACTGCTGCATCAATATTTTGTAAGTTAGATTCAGGAAGGTATTTGACACTTAAGAGGGTGACGAATAATTCCACAAAGGGAATAAACATATACCACTTCTAAAACTCTTATACACTTAGTAAAGAATACTAACAGAGACCTACAACAACATCCCTTTTGCACATTGGTAAGTGACCATGGATTGACATGCTAGAAAAGTAACTTTTCACTAGTCATTATCAACAAGATTCAAACCTATACTCAATAGTACAATGTGTGAATGGTGAAATCACTTGTATATTTATTCAAGAGTTATACAAGTACAAATTTGGCCATAATTTTTCCAATAACTAGTGGAGGCTAAAAAAATGAGCCAAGAGAATGCATATATATAGCCTTTGAGATAGAGGTCGAGCCAAGGGAGTTCAAGGGTCACTTGGACATGTGTCACCTTGAGAAAATAAATAGTTACATTACATTTTGTAAGATGATTTTCTCATGGTTACATCAACAGAATCAAGATATTCCAAACTACATTTTGCTATAAATGAATCCATCTATTGAAAATTTGTTTTGACATTAGCTTCTCTTTGTTAGCTTGTCAAGCTATGAAATGGTGTAATAACTTGAACCATCAACTTGCCTATTTCTGCTTGCTATGAATCAGAGATTTAGAAATTTTCCATGTGTCACTTCTAGATTCATCTTTAGGTTCCAACACTTTTGTTTTTTTAACTCCAACAATTATTCTTTGTATCTTGAAATTAATGTTTTACGGGCCGTCACCTTTTAGGTATTTCTTTGGACTTCTTGTCTTCGGCATTCTTTCAGACAATTTGTCTGAAAGAATTCTTTTGGGCTCTTCTTCCTTTCCTCTTGGCCTTTTTTCAAGTAACAATTTCTCATTTCCTTTGGATTTTATACTAAGTGCCCTCCAAAAAAATAAAAGTGTCTTTTGTCTTGTTGAAAACATACCTTCAGAAAAATTCAAGTGACCATTCGGACTTCCTAAAAAGGTCCACTTTCTTGCAGAAACAATCTTTCAAAATTTTTTGGAGATGAACCCTTTAGCTTTTCTATCTCTTTCTCTTTGAACTTCTTGTCGATACCCTTTAGAAAAGTGGTCACCTACCCTTCAAAATATTGAAAATGATCCTTTGAAAATGCAAGTGGACCTTTCAGAACTTTGAAATAACCCTTCGGGAATTTGGAATTTGTCCACCTTTTCTCCAAAACAATCCTTTGGAATTTTTGAAAAGGTCCCTTTGGGAAAATTGAAATGCCCTTCAGACTTTTTGTGAAGTACCCTTTGTAAAGGTAAGTGTTCTTTCAAAAAAAATGAAAGTGACCTTTCAAAAGAATTGAAGATGTCCTTCAGCTTGAAAAAAATCCTTCAAAAAATTGTCACATACCCTTCATGAAAATTGCAAGTGTCCACTTTCCAAAGAAAATGCCCTTTGGGAAAGTTGAAAATGTACCTTTTGGGAAAGTGAAGTGGACCATTTCTTGGAAAAAAGATACCCTTCATAAAATATGAACATACCCTTCGGAAAAAGTTGCCTCGGGCAATTTTTATGAAATAATTCCACCGAATGAAAAAGTCTGAAAGAATACTCTTAAGGAAAAACTTCAAAAAAAAAGTCTAAAATAATTAAACAAAGGCATAGACCAAAAATGAACCTTTCAAAAGGAATAGACTTGTACGTTTGTTTGGGATTTAACAAAGAACACTTCTGGACCTGGCTAAAGATAAAGACTTTGACAATTTTTTGCAAAAAGGGGGTGCCCAATTTTGTCAACAAATTGGTGACTCGTAGGGGTAATATGTTTGCTATACTAAATAGACCAATAGTCTTATCCAGACTTAGGGTCAATGGAGTCAATGGATTCTTAAATATGACTAACAAGGATTATGCCAAAAAAACACACAAAAACACACACCACACAACAACAACAACAAGACCACACAAAGACAACACAAAAAGAGACAAGGACAAACTCACACATGTGCATCAACATTTAGGGAACACAAGGAAAATATGAAACTATGTACAAAATAAAAGAGAACTTTAGTAACAATGCTTTAGATATATCCTATTGACTAGGATATGTAGCTCCTCTCCATCTAACTTTGAGAGTTGAAAAGCATTATGTTGTTTGCACTATGTGATCACATATGGGCCACTCAACAAAGCATCAAACTTTATGTGTCTCCTAGGCTTGTCCCTATCTTCATCTCATTTTAAGACAATGTCTCCTTATTTGAAACTCCTTGGCATGGATTTCTTATCAAAATACTTCTTTGTTTTCTCTTGGTGAGTTGTCATGGTTTGCATAGCTTGATCTCTTGTTTCCTCAAGCTCCATCAACTCACATAACCTAACTTCCACGCTCTCATTATCCATCAATTATAACTGATATGTGAGATTTAAAGCTAGTAACTCAAGTTAAATAGGAATCCTAACCTCCCTTCCATACATAAGTGTATATGGTGAGTTCCCAATTGCTCTCTTTGGGGTGATCCTATCAGCCCAAAGGGATATCTTCAACTTGGTGTGCCAAGTCCTTTGATTCTTCTCCATAGTTCTCTTCATGATCTTTATCAAATTCTTGTTTTTAGACTTAGCTAGTTTGTTTCCCTATGGATAGTAGTTGGAGGAGGTGCTAAGATAGATTCTATGCTTCAAATCCCATTCACTTGTCCTTGTTCCTAAAAAAGCTAGTGCACTATCTAAAATGATTGTTAAAGGAGATCCAAACCTAGTTACTATACCTTTTCATAAAAGTCTAAGACTGAGTTCTCATTTTCCTCCTTAAGAGCTATAGCTTCCACCTATCTTGAAAAATAATTAGTGGCTGTCAACACCCACTTATGACCAACACTAGAAGGAGGATTGATCATACCTATGAAATTCAAACCCCATTGCATAAAGGGTTACTCAACCTAGATTGGATGAAGAGGCAAGATAGCTAGATTTTGTTTGCCATAAAAAAGAGCACACTTTTGGCATTGACTTAACCAAGCATTGGTATCTTTAAACAAGCTAGGCCAAAAGTATAAATCTCTCATAACCTTAGTAGCTATAGTTCTTAGAGAAAAATGGCCACTAGCTGGCCCATCATGGAACTCATGCAATACTTTGTCAATTTGATCTAAATCAATTGACCTCAAAATCACACCTAAAAATTTATTTCTAAAAATCACTCTATCAACAAGTACATAAGGAATGGATTGTAGCCTAAAATACCTTCTTCTAGCTCTGTCAAGACCTTATAGAAACTCATCAATTTAAAGGAAATGAATAATGTCTTGTGTCCATCTCCTTGTGGATAAAGGTACAACTACTATAGGATCATCATGAAGTTCCAAAACAACTTCCCCCTTTTCTCTTTCAAATTTTAATCAAGATGCTCAAACAATCCTTTTCCTTTCACTAACTTGGTTGTTTTGATCTCCACATCATTTTCCATCACTTTGGTGATCCAACCTACCCTTTTATCATTTAAATATATGCTCAATAAAAAGTATTTTACACTAATATGAGGCAAAAAAATGTGAATCTTTTTTCTAGACAACATATTCCTAAACTTCTTCAAACTCCTTATGACTGAAATCACTTGTTTCTCAACATATGTGTATCTTGTCTCATAGCCTTCCAAACCTTGACTGAAAAAGACAATAGGTTGTTCAAAATTTTCATCATTAGCTTGAGTAAGCATGGTAGAGATTACATTTTTATTCCCAAAAGTATATAGGTTTAAGTCCTTGGAGAAGTTAGGACTTACAAGAGTAGGGGCCTAGGCAATGGCTTGCTTGATCTCTTCAAAACTTTCTTTTCTCATTCCTGTCCAAGTGAATATCTCATCCTTCCTTAGCATACATGTCAAGGGATTGATCATGTTATAAAAATTAGGAATGAACCTCTTAATGAAATTAATCTTACCAAATAATATTTTTAGACCCTTCTTATGTTTAGGTAAAGACAATGCCAAGATGGTACTTACCCTTTTCAGATCAATGGACAAACATTTCTTGAAAACAATGTGGCTTAAGAGTTTGCCTTCATGAAAAACAAACACACACTTATTTGGGTTTAGAGCGATCCAAAACTCTCTACACCTCTCAAAAATCTACCTCAAGTGATTCAAATTATCATTTGCATCCTTGGAGAAAAATGTCACATCATCAAGATAAACGAATGCAATGTCATTGATTAGTCCTTAGAAAGCCATATCCATTGCACATTGGAAAGTAGATATAGCATTTAATAGTCCAAATGGAATATTAATATAGGAATATGTGCCCCATTTGGTGGTGAATTCCATCTTATATTGGTCACTTTCTTTCACCAAAATTTGATTGTACCTAGAATAACCATCTAAGAGAGAAAACCTCTCACTACCTGCCACCGCTTGAAAAGTTTGCTCCATAGAAGGGAGTAGATAATGGTCTCTCATAAACACTCTATTTAAGTCCATAAAGTCCACACATAACCTGACATCTCCATTCTTCTTTATAATAGGGACTAAGTTGGCTAGCCAAGAAGAATGCTTGATAGGAAAGATCAATTTGGACTCAATCAGTTTGGTGAGCTCTTTCCTCATGAGAGGCTCAATATTGGGATTGATTGGCCTTTGTATTTGATTTATGGGTTTGGAATTTTCATATATATATATATGGTATGTTGATCCAAGCTTGGATCATTCAAATCACTATACTACCATGCAAAAATATCATCAAACTCCTTGCATAGTTCAATGAAATCATGCCTCTCTTGACTAGTCCATACCTTCCCAAGTGCAAGTAGATTTTATTTAAGGGTTTCTACCCTTTCATAGTTATATTTATTGGTTAACATTCTTACCTTCTCCTTTTTGATCTGGTCATCTTCATTAAATATGCTTTCAAGAGTCACTAGGCCTTTAGGAAGCTTGTTGGACTTCAATCAGATAATATGCCCTCCATATTGTTGCTACAACTTAGACTGATTCTTGGAAGAAAACTTAACATCTTCTTATATAAAAAGTGATATTTACTGGTCACTATCAAATACCTTCCAATTTGTGACATTATCTAGTATGGATGGTCTCATAATCACCTTTAGATGGGGCTAGTTTTTGTCCTCTTATGCCTTTTGGAACATCAAATTGAGCACCAATAGATGCAAACCTATTAGTGTGCTTATTATCTTCCCTTGAAATAGAATTAATATTGAATGCCATGAAGTATTCTACAAGGTCCAAAAATCTATGCTTGTAGGACTTGAGCAAGGAGTTCTTGGTCAAATTATGCCCTCTAACTTGATCGACAATGAGCTTGCTATCACCAAACATTTGTATTTATTTGACACCTCTTTTCCTTACCCACTCGAGTCCATGAATGAGGGCCTCATATTATGATACATTACAAGTGTAAGAGAATTAAAATCTAAAAGTTGAATAATACCTCTCATTGGAAGGTGAAACCAACATAGCTCCACCACTTGGCCTAATCTTACTTCTAGACCCATCAAAGAAGAGATGCAACAAGCCATTCACATCCTCACTTAATTTCATTAAATTAGGCATGAAATAATCCTTCTCATGAATATAATAGACCCTAAGATCATATTATTCAATAAATTTTTAAGGATCATGTTCATAGTTGCTATCTCCCCACTCATTTAGGAATAAATTAGAAACTCCTTCAAGGGAAGATGATGGGGATTGGTCAATGTGAAACTCCTCTTCATCAATGATAGCATAGTTAACATTTTATACCTTAGGTGAGTATGGTTCCAAGTGATATCTATGGAGAGGTTCTGACATAAACTTTACCTTAGTGCCATATTTTGTTCTAAACACCATGTAGGACCAATTAGCTGCCAAATATCCACCTATCTTGGATGTAAAGTCCCTTGACAAGCAAAGAGAAAAAGAGGGAGGTAAATATAATACTACCACATCATGGGGAATTGAAAAAGTAGGAAAATCATGAAGTATCAAATTCACATTTTTTACTATCCCCAAAGTATTGGCTGGTGATCCATCCAATTGTAAAACTCCCTTAGTCATTGGCTCATACTTTAAGCCTAGTTTATCAGCTATACATTTGGGCATAACTGATGTGCTTGATCCACTATCTATGATACACTTATGAACCAAGAAATCACCAATAATTAGAGATAGGTATAAAGGAGGAGTCTTCTCATATTTATTCACCTGACCATCTAAATATTGAGTTCCATTGACTAGAACCACATTATCACTTCTAGTTGGGCCAACTTGTTTACCTAATCCATGCAATTACTTTTGAAGTATATATTTATGCCCTAGTAATGATAGAGAATAAAATAATGATATTTTCATATGAAGCTTATTCATCTAGTCCACAACATTAATGGAAGGATTACTTACCTTGGGGTTCTCTTCATGAAAATTTGCACCTTGTGATGCAACTTGTTGAGGTAGGGTTGTAGCAGCTATCCTAAAATTTAGAATCATCTAATTTTGTTGTGATTTAGGGGCTGAATTAGGATCTCCTCCCATATGAGCTGATGTATGAGTTAAAATAGGTCCTTGATTGGTTCTTTTAACTTCTTCAACGACACTTTTCTTTAATCTAGTGTTGGTAGCTACACTAGCATTCTGATTGCTTGTATTCCACATGTAATTAATGGCACAAAACTCACCCTCCAAATGATTCATGACAATAGAATCAAACTAAACTTGTCTAATCTCCATCCCAAATTGTGTTGGCATCTCAAAATTTGAAAATTGAGATGTTTGGTCACCTTGTGTAGTCATGCCTTGATTTTGCATTTCATTGGCATATGCAACCTGTTCTTGACCTTACTCAAAAGAAGGGTAGTTGGGTTGTTCCTAGACCAAATTGTTTTGAGTGAGAACAAGGGATTTGGAGGATGAGGGAGAATTAGGATTATAAATTTGATAAGGCTTGACATGGGTGATTTGGTGTTGTCCCTGACTATTGCCCTAAAAAGGAGGTTTGTTTATTTGTCCAAACTGGTTGTAGGACTGATAAGGCCTATAGCTTTGGGCTTGTTGACTTTTGAGAGAAAACAATTAATTATTAACACTTTGAAGTAGGATTTTGACTTCAATAATTTCATTTTTAGGGGCAATGAAATATTTTTCTTGACCAGGCAAAAGAGCTAAAGTGGGCAATATACTTTGACTAGGAGAATGTAAATCAGGGAATAGTGGCATTGGATGTCTACGAGCTATCTTTCCCACTTGGACAAGAAAATTATCAACATTTATGGATATTTAATATGAAATAGGCAATGTGTTTCCACCCATAGATTGAATCATCATAGCAACATCACTATTCAATGCTTTCATGTAGTACAAAAATTCATAGTTTGGGGTAGGTCTCATAAGGGTTGGGATTCTATCCCATGTCTTTTGGAACCTAGTTATTTTGGTAAATTGATTAGCAAGAGATATATGATCAATTTTTTCCCCAAACCTATTAGTCAATAAATCCCCAACTCATCCCATGAGCGAATAGAATTTATAGGTAGGGTCCCATACCAATCCAAAACTTTTCCTTTGAAAGACAAGCCCAACAACCTAATGGCTAGATTTTCTTGAGTGATTTTATGGATATTACAAAAGTTTTATATATTCCTAATATCCTCAATGGTAGTAATTTGACCATCTCCACTAACAGATTAGACACTTTTGAGGGTAGCTCCTAGAATCTGATCATATTAGGCAAGATGCAAGGGAGATGCCGTGGTGAAAGGCACAAAAGGTTGTCTTATATCCATTTTAAAATGATTACTATGGGTGTTAGGGATGGAATGTAACACAAAATTGGAATATTTAAACACAAAATCTCTTTTGTAAGGATGAGTTTTGAAAAACTTTAATCTTTTGGTGGAATATGGAGGTAGTTCCACAAATTCAAAAGGTACACCTTTAGCAACAAACCTAGTGGTCACCTTTGGCATGGAAAATAGGATTGATCATCAACCAAAAAATTTAATTCTTCAATAGAGTCACCAGGCACTGAATATAGATGTTTCTTTCTCTTTATCTATGTCAAGACCAACACCAATCTTGGACAATCTTCTAGGACTTAGAGGTCCCATCGAGTGTGCCAAAAACTATTGACACTTGAATTTTCACCCTTGAAGAGATGCTCAATTATCCTCATCAAAGTGACAAAATGTAATCATCTCTCTTGCTATGGGTGACAATTTTGTTGAGATTAATCTCTTGATTAAGGGATAGTTCCCCTTGATGCACCTTTAAATCTCTCTCTAATCTATTAATTGTATATGAAAAGGGTTAAGAAAAATAGCTAAGGAAACAAAATGGTGATGCACCAATATGAATTATCCTCCTATTTGACTAAAAATTCACTACTTAAAGGTAAATAAGGATGTTTCACACAAATTCACAACAAAAAGACATTGCCACATTAGTATTTTGGAAGTTAGATTTAGGAAGGTATTTGACACTTAGGAGGGTGACAAATAATTCCATAAAGGGAATAAACATATACTACTTATAAGACTCTTATACACTTAGTAAATAATACTAACAGAGACCTACAATAACATCCATTTTTCACATTGATAAGTGACCATGGATTGACATGCTATAAAAGTAACTTTTCACTAATCATTATCAACAAGATTCAAACCTATACGCAATAGTACAATGTCTGAATGGTAAAATCACTTGTATATTTATTCAAGAGTTATACAAGTACAAATCTGGCTATATTTTTTCCAATAACCAATAGAGGCTATAGAAATGAGCCAAGATAATGCATATATATAGCCTTTGAGAGAGAGCTTGAGCCAATGGAGTTCAAGGGTCACTTAGACATGTGTCACCTTGAGAAAAGAAATAGTTACATTACATTTTATAAGAATCTTTTCCCACAATTACATCAACATAATCAAGATATTCTAAACTACATTTTGCTATAGATGAATCCATTTATTGAAAATTTGTTTTGATGTTAGCTGCTCTTTGCTGGCTTGTCGAGCTGTGAAATAGTATAACAACTCAAACCATTAACTTGCCTATTTCCACTTGCTATGCATCAAAAATTTAGTATTATATCATGTATCACTTCCACATTCATCTTTAGGTTATCACACTTTTGTTTTTTAACTCCAATGGTTATTTTCTATAGCTTGAAATTGATGTTCTATGGGCCATCACCTTTTAGGTGTTTCTTCAGACTTCTTGTCTTCAACATTCTTTTAGAAAATTTATCCAAAATAATTCTTTCGGGCTCTTCTTTCTTTCCTCTCATCATTTTTTCAAAGAACAATTTATCATTTCTTTTAGACAAATTATTCAAAGGAATTCCTTTATATTTTTTGCTAAGTTCCCTCTACAAGAACAAAAGTGTCTTTCAGCGTGTTGAAAACATACCTTCAAAAAAATGGAAGTGACCCTTTAGATTTCCTAAAAAGGTCCACTTTCTTATGGAAATAATCTTTCAAACTTTTTTGGAGATGAAACCTTCAAATTTTCTATCTCTTTCTCTTCGACCTTCTTGTGGATACCCTTCAGAAAAGTAGTCACCTACCCTTCAAAAGATTTGAAAATGATCCTTTGAAAATGCAAGTGGACATTTTAAGACTTTGAAATAACCCTTCGGGAATTTTAAAATGGTCCACCTTTTCTCTAAAAAAATCCTTCAAACTTTTTGAAAAAGTCCCTTCAGGAAAATTAAAATTCCCTTTGAACTTTCTATGAATTACCCTTCGGAAAGGCAAGTGTTCTTTCAAAAAAAATGAAAGTGACCTTTCAGAAGAATTGAAGATGTCCTTCAGCTTGGAAAAAATCCTTTGAAAAAGTTTTCACATAACCTGTGGGAAAATTGCAAGTGTCCACTTTCCAAAGAAAATTCCCTTCGAGAAAGTTGCAAATGTACCTTTTGAGAAAGTGAAGTGGACCATTTCTTATGATAAAGATACCCTTTGGAAAAAGTTTCCTTAGGCAAATTTTCTAAAAGAATTCCACTGAATGATTTTTTTTTGAAAGAATACTCTTAAGGAAAAGCTTCAGACAAAAAGTCTGAAAGAATTAAACAAAGGAATAAACCAAAAATGAACCTTCTGAAAGGAAGACTTTTACATTTTTTTGGGCTTTCACAAAGAACACTTTTGGACCTGGCCAAAGATAAAGACTTAGATGATTTTTTTCAAAAAAAGGTGTGCCCAGTTTTGGCCTAAAAAGCCAAAATTTGGTCAACAGGTACCATACAATAAATTTAATCACAATAACTATATATTATATGTAGTCATAATGAAAATATGTCCATATTAATGTCTTAATGCTATGCTTAATTAGAAATAACAAGTCTCAAAATCAATAAACTCATAAATAAAGTCACAATAAACAAGCAAGGATTAGGGTTATACTTGTACACAATCAAAATTTACACGGTGAAAAATTTCATGAAAAATCCAATGATGAAGTGAGGATATCCATATAAATATGTTCAGACCTAGTTCTTTCCCCCTTTTGTTAGTTTTCATCTCTTTCTTGGACTTTGCACTTGTTACATTCTCCTTTTCCTAAGGGTTTTCTTTCAAAATTAAAAAATACTTACATGGTATTAAAACCACTATGTTAAAGATTAAATCTCCATCTTTCACAGTGATAAAAACTTTAGTTAATGCAAGGGCTATTTATGATACATGTAGGAAGCAACGATTTCATCATTGATTGAGCATTTTTAAAATTAGTGTCTGAGACTTTAGTTTTCACTTATTTTGCATGATTTCTCTTACATTTTTCTATTGTTTTATATGTGTTTGCATTCAATATTTTCAAAATCACTCCTAATACTATTTTTATCAATCCTTATCAATTTATCTTGACCAAGCTCACATTCAAGCTTTAGTTAACTCCCAAAGGCAACCTCCTTTCTTCCCTGATAAGTATCTCACTTTTCCTAGATTTTTAGATCTAAAAATTGTACTAGAGATTGAATATTTAAAGTTTTACAAATACCTAGCCCACCTTGTTATGTTTTGGATTATACTTTCTTTATTATACAATCACCTTCGTGTTACTCTACATAAGTTTGGAGAAGAGAATTCATTGAGTTGGCAACCAGTTCTTTGATGTTCATGGAGAAGCTCATCTGTAGTCCAATTACTCTCTTTTTCAAAATTATGTCTTCTTGATTATATTATTTTTGCATCATTTTTTTTTAGATTTCCTAAAGTCAATTTTGAACAAACGAGCTTGCTACCTGAGAATCATATACATACAATAATCATTTCTTCACCTTCATTAGGTTTCATCATTGATTAGGTTGGATGATTTTATTTTATTTTAGTTTTGTTTATTATAATAGAGTAGATTTAATAATTTATTTAGTATATAGATTAATATTTATAAAATCATAAAATAAAATAAAATAAATCATTTTCCTCTCTCTTCTTTTGCATTAAAAAAAATAGTTTTGCTTTATTTACTTTGTAGTTACATATTGAAACTTCAAAGAACATAGTTTTGAGTTAAATATAGGGTAGATTAGGTGAAATTTATCTTTAGATACAACCACAAAAATTTATCAAATTTTTAGTTTTCCCTGAACACATATTCATCAAACAAGCATGCATGTGTGCATGCGCACACAGACACAAAAGCTAGAAAAAATGAAACTTGCATACTAGATCTAGTTTATCTCTTATGCATGCCAAATAAATACATAAAAATAATAAAAAATGGAATTACATAACTTAATTCATCTAGTTATACAATCATTATAGCTTCATATAAAATCTAAAAAATTAACATTCTAGCTTGCATACTAGACTATATCACAAGAAAAACTAGAAATTTCATAGCATATTAAAAACCTAAGTTTCAAATTTTGGTTCATAATTTTCATTTAAAAACCTCAATTGAATATAATATTTCACTTATTTTCATTCAAAGAGGAAAAAAATAACTTTTCATGTAGCGCATGCAAGTAAAACTTTACTATCAAATTAGGAAAAACCAAAATCAACACTTCCATCATTCATCTAGAATTCAATTTTTAACACTTGCATCCTTAAAAATATTGAAAATAATAAAAACAAAAGCATTATTATTTAATTTAATTTTAATTTTTTAGTTTATCATTGAAAATATTCCATTTTAAGCAAGTAGTATAGTTCATTTTTATTTACAAAATATCATAGAAAACACTAAAAAATAATCAAACAAAGCCTCATCAAAATGTGTACAAGCCTAAAAACTTGCTTCCAAAAATTTATAACAAGAAGTAATGTTTCCAAAATCTCAATGAAGATAATCTATATGATTTAAACATTCAAAACAAGATTGTTTTTTTCCCTTTGGATGACGCTTCTAGAATAACCATACCTCCACATAGCAAGTATCTTTCTTAGAGTTAGATATTTCATTTACGCTACTAACAACCAAAAAATATTAATGTTGAGTTTTATAAATATGAGTTTTCATTATATTCCCATTATACACCTTATCATTAACCAACTTAATGCTCTTGATTAACAAGACCATGTAGAAGAATCCCAAATAATAATAATTATTCACATTCGAGCCTTTTAGTTTAACGATATCCAAATATAGAACTTCACTCTTCCTCTTATTCCTTTTTGAGACCAACATCATCATATTTTAATTCAATTTTAATATGACATTGATAAAAAATATTCATCTTGATAGGGTTAGCTAGTTCCATAGAGTTATCCAACCTAATTACACCCAATTCCCCATACTTGATATCAACCAAGAACATCAATATCTTATTAGCAGTCACATTGAGATTTATTGGAATTCAATATCCTATCAATTTGATTATCTCAATGAATAATGTGATGCAAGACAACTCTTATGTATCACAAGGAGCACCATTTTCCACTAATTGCCTAAAACCCCATCCTTGCACCTCAACCTAATTAAGTAAACCCATAGACTTACCATCCTATCATATTTCCATCAGTGGTCTTAGCGAGACCTCATGAAGTCAAGTACAGAAAGGTTAGCATGTTGATTTATATGTGTATGTAAATTAGTGAACCCAATGTGAAAGGCTTATCTTTTCATGATATCCTCTTTTCTCTTGTTTATTCTACCCTTACTCTTCCTTTCCATTTATTCTGTCGGTATTTAAATACTCTTGAATATGTTTGGACAAGAATCTAAGAGACATTTTGACCTAAAAAAATATAAGAGGAACCACCAAATCCATAGCAAGGCATCCTTATTTAGTTGGAAAAATAAAAACTCCACTCAATATAGAAAATCAATTTACAAGCCCTTCATCCTTAAAATCATAAACTAGGTCTAAGGTATTAATTCAAGAAGTATGGGACCCTCTGAAACTACTAGCAACTACTTAGACTCTATAATATGAATTTAACCACAAGAATAGGAGCCTACCCTCATATTATAACTAGACCACATATTAGCTTGTTAAACCTAAATACATATATCACATGGAGATTAAACCAATACATTGACAAAATTTTCTATCTAGAATATGGGTTGTTTAAGCTATAATTATCCTCACACTCCCCCAAAATAACCAAAAGATATCTATACCATGTGATAAAACTACAATGAATCCTCTTGATTAATCTAATATAAACTGATTCATTACTGGTTATCAATATTTTCCTTTCAAATCTTCCATAAAGGAAGTTCTCAAGTCCAATATTGATTATTTGCCAAATGAACTCATCTCTACTTTGGTGGGTCTCATTTAGAATTTAGAGAGAAACCAAGACTCTCTAAATCAAGGGGGATGGTTTAAAACCCTTCTAAAGAAGGCAATTATTCCTCCATTTCCATCCCAAAGGAAAATTACTAATCATCACAATACCCATCTAACACACTTCTCACTAGGTACACTTCAAACAAGTACCTTGGGGACATCTTTACTCACACAGTCCCTAACCTGATAGCTTCTAACATTCCTCCACCATATCAACCTCTTACTCAAAATATTTTTGGAGGTGTATTTTCTTAAATTTATCCTAATAACATGGTTACCAACATGTTTCCACCCTTCATTCCTCTAAGTTATGTGCCACCCATGTATACTCCTCCCCTACAAGTGCCAAACCATGCCTTTTTGTCTAACCCTCTTCCACCTTATTACCACATATTTTCCAAGTCTACCTAATTAAAAAACTACTTTTTGGCCTATTAAAATATACCCTATCAACCTCATTTTTTCCTCCTAATGGTTTATCATCAACCTCGTATCCAAATCCTCCTTTTCAAGCTCATCCCACCATGATTTTGACATAACTTAGTGCCATGGGAACCCATGTCAAATATTTGAAATATCCCCTTGATAAAAATATACAAGAAGTCCTCTTGTCACATCCCATACCTAAAATATCCAAGATTAAAGGGAGGGAGATACCAATGCACATGTTAAGGCGTATGTGACCAACTATCATAGAGATTCTATCTTAAGATGGGGTAGTTTCAAAAACATTCCCAAATACTCTCGAAGAAATATCCCTGGACTTATATTACCACCTTAGTAAGGTGTCTATTCTTTCCTTCCAACAATTCATGGTGGATTTTTTCAAGGCCTTTGATATGAAAAAAAATCTCAAGATAGGCATATAAAATTATGGCATACTAAGCAAAACCTAATGAATTTGCTGTCCATTTCATCACTAGATGGTGATAAGTCTTATATTCTTTTGTGAGTGCACCACATATAGACCAAAAATAACTATGCGATATCTTTATACACTCCTTTAACAATGAAAAGAGGGAGGATGTTCAAAAGTTCCCTTTATGGTCTTATGAAGAATCACTCAAAAGTGATATGATAATTGACCAAGTGGCCATTGATAGTGGCCGTATAACCCATAGAACCAATGGGAAATCAATCATCCATAATCAAAATAATGGGGGTTATAAAAATTTAAACCAAAATAAACCTAATAATCAAGGCCCCAAGGTTATAAATACAAACCAAAACTCCACTATGGATGGTGTGAAAGATGAAATAAGAAACTAAACATTATGATTTAAAATCCACCTAAACCCATGAACAAAAATAACAATAATAATGTAGGTGTGAGGAACCAAAAATATCTACCCATAGTTCATGCAATTGATTTTAACCATCCCCCACCCCGTAGCATGCAATTGCATAACCTAACTCAAAACTAGTTTAAGCATGTTGACCATTACCCATAATATCAAAACCAATACTTTCATCAAGGTAATAATTTCAATGGTTTGGCTAACAAAACTAGAACCAAAGGCCCAAGGATTATGAAAACAATGTCTATTATCTTTTCCATAGAGTCATTGAAAACTATACTCATGCGTGAGGGAATACACCACATTTATTCAAAGACTTCTTGAGGACCAATGATAAACCTTTATATATATGTTGTTAGGGAGTGATAATGCAAACCCACCAGCTCAACCAACTGGTCTTATGACACCTCAAAATGTCAATTTGTGTATATATCAAAACCTATTTCTTGATCACCAAAAACACAACATCTAGAACCAACCATAAAGTAACCAAGCCAACCAACTTCCATCGACCAAAATCCATGATGCCAAAGCATATACTTTTAGCTTATCCAACCTTGATGTGGCACTCAAATTGGGGAATTAGGGGAAAACTAAGATGATACAATTTATAGAATTTGAAATAGATGATGATGTGAACATAATTACTCACACATGACAGTACCAACCTATAACTCCTCATTTTCTAAATGATTTGGAGACTGCCATCAACCCTAAGGTTGTGAGAAATTATGACTTAGTTGCTGACCTTACCAAAACATTTTCCCATATTTCCTTCTTTAAATTTCTCAATAACTCTCCAAACCATCATTTGACAGTGCTTGATACTTTGGGATCAAGGAATTTAGCTAACTTTATGCCTCCATCCCAAGCCCAAATTAACCATGTTAATTTAGACATGCTTTTACTTGGAAAAAACTCAAGAGATGCTGGCTACTTATTTGACCTTAGGAGTCTTCCCCCAAACATTGATATTCCTAGGATGGGGGATCCAAATTTGTTTTTAGAAGTATGGATTTATAATAATTACATAAATAGAGCAATGGTCAATGATGGGGTGGCTACTAACATAGTCCCTTTTTTATTTCTACAAAAAATTGGTTAAGGAGAAACTAATTGCTCCACCACTCGTAATAACTTTAGAGGTTATGACAACTTGAAGTCCAATTATATTGGGACCATTGTACTTATAGTAAATTTGGGTCCCAAAACCATTTTTATAGAGATTTATGTGATCTATAGGGTCACAAACTATAATATGATCCTTGGAAGACTATGGATTTAAAAAATAGAGGCAATCAATTATAATTTAGTCCAAGATATTATATTCCTCCATCTTGGCAAATTTTTTTTTGCTCAAGGGGTTCATAGACCCTTTGATGTAGTCCAAGCCAACCTCAAAAGGAAACTAAGGCTCCATATTGATTACCTTCTACCCAAAATGGTGTGGTGAAAACCCCACCCTTAGTTAAGGATAAGGAATCCACAACAACCATTGTGTGTGTCCTAAATAGGGGTTCTAAAATTTCAAAGGATTTACTAGATGAGAAACCTGAAGATAAAGGGGATTAAGACAATAAAAATAGTGAATGGGGAAAATATCATAATGATACTAACTATATCAACCATGTCCATGCTTAAAATTATTAGTATCTTGGAAAAATAAAAACTCATCACACTTTCCCTTGATCCATGAAGAGTAGGAATATATGACTTTTATATATCTCAAAACCTAGAAACCCAAGAGGCGTTGGCAAACATTCCTAAAATTTACATGGTCAAAATTTTAGAAACCAAGAAACACTTCCAGATTACAATGGTGATTCTTATTCACAAATGATTAATGTATCTTTCATTATGATGGGGAACTTTTTTCTCTTGGCACAGGGACAAGAGTTATCCTAATTTCCCTTGTAGGAATAATCATGCCCTTTGGTTTCAAGCTTGATTTTGAGTGTACAAATAATGGGATAGAGTATGAAGCCCTATTATTAGGAATGCTTATCTCAAAAAGGTTGGGTTTTCAAAACCTAAATTTATAAGGTGACTTAAAATTATTTACTAAGTTTTAGAAGTTTACCAAATTAGAATTGAACATATTTAGCTTTACAAGAATTTTATATGCAAAGTTTCAAAGGACTTTGATTTCATTTCTATAGAGGCCATTCCTAGAGAAATCAATCAACTTGTTAACTCTATGGATGATTCATCTTATCATTTTAATCTTCACCCAATGTTACTTGTAAAATTTCATTGTATCCATTAAGTTGGAACTCCTTATTCAAAAAATTCTAAACAACCAAAATCTTGCTTACATTGGAAAGGAAACTAGCTCTATGAGCCTCAACTTTGTCAAAAATTATAATGCCATCTTGGAGTTTCTATGAGCTTATGAACATTTACTTCTATCAAATCATATTAGGGGTTTCATCCTCACTTCTTATTCCATGTCTACCCTTAGATAAAAATACTACAATTCTTATTACAAGATCGAGGATTACCAATCTTATAATTAAGAGTATGACATCTTTGACATAAATGATGAGGATATTGATCTTCCTCCTACTCTAGATGAATTTCAGGATGGGAATGCTTCCCTAATTGATGAGACCCTAAAAATCAATATAGGGACTGAATAAAATACTGGGATCCTCAAACTTGGGTCTTCAATCTCCCCTAGGAGGTGCAGGACCATAATAAACTACTTACCAAGCTTTCTAAAGCCTTTTCCTTTTATTATGTAGACATGGCAGGTATTCATCCTAATGTAGTAGTTCAGAATTTATTCAACATGCCTAACACATTACCTATTAAACAAAAACTCAAGCCACTCAAACTCAAGGTCACATTGATGGTTAAACTATTGAAAGTAGGGTCCATAAAACCCATGTACTATTCTAAGTGGATGTCTAATATTATCCCCATTCTAAAAAAGAACAAAAAAATTAGGATATGCATAGAATTTCATGATATTAATAAAGTGTATGCATAGAATTACATGATATTAATATAGGTATTAGGAAAGGGGATCCAATGCCATTTTAAAAATCTATAATCATCGCTGAATCTCTTAGCAGGACTCTCAAGGTTGTAATAAGACAAGGGCACTTGGGAGGTTTTAAGTCTGTTAATGAAGTTGATCCTATTTTGCATCAATAATTCATTAATGACACAATTGTTATTGCTACTGCTTTAGTTATGGAATCCAAGGAAATTAAGGAAATTATTTTTAGTTATGATGAGGTGTTAAATCAAAAGGTAAATTTTGATAAATTTTTTTGTTCTTTTTAATACTCCTATTGTTAGACAACACACAATTGCTCACATCTTGGGTTGTCAAATTATGTAGCTTCCCTATTTTTATTTGATAATACCTTTGTTTATGAGGATTATGTCTTAAAAAATTTGGAATCCTTTACTGGATAGATTCCAAAATCAACTAAACATGGTGGAAAGGGGTGAATCTCTCTCAAGCTAAAAAAATGATTCTCATCAAGAGTGTTCTCTAGGTTTACTAGTTTATCTAATGTATTTGTTAAATATGCCTAAAATTATATTATATAAGCTTAAAATGATATATAAAAGATTTTTTTGGATGGGTTCAAAATACAAACATAAATTTCCCTTATTTTCTTGGGAGAAGGTTTGTTTGCCTAAACACCTAGGAGGGTTGGGTCTTTGAAGAATGAAAAAGATGACTGAAGATCTTAAGCAAAATATGTTGAAGATTCATAAAGGAAACTAACCAATGGAAAAATATTATTCATTCCAAATATTTGGAGTCCATAGAAGCTACTCTTTTCCTTTTTTAGGATCAATTTATTAGAGGCTCTTGCATATGGAATTTATTTGTCAAGAATAGATAACTAATTCTTAAAGGTTAAAAATGGAAAATTAAAAATGGAATTATAATAAGATTTTGGGAGGATACCTAGATGCTTGATCATCCTTTGAATGATATGGTACCATGGCATCAAATTAGAACACATCTTCAACATAATTATGGAGTTTTGGTTTATGATTATATCCATGTGGTAGAGAGGAGAATAAAATGAAAGCCACTATGGATTGATAATATAGGAGACTATGTTATAGATATAATATTAGATATGAATATCCTCAAATTAATTCATGTTACTAATCTTGAAAAGGAATATGAGTTAGTATGGACAAATTAATTGGATGGACACTCTAATGTAAAATTTAGTTATAATAAATTGATTCCTCTTATCTAGGATAATATTTCATGGAATAAAATGTGGGATAAACATCTAACCCATAAAGGAAATATATTATTTTTGTTGTGTCTTCAATTTTTTTTTCTCACTTTGGATAATTTGAGTAAGAGAGGCTTGATTCTAGTTAATATATACTCCCTTTGTGAACCTGATAATGAGTCTATGTATCATATCATGATTGAATGTCCTTTTAATTTCAAAGTATGGGGTAATTTATTTAATAAGTTTTAGATTTTTTGGACCTAGCCAATGTATTTGTTGAAATTATGGCTCTCTTGGATAGTCCCCTTCAAAAATCAATCCTTAAAGAATCTTTGGTTGTTGGCTCTTCTCGACTTGCTATGGGGTATTTAGAAAGAAAGAAAAAATATGATCTTTAAGGATATGAAGAGATATAGTAGAAGGATTACTAATAAGGTTATAAATATTCTTCTTGAAAACTTTAATATTATAAATTTCAACAATGATCAAAATATTATCTCTTAAGAAGAGAGCATTACAAGGAATTGGTAGCTAAATTTGAGCATCAGGATTTCTATGGATCCCAAATCTAAGTTAAGGAAAAAGGTAAAACAATAGGTTCCTTCTCCTAGGTGGGTGAAAATAAACTTCAATCAAACCATTGGGTAGAAGATGTGGATGATTTATGGGGTTTACAACTGGCCAAATATTTAGGAGTTAATTATCTAGTTATTAAAGATGATTTTGTTAACATCATCAACTGTATATCTAAGAAGAACATTGTTAGTTGGAATATTAGCCACATTATATCAGAATCTATTATTATTAGTGACTCTTTTTAACAAATCTACATCTAACATGTATATAGAGAAGGTAATCACATAGTGGATTGATTTGTTAATAGGGGTGTGGTTGATCTAAAATTTTAAACTTGGATATGTAAAAATGAGTTGCCTAATGATATATTTTAGATTTTTAATAAAGATATCCCTAATTGAATAATTAATGTGTTTTCATGCCTATATTTGTTGTTTGGAATGTGTTTACATCAGATGGGTAGTTGGATGGAATTCAAGATTAAGCCCATCTCTATTTTAAATGACATCTTCAATGTGATTAGTTATGATTATAATCCTATCCATAATTGCATATGCTATTCCATCATTTGTATGCTCCTCTACATGGAAACTATTATTATTTATCAAGTTTTGAAGCATGAGATGGGTGTTAGGGGAGTTAATAGATATATCCTTCGATATGCTTTCAGTTCTATTTCAACATTATCAATTTCATGAAGGCAAACATTAATATTTAAATCATGGGTGGAAATTTACTTAAGGTTGAACCTTCCTCTAATGAGGAGTTGAAACATAATTCCAAAGTGTGGGAGATTATTCATACTAGAGGGCTTATAAATTTTATTCAAAGGATTGATAGTTATGATTAACATGTTTTGAAGATTTGTATTGCTAGTTGGAAGGATCGGATTGTGAAGATTAAAGGAGTCTTTGTTGAAATTTATGAATATTTGATTGCCCAAGTTATAGGTTTGAAGGTTGAAGGATTTAAATATACCAAAACCAAAAAATATTATAAGGTGGAGATGGCCAAGTTTATTCTAGAAAATGAGGAGCTTACGAAACATCAAGGAGGGTACCCGAGAGAAGACTTCCAATAACCCTATAATGAAATTCATAAGAAAACAATGAAGTATCTAACTCTTAAAAGTAGGTATATGGTTGTTCACTATTATATTTTTTCCATTCTTAACTATTTCAGACATCAAAGTCCTATTATCTCACCTTTTTACATTCTACACTCTTTGGATAACTCAATTTGGATGTCAAGAAGGGCAAAAATAAAATCCCTTTGCATCAATCGATCATATTTTTGATCTATAAGTTATTTATTTCCTTTAATTATGGACTCCCATGTAATACAAATGTGAATAAGCCTCAATCCAAGGACCTAGGTGATTTTAAGAGGGATTCAAGAAGCTCTACCAAAACCAAATAGAGGAGTCAAGGGCCCATGGAACATGATAAGAAAACCAAAGATTTGGAGTCTAAGACCAATGAGATCAATTTAAATGGGGACCCTGAGGATAAAATTTAGGATGTAATTGAAGTATTAAAACTTATGAAGGATCATAGAATGAAGGTATTAAAGTATGTCAATAAGGAGAAAACCACAAAAGTTAAGTAAAATATTGTTGATGATTTTTATTCTATTACTCTTAAGCTAACAAATCAGGGTGAAATTTAAGAAAGGTAGAGGAAATTCACTTACACAAAAAGCATTTATAAGGTGGTTTATTAAGGATCAAAATAGGTTGAAAGAGTCCATTAATAATCTCAGTCAAGATGGAGGGAAATTGTGCACTAAGTTAGATCTATAAGAGGTCAGTACCCAGGTTAAAAGGCTAAAATATAAAGTTAATACCCTTGATAGAGAGTTTAAAATCCTCAAAGAAAATTTGGACATCATTGTTGATTATGACATAGTTACTATGCAAAATTATATGATGAGTATGAGTGGCTTAATTATTCTAACTAAAAGGAAACATGAATATGAGGGCCCAATTAGACTTGATAAGAAGGCTAAGGATGTAACCATGGAATTTGAATATGATCATTGAATGCTGAAGAGTATGGAAATATTGAGGAGCAATAATATTCACTTAAATGAACTACTTAATTTAATACCTGATACTACATATATAATGATATAAAATCCCAAAATATAGAAGTTAACACACATCCCATATGTTACTCCTATCAATACTCCCAAAACCCTATATTCTAGTGTTGTTTTTATCCAAATAACTCTTTTACTTTATTCATTACATATTATGAGTTGATATCACATCTCATTTATTTATTTTAACACACACATAAAGCACTAATACTTATTATTCTCCCCTTAGTGCTGAAATGGGGTGAGGAATAATATTAATAGAAACAGTATTCATCACTTTAATGAGCCACTTGTTCATTTTCTAAGGGATGACTACTTGCTTCTAGATCACTTTCCTTTCTCTCCATTGCTTTACCATTCACATTTTCATCAAGAAGATCCTATGCTCTTTGCTTGAAGTTTAGAAGAAGATGGCCTAGATTTTTAAAAGAGAAACATACATATTTACTTTTTATGGTCACATGTTTATGTTTTTTTGGAGGAAGTGATAGGTTTGCTTTGTGTGATCATCACTTCTTCTGAAAATTTGCTTCCTTCAACAAGTAATGTAGATATGACATTTGACAAACTTGGATTTATCTTGATTAAAGTGAACACCACATGTGACATACTATTGAGTAATAGGAATTTTGCATTATTTTCTTTGATAACTTATTTTATCCCTTCCAATTGGTTTATGAGTAAATGAAACTTGCTGATGTGGGATACTGTATCTTCTCCTTCCATTTTTAAACCATACAATTTTTGTTTCATTGTTATTTTTGCACTATCAGCTTGTGAACCAAATAGTGTGTTCAGTGATTCCAAATTTCCTTGGAGGATTTTTTGAAATCTACATGATGTAGATATGGATTTTATTAGCTTAGACCAATAATTACTAGAGATTTCTTGTCTTTAATTTTCCATTTTTGGTACTCATCTACATCTGTTGGTTTTGGTACTGTGCCATCAATAATGTCCCACAGATATTTCTCAATTAACAATAGTTGAATTTGGATTTTCAATGTATGGAAATCATGCTGATGAAAATTTTCAATTTGACTTATCTTTTCCATTTTATTCCCCCTTACTTTTGACTTGATGAATGTCAGTTTTAACTGATTATGCATCCTTAAAATAACTCTCTTGACCTTTTATTACAAAATGGATGAAGAATTTAACAAACTATTAAAATCATATAATAAAAACCCTAACACTTTTAAAACTTTCAAATATTAGCCTAAATTATGACTCAAATGACTAAACTATAAATCAATACCAAATAAAAGCTAGTCTAAATTATGACTCATTATATATATATATATATATATATATATATATATATATATATATATACTAAAATTATGACAAAAGAATCCAATTAAATATTGGATTTATCAAAGACACTTACTAATATAGTATTTTGACAACCGTGAGCCTCATACTTATAAAAATTGAAAGATACATGAATTTTAAAAGACTAAAAAATATCTAAAGATTTAAACTATAAACATAAAACCACAAACTATTTTAAAATTAAAACCTTAAAACTAAAAACCTAAAACCATTCATAAGAAAATATAAAACTAAATACCAAATATAAAACCATTGACTAAGTATGATTACAAGTTTTATTAAAGACAAAGCTTAAAAATATGTGCTAGAAGAGATTACACCCAGGTATAGAATGACCATTCTATAACTTCAAGCAGTGGATGAGTTGGGTAGAGGGGCAAGATGAGGATTGTTTCCACCAAGATTGAGGCTTGTCATTTGTTAAAATGAGGCCAAAGTTGGATATTATGATCACAAGTGATTGAAAATTTGACCAGAACTTTGATGTTTCACACTAGATCTATAGACAAAATGTAAACTATCCTCATTTGATAAAATTGAATATGTCATAGACTGCACAAGATATAATGATAGCAATGAGAGGAGAGTCTGTGGGGGATGTAATTAAGAATGATGGGTCTATTGATAGATATGAGGTAATATGTAATAAACTAGTTGTAAGGTGATGGAAAAGATTATGAGATAGACACATGAATGTATATCAAGCTATTAACACATGCACCCAAATAATTATTTCAATTCAGAGACATGAAAAAATTAAGTCTCTCTAGATCCAAAAGAGAAGTTTAAACCAAAAATAAAAATTGGTATAAGAATTTCACATGGTTTGTACTGCTTTTTTGCTCTCAACAAGAAATAATGGCCTATCTAATGAAGATGTATGTACATGGTATACACTATGTAGTCTGATATGCTTAAGGCCAAAGAGAATTTTTTAGATAGGTCCAGGGACCTGCTCTGATACCAGATATTGAGGAACAATAATTGTCAATTAACTGAAATGCTTTATTCAGTACTTGATATTACATATATAATAAATTAAAATCCTAGGAGTTGGCACATATCCCATCTATTAATCCTATCAATACTCCAAAACCCCTATCTTCTAAAGATGTTTTTAAATCCAAACAACTCTTTTATTTTATTCATTACATATTATGATTTGATATCACAACTCATTTTTTATTTTAACACACACATAAATCACTAATACTTGTTATAAAAAATCTATAAAAAAGATGGAGAAAACCGGGAGGAAGTGATTGATAGGCATAAGGCTATGTGAAATCTTCACTTCTTGACCCAATGTTTTTCTATTTTTATGGGTTTTAATATTGTTAATGTTTTAGGCAAGCTATAATTTATTATCTGACTCCTATAACCAAGCCTGTATGTTATTTGTAAAGGGTTGGGTCCTTGCTTAAATCCCACTTTTACGATTAATAATAATAAAGAAAAATTGTGTCTTAAGGATGATTTCCTTTTTCCCTCCATCAATGTCATTGTTGACACTAAGATAAGTTATGATTTGTTAACCCTCATGGATGGATTCTATGAATATAACCAAATTTGAATCTTGAATGAGGATTAAATCAAAATATCATTTACTACCCCATGGGGAACCTTTTTATATGTAGCCATGCCTTTCAAATTTAAAATTAAGGGGAAACATATTGTAAGGCTATGATCCATATATTTCATGACCTCATCCATAATATAGTAAATATTTATGTTGATGATCTTCTTAGAAAGGCAAAAAAGGGCTGATCATCTAGAGGTCTTACATGCCATCCTCACACATCTAATTATGTGCGGTGTCACGTTAATATTGAAAAGTGTGTTTGGAGTCATAGGTATAAAACACCTCATCTACATTATTTCCCAGTGTGGAATTAACTTTGACCTAGCCAATATTCATGCTATCTTAGACATGTTACCCACGATGGATGAATTAGGAATCAAGTCATTCCTAGGGAAGTTGGGGGCCATTCATATATTTATACCAGACCTTACCTACACATTCCATCCCATTAATATCTTGCTTAAAAATGAGAGTGGCTTGACTTGGATTAAGGATTTATAGGATGCATTTGAAGTAATAATTTTTTTCCTCATGTCTCTACCAATGATCATGATTCCCAAATATAAAAAACCCATCATACTTTATATAAGGGTAATTGAGGTATATCCCACCTATATGTTGGTCTAAGAGGAGGATGATGGCAAAAAATTCTCCATCTACTTCATTAACCACACTCTTATTTATTATGAGACTCGTTACACACAAATAAAACAAGAGTGTTTGGTCATTATCTTTGCAATCAAATGGTTACAACATTACATGCTTAATTAATAAAAAAGGGTCATAGTGAGGTCCCAATCCTTACAGACATTATTGATTCAACCAACCCTCTCACACAAATTTGGACATTTCATTATGCTCTTGAGAAAATTTGAGTTTACCTATGTCAACAAAAAGTCCAATTAAGAGACAAGTTATTGTTGATTGGTTAGTAGAGTCCTCTTTAGAAGTTGATGATATTATTAACAATAAATTTAATGATGATGTAATATGTTACATAGAGAAACCTATGCTCATCTCATCTCCATGGTAAACTAATATTCTAAACTATTTAGTTGATTGTAGTTATCTCAAAGGTACCAAATCACAACATAAGTGGTGCCTTTGCATCATTTTAACTAAACACATTACTCTTGATGAGTTTATCTACCATAAAGATTTCAATGGCATGTTACCAATATATGTTGACCAAGAGGAGTCATAAAATGTTGTTTTTTCATTGTCACAATGACATTTTTGACTGATACTTCAATGACCATGCAACTGCTCATAAAATCCATAAGATGGGATACTTTTGGGCCACTCTTGAACATGATATCATTGAGTATGTAATAAAATGTGAGGCATTTCAAAACTTATCCCATTATATTCACATTCCTTCTAGGATGCTCCAATCCATTATCATTTCATGGCCCTTCTCCACTTGGTGGCTTGACTTTATTGGCAAATTATCCCTTACTTCCTTAGTTAGACATAACTTTATCATCGTGGCCATAGAATATTTCACTAAGTGGGAATAAGATATGCCTTTAAAAACCATTAATGTATTGGTAATTTATAAATTCATTCTAAATCAAATCATTTATAGGTTCAGGATCCCATAGGTCATTATCACAGATAATGGGTCCCCTTTTAAGAGCCCCAAGATATGCGAATTATGCAATAAATTTGATATATATAATCACATGGCCTCTCTATACTAACCAATGGATAATGACTAACTTGAGGCCACAAAAAAAACCTTAAATTCAATCCTGGGTAAAACTGTTAAAGATAATAAAAAAGATTGGCACCTTTAGCTCTATCTTGCGTTGTGGGCCTATAAAATGAGTATTCATATGCCCATGAGGGCAACCCCATATTCCCTTGTGTTTAGAGATGAATAAATTTTGTACCTTGAGTTATAAATTACAATCATTCATGTTTCTATTTAGGGTCTCTTTGATCATGAAGAGTTTAGTAACACACAATTAGTGCCATTAAAAACCTTAGGTGAACACTGGCTTGCATCTGCATAAAATTGAGTTGCTTACATGGAATGTATGTGCTGAAAATAAAATAAGAATGTTCATGAATGTCCAAAAGTATGAGACCTTGTATTAATAAATATAATAAATAAGAAAAAGGGAGGTCATAAGTTCAGGCCTAGTTGGTTGGGCCCTTACTTGGTGATCAAGGATTTTAATATTATAACTTATTGATTATGCACTTTAAAGGGTAAGGAGTTCAGTGAGTCTATGAAATATTTATGCCTTAAACATTTATATATATATATATATATAGTTATTACATTTCAATTTACCCTCTTTTCATAATGAATAAATTTCCATTGTTTATGTGTTGTTTTTCACATCAATTTTTTTTAGTGGTTGTTTAGCTACTAGTTCACGTAAAATTTTAAAATGTAATATATCATCCCATCTCATTTTCCATGTCACCCTATTTCCATGTAAAAAAACATTCTAAAAATCAATATGACATGGGATCTTGTCTTAGTTCTTACAATCATAGTGTACGTCATTCCTCTATACTTGCAAGCTTAGAAAATTCTAGCCCATAACCTAGTCTCCTTTTACAGTTCCCTCTAAGTAAATATAATAGCATGATCAAACTAGGTAACCTTGCTTGCCTATGTTGGTATTCGGTGATGATCCCTTATATATTAATAATTTCATAGGGTGAATATTTTGGGATTTGAGCCTTCCCCTAAAAAAAAGGTAAAAAATAAAATAATAATACGAAGAGATACTAATACAAAATCAAAGCTTATGTAAATCAATTCAAATTTCATATGTCTCACCTTTTGCTAATCTTTAGTTTTGATCCCACACATCTTACTAGTTTCATGGGTTAACACTGGAGGGATATGCCCTTACTCATCCACATATATTCTTTGGTGATGAGCCCATACATCTCCCTAGTCACATGAGACTAAGTTTAAGGGGTTACAAGAAACATAAAAAAGCAATTTTATTGATATTTATTACATTAATGTTGATATTTATTACATTAATGTAATATGTCTCTCATTTTTTCAAGAAATGGTGATAATTATTTGCATATCGGTGATAAATCTCTACGTATCAGAAAAAATGAACCAAAATGGTGGGAAAGCATTTGAAACCATGCCCATTAAAAATGGCAAAATTAAAAATTAGAACAATGATATTGACTACAAAAATGCGGGATTGTGAAAGGTAAAACTCTATGTTTATTGTTCAATCATTTATTGAAAATAACAATATCACCCTAAGTATCAATGAGATCACCTTGATAATTGATGGAATTACCAAGTTTTTTGTTCTCTATTTTTGTTCCTATAGAACAATGGGATCACCTTGCAAATTAACAAGATCGCCCTATTAAATGGTGGAATCACCTTGTGTGAAAAACCTAAGGCTTAAATAAGGTAACTATTAACTTCCCATGCCTTTCAAATACCGCATCCCAAACCTTTAACTTGTTTCTTATATGTTTCACTAGCCAAAGAGGGGATTTATTACCAAACCAAGCCTATTTTCACACTCACACTTAATTTTAATGCTTAATAAAAGAACACACACTTATATTTAGTGTTATAAGAAAACTTGATTTGTTTCTTCCTTTGCTTGCATATTTACTTTGGTTGTTTGTTTTTGGTATATTGTGCCTATGCTCTATTGATCATGGTAATTGATGTTAGGTTATCATTGATGTCAAAGAGATCATGATTCATAGTTTATTAATGATAAAGTGATTTGATTGATAGCTTAGAGAAGATATGGCACATTTGTAGGTCTATAAAGACAAATAAGAAGTTATGAGGCATCAATAGATGTCATGATGAAGTCCTAATTTGTAATTTGATCTTTTGGAATGAGAAACATGTGTCTTATAGCTTAAGAGAAGTGAGAGCATCACTGCACATCATGGAGATATGAATGAACCAGCTAGTTTGTGCATTTATTTATGTACTCAGAAAGTCAACTAAGGTTAAAATATTTCATGGAGATGTTGTCTATATTTCAAAGAAGCTACCATAAATATTTGGAGTCTTGAAGTGTTTTCTAGTTAGAGATATAAATCTTAAAATTTTCTCTAACAAACTATGTTGAACTAAAGACTATCAAGTTTAACTTCATTAAAGTCTAAGGTGACTAGCAACTAGTTAGTAGATCTAATGATGAATGTTAAATCATAGATCTTGATCCAATGGTGCATGTAAAAGTCAATATGTCAAAGAATGAATTTGATAGTGACATGTGTCACATTCATAGAGATTGATAGAATATCAATGGTTCATAGGTTTTCATGTAGTCATAAGATCGATGGTGTGTGTCGATTCAAAGAGTTAATGTGCATAGAAGGCATGTAGAGCTACCAAATGACACAATCACATGATCTTGGATCTTAGATCAATAATGAACACTACAAGATAAATAATTGACTGATATAAAGAGATCAATGATGCATATTTGGTCAATATTACTAGGGTACATGAGATGAGGTCAACATATCCAAAGTTTAAAATTTGCTTAGTGACCATTGGTATTTAAATATTCAAATTTGCAAGGGAGAACTAATGCTTAGAATTTGAGCTATATATTTTGATCCAAGATGAATTTGATCATGGTGTAAAAGGAAAAATTGTAGAGAACTTCAAGGTGCATCTAGAGAACCTAGTTATAAGGTTTGAATGTTTGTATAGTTAAAGTTATGGATATTTAAAGTTGACTATTTGTTCATTCATGGTGTTCCTATGTAGAGAATATTTTTTGAGCCATATTTGATTTAGAATAAGAATGTTTTGATGGATGTAATGACTTGAAGATGTCTTAGAGGTCATATGGAGTGAACCCATGTATTTGAAAGTGATCTTATGTTCTTAATTTGGTTGATGAAGTGATAAATGGGTGAATAGGTCTCTATGAGACCTATAAGGGATAATTAGGCCTAATTGAAAGGTGTAGCTACTTAAGTGTGATCCATAGATGCTATGGCCAACCTGTGAGAATGATATTGAGGTTTGATAGATTTATTAAGGGCTAAGGCAAGCATGATGGCTGACCTATATGATTAATATTCATGAAGGCTCTATAAAAGGTGGAAATCAAGGTAATGGTTTCTAGACTTGTATGTGTATGTGTTGAGAGAGAAGAAGATAGAGGTGAAGGAAAGAGATAAAAAAAAGTGTGCTTAGTGGATGGATCAAAGTACATAGTAGATTGAAGATGATCAAATAATACTAGAGATATTTAAAAGGGTGTTTTAGATGCATTACCTATATGATCAAGTTTGTGAGTGTGTGATGAGTTGAAAGGAAGGTGTTACATATTATGTCTCCAATAAAATTGGTTTATAATCAAATTTTTAGAGTAATTGATTTAATAAGGTGTTGTGTGGGTGATAAACATCTAGAACAAATGGGTGATTATTCATACTTAGGGTTGGGTGCTCCTTGTGAAGTGGGTGCTTCATTAAAAGGTCTATTATTTGTGATCATATTATAGGACAAGTAGTCCATGTGTTTGTAGGCTTGAGAGTGGGTTTTATTCCCCAAGAGGGTTTCCCACATAGATCTTGTGTTATGTGTGTGATCTTGCTTAATCATTATTATGAACATATTATATGCTTTATGAATGCTTATGGTTATTGATTAAGAGTTTGAAAGAATTGCATTTGAAGTTTGAAATATTTTTCATCATTGATGCACCTTCCCCTCTCAGTGATTATACCTCTAATAATTGGTATCAGAGCTAGACCTTCATTTCAAGTTTAACCTCTTAGGTGATCATAGGTACAATGAAATACAACACGGTTGAGATTTTTATTCAAGGAAAATTAATATGTGCTTTATCAGAACTTAGTTCAAGGGAAGAAAATGAATGTCTAAAATAAAATTTGGATAGATTGAATAACATGATAGGAAGTAAAAATTTAGACCTAACTTCCTCTATATGTCATGAGATGCTTGAAAACTTTGATAGTGTAAAGAAATAAATAGGAATCTTAGAAGCAATAATAAAAAATTTATAGGTTGTGATTGATATAAATTTGAATCAAAAGATGGATCAATTGGAAGGTAAAGTTATGACTTACATTGATGCACTTTTATCTAAAGACAAGTAGAAATCCAGCTCTATAAAATAATCTATGGATGATATGTCTTGGGGTATGTATGATCAAATAAAAGAGGTGATTAACATGAAAAACCATAATTATGTTTTAAATGGACACTATTATACTTTTAATGAATATGGTCACAGATATAAAGACTGCACTTACTCTCCTAGGAGAAGAAATGAGGATCTCTACTATAACTATAATCAACAGGGACATATAGCCAAGTATTGCAAAAGGGACTTTTGGAAAAAGTACTTTCAAGTTATTGACACCATCAAATGGTTCAAGAAAGATAAAACCAAAATTAAAATAAAGGAGCATGACTCAATTGAAGAATCGATGTTTGTACAAATTGCCTTACATACCCAAGAGGATGAAAACAAGAAATGGTACATAGATAGTGGATGCTCAAGTCATATGATAGGAAACAAGAATAAGTTTATATTTATCAAGAAACACAATTTAGGTTTAGTAAGGTTTGGTGACAACAAATTTTTTAACATAATTGGGAAAGGCTCTGTAAGTTTGGATAATGGTCATACTAGAACTGAAAATGTTTTATATGTAAAGGGTTTGAAACATAATATTCTAAGTATTAATGTTGTGAATTTTAATGACAAAGGGTGTGAAGTGAGAATTTCCAAGTCTATAAAATTAGTAGCAAACATTCACAAGGTAGACAACTTGTAAGTGTTCCATGAATCCAATAAAGAAAAGTGATTCATGAATCAACTAGAGGAAAGATGGCTTTAGCATAGAAGACTTAGACATCTGAACTTTGATTATTTAGTAAGGATCGGCTTGAAAGGACTAGTGAGGCATATGCCTAAAATCACTAAGATTCCTCATACTCTCTACAAGGCATGTGTTCATAGAAAACAAGTCAAAAGAAGATACAAATCTAAGGAGCATTCTACTATAGTACCATTAGAGTTGATCCACACATACCTTTGTGGACCTATGAGAACTCAAGGAATTCAAGGTAATAGATAATTTATGTTATTAATTGATCACTTCACTAGAATTACTTGGATATTCTTTCTTAAATAGAAATTAGAAGTTTTTTTAAAATTTAAAGCATTCAAAGCTCTTGTTGAAAATGAAAAAGGATCAAGAATCAAGTGTGTTAGATCAGATAAAGGAGGTGAATGTTGGTCTTATGAGTTTGATGAATTTTATGAGGAACAAAGAATTAGAAGACAATACTCTGGTGCTAGGACACCCCAATAGAGTGGGTTAGTTGAGAGGTACAATAGAACTATCTAAGATATGACTAGAACCATGCGTCAAGATTCCAAACTTTTAGATGGTTTTTGGGAAGAGACTACCAATACTTCTATTTATATTTTAAATAGATGCAAAGTTATAGAAAATGGTGATAAGACTCCATATGAGCTATGAAAAAATAAGAAACTAATGTCAAACACTTTAGAGTGTTTGGGAGCAAGTGTTTTATTAAGAGGAATGAAGAAAATATTAGAAAATTTGACTCAAGATCTGATGAGGGCATCTTCTTGGGTTAATCTTCATAAGTTCTGCTTATAGATGTTTCAATATGAGACTCCACAAAGTTATTGAAATCTCTAATGTGAGAGTTGAAGAGGCAAATGATATCAAGAAGCCTAGCTTTTAGACAATGGACACTACTGAGGATGTTATTTAAAATAATGAAAGCATACTTGATCAATTAGATGATGAAAAGGAAGAATTAAGGCATGATATTAAAACCCCTTCTAGGAGAATACATAAAGATCATCTAGTTTCCCATTTATTAGAGATGTGAATGTTAGTTTGTAGACTAGGAGGAGAAGGTTGATCAATTAGAATCAATAAGATAAAACTTTGTTATCCGAGATTGAACCTAAAACTTTCTTAAAAGCTAGCAAAGATGAAAATTTTACATTTATCATAGAGGAGGGACTTGATCACATAGTAGAAAATGAAACATAGGATTTGGTTCCAGGCCAAAAGACAAAAATGTGATAAGAAATAAGTGGGTTTTCAAAAACAAGATGAATGATAAAGGGGAGGTCACAAGAAATAAGGCTAGACTGGTGTGTAAAAGTTATGCTCAAATTAAAGGGATAGATTTTGATGAGACATTTACTCCTGTAGCAAGAATGGAAGCAATTAGACTCTTTCTATCATATGCAAGCTTCAAAAGTTTCAAATTTTACCAAATGGATGTGAAATATGCATTACTAAATGACAACTTAGATGAAGAGGTTTATATTGAGCCACCTGAAGGTTTTTTAATGACAAGTAATCAGGACTATGTTTACAAACTAAATTAGGCTTTATATGGTCTTAAAAAAGCTCCTAAAGCTTGGTATGATAGATTAGACAAGTAAATATTGAGCCAAAGCTTAAAAAGAAGGATAATTGATAGTAATTTATATATCAAGATAGATGGCACTCATTAATTACTAATAGTTGTCTATGTTGATGACATAATATTTGGTTTTGACAATGACAACATGAGTAGAGAGTTTGCAGATGCTATGAAGACTGAGTTTGAAATGTCAATGCTGGGAGAACTTTATTTCTTCTTAGGATTACAAATTAACTAGCTTAATGAAGGGATATTCATTTCATGGGTAAAATACATCAAAGATATGCTAAGAAAGTTTGGCATGTTGGAATGTAAGCCAATGAGTACTCCAATGATCACTAGATGCAAGTTAAGTAAACAAGATGACTCAACAAAAGTTGATCAAAATTTATATGGATCCATGATTGGAAGTTTCTTATACTTTAGTGATTCTAGGTTTGATATCATGCAAGCAGTAGGCTTTATAGGCTGATCCTAAAGAATATCACTTGAAAGCAGTCAAAAGGATCTTAAGATATCTCAAGAGCATAATAGAGTATGGTTTATAGTACCCTATAAGTAAATAATTTTATCTAAAGACATACACTAGTGCAAATTGGGTAGGATGTGTTGATGATATGAGGAGTACTATTGGTGGTGTCTTCTTTATGGGTAAATGATTGGTGTCTTGGATAAGTAAGAAGTAAGCCTCTGTATCTCTATCAATTGAAGAAGCTGAGTATATAGCTGTTGCTTCCTATTTTACTCAAGTAATGTGGATGAAACAAACTTTGGAAGATTATAAGATAAGACAAAATAGACCTTGTCCTATCTATTATGATAATACTAGTGTAATTAGAACATCTAAGAATTATATTATGCACTAAAAAACTAATCACATTCCTATCAAATATCATTTCTTAATAAAACAAGTAAGTAATCAAATAATCAAATTGTAATATATGTCTACAAAAGAACAACTTCCAGCTATTATGATGAAACCATTGATAAAGTCCACTTTAGAGTATGTAAGAAAAATATATGGAGTCATCTCCTTGTCTATGAATCATTAAAAGGTCATTTGAGTAGGAGAAGAATGTGTTGTCATATTGTTGATATCATGAAGAAGGTCTCAGAGTTATGTATATAATAAGTTGTGTATGTCATGGAGTTCACAATGTTATAAAGATGAGTTGGTTCCATGAGAGTGATTTGAAAAGTGTTTGAAGTGTTGTTGGCAGACCTAGTTCATTGAGAAGGATTTTGGAAGACAATCTTTTTCAGAGTTGTGTATATTGTTAGGGGGAACTTTTTAAACTCTATGAGTAGTTCATCAAGTCCAAGGATCAGGCAAGTCTAAGTTTAGATTGATGCATGTCAAAGGGGGAGCAATTGATTCATTTGCTTGAAATTATGTAAGTGTCTTGAGCATCCTAAATAGTATTCGAATGAATATATGATATTGAGAAATTATTGTTGGCATGTTGAGGATGAGACCCTTTGTCATTAATGTCAAAGGGGGAGAAAGAATAAAATTAAGGATTTCAAATGAAGTCATTTTGATGGTGTTTTGCCATCAATGACAAAGGGAGAGATTGTTGAGCATGGTCATTTATGTCAAATAGAGCATGATTCATAGTGCATTAATGATAAAGTGACCTAATTGTTCACTTGGAGAAGATATGGCACAATTACAGGGCTGTAAGGACAAATAAGAAGTTGTGAGGCATCCATATATGTCTTGATGAAGTCTTGATTTATCATTTGATCTTTTGGAATGAGAAAAAAACATCTTATAGATTAAGAGAAGCTATAGTGTCACTACACATCATGCATATATGAATGAACTAGATAGTTTGTGCATTTATTTTTGTTACTCAAAAAGTCAATTGAAGTCAAAATATTTCATGGAGATGTCTATAGTGCCAAGAAGGTACCCTAAAGATTTAGAATCCTAAAGTGTTTTCTAGATTGAGATATAAATATTCAAAGTTGTTCTAGCAGATTATGTTGAACTAGAGACCATCAAGTTTAAATTCATTAAAGTCTGAGGTCAACTAGTCAATAGATCTAATGGTGTGCATTAAATTATAGATATTGATCCAATAGTTCATGTAAAATTCAATATGTTAAAGAATGAATGTGTGAGTGACACGTGTCACATTCACAGACCTTGACAAAAGATCAATGGTTTGTGGGTGTTTGTGCAGTCATAAAATTGATGGTGTGGGTCGAGTAAAAGAGTCAATGTGAATAGAATGGAGCTACCAAGTGGTATAATAATGGGAGATCAGATATTAGATCAATAATAAGCATTACAAGATAAAGACCTGACTGATCTAAAGAGATTGATGGTGTGTATTTGGTCAATATTTCTAGGGTGCATGAGTTGAGGTCAACATGTTCAAAGTTTAACATTTGTTCAGTGACCGTTGGTATTTAAATATTCAAATTTGTGAGGGAGAACCAATTCTTAGAATTTGAGCTATATATTTTGATATAAGATGAATCTGATCATGGTGTAAAAGGAAAAGTTGTAGAGGACTTCAAGGTGCATCTAGAGAACCTAGTTAAAAGGTCTAAATGTTTATACAGTCAAAATTATGGAGCTTTAAAGTTTACTATTTGTTCATTCATGGTGTTCCTATGTACAAAATATTGTTTGAGCCATATTTGCTTTAGTAGAGGAATGTTTTGATGTATGTAATGACTTAAATATGTCTTAGAGGTCATAAGGAGTGAACCCATGTATTTGAAAGTGAAATTATGTTTTTAATTTGGTTGATGAAGTGATAAATGGGTAAATAGGTCTCCATGAGACCTATAAGGGTTAATTAGGCCTAATTGAAAGGTGTAGATACTTAAAGTGACCCATAGATGCTATGGATGACCTGTGAGAATGATATTGAGCTTTGTTAGATGTCTTAAGATATAAGGCAAGTATTATGGCTAACCTAGATGATTGATATTCGTGAAGAGTCTATAAAAGGTGGAAATAAAAGTAATGGCTTCTAGAATTGTATGTCTATGTGTTGAGAGAGGAGAAGACATAGGAAAAGGAAAGAGATGAAAGAGAGTGTGCTCAGTGGATGGACTAAAGTACAAAACAAATTTAATATGACTGAAAAATGACTAGAGAGATCCAAAAGTATGTTTTTGATGTATTTAATATATGAACAAGTTTGTGAATGTGTGATGAGTTGAAATAAATGTGTTATATATTGTGTTTCTAATCAGATTGGTCTACAATCAAGAATTTTGGGGTTGTTGATTTAATAAGGTGTTGTGTGGGTGCTTAATATCTAAAACAAGTTGGTATTTATTCATAATTAGGGGTGGGTGCTCCTTATGAAGTGGGTACTTCACTAAAAGGTCTCTTGTTTGTGATCATATTATAGGACAAGTATTCCATGTGTTTTTAGGCTTAAGAGTGGGTTTTGTTCCCCAAGAGGGTTTCCCACATAGGTCTTATGTTATGTGTGTGATCTTTCTTAATCATTATTAAGAACGTCTTGTATGCTTTATGAATGATTATGGTCATTGATTAAGAGTTTGAAATAATTGAATTTGAATTTTGAAATATCTTGCATCATTGATTCACCCCCCACTAGTGATTGTACCTCCAACATGAGCTCTCCTTACTGCATTTAGGGAGCCTAGGTGATCCAAAAAACACATAGATTATTGTTATCCTAAATTTTTTTTGATTGCATGGGGTGGGTTTTATCCCCTTTTTATGATTTATTAGGGTGAAACATTTGGGGTTTCATCTCCCATCATACATGCCAACCCCACACATCTGACGAGGGAAATAAATTGAGGGCAATTATTGTTAAAGGCATAGTGAAATTCTCCATAAAGGGTTTCATGAAAGAAAAGGGTTTAAACCTAATGCTAAGTTATCAAACATCACCCTCAAATTTTGAATTACCTATATCACTTCAACAAAAAATTTATGGCTGAAGTTATTGCAAGGGGGATATACCATATTATAAAATTCCCACTCTTTTTCATTCTTCACTAGTTTTTGAGTCTCAAGTAATGTGAGGTATATCAAGGACCATTTATAAAATCCATTCAAAATTTTTAAATTAAGACTGCCAACCATAAAATAACTTGTAGTGTAAGGGAAACCAACCTCCCCCAATATTTCATGATGTACCACTTAATAGTGAGGATTGTGTGCAACCAATCTGTCATCATTTTCAAGTGAGGTATTCATGTGGACTATAGTTGTGATAAACACCTATTATTCTCAATAAATTTAGGGATTATTTTGAATGTATGATTTATTATTTGTCATCTTATACTCATGTTATGTGACACACCTTACATGTTAAATGAATTAAAAAACTCCTATGTCTAAAACATCATCATTTTAGACTCACATAATAAGGCATTACTCTATCCAATTTTTGGGTCATGTTTGATCTATTTAAAAAGTGTTACACTATCCATTTCATATGGTACTATGATATTATTATATCTTTACACCACCCATTTCAAAAATAATTTTGAATCAGTTTCGTTTGAACCCAAAGTTATTTCTCCTTGACATAACAATCAATATTGATCTCTAGTCAATTCTAATTTTGATCAATTTACAATTTCAAGACAATTTCAATTTCCATTTCCAATGTTATAAAATAAATGGAAGTCAACTCTTCAAACTCAACTAAATTCAAAATTTTAAAGTCAACAAAAGTCAACTTTATAAAGTCAACCCTTCAAAGCCAATTTAAGTCAACTTTTTAAATACATACAAAGTCAATTGTGGACCTAAGTTATTTATAAAATTTAAAGAGTTAAGTCAAAATCAAATACCTTTGAGATTTAGGGTTTAAATATGGTTAAGGAATGTTTGAAAAATCATTCTTAAACTATTTAACTATTTCATTCCAAAACATTTCAAGTCACACCTTGGCTTTGCATTATTTATCAAATTCACAAAGTATTGCATATGCTCATACCCAAGCAATTCAATATTCAATACAAGGTCAGTCCACAATGCCTAGATACACCAGGTGTGGTGCTCTTTATAACACCAATTTAGAGGGAGAATGGTTTTACGATCCATTTGAATCCTTCCAAGATGATAGAATCTAAGAAGAAGACATATATCCACCTGTATATGATGAAGATCCACTTAGAACTGAAGAAGTACAAAGACACATCCATTTACATTCACTACCTCCTAAATCAAATTAACCCATGGATAAACCCTAATGTGCACTTATAGCCAAATTATAGAATCATCAAGAAAAGGAAAGTGAAAAATTGTAGATCCCATCCTAAATATCCAACTTATCATCACACAATTACAATAGGCTAGTCAACTATGGCCTCTTTAGTTGCAAATTTAACTACTACTTCTTTGAACAATCCACTATCTATGGAGCAGAACTTGCCCATTGAATAACATCAAAGATATCCTTTGGAGAATCTTACCTCAACTATGGATTCCTCTACAATTCCCAAACAAAATTCTCTAATGGACCCATTTCTATAATTTGTCACTCCACCATAAGTATTCCCAAACCCACATTAGGTTCTTCCTAGCTCCCAACAAGTTATGGATAACTCTCAAATTACATCTAGTTCACATCAAGTTTCTTTAAAACCCCAACTAATTCTTACTAATACCAATTCTACATCTTCTAATCTATGACCACTAGTTTTCAACAACCCTCCATTATGATAAATTAAAACCAACCTACAATTATAGTTGTAAATATGCCACCTAGGTCATATGTTGTGATTAATCCTTAATAGTTTCATATTAATCCACAACCTTTTTATTCTAACAAATAATAGATTCATACTTTTTAACATCAAATTCCTTTACAACAAGATTATACCCTTCAACAACAAACTCCACCATACCAAAAAATAATTAACCCAACCCAACAACATGTTGATAATCCACCTCCTAATGCTAATCAATGACAACAGGTACCTTACAAACAATATAGTCTTGGTATAGGGTGAACAATCCTAGTAACATGGTTCAAATGGTACCCATTCCTACTTATTTTAATCCTAATAATCCATTTATCCCAACCAAAGCAATTCTCCACTAAATAATTAACAACATAATTTTCTTCCATCATAGAATGCACCCTCTCATCAAGGGTTTCAGGAGATGAGAAAACTTATTCTAGGGATCCAAGCAAGAAATTAGGGCAAAAAGTAAAAACTAGATGAAATATGTCCTTATCTATTAGATATGAGCATCCTCCAAGTCCCCTTACAACCTCATTTCAAGGTTCCTAAATTTGATAAATACAAAGGAAAGGGTGATCCTAGAGATCACATGAAGGAGTTCTTTGTGGCTTGCCAAGAGGTAGCCTAGAACAATGTGTATTTACTTCACTTATTTCTATATATTTTAGGCATACAAGCTTTAGAGTGGTTCTCACACTTACCTAAGGTATATGTCATCATCTTTGATGATCTATCAAAAAAATTTGTAAGAAATTTCTCATATAATATAGAACATGAGTTAACCATGGTTGAATTATGAAATACTAAACAATGTGGTGGGGAAAGCTTCACAACATACCTGCAACAATGGAGAGGCTTAGCTAGCTATTTTACACATAATCTACCCAATAATAATTTAGCTAATGTTTTTACATACAACTTAAACTTAAAGGTGGATCATAACTTGAACTCTATTATGCAGACACATTTGAGGATATTATAGATAAAGGAGTATAGATTGAAAAATGAATTAATGATAAAAGACTAATCAAGATCTATTCTCAGAAACAACAACAAGCTCAACCTCCTCCACAAACACAAGTCAGTACATCAGAAAACCCAAATCCATTTAAAAAAATAAAAATGTTGTATGAAATGGATTAATGTAATCTAGACATGTACAAACAATGTAACCACAACCTATCAAAAGTACTCCACCTACTCTAATCATCACATTTCAAAGACTAACTCGAAGAAGGAATCAATACTAGAACAAGTTTTTTAGTAACCTTGGGGAACCTATTGATGTTGTATCCCAGAATTTAGTCACAACTAACATGGTTATTTAGACAACTCCAAAGCCTTTTCCTGAATACCAACCAAATACTCAATGATATAGAGACAATGAATATTGTGATTTTCATCATGTCAAATGACATGAAATTCATAGATGTGTGTAATTAAGTCACTTCATTCAATATTTGTTCAAGCGAGGTGACATTGAGTTGGATGGTGGTGCTTATACATCCAACCAAAACATGGGTATCTACAAAGACCTATTTCCCACACACAACTCAAATAATCAATGTCAATCTAGTAATCAACATCAAAATCAAGGGCCAAGCCAGAATCAAATGTATAACTAGAACCCAAATCAGGGGAATTATAACGAATATCAAGACACCCAATCCAATTAAATTATCTATCACAATGTTCTATTTAACTACAAAAATGTTGCAGGTCAAATCACCAATAATCATGTATCTACCATTAAGATTAATTAGCATCAATATTATAGCACACCCCAGAGTGTTGCTCCTTCCATCTTGGGACCACATCCTTCATACCCTAGTTACTCTTTTCCAAATGGAAATAAAATTATTGTGCCCTAAAAACCATGGGTTACCATTCCAAGTCCCATACCTTCTCCTTCTAAAATAAGTAACCCTTATCCACCTCAAAATTACATAGTCACAACTCATCATACTAAGGTTACATTTCAAGGTCCTTCCCCTTCTTCTAATACTAATATAATTCCAAATACCTTTCCTTAAACTAACAAACCTCTATCTAACAATAAACCTATATAAGCCCCTTTGGCTTCAAAATCCAAACAAATATGATCTTGGTGAACAACTAAACATGACTCCTCTATATATTTCTATCTTAGATCTCTTGCATACGTCAAAAGTTCACAAAACCATATTGTATGACATTATTAAATAATCCAAGGTACCCAAAGACATTGAATAGACTACCTTTCAACCCAGGGCAATAACTTATGTTTGACCAAAGTGACATGTCATCCCTTGGTACCAAACACAACAATCCTCTCCATATCAAAGCTGTCATAAACTACCACAAGATCAAGTAGGTTCTTACAAATGGTATAGGCCTTAATATATATTTTATCAAATTAATAAAACTCTTAGGGTATACTTCACCTAATTTTTATCCAAATACCATTACGATCAAAGCATATGATAATGTAGAGAAAAAATCTCAAGGTACTATTTTCTTTCTAGTCATTAATGAACCTATCACTCATGATACCCTTTACCACATAATTGACATTGAATTGCCTTAAAATTTAATTCTTGGATGACCTTGGATACATGAAGTATGTGTAGTTTCTTTCACCCTTCACCAATCCCTCACTATGGAAAGGAGGTCACTATTCCTAATGATTTACAACCATACCAATATTACAAGTATTTGGAAGCTGAATACGACCAATATAACTATTGTCTTATCACTAAACATGCTCCTAAAAAGGACAAGGTAAAAGCTCATGAATCTCCTCAATCTAATTACATTGATTCAATTGACCTTGTATTTACTTATTCTACTTCATTTCCCCAAATTTCCTTCCACTTTAGTATTGAAGACACAGGTATTAGTATATATAGAATTAAGGATGCCTTCCACATTGCCATGTTACCATAGTCTCCAAAATCCCATGGTAGAACCAAGGCTACTAAACCTCATGATAGGCCTAGCTTGATATGACACAAAAATACTAGAGCTCATCCTAAAGTTCCTCTTGCATTTGTTAAGAAGACTTTTCCAGATCAAGATCAACCTAGTAGTTATGAGGATTCCTAGTTGTATATGATGACTTCACCTCTTCTTACTAGAGTGTTAAGTATTTTATTCCTAAAATAATCCTAGAGAATCAATATTATAAAGGGAAAAACTTAGGGCCAAACTAACAAGGAATTATTGATCTTATTTCTAATACTAAGCACAAATGTAGTCGAGGTATTAGATACAAATCACCTAGGGGTGACCCCTTAGATCTCAAAAGTGACACTAATTTATCATCTAATGAAGATAACCCCTGAAGAGATGTAGACTCATATTATAGTCTCTATGATGAGATTTACAACACAAACCTATTTTATACCAATACCATTTTCACTATCACTTTTTTGCCTAAAAATCCTCATCCTCCATTACCCTGAACTAATCAATTAGGATTAGTAAGATCATGCTATACCATTAGAAGAATTTTAGAATGAAGAAGCCTTGACAAAATTCTTAAGTCTTAGAGATGAGTTTCTAATTGGGGATCACAAACAAGGCTTCAATATCACATTAGATCATGTTACCTACTTTGAAGATCAGGTGAAATTCCTTAGTTAAAATACAAAATAAAAATAAAATCAAACATTGAGGTCCTCTAGTGAAAACCTTTTTGAGGCACTTTTAGACCAAGAAATAAGTAAAGGAAAAGATAAGTCCCTTGGTGAAAACTGATTTCAAGTGCTACTATATGGGGAAGTTCACCTTTCTCCTTAGGAATCTCAAACTCCTATAAGTTCATGTTTTACCTTTGGATCATATATTAGTGTATAATAATAAAGGGTATTTGAGTAGATAGTTCAAGAATTTCAAGAAACATATGTCAATTGGGCATTACCTAACATGAATGATCCAAATTCTTCTTACATGGGTGGACTTGATAGTTCATAATCAGATGAAGAAGATCAATTCCCATATATACCTACTTCCTTATAATATGGTTGTGCCTTATTTTTTGGAAGACACCATAAAGGCCAATATTATCACAACAAATGATCCTAGAATGATTAAACTTGGTGCATCCATCATAGAAAAAAATCATGACTTCCTCATTGTAATTATTTGAGAGTTTATTGACATATCCATGTGGTATTATGTGGATATTCTAGGATTAGATCATCTCTGGGTTTACACCATATTATCATACACCTAGATGCCAAACCCATTAAGTAAAAATTATGTAAGATGCATTCATAGATTACCATCATAGTCAAGAAAGAACTAAAAAGGTTATTAGGGGTAAAGCTTCATTCACCCAAATGACTACTTAGATTGGATATCAAATGCTGTTCTAGTTAGTAAGAAACTAGAAGGCATTTATTTATGCACATACTTTAAAGATTTCAACACAATACATTTAAAAGATGATTTCCACTACTAAATATTGACATGATTTTATATTCAAAAATATGTTATGAAATGTTATCCCTATGGATGGATTATTAGGATAAAATTAGATCAAGATTGTGCCAAAGGATTAACACAGAATAATGTTCACCACTCTACAGGGAACATTATGCTATCAAGTCATGCCATTTAGCTTGAAAAATATTGGTGCCACATACCAACATGCCATGACTATCATCTTCCATGACATGATGCATGACATTGTTGAATATTATGTTTATGACATTTTGGGAAAGTTAAAAACATGGGCTGCTCATCTATAAGTTATACAAAAGATATTTGAGAGACTTCATGAATACAAGGTGCACCTTAATACAAATAAATGTGTCTTTGGAGTCACATCAAAAAAATTATTAGGCTTCATTATTTAGTACTATGAAATTAAATTTGATCTATCCAAGGTTAAGGCCATCATAGAAATGCCTCCTCCTAATTTGAAACAACTTTGCTATTTTTAAGGAAAAATCAAATATATTCATCACTTAATTTCAAAGCTTGCTGATTGATGCCTTCCTTTCACTCATTTTCTTAAGAAGGCGACCATTTTTCAGTGGGATGTTAACTATCACAAGGAATTTTAGAAACTAAAAAAATATTTGGTAAACCCTACTATGCCCTTAACTGTTGGCATGATTAGGGATATGCGTAGTTGAATTATGGATTACATAAACCTTTTGCATATTATTTTACATTTATCTATGAATTCATATAATTATTATTTCAGCCTATGGATGGCACATGGCCTTGTTAGACTATATATACGATGTAGGGTTAGTTATTCATCATCAGATTTGAGTATTCATTCTTATCACAAGCATTTGGGAGGTTTCACCCTTGAAGTGGCTTATCTATCATTCATAATTGTTGATATATTTCCATAGAATTGTGATGTATTACTATATTTATTCTTATTTTGCGAATTAATATCATTTCAAGTGGTATCAGAGCAGAGCATCAATTTGGTCCATAATCAGGTCAAAAACCCTAGATCTTGAAATTTGGATATATCTTGCAAACAATAACAAATATATATATATATTTTTAAGGGAGTTGAGAAATCATTCAAGTAAGTTTTTATTAAAATTTCAGCTCATTTGGATATTTTTTTCAAAATTTATAGCCATTTTAGGGTTTTTAATAAATTTTCTCCATAGCTTATAATTTGTAGAAATTTTATAATTTATTTACATTTTTGGAAACCTTAGAAAAAAATAGTTTGGCTCTATTATTTGATATTTTTGATTTGAGGCTAAAATATTTAAAAAAATTTGTGGTCAAAGTTGGGTCAATGGGGTAAAATAAGGTTCACTATCAAGCCTTTGTATGGCTGGTCCTAACACCCATGGATGGGGGAAAGGGAAAGATACCCCTAAAAATCCTTTAGGGGATGACATGGAGTCTAAATCATTTGATATGATTTATCAAATATACTCAAATCTACATGGCCTAATGCATAAGGATGTGCAAGTCCAGACTCAAATATTAACAATACAAGGGGAACTTAATGGCATGAACAATCAATTGCATTAGATCATGACACAATTGGCTACCATTTAATCTCATTTACCACTCAACAACCCTCTACTTTTTCCTTTTGGTCCTCTTCCTCTCAATACTAACACCACTAATATATGGGTAAAACTGATATACCAAAAGTAGATTTGCACAAGTTTGATGATAAGGATCCACTCACTTGGATAACTAAAATTGAAAATCTATTTAATCTACACCAAACTCTTAGATCTCAAAAGGTGGTTGTGGTATCTCTATGTCTAGAACCTGATCTATTCATTTGGTATCGATGGTTTTGTGCTCAAAAGAAGAAGACTAATGTTCATGTTATATGGTTAGTATTCTTTGATGAACTAATGTCTCACTATTGAGATAATTTTTCTAAAAATTACTTTAACCAATTAGCCAAACTATGACAAATAAGAGCAATGAAGGATTATATTCATCATTTTAAAATCTATCCTTACGTGTGGAGGATATCATTGAGGCAAATTTGATTGATCTTTTTTTAGGTGGAATAAAAGATAGTATTCAATTAGAGGTTCATATGTTTAACCCCACAAATTTATCCAAAGATATACCAAGGGCATGCTTGGTATAAGAAAAAGAGATGATCAAACATCATCCTTTCACTACTAGTCAGGAACATACCTTCCCAACTCCATCACGGCCTCAACCTACCATATTGACATCACAACAAATTGAGGAGAAGTGTGCCAAAAGGTTGTGTTATGGTTATGGTAGCAAATGGAGTAAAGGTCATCAATGTGCTAAAAATAAGTTATTTTACATTAAATGGGATAACAAGGATGAATAAGATGAGGAGGCATTTGGTGAGGGTTTTGAAGGACCTGAGGATGAAGCTATATATTCTCAACCTGCTATCTCTTACCATGCCCTTACAGGTAGTTTTACTCTTTAGACTCTTAAGGTGGTGGGTTTCATTAAGAAATAGAAGGTCACAATGTTGATTGACTTCGATAGTACACATAATTTCATCAAAAATAAGTTGGTTGCTCATTTTAATTATTTCATATACCCAACCCCAAAATTTCAAGTCATGATTGTAGATGATGGTACAGTTAATTGTTTTGGAAAATGCCACAGTATTAAGTTAGAAATGAGGGACTATTTTCTAGATTCTCCTATGTTTATTATTCCTATGGGTGGGGCTAACATTGATTTAGGAATACAATAGCTCACCACATTAGGTACTATTGAGATGAATTTCCATGAATTGTTTATGCATTTTTGTTATGAAGGCAAGCTAATGAAATTATAGGGATTAAGATTTAAATTTCCACAAGTGGTTAGTTCACATTAGATGACCAAGATGTTTAAAAAAGGTGCTAAAGGATTTGTGGCATGCTTGTTTTCCATTTATGTTCAACAAACTAAGGAGTCTACCCATCCCGAGTTATAAAAAATATTGGATGAGCATTCGATTATTTTTGGACCCATGCCAAAAGGTCTTTCTCCTAGTTGTACTCATGATCATGCCATCAGACTCATTCTTGGAAGTACACCACCTAACATTAGACCATACAGACATCCTTATGTCTATAAGAGTGAAATTTAAAAAATGGTACAAGAATTATTGGAGGCAAGAACCATTCACCATAGCCAAAGTGAATATTCTTCTCCAATAGTCATGCTACAAAATAAGAATGAAACTTGGAGGATGTGCCCATATTATAGAGAGCTCAACAAGTTCACTATAAAAGATAAGTTTTATATTCCTATAATTGATGATTTGTTAGATGAATTACATGGTGCTATTTATTTTACCAAATTAGATCTTTGCTCTAGGTATCATCAAATCCAAATCCATGAGGACCTTCCTAAAATAACTTTCTGTACTCACGAAGGCCATTATAAATTTTTGGTCATGCCTTTTGGTCTCACCAATGCACCATCCACATTTCAGAGTTTGATGAATATGGTTTTTAGGTCATTTTTGAGAAAGTTTTTACTTATGTTTTTTGATGACATCCTTATTTATAGCAAAAATTAGGAAAACCACTTACATCATGTGAAACAGGTACTCTTCATTATTGAGAAACATTAGTTGTATGCTAAACCATCCAAATGTGCTTTTGGATTTTGAGAAGTAGAATATTTGGGTCATATTTTATCACATGAGGGAGTAAAATTTGATCCTAAAAGAATCCAAGCCATCATGGAGTGGCATATTCCTAAGACACTTAAGCAACTAAGGGGATTTTTGGGGTTAACTAGTTAATATAATAGGTTTGTCAAATAATATGGTAGTATTGCAGCACCAGTCACTTACTTGTTGAAGAAAGACTCCTTATAGTGGATTGATATAGCTACCAAGACATTTGAACAACTGAAAATGGCTCTGTGCACCACCTCGATATTGGCTAATCCATATTTTCTAAAAATTTTGTGGTTGAATGTGATGCTTCTGGATATGGTATGGGTGTAGTAATCATGCAAGAGGGTAGGCCCATTGCCTTTGAAATTTGTCAACTAAAGGGTAAAAATAGGCTCAAACCCATCTTTGAGAAAGAGATGATGGCTATTCTACATAGATTCAAATAATGGAGACCTTATCTATTAGGTCATCACTTTTAGGTAAAGATTGATCATGATAGTCTTAAATATTTTTTAGAACAATTATTATCCTCTAAAGAATAATAAAAATGGGTGATGAAAAAGTTAGTTTTTGATTTTGAAATATTCGACAAGAAAGGAAAATAAAATATGGTGGTTGATAAACTATCTAGGCAAGATGAACCAATTGAGGCATTGTTATGTGCCATGACCATTTGGCAAGTAGAATGGCTCAAGGAAGCAAGGGTAGAGTGATAATACTACCCATGCATTGATTCAAAATCTATAGTAGGGTTTAGATGGGATTAAAAAGTTTACATGGCAGGGGAATGTATTATGGTACAAAGATAGATTATATCTGTGTCAGAATTCTTTTCTCAAGCAAAAAATCCTTCAAGAACTTCATGCATCTCCACTTGGTGATCACTTAGGGTTTTTTAAAACCTATCATAGAGTTAAGAAGGATTTTTTTGGAAAGGACTCAAGGGGGATGTATATAAATATGTGGTTGAATGTATGGTCTGTAAGCAAAATAAAGGTCAAACCATTAAAACCCCAAGTCTTTTATAGCCCTTATCATCCCTAATCAATGATTAAAAGAGGTATCTATGGATTTCATTATTGGGTCATCATGATCTAAGGGTAGAAATGTTATCATGGTTATTGTGGATGGAATCACAAAGTATGATCATTTTTTCTTTATCTCAACCATTGGTGGCTAGTACAGTAGCTTCTATATTCCTCAATATAGTTCAAAAATTACATGGTACTCCCATGATTATTATCAGTGATAAAGATCCCATATTCACTAGTAATTTTTGGATAGAATTATTTTCATGTTTGGGAACCTAATTAGCTCATAGCTCATCCTATCATCTTCAATCTGATGGACAAACTGAGGTAGTCAACAAGTGTTTGGAAGGGTCCCTTCATTGTTTTGTGTCAGATAAACAAGATAAATAGGTTTAGTGTATGCCCTTGGCTGAATGGTGGTATAATACTTCAGTGCATAGTTCATCCAAAATGTCTCCTTTTATGGTATTATATGGATACCATCCTCCATCCCTCACTTCACCCTTGAATACCAACCCAAAGGTGTGTGCAGTGGAGGTACACCTTCAACATCAATAGGAAGTCCTTGCTAGTTTGCATAAAAATTTAGCTTTGACCTAAAATCACATGAAGCAATATGCATATCAACATAGGAGTGAGAGTCATTTTAAAATTGGTGATTGGGTGTTTATTTTTTTGCATCCATATAAACAAATATCCTTAAAGTAATAGAAAAAGGATAATAAGTTATCTCCCAAGTATTATGGTCCTTATCAGATCTTGCAAAAAATTGGTGTGGCCTATAAGCTGGAATTTCATCCATCCACTCACATTCATCCAATATTTCATGTATCTTACCTTAATAAGGTCATTGGATAGAGATTTACCACTCAAACTGAGTTACCATAATTAGATGAGGAAGGGAGGGTTATTCTTGATCCTAAAACAGTCCTTTAAATGTGCACTAAAAAACTATGATCCAAATTAATTATTGAGTATCTAATTAAATGGAAGAATTTGCCTTCTGAAGATGATACCTGGGAGGATGAATAATTCATGCAACAACATTCGAGATTGCTTCAATGTTGAGGACAACATTGTTTTGAAGGGGAGGGGCATGATATGCCCTTAAACATTGGCGTGTTTAGGGATATGTGTATCCAACTTGTGGATTGCATAACACTTTTGCATATTATTTTAAATTTATCTATACATTCATATAATTAATAGGTCAGCCTATGGGTGGCATGTTAGACTATATATAGGAGGCATGGTTAGTTATTCATCATCATATTTGAGTATTCATTCTTATTATAATCATTTGAGAGGTTGCCCCCTCAAAGTGGATTATCTATTATTCATAATTGATTATATATTTCCATATCATTGTGATATATTTATATATTTCTACTTATTTGGTGAAGTAATATCATTCCAAGTGGTATTAGAGCATTGATTTGGGCCATAATTAGGTCAAAAACCCTAGATCTTGAAATTTGGATATATATTGAAAATGGTAGAAAATTTCTCTACAATTATTTTAAGGGAGTTGAGAAATCATTCAATTAAGTTTCCATTAAAATTTTAGATCATTTGGATCTATTTTTAAAAATTTATAGCCATTTTAGGGTTTTTAATAAATTTTCTCCATAGATCATAATTTGTAGATTTTTTCAAATTTATTTACGTATTTAGAAACCTTGGAAAAAAATAGTTTGGGTTTATTCTTTTATATTTGTGATTTTAGGCTGAAATATTTAAAAATTTTCATGGCCAAATTTGGGTCAATGGGGTAAAATAAGGTTCACCATCAAGCCTTTGTATGGCTGGTCCTAACACCCACGGATGGGGGAAAGGGAAAGACACCCCTAAAAATCATTTAAGGGATGAGATGGAGTTTGATTCATCTAATATGATTTCTTAAGTCAAGTCAAATCTACATGGCCTAATGTAGAAGGATGTGCAAGTCCAAACTCAAATATCAATAATGCAAGGGGAGATTAATGGCATGAATAATCAATTACATCAGATCAAGACATAATTGGCTACCATTTCATCTCATTTACCACTCAAAAACCTTCCACTTTTTCCTTCTGGTCTTCCTCCTATCAATACTAACACTACCAATATGGGGGTAAAACTGATGTTGCCAAAATTAGATTTGCACAATTTTGATGGTAAAGATCCACTCACTTGGATCACTCAAATTGAAAATCTATTTGATTTACACCAAAATCCTAGATCTTAAAAGATGTTTGTGTCATCTTTTTATCTATAACCTGATCCATTCATTTGGTATCAATGGTTTTGTGCTCAAAAGAAGAAGATTGGTGCTAGTATTACATGGTTAGTATTCTCTAATGAACTGATGACTCACTATCAAGATAGTGTTTCTGAAAACTACTTTAACCAATTACATCTAAGATATTGAACATGCCTTGGGTGCACTCTTATCCCAACATGATGACTAGGGAAAATAATGTGTAGTTTACTATCTGATCAAGAAATTAGTTGCTTATGAACATAAATACACACCAATTGAGATTGCATGCTTACCATTGGTCTTCACATCGCTAAAATTGTGCCATTACATGTTGAATAAAAAGACCATTATTATTGAGAATTTATATCCACTCAAATATATTCTTTCTAAGATAACATTTTTAGATACATCAGATCAAGACATAATTGGCTACCATTTCATCTCATTTACCACTCAAAAACCTTCCACTTTTTCCTTCTGGTCTTCCTCCTATCAATACTAACACTACCAATATGGGGGTAAAACTGATGTTGCCAAAATTAGATTTGCACAATTTTGATGGTAAAGATCCACTCACTTGGATCACTCAAATTGAAAAACTATTTGATTTACACCAAAATCCTAGATCTTAAAAGATGTTTGTGTCATCTTTTTATCTATAACCTGATCCATTCATTTGGTATCAATGGTTTTGTGCTCAAAAGAAGAAGATTGGTGCTAGTATTACATGGTTAGTATTCTCTAATGAACTGATGACTCACTATCAAGATAGTGTTTCTGAAAACTACTTTAACCAATTACATCTAAGATACTGAACATGCCTTGGGTGCACTATTATCCCAACATGATGACTAAGGAAAATAATGTGTAGTTTACTATCTGATCAAGAAATTAGTTGCTTATGAACATAAATACACACCAATTGAGATTGCATGCTTACCATTGGTCTTCACATCGCTAAAATTGTACCATTACATGTTGAATAAAAAGACCATTATTATTGAGAATTTATATCCACTCAAATATATTCTTTCTAAGATAAACTTTTTAGATACATCAGATCAAGACATAATTGGCTACCATTTCATCTCATTTACCACTCAAAAACCTTCCACTTTTTCCTTCTGGTCTTCCTTCTATCAATACTAACACTACCAATATGGGGGTAAAACTGATGTTACCAAAATTAGATTTGCACAATTTTGATGGTAAAGATCCACTCACTTGGATCACTCAAATTGAAAATCTATTTGATTTACACCAAAATCCTAGATCTTAAAAGATGTTTGTGTCATCTTTTTATCTATAACCTGATCCATTCATTTGGTATCAATGGTTTTGTGCTCAAAAGAAGAAGATTGGTGCTAGTATTACATGGTTAGTATTCTCTAATGAACTGATGACTCACTATCAAGATAGTGTTTCTGAAAACTACTTTAACCAATTACATCTAAGATACTGAACATGCCTTGGGTGCACTCTTATCCCAACATGATGACGAGGGAAAATAATGTGTAGTTTACTATCTGATCAAGAAATTAGTTGCTTATGAACATAAATACACACCAATTGAGATTGCATGCTTACCATTGGTCTTCACATCGCTAAAATTGTGCCATTACATGTTGAATAAAAAGACCATTATTATTGAGAATTTATATCCACTCAAATATATTCTTTCTAAGATAACCTTAATGGGTCATATGGATAAATCTATCATGCTACTTAGTGAGTTTGACATTGACTACACTAATCATAAATCCATTAAAGGGTAGCTCTTCTAGATCATCTTACTGATGCACCTTTATTAGATACATATCTTTTAACCATGTATTTTCCAAATGAGTTAATCCTTAACCTTGATGAATCACATCAATATAAGCTCTAATCTTATAGCTCTTTCAAGGCTTGTAGTTCAAAAGTTGGTATTCTCTTCATTACATCTCAAGGGGATCTCATTCCCAAGGCATTCTAGATTGATTCCTATGAACCAATAATATTGTATTATATAAGGCACATGTTATAGGGATCTGCATATAAATATAATGGAACATTTAAAAGTTGTTTTTCTATGGCTATTCATAGTTGATCATCAATTAGGATACAAACCAATAGAAAACTAGAGATGAGAAGCTTGTGCCCTACAAAGGTATGGTTGATAATCTCAAACAACATTTTGAATGTATTAAGTTTGATCAAATACCTAGATCTAATAATAGATCAATATATGCCATTGATACCATTGGGTATTTGATATAGATCTCTTCTAATATTCAAGAGGATCAATTTCTTATCAAAATTCTCCTTGTGCATGCTTACATTCATCCTGACATTGAAATGGTATGTGATATGCCAATCCAAATTCCCATTAGTACCAAGATGTTTATGCCTACATCTAATACCTCATCTTCCTATCAACCTAAGATGTAACAAAAAAAGTCATTTATTCACAATGCATCCTAATATACTTTACTTGGCAATGTGTTCTATCATAGATGTTATGATGGGATGTTACTTCAATGTTTAAATTAAGGCAAATATAAATTAAAGCTTAAGGATGTGCACAAATGAATCTATGAGGTATATAAAGTCAAAATGTTCCTTACCAAAAAAATCCTTAGAACATGATATTATTGGCCCACAACAGAGGTCGATGGATGTGCTCATGTTAAGAAATACCTTGCTTACTAGAATCATGGTGATTTAATCCATGTTCCTTCATGAGTGCTTTACCTTATTAATTTTTCTTGGTCATTCTCTTCATGGGGACTTGATCTCATTATAAAAATAAACCTCACTTTATTTTATGGCCATAAACATATTCTAATAACCATCGACTAATTTACTAAGTGGGTTGAGACAATCCCTCTCACTTACATAACCAGTATGCAGATTTCCAAATTCATCCTAAACCACCTCATCTACCACTATGGCATTCTCTCTTCCATTTTATTTAATAATGGTAAGTCATTTAAGAATAAGGATGTGAAGACCCTCTATGATAAATTTCATATTAAACACAAATAGTTTAATCCCTATTATCCTCAAGGTAATGGCCAAGTTGAAGCATATAACAAAACTATTATCAAAATATTTAAGAAAAATGTTAAGAAAGTTGGCCAAGATTGGCACTTGCAATTATTTCCTACCCTTTAGACCTATCATACCAATCTCCATAATCATATAGGTGCAACCCATTACTCCCTAGTTTTTTTCTCTGAATCCATTCTTCTAATTGAGATTGAGTTTTCCTCTCTGCATATTTCATTTTAGGGCATAATTGATGACAAAGATTATAAAGTGGCCAAAATACAAGAAATGAAACTCTTGGAGGAGAAACAACTAGTCACATTGAGTCATCTCAAGGCATATAAGAACTGGTTATGCCATAGTTATAACAAGTGAATCATCCTAAGAGAATTTGAAGTGGGTGACCTTGTCCTAAAAGAGAATTAGAAAAATACTAATGCAGAGTGTGGAAAAAAAGGGAAGTTTGAGCCTAATTCGATAGTTCTTTTTATTTAACTACAAATTATGGTTTTGGGGTTTACAATATGCTTACATCAGATGGATATGAGATCAAGGAGCCCATGAACACTATGCATTTCAATAATTTTCATGCCAAAATTTGGAACATTGTATATAAGGGCCCCTGCTTGGGGGATTTCTCTTTGTATGCATTCTTTCCCCTTCCATTTCATTTGTCATTTCAGGGTCTAGCTTTATCTTCTTCCTATTCCATATTCCTATATTGAATTTTAATTATGAACTATAGGCACTACAAATAATTTCAGCATAAGGTTCTACTATTCACAGTTGGTTATCATCAACACAACCTTACAAGTAGAATTTCAGAATGATAACATGCTTTTTGCATGGTTCCCCTAATTGGTAGTCTTGGATGTAACTTATTTTATCCCTCTGATAAATCCTATATTATCATGCTATCCCATACCTTTTTCATCCTAAATTGTTGTTGAAGGATAGTTCTTACACACCTTGGTATTTTTGTGGAACATTAATCCTTTCATATTCCTCATATAATCCACACTCTCACCATTTTTTGATCATGCCTTATTATAGTTGGTTTGGTTGTTGTTTGAACCCATACCCTAGGTTATTTTTAATTTGTTATGCATTTCCTTATACATTTTTTAATATTATCTTCTACATCTTATTCCAAAAAACCCCAAAACAATCAAGAACCAAAAATTCCCAAAAAGAGATGTAAAACCACAAAACCTTTGCAATATTTATCATTCTATTTAACAATGGATTTATGTATAGGTTATGTTCTGAATGGAAATATTTAAGTATAATGTGCATACATCATTTTTATGTCATGGAGAAAACTCATAGGTGGGAAACCTTTTCTCTAAATCATGATATCTCTATTTTCCTTCGATCACATTTGATCATTCAACCAAAGTTTGAATTTCCCCATTCCTTTAGGTTTTTGCCTAGGTCATGGGTGGTTGTCTTTATTTATATAATCATCACCTTAATTAATGGTGTTATCAATTTATTACACTCCAATTTATGGGAGAACTACATTGGATTGAGGTCTACACGAACTATGTAGGTAGCACTTGGATACATGGGGTAACTCGAGTCAACTTGGTTGATATCATTTCCATTTTAATTTCCCCTAATCTAACTAATTGACACTCTCATTATTTTGGGAACCCATTTATGATCTTGACATTTTGTGAATATTTCATATTTTCCTCTTTAATCACATTCATTCTAATCATTTCCATCAATTTTCTTCTTTCCCATTCCTGGGAGAACTACATCTAGCCTAATGGTCCATATGGAATATGTAGGAAACATTTAGTTGTATGGGGAAAATAAAGTCAACTCAACCATGCCTTCCTTATTATTATATTCCCTCTTTTTCATATATAAATGTCATGATATATTATCTAATATTAACTATACCTGGGGGAAGATCACCAAGAGTAACACCTTATTCACATTCACTTTTATTACTTGTTCGTTTACCATTTTCTATTATGCTTTTTTTTATAGTTAGTTTTACTACTTGTGTATTTATTTCTAATTGTATTGATTTCTCTTTTATTTAATTCTGTTAGGTTCATTATGTTTTACACTTAGGTCTTGATTATCCATATCTTGATCTTAAGTTGTTAACACATGTATCCTTTTATTTATTGGTATCTTTTGTTTAGTGCATTATGATTTACACTTAGCTCTAAATTTTTCATATCTTGATCTTGAGTTGTTAAGTATTTACATCTAGACTAGTCCATACACAAGTGGAAAACAATGTTATTATGATTTCTTTCTATATTATGATGCATATTTCCATTGGCCAAATTAAACATTCAAGTGCTAAGGAGACTCATTCATAAATGTTGTGCAAAAAAAATCATCCCATCATAGGATGGTTAAACATATGATCATGTCTCAAAAACAAAATAAGAAACATCATCACATTTTTCATAATCTAAAAAAAATAACTAAAAAAATGGTTACACCTATGCTAATTAGGAGAAACATCTCCAAAATAATCATATACAACTAGTCAAAAACATCTAATCATCACGATAAAATGAAAAAAAATATTAAACATCAATCACATTTGACATTTGGATCAAGTACAACATCAAAATGAAAATTAAATACAATATAATCATGGTAAACACATAAAAACTCCACATTATTATCATATATGTAATCTATCACATGTGATAACATACATGATTTGAAAGACTACATCATATATATCAAAAGAATATCAAATTCCATGTACATCATGTGATAAAAAATAAATACCTATATACATGTCATAATAAATGTATATACATAGAGATATACATGTACATCACCATAAATATATAGTGTAGAGATACACTCCACATCTCAACGTTGTCTTTGGTTATCACTAGGTGGAGTCTAATAAAAATATGTCATATGCTTAGGGCTAGTGGTGGATGTTGTGGTAGTCCCATAGCTCCTCAATGTGGGGGTAGTTGGCTTACTGATCCCTTTGATGAAGATGCATGATGTGACCTAGAGGTCTAAATAGTTCTCTTGCTTTGTATATGCTATCTGAATCTCAGTTCCCTAATCCATGCTAACACTACTATCTCATAGAGGATCTTATAATAACTGACCTCATACTTGGATTAAATGGTGTCATCCTTGGCCTGAGCCATATTCCAATGAATTATATAGCCCCTGCTTTTCAAATAACTATCTAGTCATGTCCCACTCTATATAGAGCCTCTAAACATCTACCCTAGCCCTATCTCTCTCATTGAGCATTATGGCTAACTGTGCATCCCTCAACATTAGTTATCCTTGTATGGTGGTCATCTAAGCCACCTGCCCTCTCAAGGTTGCAATATTAGTGTCCCTTTTTATAATGAGACCTCATAGCCTTATGGTGTCCCCTTAATTTATATCCACCTACTTCCATATATTAATGATATCTCCCTCCATTCTAGATATCTTAACCACTTAGGCTAAAATCTATCTACCTAGTCTATTTAAGGGTTACCTAGGACTCCTCTAAAATACCTAACTAGGATGGCCCTACCTAGATAGATGTCTATCCTCTATCCTAACCTGACCCTCCTTTAATAAAAAAGGTCATCTAAGTGTCCTATCTATTACTATACTCACCCTTTACCTCTAGATCAGTGCCCACTCCCATGTTAATATCCTAACAGTAGGATGACCCACTACTATTACTTTCATTACTACTATTGTAACTAATCTTGCTATCACTGTCAAACCCTTCTGAACCAAAATCTATGATCATAGGCATGGGCTAGTATAAGGGCACCTTACATAAAAGTACCATTGTAGGGGCACCTACCACATTGGTATCTACATGGGAATAAATTATAAAATTGGTCTCACCCCTATCCCTGTACCTATTAGGGAACTGGCCTTGCTTGTATATGTTGTCTTTATTGTGGCTTGAATGCTCACATCCTAGAGACCTTAGCCTATTAAGTTGTACTAGTCTCATATGTACCCACCACACTACATAATCCTTAGTGATCCTTGTGTCACCCACACCACCCTCATATCCCCATGCCACTGCTTATACTATGAATAGGCTAGCCATTACCATAATTCTTAGAAGATTCTCCCACTCACCAATCTCTTGTGTGACACATGTAAAATAGTGGGGTCCCTTAGGCACATATTTCTACCTCAAAAACTACCACCACACATGATTAGGTCTACACCATTTAATGACATAATTATAACACCCTATAATGTATCATGGGGTCATCATGTATTGAGTCACCACTACATCATAAAGTCATCCAAAGTGCATATGTATCTACAACCACTAGATTAAGTCCCCATCCACCATGTCACCCATGGCTCATTTGTTATAATGTATATCTCCCCTATGGCCCCATTGGCCCCCTCCTATCTATACCACCCATATACTAGTTGTTGTTTAGGTTACCACTATCACATATCACCCACATGCCACTCTATGGTAATATAATCCCAACCATAGATCTAGAGTAGTGTGTAAGGACTAATGCTCCTCCTTCACCTATGTCATCATATTTAGGTCCTTATAAAGTTGGGATAATACTATTGGGCCCTAGGAAAATCAATTAGTATATTTCATCATGTCTCAAATAACACCAATCAAGCAAATATGAAAATAGTGGCTGCTCTTATTAGGCAATAATATGCCACTGACAATAGCCATCAAAATCACTATTTCCTAATTAACCAAGGGCCACACTCTATCTATTGGAAAGTCTATAAATGGTGTCAACTTGTCCACCTAGAGGATTTAATGGCCCTCATATCTATAATCGTTCCCCTCATTGGTAAGGGGTCATGCACTCATATACCCAACTCATGATGAGTGTGTGGTGGATGATAGAAAGATATCCCAACCTTGGAATATGGTATATGTCTCTATAGGTCCATACTAGCACTCCTTGGGCCCACACAAGTTATCAACCCTTTTCCTCAATATCCTAACAATAAGTACCCAAATTTAGAGTAGATGATCTATCCCCTTGTCTCCCAATATCTGAGTGAAAAATATCTCTATAATCATATTGTAGAGGGTCAGGATTACTACCTAATCTACCCCCACAAATTTGACCCAAAATTCCTACCCACATTAGGAGCATCAACATCTCTAAAGTAGTCCACCCAAATAGTAGTCTCATTTCTATTTTTGGCCTCTCTCAAGGTCATGGACCCACCTATAGTCAATTAACCCAATATCATGTATACATTTATAATAGTGATATTCCACTCTGATGGGGCTTGGGAAAGTGGAAAATGTTCCAATCAATGTCATAGTAAGTGAACAAGTCACATAATAACTTGGTCAATGGGGAAATGATCCTCACATGTACAATTTTGAGTATGCTTATTATGTCTAACATGGCCAAATCATTGACTGTCAATAGCCCCAACATCATAGGAATCCACTCCTACTCACTTTGTCAGATTTATAAAATATACTCTCCCTAAAAAATATAATTTAAAATAACCCTAATCACATTTACATCCTTGAAATTTCATATGAAATTTTCCTTCTTTCTTCAGGGTGAAACCTCCATCTTATGAAAGTAATGGTTAAAAAATTATTGCAATGGAAACAACCAGATAAGCAGTTATGTAACTACCATGATATAAATAGTTTTTCCATAATGGTTTTCACAACTTTAAAAAGTGGAAACATAACCATCAATCTACAAAAGTTGACATTTTCATCCTCCATCCGTGACCATGCCCTACCCCCCTAAAATACTAATAAATCCTTATAAACTTAATTTTTTAACATTTTCCTGGCCTATTCCTCCCCCCAAGCTTTGACATGCATTTTAATTCAATTTTAATAGGATCTAAGCAAGTTTTCAAGAAAAATTCAAATTAAGGAAAAAATGTAAAAGTGAGTAGAGCTTACCCATCCCTAACCTACTCTTGTTGTTACTAGTATATTTTCCATCCTCCCATCACACTCATCATTTTGTATACTTTCTCATCTAATTCCATCATAATAAATCTAATGCTCAAATTTTCTAGATCTCAATTGCATAAAAGATTTCTATTTTTGGAAAATTTTCAAATAATTAGTCTATTTTACTAGCCATTATGTTTTGAAAATTTTCTATTTTTGGTAATTTTAATTAAAATCTTACATTTTCTCTCATCTTGAAATGTATTTCATGTCTAACTGACCCAAAACATATCAAATCCTAACAATTTTAACATTTTATTTTTTGTAGCATTTTTGTAGTGTAGGTTGTTTTTGTTAGTGGTTTTGTAGGCCAACCCCATTCAACACCAAACTCAGTCCATTGATGGGATGGTTCAGGTAGTATCCTCACCATCATGTACATAGTAAGTATACTTATATATGTTTGATTGATTATCATGTTTTTTGCTTTCTCATTAAAATAAGCTTGATTCTTGTTAATTTTTTATAGTTATAAGATTGTCTCAATTGGCTTTGCTGCACCACACAGGTAAGTAAGGTATGTTTCCTAACCTTATTTTTCCTTTCAATGTGCCATTACTTGGTAAAAAACCATTGTTAATTCATGGTGAGGTGTCTCCCTGATGGGGCAATATGTATGCACCCAAATTTTGCATAGTATAATATTTTGAAATAAATCTAATGATGATGTAAGGATATCCACCTAAATACACTCAAACCTAGTTATCTTCCCATTTTTTTAGCTTTCACCTCTTTCTTGGACTTTATCTTGTTACATTCTCCTTTTCATAAATGTTTTATTTCAAAATTTAAAAATGCTTACATGGTGTCAAAACCACCATGGTGGATATGTAACTATTACGATGGTTCCATATTTCACTATGGTAGAAACTTAAGCCAAGGCAATGGTTTTTAAAACCATTGGGGTGGTTTCATTTATGCCACCTACAAGAAGCATTGGATTCATCATCAATTGAACATTTTTAAAATTAGTGTATGAGATTTTATTTTTCATGTGTTTTACATGATTTATCTTGCATTTTTTAATTGTTTTACTTTGTGTTCATCTTCATATTACCCAACTCACTCGTAACCCTATTTTTATCAATCCTCATCAATTTACTTTGATGAAGCTCATAGTCAAGCATTAGTTAACTCCCACATACAACCTAATTCATTCCCTTACAAGTATATCACTTTTTTATAGGTTTTCAAATTTAAAGATTGCCACATAGATTGAATCTTTCAAGTTTTAAAAATCCCTAGCTTGCTTGATTTTGTTTTGGATAAGTTTTACTTTTATGATCACCTTCATTTTACTCTACACAAATTTGGAGAAGGGAATTCACCAAAATTTCAACTAATTATTTATTATTCATGAATAAGTCTAGCGGCAGTCTAACTACTCTCTTTTTTAGAATTATATCTTCTTGCTTCTATTATTTTGTCATCCTTTTTGGAGAGTTATTAAGGACAATATTGAGCAAATGAAATAGTGACCTAATGATCATATACATACAACCACCATTTATTCACCTTCACTTCATCTCACCACTGATTAGGATGGAGGATTTGCTTTTAATTTTGTTTGTTTATTAGAATAAATTATATTAGTTTGTTTATTTAGTAGATAGATTCATATTCAAAAAAATTTAAAAGAAAAGAAAAGAAATCATTTTCCTTTCTTCTTTTGCACCAAAAAAGTAAATTTGATTTCTTTAGTTCACAGTTGCATTTAAATCTTCAAAGAATGTAGTTTTACATTCAATCTAGGGGTAGATTAGGTGAAATTTATCATTAGGTGAATCTAAACAAATTTATTATATATTTTCAGTTTTACCTCAACATATATTCATTAAATGAACACACACACATAAAATCTAGAAAAATAGAAACTTGCATACTAGATCTAGTTTATCTCTTTTGAATGTCAAATAAACCATAAAAATAAAAAAAATTAGAATTGAATGTCAAATAAACCAGTAAAAATTAGAAAAATATGAATTATATAACTTAATTCATTTAGTTATACAATCATTATAGCTTCATATAATCATCAAAAAGCTCAAAAATTGGCATTCTAGCTTGCATACTAGACTAGATCACAAGAAAAGCTAGAAAATGCATAGCTTAGAAAAAATTAGTTTTTAATTTTGGTTATTTGTTAGCATGTCAAAAGAACTAAATTTAATAGTATATTTCACTTACTTACATTCAAATATAAAATAAAAATTAATTTTCATTTAATTCATGTAGGTAAAACTTTGTAATCAAACTAAGAAAAACAAAAATCAACACTTGCATCACTCATCTAGAATTCAGTTTTAGCACTTGAATACTTAAAATATTTAAAAGAATAAAAAATAATAATTTTAATTTAATTTACTTTTAATTATTCACTTTAGATTCCATTTTCAGCAAGTAGTATAATTCATTTTTCCTTACAAAACATGACTGAAAACACCCATAAAAAAATCAAACAAAGCCTAGTTAAAACATGTACAAGCCTAAAACCTTGCTTCCAAAAATTCAAAATGCCAAGTATATTTTTCCAAATCTCAAATCAAGACAATATATATACTTTATACATTCAAAACAAGATTTATTTTTTTTGGATGATGCTTCTAGAGCAACCATACCTCCACAAAACATGCATCTTTCCTAGAGTTATATCTCTTGTTTATGGTAGTAACATCCAAAGTGATATTAAAACTAATATGAGAATTAAATACTTCCATTTTACTCCCATTACACACCTTATCATTAACTAAATTAACACTCTTGATGAGTAATACCATGTATAATAACTCCCAATAATTAGACCTATTCATATTCGAGCCCATCAATTTAATGACCAAGTCTAGACCTTCACACTTCCTTTTATTCTTCCTTGGGAATAACCTCATTATATTTTCATTCAATTTTCATATGAAATTAACTGGACATGGATAACTTGATAGATTTATCTAGTTCCCTAGAGTTAACCAACCTAATTACACCCAATTTTCCATACTAGTATCAACCAAGAACTCTGATATCTTATTCTCACTCACATTGAGGGTTATTTGAATTCCATATCCTCTAAATTTGATGTTATTAATGATAAATATGATGCAAGATAAATATTTTGGTATCACCATGAACACCCTTTGCCACAGGTTTCCCAAAATGCCTTCCTTTTACCCCAACCTAATCAACCAAACTAGTAGACTTACCATCCTATCAACTTTCCATTAGTTGTCTCGACCAGAACTAGGGAAATAAGGCTAGCATGTAAAATGCCATTTTTCCCCTAACATGATTAAAACCAAGCCAAAGTAGAAACCCTAAATCAATTACACTACAATTCAAAAGTTAGCATACATGCACTTAGTCCAATATGTCACAAACAAGAAAATAAAATCAAACTCCAGTGCATCAAAAACATAAGAGGACTCAAAGTCATAATAATATGATCAAACAAAAACTATGATCATAACTCAATATATAAAAATATATTTAAAACAACCAAACCAAACCATGTTCCTATTCTTACATGGGTTTGGTATTTGTAATACTATCATGATATTTATGTAGATGCCAACCTAGTTAGTACATACCATTCCCTACTCACACTTTTAGTTAACCATAATGATATAAATCCAACTGATAAGATGAAAAATGATCATAATAAAACATGTGATAATTTAATTTAATCAAAACTTTAATAATGTCATCATAGTAAGCCAACATAATCATAACACAAAATAATTTCATAATTCATCATAATAAGAATAATGTCCACAAAAAATATTACAATTATCATAGTATACAATGTCTCAATAAATAATAAAAAATGTGCCATTTGTTCAAATTTTAAGGGGGTAAAATCAATATGTCACATCCTTCCTTAATTAACAAGGCATCAACTTGGCACCTATTATAATAAGTAATAATAGTTACTATGAAATATATCCTCATTTACCATGGACCATTACTCTCACTCAATTAGTCACATTGGACCAATACCTGTCATATATTTTTGTTTTATAATTTATCTCTTTGATGATCTAGGATTCATAGTGGTTCAAACTGAGTGAAATCCTTGTCCTCCATTTGAAGTTTTTTTTAGTTAATAAAATGAGTAGGATCAAAAAAATACTTTATAAATAAATAAATATGAAATACATCGTGAATATGAGAGAGAAGATGAAGACTCAATCTATAAACCACATAATTGATCTTCTACAAAATGTCAAACATACCCATAAACTTGGGAGAAAACTTCAAAGCTTTCCCAAATTTTATTGAGCTATTTTGTGTGAGAAATTGAAGGAAAATTTTATCCCCTACTTGAATTTTCTTTGGTGAATTTTTAAAGGTATGCATAGTTATTTTTCCTACTAGAGGATTCATTAAGTTTTTACCTTCTGTTAAAAATTTGAGCATCATGTTCATAAAGCATCTCAAGCCTCACTACATCTCTCTTTTCTAGACCATCCCAACCAAGGGGAGTCTTACATATGTGACCATACAAAGTCTCAAAATGATCCATCTTCAGAGGATAATGATGCATGTTTTTATATGAAAATTATACCAAATATATATAATATTCCCACGTACTTTTCTAATCCATGACATACATTTATAGGATGTATTCAACAATTTATTTACCCTTTAAATTTACCCATCCATTTCAAGATGATATACCAGATTACTATTTAGCCTTGTACAAAAATTTAGAGTCAAAATCATCCAAAATTTTAACATTCAAAGTTTGTGTCAAATATGTGATTTTAGGAACACTATGAAGTCTAAGAACTTCCTCGAAAAACCTTGATGAAAATAATAGGAACATCATGCTTAAGGTTATATACAATGAAATGGGAAACCTTGATAAGTTTATCAACTACCACTAAGATTGATAGTTTCAATATATTGGAAAACTTAAAATAAATGTCATGGAAATCATTGCCTACTTGTTCTCATGAACATCATGAGGATATAATTATTCCTAAGGATGATAGGGTTCTATCTTGACTCTTTGACATTCAAGATACTTTTACACAAAGTGAGATACATCTTGTTTCATCCCAAGCTACTAACTAAACTGCTTAAACTCATGAGTCATCATGGTGAATTTAGGATATTAAAATTGAGTTGTGTTATTAACCTTGTCCAAAACTTGATTTCATAAATTCCTAGAATGAGGTACAAAAAATATTCCTTGAAAACTTAAAATCCCATCTAAGTCAAAATAATAACCAAAATAATTATTTCAAAGTGAAATTTTATTATCTTTGAGCTGAATTTTGAATAGAATTAACTAACCTTCTATTGCTCTATAAAATTCCCCTAAAATTTGATCTAAATTGAGAGATTACAACCAAATATTTACACCTATTAAGGGCATCAAGCACTCAATTTTATTTCCCATTAAAACACAAAATATCCATGTCATAGTCACTAATAAATTCTAGTGATCATTGCTACTAAGAATTTATGTTATTTTTAGTGTAGAAATGCTCAAGACTCAGACTACCCATTTTGAACTTAAGGATTTTCCCAAAAGAAAGTGCCACCACATCTTAAGCGCATGAAATATTGATGTTATCTTTAGGTTGTGAGCATCATATCTATTTTCATTATTTTTTAACTTATGAGATTCAAAAGACAAAACCTAAATATCTCAAGTATTTTCTCTCCAAATCCATACAAAGATGTATCTACCTAAACTTTGAACTTACTATTTCAACATAGAATCAATAAATAGGAGTTGAAGTTAACAACTATTTCAACCTTTGAAATACTTCTTCACACTTGAAATTTCTATCATTTTTTTTCCATTTTCATTGAATCCAAGTTATGGGATTCACCACCTTGGAAATGTTTTTAACAAAATGGTAGTAGGACCCAAAAACTCCCATGAAGCTTTTAAATTCATGTACATTTATAGGTGTTGGCTAATACCCAATTACTTTGATCTTCAAATGATCAAATGCAATTCCATATTTTTAAAATATATGCCCCAAGTAGAGAATTTAAATTTGGTATACAAATAACTTGGAAAGATTTTAAAATTTTGGTTTTTATTTAACCTCTACAAACATAGATACAAATGATGTTAATGTTGGTGTTCATTATAGGAGTATACCAAGATATCATCTAAAAAAACCAAGGATAAATGATATGGATAATCCTAAGAAACACTATGCCTAGGATTCATGAATGTTTTAGGAGCATTAATAAAACCAAATGCCATGATCATGAAATCATAGTGACCATAAAAATTTTATAATGTTGTTTTGTGAACATCATATTCCTTGATACAAAACTAGTGGTACTCTGATCAAATATCTATCTTGGAGATTTTTTTAATCCCATAATTTAATCAAACAAATATCAATTATAGGTAATGGGTACCTATTTTTTATAGTGAATTTGTTGAGTATATGATAATCGACAAAAAAATTCAAAGTTCTGTTCTTATTTTAACAAAAACAACCCATACTCCCCATTGAATTACACTAGGTTGAATTAGTCTCTTGCTCCAAATTCCTTGAAATTAAAATTTAGGTATTAAAAATTAGAAGTATTCATGTGATAAGGATATTTTATGGATAGAGAAGATATATGAATTATATCAATAGAAAAATCAAATTCTCTAAAGGTCTGTAGTTATTTCTTGAAAGAACCATCATTGAAATCTTGAAGAATCGGGTGATCTTACCCACGCGTTTGAATTTCCTCACTCAATTTTTATAACTAACGCAAAAATAATTGACACTATTTTATTATGAATTTATTGATCTATAGAGTATATGTCAAACTTTGGGAAAAGAGTTTTTTAATACCTTGAAATACTACCAAATTGCATTAATTTTCTAGACACAGAACTTATTTTTCTAAAATAATCCAATCAATAATAAATGAATAAATACAATCCATCCCAAGGATAACAACATAATATCCTAAAAATATTATATTAAAACTAATTTGAGTTTTGAGGATACTCAAGCCCAACTCAACTTTCTTTAATAATTTATAAACTAAGCACTACTTCCTCATGCCAAATTTTACCCCCTGAGCTTCTCTCAATCTCTTAGGTTGAACACAACATTTTTGAACTATATAATGAGATATAGAGCTATATGAAACTATTAAATATATTAAAATATCCAAATAAATATGATATTGTACCTCTTATCTCAATGGGAATAGAGTGATGGTCAAATAGATGGTTTTATAGAGCTACATATATACGATGATTAGGTCTTTGAGCAACCTTTGGTTCAGGGTAATCCATATCATAATGATCTTTTCCACATTTCAAACATTATTTAACTAGCCCTTGCCAAGGTAGTGGAATGTTTTTTATCCACATAACTAGATTATTCCACAATAGTGAAGGTGATGAAGGTTTTTGAACCCCCCTTGAGTTTTGAAACCTCACATTTATTATTTCTAATTTAAAAAAAGTATCTCCTAGTTATAAAAATTTATTTTTAGGTCAATCCTTTTGAACCCTTTTGTCATGGAAGAAGGATAATAATGTTGTTGCGAACCCTATTATTGAAATATTTTCATGCATTCACATGATATTTCCCCTTGCCTTTAGCCTTATGAGTAGATACAATAGTAGAAGTAAGATTTTTGGGTTTTATTAGGTTCACATTATGCATAATGACTTATTGAAACACAATTTTATACTTTTTCATCTTTGCCTTGTCAATAAAAATAACATATGAAACTTATAAAAATGGTTTCGTACTTAAATATATACAAAAAATCATTATTAAAGAGGTTGAAATTCAAAAAATATTCTTTATGATAGGTGAAAAGATACCCCTTATGCAACTTATTTTCAAAATTTTCCCATGTGAAGGTTGTGATGTTGTATCCCTTAAAAGCATTAAAATTCTCCCACAAGAGAGTGATATAGTCATCATGTCTAAAAGCAATGATGCATGATTTTAAATTAGTACTTAGTTCATGCACCTAAAGCAATTCATTAGGTTAACCAACCAAAGTTAAACTGCATTCCCAATGTTTTTATTGGTAAAATTAGGTGGGTAAAACTTTTGAAGTTCCTAAGATAAAATGATCAATCCCTAATTACCTCTTTGTGTTCACAAAAGCAATTTCGTATTTATTCTTCAGTCCCCATATATTACTATCCAAATTAGCCCCTTATGGCCCATTATTATCATTATGATGGCCTTCAAAACTATCCATCTAGGCTTCTTGAGCCTCTAATCGAGATTGGATAGTTTTTATAGATAAGACTCATTTATGAGAAAATAACATAGATAATAACTATGCTATAAGAATCTTAAACATACAGGAATAAAGTCATGCAAAAAATTACATAAGATTTCACTTAGGAAAACACTTTTGTGTTAAAAACCAACATGATAACCTCTATTTATACCATTATTTTAAGCATTTTCAATAATAATAATCACAAGGTACTATAAATTACATATAGCACTTTATTATATCTACATTATACCATGCATATTATAATACATACACTTCAATGTATAATTTCCACATTCATGAATTTTTTTGCATCATTAGCTTCTTCATTGTCATCTCTACAATTCATTGTGTCTGAGCACATTATCATCTCCTACATAAGATTTGTTCCTATATCTAGTACATCACTTTTTAATGCCCTTGTAGAAGGGGAATTTTTAGCCACACCAACTACTAAGCAAAGTGATCCTTGTATAATGCTCTTCAATAAATCTATGTGAGAGTGATATTAAGACATTACTCACACACCTCAAATCAACCAATATAGTTTTCAAAGTGTACACAATGACTCAAGTTTGAAATGCATTTTAGTGTCATGCTCCATAGCTCCTCACATCACCTTACTACAATTTTGTTGATCCACTACACCATTTCACAACCTTTTAGAGTGTAAAGATACTGCACAAAATACACTACAAAACTTAGCATATCATTCCCACACACTAATTTCCTTATGTAATATCCATATTCAACCTCTAAGAAAGTATTTCAAAACATAATTGTAATATGAAAACATCCTATGCAATTTTTATTGAGCATACATACTACACAACATCATTGCCTTGCTTAAATCCATGAAAAGTTGATACATTACCCAAAATCTCCCATTTATTGAACACTTTGTATAAGGTACCATGAATCCAAACTTTCAATATTTTTGGGGAAATATGCCCATTGATTTGCCACACCAAGATAACTTCTCACTAGTTATTGCCTTAGTCAATGAATCAACAACATATTCATCCATGTCCACCTTCTCCAATAGTATCTTCTTCTCTTCCATAATTTAACTTACAAAATGGTGTAACACATTATGGTGCTTTGAACAATATTGATACATAGGGTTATTTTCTAGATAGAACGTTCTTTGACTATCAAAATATATCCATAGTAATTAATGTGTTAACCCAATAATAGAACACAACATTTGAAGCCACATAATTTCTTGGATTGCATGAGTAGCTACCATGTACTTAGCCTCTATGGTGGATATCACAACAATTTACTACCATTTTTTCATCTGACTTATATCTCCAACAAAAAAATTGAACACGTATGCAAAATTAGACCTACAATAATCAAGATCTTTAGCTAAATCAAAATCCATAATCCTTGTATATTCAACATTTTGCTTTTTATAGGTGTACCTTGATAACATATTACATAGTTATAACTCATGCAAAAAATTGAATATCCTCTTCAATGACATCCAATACTCCTTTACTAGATTGGGCATGAATATGCTCACTACTCCCACTATAAGCACAATGTCATATCTTATGTAGATGATTACATACATCAAACTTCCCACTACACTTTCATACATAACTTGAGCCATGCCTTCCAATTCCTCTTGTGTCTTGGAACACTACACAATAAATATTTTCTAACCAAATGGAAGACATTTGCACATAGGCTTACAATCCTACATCTTTAGCCTCTCCATATTATCTCAACATAATTCTTCTAGTCTAATCAAATATTCTTGATCACATGATATCATTTGATTTCCATGCCTAAAAAGAATATTATGGCACCAAGATCTTTCCTGTCAAACTATTGGTTGAGATTTTACCTACTTGATCATTTCCTTATTTCTCTCAATCAAAAACATCTCATCCATATAGAAAAATATGATGTAAAAATTATCACCTGATTGCTTATAGTATGCATATGGATTAACTTTTCTATACACAAGCCCAAGTCTAACACATAATTTTGAACTTATGATTCCACATCCTTGGTGATTTTTTAAATACATACAAGGACTTCTTCATTCTAAATAAAAATTCTTCTTTTTATTTCACCTTGAAACTATCTGACTGTGACATGGAGATTTATTCTTCAATCTCTTCATGTAAAAATGTTATCTTAACATCCATCTAATCTATCTCAATATCAAATGTAGTGGCAATAGCTAAAATAAATATAATGGAAATGTAATATCATTAAAATATTCAAGAGGAGATAAGGCTCATAAAATTCAATTCCATATACCTATGAGACCCCATTTCTTACTTAATGATCCTTATACTTCTATAGTTTTCGTTACACATTTTTATTATTTTTGAAAATTATCCTAGAGCCTACAGGTTTTTTACCAATAAAAAACTTTATCAAGTTTCAATCCTAATTATTATCTAAATATTCCATCTCCTCTTTCATGTATTTGTTTCGAGACTTACTTTCATCTAATCCAAGAGCTTCCTTTACCATCTTTGGGTTTTCATTAGCCACTGGCAATAGGAACTCTTAACAAAAGTCTGGCGAGTTAAACCTTTCAATAAATTTGCACATCCATGATGATCTTATCATAAGAGGAGTCATTGTAATCTCATCTTCTTGTGACACTTTAAACTCTTCATCCATCACATCATACTTGGATACATGATCTTCAACATCTATATGAACATGTATATTTTTTGTTTGTTCTTTTGGTTGATTTCTTGGTTATTATTTTTGCGTAGGAATCCTCATCATCTCTTTACATATTACACTCCTATTATAAATTTACTTATTTATTTTATAATTAGATAGCTCATACCATTTGAAACCACTCCCATTTACAATGAATATACACTTTAGAGATGTAAAATTAAGTTTTTATCTCTTTTCATTTGGAATATGGACATAAGCTTCATGAATAAATATTCCCAAGCATTGAAAAGATGGTTTATTACCAGTCCAACATTATTGTATATTTTTTTCAACTATCACTGATGTGGGTATTTTGATAATAAGATAACTAGTAGTATCAACTACTTTTGTCCAATATATCTACACTGATATGCACCACTAAAAATACTTTGAGCCTTGTCTATCAACATCCTATTTGTTAATTATAAAACTCCATTCTAATGTGGTGTGTATGGATTTATATTTTGAATTTCAATTACGTATTGTTTTAAAAACTCCTACTCCTTTGAATAATACTCATCCCCATTATTTGTACACAACACCTTTATCCCTTCATTTGATTCTCCATATGGGCCTTGAACTTGTTTAATTTATTGAGTACCTCATATTTATTTTAGGAAAAATATATCTAGATATTCTATGAGAATTCATGAATGTCCAAAAAATCATATAATTGAGACTTGCTTATTAATGAGACATCCACTGGTTCAAACACATCACTTTGAATCACCTAAAAACTACCATTTACATGTGAAGTATTTGAGGGGTATTTCACTCAAATCTACTTACCATTTATGAAATTATCTCAGAAGTATAAATCTAATGGAAAATATGTATTTCATTTCACCATAATTTTAGTCTAAAATACATGTGGTAATTTCTCTCCAATATGGTCCATTCTTGATGCTAGAGCATTTTCTTCTCCACAAGAAGTAATGCACAACCTCCTCAATTAACATTGGCATTAGGAACAATAAAGTTATTACATGTTCCGATTACTATAATGACATCAATCCTAAATATATTTCTCATGTACACACCTCTTGCCATTACCATGGTTTCAAAAACCATTTTGCATCCATCTCTATTGAATGATACCTGCACACCTGCATCATTCATTTTAATCACAAAGACCAAATTACTATCCAAGTAAGGAATGTGAAAAACACTAAGAAGAGTCTTGATCCTCCCATATCTAAACCTAAACATTAATCTTCCTATTACTATGATCCTATAATTAGATTTATCTCCCAAAAAGATATCATTGCCATCATTTGATTCATATTTGTACAACCACTCCCTATGAGGATTCATATGATAGGATAAATTTGAATAAATTTTTCATGCATAATGACATGCATGTATACCTAAAAATTTGAGATAAACATTTTCATTCTCATAATTGTAAATTATTTTACCTAAGGGTGTAATTTATGGTGGTTTGTAATTACTTTGGTCTTAGAAATTCTAAAATTCAAGTGGTTATTCCTAATCTTTAACTTATTTATTATTATAGATCTGACATAGACAAACATCCTTTGTCTAATATATTTCCACATATTTATGCCTCATCTCCTCCGATAATAGAGCTACTACTACATCTACCACTTTTAGCTAAGATTAATCCCAGGAATAACCATTACTAGATTATCCCATGAGTCTAGAAAAGAACAAAATAAGGTAATACACCTTTACTCATCATAAATTTTAATTTCAATGGAAAATAATTGGCTTATCACAATGTTATAAGGCATTTGGATGCTCTAAAATGAACACACCATCATTCAATCTACTACACCCTTAACTGATAGGGTGTATGGGGATATATGTGGCTAACTTATGGCTAGAGTAAATGTTAATTAAGTCATATGATCATTTATATAGTTTCATACTGGTATTAGGGTCAGCCTAAGGAGTGTCCATAACATAATTAGGCTATATATAGGAGGTAGTGCTTAGTATATGTTCATCATATTGTAAATTCTATTCTTATTGTATGGTTGTATAGGTTTTCACCTTGAAGTGGCTCATAATTTATTCATAAATTTTATATATATATATATATATATATATATATATATATATATATATATATATATATATATATGAGGTAGTGCTTAGTATATGTTCATCATATTGCAAATTCTATTCTTATTTTATGGTTGTAGAGGTTTCCTCCTTGAAGTGGCTCATAATTTATTCATATATCATACTCTATTTCAATCATATTTTGACATATTTTTGTGATTCTACTTTATTTATCAATTAATTTCATTACAAGTGGTCAGATCTTTGAACATATACTAAGCACTACCTCATATATATATATATATATATATATATATATATATATATATGAGGTAGTGCTTAGTATATGTTCATCATATTGCAAATTATATTCTTATTGTATGGTTGTAGAGGTTTCCTCCTTGAAGTGGCTCAAAATTTATTCATATATTATACTCTATTTAAATCATATTTTGATATATTTTTGTGATTCTACTTTATTTATCAATTAATTTCATTACAAGTGGTCAGAGCTTTGATTTTGGCAAAAGTATGGGTAAAACCCTTATTTTGGATAATCTATTATATATTGCAATATGTTATGATTTTTTATACAATATTTTTATTGAAGTTAGAGAATCATCCAATGATGTTATAATACAACCAAATGGAGACATTTTTTATGTACATCAGATCCCATGTGGATAAAAGGTAGCAATTTCACCTTATATTTTGAACCTAAATAATTAATTTGGTATTAATGGTTGTGTGCTCAAAATAAGAAGAAGGCTCTTAGTATCACTAGGTCAATTTTTTCAAAGGAGATGTAAACACACTATATGATTAATGTGGAAAAATAATAATTTAACCAATTGGAAAAGAGGCAACAAAAAATCTTAATAAAGGATTGTATTTATCAATTGAAAAACCTATCTTTGCTTGTGGAGATAATTACGGAGAAGAATTTGAATAACTTATTTCTTAGAGGTCTCAAGGAACACATTCAACATGAGGTATTCATGTTTAATATACTTAATGTTTTTAATTATATTATGATGGCACACATGGTAGAGGAAAAATTATTATCTAACAAGAGGCAAACATTCAATAACATCAGATATTGTGGCATGGGTCAGGTCTTCCTAAATCTCAAGATTAAGGAAGACATTGAGCAGTCCCTTGAAAAGCTACACAGCAAGGTGGCCATTTAGAAACTATTGTCTTTAGAAATTATGGATGAATTTTAAAAATTAAAAAGAATTTTGGTTCAAGGAACCTTTGGTCTAAGATTTGGTAAGGAGAATGTCGGCATGGATGAGTTGACTCCCCATGGCTATATGACTACTCACATATGCAGAAAGGAGGAAAATAATAAGGTGATCGAGCAGGGGAGGGAGGAAGTCAAGCTTGCTCATATGAAGTGCAATAAGTTAGATGAATAGAAAGAGCAGGCCATTGGGAACTGGACCATAGGAAAGAGTAACAAAGTGGATAACACTGAGACCAAGAAATTGGTCTATTACTTTGAGTTAGAATAGTTGGTTTCATTGGTTTTCATTTTTGGTCTATTATGAGTTTTTTTTTGAATCTTGGTGACTTTTAGACTGAAGGAGGTTTATCCCATCAAGTTCTAGGTGTTACTTTTTTTTTTTGCTATTTTTCATTCTTATCTTCTACTTTCTTTTGTAAGGGTATGAGACCCATCAACCCATTTTATTAACCTGTCTAATAAAAAAAATTAATATTTAGTGAGTTATTTTGGTTTTAGTGTTTTTAATCAAATTTCATGATTTATTTACATTTTTTGAAATCTTGAATAAAGTGAGTTGGGAGTTTATTTTTTAAATTTGTTGATTTGAGTTAATATAGGTCATAAACCTTTTGGTAAAATTTTAGTCAAAGGTGAAAATAAAATTCAGCATTATCAAGTCCTAGTATGGTAGGACCATGAACTAGGGGGCCACTAAAAGGGTTATAAAACTTTAGGTAAAAATCATAACAAAGAAGATATGGAGAAAAAAAATAGAATTAGTGAATCTTTTGTTCCAGGGAGTTTTTAGACAAATCACAAAGTGAGCTAGCTTGAGTATAGTGGACAAAAATTGTAATATGATATAAGCACAATCAAGGGAGAATTAGTAACGATCATGATGGACTTGTAAAATAATTAGCAAAACCAACCACCTATCACCACTACACAACCAAACCACAGTGGATCATTGAACCAACCCAATCCAAATCCAAGTACATCATAGGTACAAAATATGATGCTAAAAGTGGGAATTCTTAAGTTTGATGGGAAGGATTTTATCACTTTGATCAACCAAATGGAGACATTTTTTATGTACATAAAATCCCATGTGGACAAAAGGTATTAATTTCACCCTATATTTTTAACCTAAATAATCACTTTGGTATTGATGGTTGTGTGCTCAAAATAAGAAGAAGGTTCTTAGTGTCACTAGGTCAATTTTTACAAAAGAGCTATAAACACACTATAGGATTAGTGTGGCAAAAAAATAATTCAACCAATTGGAAAAGATATAATAAAAAATCCCAATAAAGGATTGTATCCATCAATTTAAAAACCTATCTTTGCTTGTGGAGATAATTATGGAGGTGAATTTGAATAACCTATTTCTTGGAGGTCTCAAGGACCACATTCAACAAGAGCTATGCATGTTTAATCCACTTAATGTTTCTTATTATATTATGAATGCTAGTGAATGTTTGCCTCTTGTTAGATAATAATTTTTCCTCTACCATGTGTGCCATTATAATATAATCATTCCCTCAGCCTACCAGGTTGACACCTTAGAAAATTAAAAAAAAATGGAAAAAGGGTTACATTTTATTTTTGATCTACATTGAGGTTCCCAACGACTAATAAGAGGATAATGAAGGTGCATTATGGGTTGTTGATGAGTTGTATGATGAGTTAGGATATCTTTATCCAATAATCTCTTTCCATGCACTTTCAGGTATTATCATCCCACAAACCCTCATGGTGGTGGGTTTCTTACAAAATAAAAGGTGACAATATTGATTATCTTGGGAAGTACTCATAAATTAATCAACCATAATTTTGATATACACTTAAACTATTTTATTTATCTAGCTTTGGAATTTTAGGTTGTCATTGCATATTAGGGTATAATTATTTATTCATGAAAAGTACATAATATTAAACTTACCATGGGAGACTATCTGCTAAATTTCTCTATGTTTTCCATTTACATGGGTGAAGTAGACATTGTTTTGGGACTCCAATGGCTCACTAACTTGGGAAATATTGAGAGGAACTTCCAAGATTTGTTCATGAAATTTCATTTAGAGTTTAAGAATTTTGAATTGTACATGCAATATCTCAACAGTTGGTGACCTCTTATCAAATACTTAATAAGGGTGCATATGGGTTTGTGGCACAATTTTTTTATTGGAGGCACAATATTCAAATGTGTCTACTCTTCCCAATCTATAGGCTATGATAGATAGGCACTCAATTTTTTGGTTGATATGTCAAAAGAATTGCCTATTATAAGAGGTCATGATCATGTAATTCAACTAGTATCAATGAACCAACCAATGAACACCAAACCTTATAGGCCCTCATGTGTAAAAGAGTGAGATTAATAAGATGGTACATGAGATGTTGGAAGCTGTTATTATTTACCATAGTTAGATTTATTATTCTTCTCCAATGGTGATGGTGCATAATAAATAAGACACTTGATGCATGTGTCCAAACTAAAAATAACTCAACAAGTACACCATCAAAGATAAGTTTCATATTCTAGTAATTAATGATTTTCTAGATGAGTTACATAGTGTTATTTATTTTATGAAACTATATATTCATTAAAGGTATCACTAGATCAAAATTAGAGATGAGGATATTCATAAGACATCATTCCAAACACATGAGGGACACTGTAAATTTTTGGTGTTACATTTTGGCCTCACAAATTCACCATGTACATTTCAGATTTTGATGAATTCTATCTTTAGGCCATTTATATCTAAGTTTGTCTTAGTGTTATTTGATGATATATTAATCTATATAAAAACATGGTAGGAGCACCTACATCATGTAAATTAGGTTTTGAGAGTTCTTAAACAATAACATCTTTATGAAAAGCCTTCTAAGTATGCGTTTGGAGTAAAGGATATGATATATTCAGGTCACATTATCTGTCAAGAAGGTGTTAAGTGGAAACTCATAAGATCAAGGCCATGGTAGAATGGAGAGTACCTAGAACCCTTAAGAACATACAAGGATTTTTAGGGCTTAAGGGGTACTATCACATATTTATAAATAATTGTGGAAACATAGTAGCACCAATGAAAAAAATTATTGAATAAGGAATATTTGCATTGAAATGAGGTAAGCACCAAGTCATTTGAGAAGTTAAAGGAGGCCATGTAATCCACTCCAGTTATAGCCACACTAGATTTTTCCAAAACCTTTATTGTGAAATGTGATGCATTAGGTTATGGTATGGGTGTAGTGATCATGCAAGAGGGTCATCCCATTACATTGGAGAGTCACTAAGTTAAATGTAAGAATATGTTGAATCCCATTTATGAGAATGAAATGATGGGTATCCTTCATGTAGTCAAACAATGGATACACTATCTAATGAGAAGACACTTCAAGGTGAATGCATATCATAATAGTATAAAATACTTATTAGAGCAATGATTATCATTTTAGGAATGATATAAATGGGTCACAAAGATGTTGGATTATGAATTTGGGATAATTTTTAAAAAAATGGAAATAAAATGTAGTGGTTGATGTATTATCTAAGAGCAAGGAGTCCATAGAGGCATTATTATGTGTTATGTCCATATTACAATCAAATTAGGCAAGATCATAATGGAATATTGGTAAATATATAAAAAATCACATTTAGAAGCTCCAATAAAATCTAAGCATGTTAGACAATTTTTAATGAAAAGGGGGCGCTCTATCATATAGGAATAAGTTTTTCCTATGCAATAAATCAACCCTTAATATCTAAATTCTTTTATAGCTCCATACATCTCCAATGGGTGGGCATTATATATTTTTTAATACCTATCATCAAATCAATCATGATTTCTTTTGGGAAGGGTCCAAAGGATGTTTAGATTTTTTTGGTAGAATGCATGGTGTGTCAATAAAATGAGGGTGAGATAATTAAGACCCCAGGTGTTTTGTAACATTTATCTATTCTTAGATAGAGGTGGGAGGAGGTTACCATGGATTTTGTCATAAGATTACCTAAATCTAGATGAAAAAATGTAGCCATGGATGTTGTGGATAGACTCACCAAATATGACCATTTTTTTGCCTTGTCACATCTGTTCATAACAAGTATAGTAATAAAAAAAATTACTGATACAATTCAAAGGTTACAATGGGATACCGATGCTTATAGTAAGTGATTGTGATCTTATATTTACTAGTAATTTTTGGATTGATTTATTATCATGTTTAGGTACTCATCTAGCTTGTAGCTTGTCATATCATCCCCAATATAATGGGTAACTAAGGTGGTAAACAAGTTATTAGAGGGTTATCTTCATTGCTTTGCATCAGATAAATAAGATAGATGTGTTTAATGGCTACCACTCTTATAATGGTAGTATAACACTTCTTTCCATACCTCATCTAAAATTTCTCCATTTTTGACACTCTATAGGTACCATCCACCATATATCACCTCATTATTGAGGGTCCAACCAAAGGTTCAAGTAGTTGAAGAATACATTCAACACTAACAAGACATACTTTCTAGTCTCAAAAAGAACTTAGAAATGGTGCAAAACCACATGTATCGACAACCTAAACAACAATGCATTGAAAGGAATTTTGAAGTTAGAGATTGGGTTTTTGTGTGATCACAGTTGTCTATGAAAAATTCCTTAAAACAATATAATAAGGATAACAAGATTTCACCCAATTATTATTTCCCTTATCAAGTGTTGCAGAATATTGGTAGTCTAACATAAAAACTAGAGTTACCTAAGTCATTAAAAATACTTCCAGTGTATATGCACGAGCTAGAATTTCCTATAAATATTCTCTTTTTTTCAATAGACTAGGACTCAAATAAGGTCATAGCAATAGAACTTGTGTATAATTTGATGATCATGTAAATACCTAGAATAACTCTAGACACAGTAGAAGGTAATCTACACTCAAATGTCAAGAGGAAATGGTTCCAAAGCCTAAACCTATGACATGGGGTATAACTCTCACTAGGGATCAATATAGATAAATGATTGTAAATATTGTAATATAGGAGTGTATCAAGGATATAACAAGGATACCACATGTAAGAACTAACGAATAAAGATAACTTAATCTAATATAGCTAAAAGTACTAAATTAATAAGATGGTGATTGGTGCAATGGTCAACTAATGGGTAGTCTATGTAACATAAGGTGATAATGGAAATGTTAAGAAACCTATATCTATGCTAGCTTAGTTTTTATAAGGATGATCATAAGGATGAACACTTACATTCACAGTAGTGATAATTAAACAATATCTAATCTACTAAGTAAAATAAAGAGAGTAGGGATATATATACTTAGTTTTGGGTGGACACATTGACACTTTGATCTCTCCATTTAGCTCAAGTGGAATTTTTAAAAAGATGTTATAGATTGAATACTTCAAATGGAAATATGAATACCCAAATATCTTTAGTCAAGGACTTCAAATACTAGGTGTACCTTCCTGATTTGACTTTTCCTATTGAGCTTCATATACACTACAAGAATAGATCTCCAAGATAAGTTCCTAATCTATAACTCCTCCAAATGATACTTAGGATCATAAATTAAAGTTCAAGTAGAGTATATGAATGTGTTATATATATTTGGTAATGAAATATGACCTATATATGTATGGATCCAATACCCAAAGCTAACACTGAACTCTAATCTAACTATATCAGCCATGCCAATACAGTTAGAAAATGTTGGCTGAATGATTAAAAAAATAGAAAATAACCAGTGATCAAGATTTAATCAATGATAATTTCATTATAAGTGTGATGCTCTAACCTTTGAGTATCAGTTAGGTTGATACAATACAAATGATAGAAGACAAAGTCAAAACTGCATTGGCTAGACTGATACAATATAGGGAATATAATGTTGAGTATGATGCCAATATAAGCACTTGAGTTCTATTTTTAGACTTAGTATATTTTGGTTTTTTAGGTGTTTTGAAAGTTTATTTAATTTATTTATGACTTTAATTAACTTGGTTGAGTAGTATAACATTCTATTTACATGTTTGACTTTACTATTAAAGAGGCTTCTTGCATGATGTCCAAATATTTATAGTAGGTTAAATTTAGATTATTTAGTATATTTTTAGTTGTATTAGTTTATTTTCAATTCAATTATTGGTCTATCATTTCTTTATTGTATTTGTATATTTAGAATTTACTTGCATTGCAAGTTACCTTGTAATAAACTTGTTTCAACTTTCTTTATTAATAAGAATTGCACACAAATGTTGTGTAGTGAATTAATTCAAATTGAGGGTCTTATTGTATGTTTTATCTCTAATATTATTTCAGGTATACAATGTTTTAGACCAATAAAAATATATTTTATGTTTGAAGCTATTCAAGACACTTTTTGATTAACAATTTCACTCACAACATATCTAGTAATTTTAGGATAGTTTTGTTAATACATAGCTTTAATATTAGATAAAAACAAAGCTAATTTTCACTCAGTCCAATCATTCAAAAACTTTAGACAAGTATGAAATATATTGTATCAACCTAGATGATATAGTAGGATATAAGGAAGATAGAAAATTTAGATGAAAATTAGACAGAGGTAAGATCGAAGGAGAATCATAGGAGGTCATATTTATATTGATTAAGGTATTCCATAATAGTATGAAAACATATATCAAAAATTACCATGAGTTGATGTTACCTCAATCTTTGGTGCACCCTTTAGGACATGTACTCAGGGAGATTGATAGGCCAATAAGCCTCTACAAGATGAAGTGTCGATATAGTGATAAAGTGAAAAGTATCAGGTGTATACATATTCCCCACATGAAGCTCATAATGTGTCATAATAGTGTAACATGAGATGGTTCTTTTGGATATATACATAGCAACACAAGAGAGCATAACTAAAAACAAATGCTAAAAAAAATATTAATAAATGAATAAATGAAAGTATCATATGCATATATTAACATACCTTTCCATTGAATTACTGAATGTAAATACCTTACTATTAATCTTAGAGTGTGTGTTAATTGTATTTGAGAAATCCTAAGGATACAAGGGTAAAAATAGATAAAAGTAATGGAGACATATGCATGATGGTCAATAAATGGATGTGAAATGAAAAACTCTCATAAATGATTGAAACACTTAGAAATTTTGGAAAGCCAAGATCGATAAGGCTAGATTAGAACCAAAATATCCAAATAAGAAGATAAAATGAAGGAAAAATGGTGAGCCAAAATTCCAAGGCTACTTATGACTAAAAAACCTAAAAATGTATCCAAAGCAAGATAAAAACAACCCAAATCAAATGAAGGATAAAAATAACTATCACTTGATAAATACAATGGCTCCTGCGTGCGTGAGCAAGATTCCTGGTTCAAAAACAACCCAAATCAAATGAAGGATAAAAATAACTGTCACATGATAAATACATTTATGTATGATATGTAACAAGCTGAAGATAAAAAGTCTATATTGTGTCACAATAATTTTTCCTGGCAAGATTTCCTCTTATGGCCAAACCTTGGCATAAGGACTTTAATTCTCTTGGACCTTTAAAAGATCCCTATTGGGTGCAACTCCCTTATGATACACTGTGGCAAGGGTTGGTTTTTAAAACCATTGGAAATGCTAAATATTAGAAATAGGACTGCACAGCCTGTAAAAAATGTGAAACATGAAAACAAAAAAGGGAAATAGGGGACCAAATGGCTACAAAAATTGAATAAAAAATATCATGGTCCAAAACATAAATAATATAAATCCTTAAGAGATAAGGTAATTAAAAAGATAACATCTCATAACAAATCAACGATGCAACTTCTATTTTAAAGATGGAAAAGCTAAAAGTGCTATAATGTTACCATGTTTGAAAGAGATGGAGAATATGAGATAAATAATTTGGAAAATATTTGGAAATAAACATGTCTATCATTGGGAAAAATGGAGGGAGGGAAAAGAGAGTTTTACCAAGGCAAAATATAGTCTCTACTAGAAAAATGACAATCAAATCATGTTGGCAAGACTAAGAACTTTCAACATCAATGACCCTAAATAACCCTACCTATCAAACATAAGACTAAAATAACTAGTGAAGTAAATAGACCATCCCATTATGGATAACATGCATGAAAAATAATAGGATCCTACCTTCTCACCATGTGTCCCTTGCTCCTCAAGACCTATTATAGAATCATCGATCTACTATGAAGATTGAGTACTTATGTGAGAAATCAAGTGGCACTAGAACATAGAAAGATATATAATGATGTAATGAGACCTCCTATTCTTTTTTATTAGCCTACCACACCCCAGTGGATATTGAATCTATCATAAGGCCAATTGTGGAGTTTGAGCTTTGAATAGAACATGAGATGTGATAAAAAGTTCACATCTTTTAGTGTGATCTGAATTTTAAGATATAATTTACCTTTTAACCTTGCTTTTTTCTTATGACGTGCCTTTTAATTATTTTGGAATTTTCTATTTTACTCCATATAGATTTGTAAAATACAAACATGGGTGCTAAATATTACTATCAAAAGATAGCTTACACCTATTCATTAGAGGAGAGAATGTAAAGATGATAGTGCCTAAAGATTCTTATAAATTTAACTTAGAAATGAGTGTGATCACAAAACTGACCTTGATGAGCCCAAAAGGAAATGAAAAATAGAAAGTCATGGAAATGAATATAGAATTATTAGGTTGTCCCATTCACAAAAATGTGTAAGGGAAGATGGTACAATCATAGGTAGGTTTGAAACATCATCATAAGAAAATGCAAAATGTGGATGAGGACATGAAGGTAAATTCTTATACTTTTACCACAAGAGATTATGACTAACTCTAAGTGATTGGAAACACTAATCTCGATCATTTCCTTATCTTTCAAATAAGACACCTAGATAAGGTTATGAGAAAAATCAATCTATGTAATAAAGATGAACAATGATGGGTGTTTTGTAAGGAGGGCTTGGTTGATTCCCCATGTCTTATTGTGCAAATTGCAAACCAAAAAAATACAAGAGTCATAAGTAAGATAAAGCTATGAATAATATAAATGATAAAGCTATGAAGTGTTAAAAGGATTTAAAAAACCCAAAGGTCATATATAATAATAAAATATACCAAATAATTACAAGGGAAACAATGGTTGGAAAAAAACAAATGACTGTAGAAAGAAAGATAAAGAGGATGGGAGTTTGAGAGGTGGGCTTGGTTTATTCCCCAAGTCTTACCATGTAACTCATAAAATGAAAAAATAATAGGTGTGAAAAATAGTCAAAAGACCTAAGGACCAAGCATAGGTACTAGGGATCATGTGAAATAAACCTAGAGGTCTGTAGATAAAACAAGGATAAGCTACAATATAAGAAATTCAAAATAAAAATTTCAAGAAATCTTATCTCAAAGTAATCTAAAATGACTATAATCATGCAAGTAACATGTACAAGAAATGAAAATAAATAAATAAAGGGAAACTAAGAGGAACACAGGTCAAGAAAAAAAATTATAAGAAATGAGAGTTGGTGGTTCTTTGAATATACATCATTCATTTGTTTGTAATCATTAAGTGTTAGGTCCAAGGATGTATTTAAATAGGTATGGACCCCAATACTTTTGGGTGTAATTTAATTCTTTATCATGGGTATATCTAATTTCAACACTAACTATCCAACATCGAAAGTACAAACTTTGACTTTATTATTATGTTTTTTAGCATTGCAAATTTCGTATTGATGGTTATGACTTAAAACATTCATGTCACTCATAAAGTAATTATAAAGTGTGAACATATGCTTTGAAGTTATTCATTGAGAATGATATCATGAAGATAAATGTACAAAGATGGTAGCTCTACTTGTAGTGGTAAAACATATTTAAAGTTGTAAACTAGAGAGAATGGAGTTGCCCTAGTGGCAACATGCATAATAGTACAATAAACCCAAAGTGCAGGGTAAAGTTAAAGGTTCCATTTTTAATGATAATCCCTAATAGTTTTTTGTATTATCTTGTTGAAGAATTTTTTGGTGGCTTCAGCTTGGCCATTGCATTGAGGGTGATAAGGCGTGGAAATTTTGTGTATAATTTTGAACTTCACACAAAGTTAATTCATGTCTTTGTATTTTAAATTCCCAACCTTGTTAGATATGATGGTGTGAGGAATTGCAAGATGACACATAATCTGGTTAAGGATGAACTCAAATATAATGAATCATTAACATGAACAAGGGGAATTTATTATACCCATTTGGTGAAGTAATAGATGGTAGTAATAATGAAGACATGGCCATCTTGTGATTGAGATAACTTGCCAATGAGATCTAATCCCCACATAGAGAATGGATAGGGAAATTCAGGGGTTTAAAGCTTGAATGGAAGAAAATAATTATGTTTATAATGAAGTTGTAAATAATTACACTTCTTCACAAATGTGATGGCATCATTTTTAAGAGCAGACCAATAGGGTCCCATACATATGAATTTTTGGATTGTAGTGTGTCCGCTACAATGGACACTATAAATTCTCACATGTGCTTGCTCAATAAGAGAAGGAACTTCTTATTGAGTAACAAAATGAAGTAGGGTGCCTTCATAATTATGATAATAAATGATATTATTCCTAAAATAAAAGTTAAATTCTTGTTTTCAAAGTCTAGTCTTTTCATGGGAATTAGTGCCAGGAGGATATGTGTGATGTTCAATAAATTGGATAATATTTTTATACCATGATATTTATCAAGTAGTGAAATATTTGATGTGGAAAATAAAAAAATCATCCTTAGGTGATAATGTATAGGGAGACTTCCTCATGTGGATGATGAACTACAAATCATGTAATTCCTAATGAGGGTGAAAGAGGGAAGTTGAAGAGGCAAGAGAGTCATTTATAACATTTTATTCTTGTGTAATTCCTTGATGGTGAAAGATGTAAAATATTTATCCATATTACTATCAAGATGATAAAATCCTATAAGGTTTTTAGTTTTACATTGACAAACATTACTGATTTGATGACATATAAGCTATAAATCATCTAAAACATGTAATTAGGATGTGTCTAGATTGATGGTTTCTTGCATCCCAAAGATGAGAGATTCATATTCAACCATGTTTTTAGTAACATATAAAGTCAATCTAAAAGATAAAGGAATGATTTTTACATAAGGATTAGCAAGGACACATCCTACCCTTGCTCCTTGAAGGCACTTGGATCTATCAAATTAGAGTGTCTAAGTATCCTCATGAAAATTGATGATGGCTTTGAGTAGTTATTATAGGCTAATTTTTATATATGTTTTAGAATTACAAATTACAATTTCTTGTTCTTCAAGCATTTGTGCCTCAAGGTTAGATGTGAAATTATAGAAGAAGTCTTTAAGGGAAATAACTTGATTTATTCCTTTGATAAAGAGGACATATTCATTTGGAAGAGTGTCCTAAAGGTGTTGATGATATACCAAATGTGTGGCAACAATTTGATCGATGATCACTTGGCCTTAGATTTTTCTGAGTAATAATCCTAAGGTCAAACTCCATTAAGAGTACCATTCATTTATTGATATGATCTATAGGTAAGATAACCTTAGAAAACAAATGGTAAATGGAATTAGAATGGACTATGGAAAATGTATTTTGATAAATGACCTATAAGCTAGGTGGATATTTCACTCTCAGCTTCTCTAACATGGTAATACTTAGCTAGCTAAATAATTAATTTTGATAGACTATTATATACAAAACAAAATAGAAACATGCTTGAAAAATAAACTAGAGTAGTATACTTAACATAATCAAGAACAAGAGATATAAAAACACAACATGACATAAAATCTACCCTAGAGAACCCAATGTGGGAAAAACTCTAGCAGGTGAGAAAAATAATCCCCTTTCCATTATTTTTTTCAAAATTTATACAAGGCACTACTAATGGCATTCATGGATAGATTATGCATTAAAATCTACCCACACTCATATACAAAATAAGTTATAAACTTATAAGACTCTTCTTCAGCTCATAAACACTTGAACCAACTACAAACTACTAAAAACAATGAGCAAAATTAAAACTGAGACTCAAACTCAAACTCAAAATGTTGATGTGAATCTAATTTATAAACACTCACTTCCTCCTTGATTTATATCCCTATAAGTTTAAGACTCATATATATTCCCTCCCAAACATGAAACTCACCAAAAATCTAGAATAAACCATCACAAGGAGAGAAAAAATTTACAACCATTCTCCTTCCTGCATGGTCAATGGTGACAAAACCATCATAGTTTATAGATAGGCAGTTTCATAACTACTTCCTAAAAATTTTGGTGTTTATGGATTTGTCACTTTATATAGGGTTAGTTACATAACTGTTGAGGTGATTATGTAACCTTCAGGGTGGTTTCACAACCACCACCCTATAAACAGGGATGGTTATATCCTTATAGAAAAATCAAGTAGTTTGAGAACTAAAAAAATCTTATTGATCAATGTAAAGGTGTTCAGATCATCCCCACACTATGTTATTTACCTTAACTGAATCCTTGAACATGAAGAGTCTTACATAAGTGCCTTAAACATGTTTACAAACAATTTGGCATAGTGGAATTAGTTTGTACAAGTGACTTAAGTACAAATAATATCCATTTTTGGATCATACCTCCCCAATTTGAGGATTTTAAGTCCCTAAAATATTTAATAATTTTATAGGTGAGGAAATTTCTTCCCCACATCTTCTTTAGAATACCATTTGCATTTTTGGGGTAACTATCCCTTTAACCCAATTAGCTAATACTCTTGCACTCGTCTCTGTGTTGTCCTTTCCTTATTCTATAAAACATCATCTTCCTTTAATTCTATCTGATTTTCAGGGATGATATCTTCAATGTAAGGTAACAACATCCCTTCATATTCATTTTGAAGTATATAAGGCTTAAAAAGACGTAAGTTTTCAACATTGACAACTGAATAGATCTTTATATAAGGAGGAAAATATAGTTTAAACTCATTCTTTCCCACTTATTCTAGAATCTCAAATGAACCAAACCTTGGTGGCTTAACCTTATTTTACATACCTTAGATGTTTTCTATAATTAAGTACATACCTTCTCACCTACAAGGAAACTATGCTCATTCCTATGCTAATCATGTCTCACTTTGTACTTAGCTTGAAACTCCTTCAACCTCTCTTTCACTTGGAGATTAATAAGTTGAATGTTCCCAATGACTTTCTCAACCTTATGAACCTCAGGATCCAATTTCTCATTGCCTTTATATGGTTTTAAAAAAACAACATCAAATACACATGGAGGTAAGTAGCCAAAACAAGTTTCAAAAGTAGATTTACTAGTAGAAGAATAAACAACTATGTTATAAGAATGTTGAATATATACCAATTTTTCATCTCATATCTTAGGATGCTTCCTATTGTACCCTCTCAATAGTTGTACCAATTTCCTATTCAACACTGTAGTTTGCCCATTGGTTTGTGAATGAAAAGAAGTAGACCGTTTCAGCGTAGTATCCATCTTCTCCCACAATGTAGACCAAAAATTTCTAAGAAACCTTGAGTCCTAATCTGAAATAATAGAACTAGGAAGCCAAAGTGAACCCACACATTAGAAAAAAATAATTCAGCTACATCACTTCCATTGAGGGTCTTCTTATAAATAATTATAATACACATCTTACTAAACCGGTCCATAAACATTAAAAGATAGTCATGCCCATTCTTTGACATAGGTAACCCACCTACAAAATCCATGGATATGCTTTCCCATAGCCTAGAAATAACTGGTAATGGCATATATAATCCCAACTTCTTGTTACTAGGTTTACCTATACTACATAAAACACAACCTATTATGAACTTAGCAACATCAAATTGCATATTAGGCCAATAAACATACCTCTGTAAATGACCAACAATCTTTGTAACACCAAAATGACTTGTAACTTTTAAATTATGTGCCTCCCTCATTATTTGAACTCTTTCATCCTTGGGCACAACAATCTTAACCAACTTGTAGAATAATTTGTATTGAAGATAAAAATCCTCCTTGGGATCAAATCCCACACCTGGGACTTATTCACTTGAAGAAATAGGTCCCCAAAATCTACATCATGCTCATATCCCACTCATATCCCTATACATAATATTCATACATAAAATTCTAAAGAAGAGTTATGGTTCCTATAGATGTAAGTAATAGAGGTGTAGACAACAAATAAATTAGCTTGTTATTCACAATTTTTTTATATTTAATAACCAAATGAAATTGTTGCAATAAAACCATCCATTTACAGTGCCTAACTTGTTGAAGTTTATTTTGAACTTGTAAATATTGAAGAGGTTGGTGATCCATATGGATAATAGTCTCCTTGCCTATTAGATAGTGCTTCCATTTTTAACCACTTGAATAATAACATATAATTCTTTGTCATATGTACAATAATTCATAATTATACCATGGAATAACTCAAAATGATAACACACCAGCTTACCTCCATGAAGCAAAATAACCCCCATAGCATAGTGACTAACATCTGTTTCCACTTCAAAAGGTAGTTACAGGTTAGGCAAAGCTAAAAACATTATGTTTGAAATATTCAAATACATCTTATTGATTCCTATTATAACTAAAATTCATACTACTTGATGTAATGGAATGCAAACATGTGGCTATGGAAGACAAATTCTTGATGAACTTCCTCAAGTATTGGACTACACCTATAAATATTCTTATCTTGGTCAAATTGGATGGCCTTGGTCAATTCATGATGGCTTATACATTCTTTGGATCAATCCTCAACTCCTCATCTCCAACCACATGCCCCAATAAAACTAGTGATTGTTGGGTAAACTCACATTTCTTCTCATTCAACACTAACTCATTCTCCTTCAACACTTGTAAATTTTTTTTAAGATGTAAAATATATTCATCAAAAGTTTTAATGAAAAAAATATGATACAAGTATACAATGACAAAGGAATCAATAAATAACCTCATTACCTCATTCATCAGCTATATAAATGTAGTTGATGCATTGCATAGCCCAAAAGGAAGAACTAAACATTCATATAATTGTCACCTTGTCTTGAACAAATTTTACAAGTGTCCTCTTCCTTGATTTGCACTTGGTGATACCCAAATTTCAAATAAATCTTAGTAAAATATTTATCATGTTGTATTTGATCAAGAATATCATCAATCTATGGAAAAGGGTACCTATTCTTGATGGTTATATTATTTAGTGTTTTATAATCAACACACATTCTTCATGTACCATATTTCTTAGGTACTAAAATAATAAGAAAACCACAAATAGAATTAATAGGATGAATTACACCTTGATTAATTAAATATTATAACTTTTTTTACCTCATTAGCATCCTTCAAGGGCTGCCTATATAACCCAAGATTTGGAAGCAGACTGTCGAGCATCAAATGGATTTCATGCTCAATTGGCCTAACCATAGGTAACCATATAGGCTCTTAAAAAACCTCCTTAAACTATTGTTCTATCTCCCCCATTTGTTTTGTCTCTTTGTTAGTAAACATGCTACAATAAATTTTATTTACCACAACCTCTTTATCTTGAATATCTCTCAAAAGAAGCAAAGCAAATATTCCACTAGCATTAATAAGCTTCTTAGCTTCAGAGGCACGTACCAAGGATATCTTATAATCTCCTTCATAGGATAAAATTATGTAGTTCTTACCATCCTTTACCAAGTGGTATTGGTTGGCTCTCCTCATAAATATAGCATCCCAAACATATAAGTATGGGTTACCAAACACTACACCACACATCAAGAGGAATAATGTCCACTATAACCTCATCAATGAAATTAGCATTAATATAAAATTTAACCTTGCATTATTTATTCACCTTGATGTCTACACCTTTTTTTACCTAACCCAAATAATATGGGCTTGGATGTTTTTAAGTTTCAGATCCCAATTTGTATACCAACTCTTTACTTATCAAATTTGCTTGTGAACAACTATCAAAGAGAACATCAACTTTTATTTTATTCATTTGAATTTTAATATGATTTTTTTTATAAATTTAATTATCTTGAACACTACTAATACCCAAACATTACTCTCTATTGATGAAGGCACAACAAAAAGTATCATCCACCTTAGAGCTACAACTAATATTCTCACCTTGAAGTGAAGACACAGTCTTTTTCTTTTTCTTCTTAAACAGATGCAATTCTAGATGGAGCTTCCAACACTTATCCTCAAAATGAGTATCAACATTACATTCACCAAAATGTAAATTAGTATCCTTTTTAGAAATAGAAGTGGAATTTTTCTTACCTTTCCCTCTACCTTTTCCCTTTTACTTAGAGTTGTCTTTTTCTTGCTTGGAGTTGCCTTGAGAGGTAGAAGAATATTTATTCTTGTCTATATCCAATTAGTGAGCTTGATAAAAAGCCTCATCTACATCCATATTCTTGGCCAAGATATTTGGTCTTCTCAAGTGACTATGGATTCCACCCACATACTTCATCAAAAGTTCATGGTTTGATATATCTTTGTCCATTTGGACAACCTTCTTACAAAACTCATTGTTGTACTCTTGCATACTTTGGACTTGATTTTACCTAAGAAATTGATAATAGATAGACCTATCTTGCTCATAAAAAATAGGATAGAATTGTTGTTTGATTAGTATCTTAAAATCAACCCACTTAGTAATAGGAGGTAGCTTCTTAACGACTAAATAATGTACATAGCTCTCAAACCAAGTTAAAACATGATTAGATAAATTCAACCTTATAAAATAAATCTATTGTATTTCATTAATTTTATGTAAAATTGAGATTACCTCAAGTTGGACTAGCCAAAGGTCTAGCTTTTCTGCATTCACATCTTCATCATATGGCTGACTTTCAATCTTTACCTCAACCTTTAATGGAGGTGGAGCTAGGTTGGCATGGTGATACTCATCATGATTTTCATGGGTCTCAGGAGTGTCCTCCTTATTTAATTTCAATGTCTCTATTGAAACACCAAGCTTATCCATAATAAACCCCATGATAGACTCCAACTGGTCAAGCTTGCTTACAGAAAGAGAGATGCTTGCTAATCCTTCCTCAATCTTGTTAAAATGTGCTTCTACTCTTTGGGCAACATCATCATAATTATAGGCCACAATTCTGATTCTTTTCTTCCAATTCCTTATGTAAATACTTACTTTAAATGGAATTGGGACACCTTGACCACTAACATTACTAGGCCTAGTGATGGGCATAAGCTTGTAATGAACTCACACTCACAACACAAAGGACTTAAAATTAAACTAGCTCTAATAGATCCATAATTTAGGTGGATATTCCACTCTCATCTTCACCAACATGGATACACTCACTTAGTTAGCTAAACAATTGATTTTAATAGATGGTTATATTAAAAAAATAAAAACATTCTTGTGAAAGAAACTAGAGTAGTCTCCTTAACATAATTAATAACAAGAGATATAAAAACACATGACATAAAGTTTACCTTGGAGAACCCAATGTGGGGAAAAATCCAACAAGTGAGCAAAACACTCTGCTTTACACTATGTTTTGCAAAATATATACAAGGTACTACCAATGGCCTTCATGGATATATTATTCATTACAAACTACCCACATTCATATACAAAAAAAATCTAAACTTACAAGACTCTTCCTCACCTCACAAACACTTGAACCAACTTTAAACTACTAACAATAATGAGCAAAACTGAAACTGAGACTCAAACTCAAGTTATCGATGTGAATCATATTTATAAAAACTCACTACCTCCTTGATAGATCTCCCTGTAATGTCAAGACTTATATATGTAGGTCCTCTCAAATATAGAACTCATCAAGAAGCCAAAATTAACTGTCATGAGGAGAGAAAATGTTTGTAATTGTTCTCCTTCTTGCATTGTCAAGGGTGATAAAATTAGTGCAGTTTGTAGATGGGTGGTTTCATAAACTTTGCCTTTAAATTTTAGTAGTTATGGTTCCATAACTTTGTGGAGGGGAGATTACATAACCATAGGGTCAATTCTACAACCACCACCTTGTAAATAGGGGCAATTCTATCCTTATAGAAAAGGTAATTAGTTTTAGAACCAAAAATATCTTGTTGATCAATGTGAAGGTGTCCAGATCATACCCACGCTATGTTATGTCCCTTAACTGAAGCATTGAACATGAATAGACTTACATAAGTGCCTTAAACATGTTTATAAATAATTATGCATAATGAAATTAGTTTTCACAAGTGACTTAAGTACAAACAAGATCCATTTTTGGATCAATAAAACATGTAGTGTCGAAGCTTTTTGGTGGTAAAGTAGATTGCAAGGTAATCAATCTCCATTTTAATCATGACTAATGTAGAAAATATCATAATATTTTTTGAATTAATGCATACATTCATAATAGCAATAAGCAAGTAATATATAATCTAATAATAAAGGAAAGATAATAGGGATAGAGATACTTAACATTGAGTGCATCCATTGATGTTTCAATCTCCCCCTTTAGATCAAGTGGCACTTTGAAAGAGATTTTTAGGTTGAAGACCTCAAATGGAAAGATGAAAACCTAATTATTATTATTTGGGGACTCTAAAGACTAGGTGTACTTTCTCAGTTCAAATTATCCTCTTGAGGTTTAAAGACACTACATGATGAGACCTCAAAGATAAGACTCTAACCTTTAACTCCTCCAAATATTACTTAAGATCAAAAATATGAATTCAAGAATAACATATGAATGTGTTATATCTATTTTGGAATGGCATATGACCCCTATATATATGAATACAATACCCAAAACTAAACTTGAAGTCTAAGTTGATGATATTGATTAGGTTAATATAGTTGTAAAATATTAGTTAACATAATAATGTATCGATCAGGGAAATATATTAAAATTTATATAAGATAGACTTAGAATTATATTATCTAGTTCAATATAATACATTGAAGACAAGTATGAAACATATTGTATCAACTTTGCCAATATAGTAGGATATATGGAAGCTAGAAACTATGGACATAAAGTAAATGAAGAGATAAGATAGAAGGAGACTCAAATGAGTTCAGGATGATAGCATTGAAGATATGATAGAATAGAATGAAAACATATCTCACAAAGTACCATGAGACAATCCCTCGCCATTCCTAGTGCACATTTTAAGGTGTGTATTCAAGGAGATTAATGTGATGACAAGCCTCTTAAAAATAAAGTGTTAGTAAATTGATAAAGTGAAAAATATCAAGTGTATACATAGTCTTCCATATTTTCTATTTGAATAAGGTAGTTGGATAAAAATAATCCACTTAGATAGACTTACCAAAGCTTGACGAGGAGGGCAAAAACATTTTGTAACTTAAGAAAATCCTTCAGACACTCACTAAGAGGTTGAGGATAATTATAATTACTAAGTATTTGATCAATTAGAAGTATCTATATATTGAAGATGTGACATGGGAGAATGAACTATTTGTGTAGTAGCATATAGAGATTGTAAACATTGAAGACAACATTGGTTTTAAGGGGAGAGGCGTGTTATGCCCTTAACTGATAATGTATATGGGGATATGTTTGGCTGAATTGTGGCTAGAATAAACATTAATTAATTAATATGATCATTTCTATAATTTCATATTGGTAGTAGGGTCACCCTAGGGTGTGTCCATAATATAATTAGGCTATATATAGGAGGTAGTGTAGTATTTGTTCATCATATTGCCAATTCAATTTTTATTTTAAGTTTGTGGAGGTTTCCCCCTTAAAATGTCTCATCATTTATTCATGTATTATGCTCTATTTCAATCATATTATGATATATTGTTGTGATTCTAACTTATTTTTGAAGTAATTTCATTACACATTCAAAATAATTATAGATTATTTCATAATAAAATTTAATTTAGTAGATAATTCCCTTGGTACAATGTCCCCAACTTATCCCAAAGTTCATTTATATTCTTTCTAGTCAATATATTTAGTACTATTGAATCTAAACAAACATTGTATGATAGAGCTCTTATCCTTTTGTAACAATATTTTCCCATTATTTTGGTTTCATCCATGTGGGTGGTATGCCTAATACAAAAACCCATTGATATCTATATACCAAGATATATTGTTTATTGAATTTCCATAACTCAAAATATTAACCATTAAACTTGTCAATCTCTATTATGTACTTTCAGTTAGTTTCCTTGCATAATATTTTTCAATGCATAACTCCCATTCAAAAAAAATTATCATAGGTTATTTCAAATCCATGCAAAGCTACAACCAAGATATGATATTAAATTTTGGGGATAAGATTAGTTCATGACAAAATAACAAAGAAAAAATATATGCTATAAAAATCTTAAACTCGGGAAAAAATATATACACACATAATACGCAATATTTCACCTAGAAAAACCCTTTAGGGTAAAAAACTAAAATAATAACATCTTTGCTTATATCATTAACTTAACCATTTAAAACACTACTAATCACAAGCTAATATAAATTACATACATCAGTTTATTGTATCTACTCAATACCATGCATATTATAATGGCTACACTTCATTGCATATTTTACACATTTATGCAATTACTTATACCATATGCTTCTTCAACATCAAATCTAAAGTTCACCATGTATGAGGACATCATCATCTCCCAAATAATATCCTTTCTTATATCCAACACATCACTTTGTAGTGTTTGTGTACCATGGGAATATACAATCACATCAACTACTGAGTAGAGTGATCGTTATGTAATGGTATTCAACAATTCCATGTCATATCACTACTAAGATGTTACTTACACACCTATAGTTGACCAATCTAGTTTGAAAAGTGTATATCAATGCCTAAAGATTTACTTGCATTGAATTTCTATTTTGCATAGCTCCTTGTAACAACTAACAAATAAAATTTTGAGCCATTGCACACCACTTCACAATCTTCTAAATTGTAATGACACTACACAACAAATATTGAATTAATTAACACATCATTCACACACAATGACTTCCTTGTACAATATGCATATGTAACATTTGCACAAAATTTACGTAACATCAATATAATGCACAAAAATTATACACAAAAGTGCTTACACACACATCTTGTGCAACATCCCTATCTTAAAAAAATCCATGCAAAATTGAAACATTCCCAATAATAGTGTCCAACACACCAAGTACCCCTACAAGTACTTATGTCTGATCTTGTGGTGGTGGAGGTGGGTTATATTAGTTTGGCTAATGACCTACATTAACACCTCATCCACATAATTATTCTCATGTCCTCACCATCTTGAAGAGGAAAATAATGGATTAAAAATATATGTTACTAGCTTCTAGAGTTTCATGGAGTGGAAATTATGCTCTAATACCATATTTACACCCTAAAAATTGAAATATAATATATTTATTATTTTATTTGCATTATAATAAAAACATCATAGATTCATGGAAACTTGATAAATGGGGAATAAATTCAACTTAGGAAAATATCTAGACATGGGATTTATGATTAATTTTCATAATCATCTCATGTTTCAACCATGTTTCAATCGTCTCAAGTTTATATGTTTATTTAATCAAGGGAGAATAACCCTTCTTAGAGAACCAATGCTTCTTAGCTTCCAAATGAGATATTGAGGCATGCATCTCCTTAGATCTATTCATATCTTATGTAATTGTAGATTTGTTTAAAAACCTTGTTGATAAAAAAGGTATCTGAGTTATTTATTCTTAGGTTTATGTTCATAGTAAATACTTATGGGCTAAAGTCCATTTGAGACCATTTGTGTACAAAATAATTATAGGATTTTTGAAATAATTTATTTTTTTATTTCCTTATTAAGTTTTTTCACATGTTTATCTCACTTGTACTAAATGAGCACAATATAGTTTTATAAGTTATGTAATTTACTTATTGTTATGTGAAGTCTCAACATTGTTTCCCCAAAAAGGTTTTTAGATTCAGACTAAGTAGTCATCTTGTCCCTTTAGCTAATTAGTTTTTTTTCATAATAATTTAATCTCATATTTAGATAATGATTATTTTTAGTTTCAAGTGATGGAATATGTTTGTTCATATGACTTCATGTAGATATTTATGATTTCAAGCAAATTCAAACATTATTATAGCATCTATAATTTTAATTTAGCCTTTATTATTCATTACGATTTAGGCTTTCTATCAATGAATCTTATAGTATGATACATGAATTCTTAGGCTTATATGTGCATAAGATAAAACAAATATTTAAATCCCATGTAGATCCCATGAATTATTTATCTATTTATAGTTTCATAACAATTGCACATGAAAAATTTAAAATAAATTATCACAATTAGTATCACTCAATGTTATTAAGTCCATTTAGAATAAGTCTCTAAATTAAGCATATTTTTTTATCGGTATAAAACTTTAACTATGAATCACTATTATTTTCCATTGAATCACTATTATTTTCCATGTGAGAAGTTAAAACCTTTTCTTGTATACATACTTATACAATGAAATTATATTGATAACAATTCAAAACTAAAGAAGTGAAGAACTCTATCACTTGTTACTTCATTATCCATGTAAATAAATTTTAAAAATGCAATGGTTTCTCATAAAAACCAAGTGACCTTTAAATTATCAGCTTTCATTATATTTTCTTACCCACACTTATTCTACATGCATATAAAATTCATATTTAAAGAAATCATTGTACACGCTCATAATTTCTATACATATTATGTGTTTAAAACAACTACTCATAGCACAATGATGAAGTGTACAACATGATTGTAACCATAATTTAATGGTTTCTCATAAAAACCAAGTGACCTTTAAATTATCATCTTTCATTATATTTTCTTATCCACATTTATTCTACATACATATAAAATTCATATTTAAAGAAATCATTTTACACACTCATAATTTCTATACATATTATGTGTTTAAAACAACTACTCATAGCACAATGATGAAGTTTACAACATGCTTGTGACCATGTATATAGTAAATAAATTTAGTGATAACCATAGGCTCATGGTCCAAGACAAGTAAGTAATCAAAACTAAGTCCTACACCATGAATAAAAGAGAATATTCCAAAGCAAGTCTTATAGATAGAAATATTAATTTTATTAATTTTCACATCATTTAAATACCATGTGTAACATGCAAAGTAATAGTTTTATCACAACCCATAGTCAAGTATATGAAAAATAGAGTATTCATTTCCAAATTACCTCAGTTACAACTTATATATTCATGAATGGATACAAAAACTAATGGCAATACATAATTATAATGTTTCATACATCACTACATTATTTTTAGCATATTAACATAAGTACAAAACAACCAGACCATATAACTACCAAGGACACAACAATTCAATACTCAATAGTTGTTAATCTAGGTAGTAAATACAAGTCTATGGTTCTCAAGATCGTAAATTGAATAGTTACAATACACATTTAGTGATGAATTGGGGGATGATGATCCCTCCAACAGTGTCCCTTGACACATTTATAAATTGTCACCCATAGAAGCATTACGCCAAATGAATGTGATAACTAAGACCGAATTTGATGACTTTATGAAATAAAAATTCATCTAAAAAACCACATCACTAATCTCTGATAAAAGCAAAGTATGTAAAAGATAAATAAAAACCAATATTGATGAAGGTAGAAGACTACTAAGCAGTCAAGCTCAATATATATGTACAAAACTCAAAAAATACTTGTGCCACATAAAATGCCAAAATAAAAATTCATCTAAAGGGCACTTATGAATGTTTAAATTACCACTAGACTAACAACCAATCATAGGATAAATTGGTAAAATGGTTACAATGTTTGTCAAGTCTTTATTTACTTTATATATTACAATAAATGAGTCTCTCATCCTTAGTAGTACCTACATGCAATTGTATTCCATACCTTCATCCATAATACCATAGTCTATTTATACAAGACATAAAATAATGAGATTTAACAACATATTATAGCTGCCACAACTAAGATGGAGTTTATAAACTCATGTAATCATTTAGATAAGGTTCAAAAATCATGTCCAAACATCAAATCTTAACAATTTATGAAGAAAAATCATTATAACAACCAATAGGGTTTAAAATGCATAGCATAGAACAATTATGACAACCAAAAAGCCTTAGAAAATGTATTAAACATAAATGATAATAGTCAATAATCAACATGGCCCAAAATGATGACATTTAATAATGATAACAATAATTAGTCCCATGAAAATAAAATAACCAATAGTAGAAACAACCAACAAGCTTCCTTATTAGTTAAATAAGGCAAAAATCAATAATATAAACAACTCACATGTTTCTTAATAATCAAAGATTAAAAAAAGCATCAATAAAACAACCTAAAAGTTTTCTTAATAGTAAATCAAGACATCAATTAGCAAGAAAAAAACCAACATGATTTATCATAGTCAAGTGATGGAAACAATAAATAAGGATAACCACTAACCAATGCCAATAGGTAATAAATGGTCCAAACATTCCAAGCGTAGGATTGAAAAAGAGAGTCATGAGTAAGCCATAGGTGAACTTGAGTGATGTGGATGTTACCATGTTCTTGGTTGGATAAAGAACATATCATCAAGGTTCATAGAACCACGTGAGGTCTATTATACCTCAAGTGGGGTCTCAGTAATGCCCACATCTCTTGGATTAGGTGAAATTTAAAAATGATAACCTTATACAAAGAACCAAGACATTGCATAAAAAATGTGTACATTAATTTAGAAAACCCATGAAACAAAATAAACAATTTGACTCTCAATACCGAGTTAGAAAACTCCCAATTCAGGTTTTTCCATGTGCCTCCAAAATAGCTTTTAAGACTCAATAATAAAAATACAATTATGATAGAAAAAAATAACCCATAATTTTGTTTCCTTTCTCATTTCTTCTATTTTTTCCCCTTTCTAGTAAACATTAATGAAACTTCCATTTAAAATAACCATTCACGTTCCAAGATAAAATTGAACTTACTTGACAAATAAGCACATCACAATGCTACTACATTTCATGCATATAACACCTTGAATTGGGTCAATTTAGCATCAACCTTATAATTAAAAAAAATACTAATTTTTGGTGCAAATGAGGTGCAAAGTTGGTGCACATTGTGCTACAAAAAACCCTGACTTGAAAAAATAAAAGTGGGAGGCCACATTTGCCCTCCCATTTGATTTCACTTTCACCTTGAGAGAGACCAAAAAAAGGAAGAGAAAAGGGAGACAAAAAAGAGGGAGAGTAGAGAGGAACAAATGAATATGAAATAGGGATAAAAGGAGAAAGAGACAACAAGAAAGGAGAAGAAAGGGAAAATAAAAAGGGAGTAAGAAAGGGACAACAAAGAGGAAAAAAGGGAAGATGTTTACTTACCAATAAAGTTTTGTGGGAAAAGTAAGGGTAAGAGGAAGGATTAGAGGGAAAAAAAGAATATATCCACTTTTTGTAGACACTAAAATTTGGTATTTTACACTTGGAAATGTAAATCTTGACTTACACTTATCCTACTTGACTTGTGTGTCTCCAAATAATCCTCACTCAACATTTTTGCACACCTACATATTAGTTATGAGCTCGATTCATTATAATTTACTATCAATCACCTACAAGAAAATTCTAGTATATGCTAAATTAGTGAAATATTTTTCCCAAAACACCACATTAAAATTTTTATCTTCTAGATAGTAACATCAGGATTAAATGGCAACATTACTATCCACAGGTTCACATTCTTGTCATTCTCTGAGTAATGGCTATTTTATAAAATTAAACCATTCCTATAGGTTGGCCCATTCACTTGGCATGTCAGTGGCATGATAAGTTACACAAATGGACTCATATAAATATAAATCAAACCCACACTTAGTACTCACTTGGCACTTGTCTATCAAGCATCTATATACTATTGCACACTGAGTAAATTTATCGTATTATTCCTAAATTATGAATCAAACACTAGGATGAGTCATTAGCAAAGTCTAAAACACATAAATTTAAGTTAAGTTCTAACATTATCAAGATAAAATCCATATGTATAGGTGCATTCATATAGAGAAATAGCACAATTTCACATTCACACTAAGGGGAAGAACTACGTGTCACATGACTTCCTTAGTTGGAGTATTAAATATGTAATCATGAGTCAATCATCAACCAAGGTGACTGGGATCGGCTCAACCAATTACACATCCTCACTTTTTATAGTTTTCATCCTTCACAAGTGGACCTAGGATTTTAAAGAGAAGAAATCTAATTTTTGGTGTTACACATACAATCAAGGGTCACAAATCACACAAACAAAGGCTTAGAATATGCACACCACATTATGTGGTCATAGAGAGACAAACCTGCCTAGGATAATACAACCCTAAACAATAGTGTTGATGTTCATTCTTATACTTAACAGTACCGAGCTTGCACGCACAAAGATGTAATTTCTGATAAAGATGAATCACATGTTTGCATATAGTCTATTTCCATTGTTTAAACATAGTCACAATAAATTAGTCAAATAATAAAGCTAAGTATCTTGATCTCTTAGAAATTTCCTAAAAATAAATTTCCATTATTAAATCAGTCTAAATTAGTTACATTCAAATTTATGCTTAATTACCATATATTACAATCTGAATTAGTTACAAAAGTTTAGAATATTGTGATTCAAACTAAATCTAAAAATAGAATAACAATTTAAGAGGAGGAAGAATATGTGTCACCCCTATGAAACTAAATATCATAGGTATGTAGTTTTTTTTTTAAATTTTATATGTTATTTTAAATTATTTATATGTAATTCCTATAAAATAATTATAAGAAAAATGCATGGCTAAAAACTATTTTTTTTCAAATCATTAAATGAACTTTCAAAACCCTTCTAAAAACCTCAAAAATCTCTACAATCACTAGTAAAAACCATACGGCTGGTAAAAACTTTAAAAACCATAAAAAACCCTGTAAAAACCCTACACACTATTTCCTTTTGCATGCAAATTATTTGACAAAATTTCTATTTTGGTTTCCTCTCTATTTCATTTCTAAATTGCATGCAAATTATTTGACAAATTGGTTTCCTCCTTTTTATTTTCTAGGTTGCATGCAAATTATTTAATCAAATTCTCAATTGCATCTTTGTTTGATTTTTGGTCTTCCTTATTGTCTTTAATAAAATTAACAATCGAAGAAAAATATTATTTTGAAGACAATGAAATGCAAATTTTTCTATGTAAATAGGATATTGAATTTTATTTTTACAATCTGAATGATTGTTTTAAATACTTGGCACGTGTGATGGCTAGTAAGCCATCGCATGGAAAAATCATTAAGAGGGCTTTACTTAATGTGTGTTGTGGGGGTCTAGCATTCATGAGATTGTTAAATGTGAGATTGATGAGGATTACAACACCCCTCAAGCAACTCAACATTCTTACCACTGGTACACCAATTTTCAAATTTATTTTTTAATTACATTTCATATCATTTTTATTGTGAATTCCATTATTTACTATTTATCAACACACTTATTGGGTTTTGATTACAGGGAGGAAGGCACTGGGATGAGTCAATGTCCTTTTGTTACTATTAGGACCCACATAAGTATAATTCTGATTTCAATTGAATTATATATATATATATATATATATATATATATAGAGAGAGAGAGAGAGAGAGAGAGAGAGAGAGAGAGAGATTTTTTTAATAACAGGTTCACTAATTATTATATACCATTGGTACACCAATTTTAAAATTTATTTTTTAATTACTTTTTATTTCATTTTTATTGTGAATTCCATTATTTATTATTTAACATATACTTATTGGGTTTTTATTACAAGGATGAGGGCACTGGGATGAGTCAACATCCTTCTACTACTAGGGACCCACATAAGTATAATTCTCATTTCATGTGTGTGTGTGTGTGTGTAACAAGTCCACTAATTATTATATAGACTAGCGGGAGGATGAGACTAGGGTTGGTCAACATCCTTCCTCTACTACTAAGGACTCGACATGGAGGTATAATTCTTAATTTTTTTAAATTTAATTGATCAATTAATTTTAATATTATTTTCTTATTGAGATTTTTAATAATAGGTCCACTAGGTATATTGGCCCATAACAGGACGATTTTGGGATGAGTCAACATTCATCTTTTGTTACCATGGATATATATATTTTTTATAACAGGTCCACAAGTTATTATATAGATTAACGGGAGGATTGGGTTGGGGTTGGTCAACATCCTTCCTCTACTACTAGAGACTCAATGTGGAGGTATAATTCTTAGTTTTTTTAAATTTAATTATTTAATTAATTTGAATATTATTTTCTTTTTTATGTTTTTTATAATAGGTCCACTAGTTATATTGACCCATAAGATGACGAGTTTCGGATGAGTCAACATTCATCTTTTGTTACCATGGACCCAACACGGAGGTATACTTTTCATTTTTTAAATTGAATAATTTTAATTAATTATATTATTACTATTATTTTAAGGTTTTATAATAGGTCCACTAATTAGATGGACTCCAAGAGGACGAGGTTTGGAGGAGTCAATGTCCTTCCTCTGCTATTAGGAATCTAGCAAAAAAGGTAATTTTAAAAATAAATAAATAAAATTAAAGTATTTCAATTACTTATTTTTAAGGTCCACATCATCCATGCCTCATGATCTCCCTACATCAAGCAATCTAATAGGTGCAGGACCCTCTTGTGCATAGAAGATATGCCATGAGCCCACCCCATCTATCATTAATGATGTTATCCCATGTAGTAATAATAATAATAATAATAATAATAATAATAATAAATTATTATTATTATTATTATTATTATTATTATTATTATTATTATTATTATTATTATTATTATTATTATTATTTGGGGAGAGGAGGGGGTTTGAAGCTGCCATGCCACATTTTGGTGATGATCATCTCTCTCACCATACACGACTAAGTATAAATAATGAGTGGATGGGAGTCTAAAAGTGGAGTTATATGTGAATGATGATATGGAAATATTATAGGATGCTTAGGGAGAGTAAGTATTTAAATTTATGTTATTAAAGTTTTTATATTTTTTTAATTTTAATTTTAATTTTATAATTTATTTAAAATATATTTGACATTTTTTTAATTTTAAATATATTTACCAAAGAATATGAATGCATTGTAAAATATTATTTTTTGAATTTCCCATCTTACCTACAAGTTGTTGAAGGAACGGAATTAATGGCTCGCGAAAATAATTGAAGATGAATTCAACAAGGCCTATTATAATTTACAAAAGTAATTAGAAAATATGCAAAAACTATGCTTAATAGGATGAGGAGGCATATGAGAATAAGGCCTAAAAATAGATATAATTATTTACTTATTTATTTCATAGACTTTGAATATTTTTTCAAATGAAGCTTGCATACCAAAGAAATACAATTGAAAAGAGTAAAATATTTTGACCTCCTAGCATGAATATTCCCAGTCAGTTAAAGTTGTACAATGATTAGATAAAAAATAATAGAAAGGAGGCAACAGGAGACTTAACAAATTTAATGAGATATGAAAATTTGTGCAATTTTTATATTGGACTAATTATTTTTTTACATTCATTGCACTAAATGCATGGGTCAAGACTAGCCAACAAAAATCCCAAGAAGCAAAAATAGCTAAGGGTATCCTAGTGACTCATTGCTTGGGATAAATAAGCTTTAAAAAGTTGTGTTTATTATTTGTAGGTTTTTATATAACTTATTTAACATAAGTTTGTAAGTTGTTTTATAAATAATATTACATGATTGTAGGGCCACCAAAGAAATGAAAATAGAGTTGAGAGGAATTGGATTGGACACAAAGGCTTTCAACATGTGGGTCCACAAATGGAGTTTTGTGTTGGTAAGAAATTTATTGTATAATTAACACTGTAAATTGTAACTTTATAAAACACTTATATGACAATTATATTATACTTTATTTATAGGTACATAGACATTTTGTCCTAGTTCATGGTGTTGATATTGAGGAAGACAATGACGATGATCTTGATTACATCAATGATGAGGATGGCTCATTATACATGTTTGATGACCCTATTTAGGTGAAAGATGATGGCTAGGACTTATTAGGATGGATTAGTTGTATTTTTTTAATTTGTAAAGGAAATTATATTAATTTTATTTTCTCCAACATTGTACATCATTATATTTATATAAATATCATAATTTATAAATTTAGTATTTATTACATATAATATTTTTAAAATATCATTGTATCAAAATTTTAATATATTAATACACATGATATATTTTAAAAAATAAATATATAATATAAATAATAATAATCAAATATATAATAATATATAATTATTTCATTGTTTATATATATTTAATATATAGAATAATGTATAATTTAAAAGGTTATAATTGTCACACTACCATATACTCTGTTATAATGTGAGATAATTTTTGATTCAGGTAAATACTTTTGAAACTAAAACTATAAACTGGAAAAAAACTTACAGAGTCTGGAGCTATGAATCAGCTATATAGTAGCTTTTGATTGGAGCTAACGAACTAATCATAGACACAAACAGAAGGCCTAGATCCCCCAAAGAACCACCAAAAGTGAACACCAGCAACACGATAACACTACAAGAAGCCACGACTAACAAAGAGGAAGATAAAAAACACAAACAATGGGAATGAAGAACAAACAACAAAAAGATAGTAAAAAACCAACAAAAAAGCAACAAAAATATAGAATGCTAATCGCTAGAAGGAAACAACTAGTTTGCATGACTATGAAGGAACCCAGAGGGAAGAGATGCACCAACATGGAGCGAGGGATTCAAATGAGTACCAAACATGGAAAGAGTCAACCGTAGGAGGGAAACATCCTTATCCTAGAAAGGATCTCCTCAATCGATCTCAATGATCCATCTCTAATCATTTATTCCACCTCTATGATTTAGATCTATGCCCTCTTCATTTGGGTTTCCTCCCTTTTGAGTAGGATAGAGGATAAATTTGAAATCATGACAAAGTCAAATGATCCTGCTCCTGATCTAGCTCTTTTAGAAGAAAGCCATCAGTGTCTAAAACTGGTTCTTCCTCAATACCCACAATCTCCTCCTCAGCCTCATTTTTGACCAGAAGGTCAATGGATGGAGAAGGAATGGTGTCAGAGCATCAGGCATAGTAAACTCCATATTAATTATCTCCTTATAACATAAGTTTATGGATTACTCCATAACATGCATCTCATAACCGCATAGTCATTTTAGACACCACATAAGTATAGGGTATCATACAATAAATCTACTCACAACTACTATACATTATATCCATGTCACAATGAACATACATTTGTAATAACATTTCAATGCTATGCTCAAACATAAATAACAGATCTTAAAATTAACAAAATTACAATAAACAAGCAAGGAGTATAGTGACAACCTCTTGCCCCTAGTACCTTAATTGTCAAAATCCAATATAAAATAAAAACTAAAAAGTGACCACACTACAAGTCAAAAATTGCCATACATGTAGTCAATCCAATATGAAAACAAGTAATGTGATGGTATCAAAAACACAAAAGGCCTCAATGTTGTAATAATAAGATTAAATAGCATAATCATAATGTGATGCAATTACGGTTATGGATTCAAATGAACATCAACCTTAGACCATGCAATCTAGGGATTCAACATCCAACAAATAGACCTATACATAATTCTTATGTAGAATAGAAAAAAACTAACTTTTCTTTATTATTATTTTTTTATAGAGAATTAAAAAATAGAGAACACACAATTTTAACTTATTCAGATTATAAAGATATGCAAATTTGCAATATATGTCCATTCATAGATGCAATATAATTTTGTAGTCTCTACTCAGGCCTACACACATGCAACAAATCTCTACCCACAGTTACAACTCTCTAATCGTTCAAATTCTAAACAATTTATTATTTCTTAGATTGAAACCTTCTTCCAAAGGACTCATTTCCTTATATAAGCACTCCTCCAAGAACCATTACAGAAGTTCAACTGTTTCATTTCCAAAATGTGTGATGGTTCATATTTCAATTGTGAATCTTCAACTTCCAAATGTTACCCTACTCCAATTGGTTATGAGAAAAATTGCATGCACAATTTTGTGTGCAAACTTTTGTGCTTAAACTTCCACGCACTAATTTCCACACAAACACTTTCATGCCAAAACTTTTGTGCATAAAATTTTGAGCAAAAAAATTCACTCACAAATTTTCACGCACTAATTTTTGTAGGCAAGAACTTCTACACACATGGCACATGTACTTCAAAAAACCTTGTAACTTCTAGAGTCCATAGATTTTACTTTCAATTAATGCAATTACTACCTGAATTCTACTAGCTATTGATAAACTCAACCAACACACTTGGAACTATGTTGTTGCCTGAAAGTGATCTTTTATGATATATTTGATCCCCTTGAAGTGTTTTGGTATTGATGTTTCCCAATGACTAACTTCAACCAAGCTAAAATGACAAACATAATGATTAGTCTACATGAATAGGTCCCTACATATTTTTTATTGATGCGAAATTATTTATGAATGCGAATGCCCATACATCATAATGCAAAATAATTTTGAAATCCACCACAATAACAATAATGTCCATAAAAATTATTACATATGTCATAGTCTACAATGTCTCAAACAAAAAAGGGTACAAATTGTACCATTTATTCAAATCTTAAGAGGGGGGCCTGGGGGTGAGGGTAAAATCGAGATGTCACAATGTGGAATGTAAGGTTTTCCCCCTTTTGGATTGAGTATTATAGTATATGACTATTCTCTAAACTAATATGCATTCATCAAAGCAATTGTAGTAACTCATCTACTGAATTTTTGTAGTAACCTCTAAATGGGACTTTTTACTATTGTAGATAACTAGTGTAAATATTTTAAATACATTTATCTGATAAATTGTGAGAGATATCAATCTTGTGGCGCTTATCTTGGATTTGTCACATACCACATTAATTAATGAATCTAATACTCTTTCCAATATTTTTTCACTAACTAATGATAGATAGATTCAATCTAGCTACAATATTAATGCGAACTCAAAAACATATTTTTGGAAAAAAAGGGTTTTTAAATCTACCATATGACTAAAATAATGCTATTTTTAGATGAAGTGTTGTAAGTAAGAAGATTTTTTTCTTTATGAAAATCAAATCAATATCAAATTTAAGCTTGAAATTGATATATGATGATCAAATAAATGTCAAATTTAAAATTCATCATTAATTTTTAAGATCTCATGAACATTCTAAACTATTATAATTATTTATTAATTAAATTTTAATAAAAATTAAATTATTGTATTAATTTTGATTTCCATTTTTTTTTTTTTTTTTAAAGTCATGTTGAAGTTTTAATCCTTTTGGCCTAGTACCAAAGTTTGATAAATCTTTTTGAACTACAAGGGCATTCTTCTCAGCAATTGTAATAATTTCTCTATTGAATTTTTATAGTAACTTCTAAATTGGTCTTAGGTTTATAGTAGATAATTATTCTCTAAACTGATAGAGATATTCTCAACGATTGTACTTGTTTATGAATTTATTTTTTCCACTAACCTCTGAAGGGTATCTCTTGTTTGATTGAAAGTTAGTATCCGCACAAACTTTCACTACCAACCATTAACTTAGTAAGGGAATATATTAACTTATTATCATGGCACTTAGTAATAGGATATAGAAACTTCTTATCATGGCACTTGGGTGTCTTATGGATTCATATAATCTAAATTTTTGTAGAGTAAAAAAATATGTCATCTTTATTTTACTATTATGATTGTTTGGTAAGTTTCAATTTTATTTTACAAAATTATTTATCATGATATGATTACAAATAGTTTTTTTGAAAATGATATTAAAACTACAAAAAGTTTAGCAACATATAATAATATTGTTATAAATATACTTATAATTGTATGACATAAGAATTTAATAACATATTTAAAATTAAATTAAAGAAAATAATAAAATATTAGAAAACATTATTAATACAATTTTTTGTTTTTTATTTTTTAGAGTCCATAATAAATATTATATAAAATAAGGAAAGCATTAGAAAATGATCACACATGATTAAAAGTTTTTAAAAACTTATTCACACTATAAGGAAAATAAAAAGTTAAAATAATTTAAATAATTTAAAATTTAAAAAAATATAATATGTAAAATGAAAGTTTTATATAATTTATGAATTATTAAATAGAGATGAATTATATATAAAAGAAAAGTTTGTTATAATGGTAACAAACTTGTTAAAATATAATTTTACTTAAAAAAAGAGATAGAGAATTAAATATTTTTAATATATTAAGTGGGTTTTAGTTCAACAGACACTTAAAATTGGTCACCGATAACCTCCAATCAAGTTTTTGGCCAATTTCCATCCAAAATATATAATTTAGTCTAAAAACACTAAAACATACTAAATGATGTGAAACTAACATATTTTTGTGCCGATTTTGACCAGGGTATCACTAAATAGGGCAATGCAATTTATGAGTCAGCGAACTTTGATTAGATTATTTCGAGTCAAAATGCCAATTTTGCACCCACGTGCTCTAGACTACTCTTTCCTATCAAATATTTTGCACAAGACTCATGCCTTTGTTATTTGTTGTTGGCAACATCCTAAACAATAATATGCATCTGATAGTGACTTCTAATTCTAATCCAGTCAAATTTAAGACCAATAACAAGGCATTCTGATCAATCTAAGTAATTTGTGCACAAAGTGTTTAATCATGCTTAAGAGCTAATTAACCCAAATCAAGGCCTAATCAAATTCTATGAAAACTTGTTGAAAAATTATTTTTGAAAATGAATATTGAATATCTGCATCATCAGGTGACCTCATTTCTTGGGAAGACATCCCTAGTCCATAAATGCCATAAATATCAAGATTCATGCCCTCCATGCCTCATCAATGCCTTCCATGATGCCCTCCATGCCTCTTAATTGCCCCTTCTTCTAATGTCATGATGAGGATAATTACAAACTTAATTCCAAAAATTGAATTAATCCTCAACCACACATCTCAATCTTGAGATGGATGGTTGAGGTTGATTTTGATCAAATCCAAAAATCTATAAATAGGAGGCCTCACAACAACATTTCTAAACTATTTTGGTGTAAAGTTATTATGCTCAAATATCGTCAAAAGACTTGATAATACAAAGTTATAATGTCAAATTGATTCCAAGCCAAGCCAAGCCACAAGCCAAAGGTGCCAAGGAGAGATGGAGGTAGCCAAGCTTCTATTGCCAAGGACTTTATGAGCACAAACTGAGCAAGCCACCACTACAAAGATATTTGGAGCATCCAAAGAAGGTGAAGGAATTCTTGTATTTGATTATTTGCTTTTTAGTTATGTTTGTCATTTTATTTTTATTAACTAAGCTCTCCCTAGTGTCTAGGCCTAGAGATGTTATGCTATTAGTGTGTTTATTTTATTTTATTTTCATTTTGAAATTAACACCATACTAACCAATCTCTCTTGAGTCAAATTCCTAGATCACATAATGGCATGCCTGGTGGGACCAGACGCATCCTACACCTGAAAAAGATCCTTTTACAACTCTAAAATATTTATTTAAGCCTTTAAATGATCCAAAACTCGAAAGCTTTGGTTGAAATATAATTCAACAAACAAGAACAAAACAATTCAAATAATGCTATCTCTGATAAGAGATGTTTTATTGATCAAATTTGCAGACCCAAACATATGTTTATCTCTGAGAAGAGATGTTTGATTTCTATTTCGGGTTATATCTTCATTTATACATGTTTTGAAGGTGTGGGGAGGATGTGGAAGGTCACCAATCTTGAGGGAGATGAATTGGTTTGACTTCCATGATTTACAACAATACAGAATTCGAGGAATTACTATTTTTAGTAACTTACTATTTTTAGACTGCATTATTAAAATTAAAATTTGAAGCACTTCCGTTGGGTTTTAGGGGGTCAAAATTCATCGAGTGAAGCTAGATGCCATCTCATGACGTTCCCCTCATTATTAGCTTTCCAACGGTTCAAACAGTGAGTCAATTGGAGCTATGATGAAAAAGTTATGGCTCCCAGAAGTTTCGTCATCAATTAGGGTGGACCCATAACCCGAATTGTCATCTAAATTGTTGTCCGGATCATTAAAACTCTTAAAAATTTATTTTATAACTTTATTTTGTCATTTTTAGTTGCCATAGTTTTTACATAGTAATTGACATCGATTGAAATATCGACATCAGTTACTTGGCTTTACCAACATCGATCAGCAGAATTGACATCGGCTAGATTTTGGTTAGCAATAACCGACGTCGGTGGTAATAACCGACGTCGGTCACTATGTTTTGTCAAAAACATAGACCTGAGAGCTACTTTTCCAAAGTTTATTGTTTCAAACTCAAAAGGGCTTCAAAGCTAAAGGACATGCTAACAATTCTGTTGTAGGACCAAGTTTAAAGTTTGCTCAAAATATGTTTAAATCACCTTTGCATGCTTAAAATTTGATTAAGAACCTTGTTTTGATGCTTAACAAATAATTTTTAGATATTTTTGGTGAATGTTTTTAAAGTTTGCAACTAAGACCAAGGGGTCAAATGAACACCACCAGACATTTTATTTGGGTTTAAAATTGAATACACTTGTCAATTCTTGCTTGCAATAGTTGTTTAATTGGATTTTGTTTGGAAAAAAGAGGAATGTTGCATGTATGCTCTTCCATTTGTCCCCTATAGGGAACCCTTGAAATCAAAAGCATCATTCTTATTGCAAATAGCCTAGTCCAAGGCTTAGAAAGAAAGTCATCTAAAGCACTCTCCAAAAACTCATTAAAGTTTGGGTGATCTTGAAAATGACCTTAAAGTCTTTCTACTTTCATACTTTATTTATTTATGCATCTTAGCTTGCGAGGGGGACTTCATCACCTCCTGCAAGTTATTTAGGGAAGCTTTGACCTAGGGTTTCATCTTCTGGTATTGACTTCAATTGGCTTCTTTGGAGTTGTACACGGAATGTAGTGGCATTTTGGACATCGCACTACACTGAGTGAACAACAGGATGTAGTGGTTGCAAAAAATATTAGACTTTTTTACAACAAGCCAAGTGATACAGACCCAAAATGCATGCTTTTATTTTGCATTGTTTGGTGTGAAAGTCATTGTGCAGTTGATTCCCCTAAATCATTCAGAAACTTGTTAGATCTTAGACAAATCCCCACTTACCATGAAGGTATTGTTGGTGCAAGGTGTGCCTCAAGGTCCATGTCACAGTACTATAATTTGAGAGAAGGGGGGGTGTAAAAACCCTACTATATAATGCTCACTTACTTTTGGATGAACACTTAAAATCCTCTTAAATGACGTATATTCATGGATTCCAACAATACCAATCTTGTTAGTTTAGGATCTAAGGGCAATTAATTAGTTAGTCTTGTCTTAGATAAAAATCTTGTTTGGAGTCAAAACTTGGTGTAAAAAAACAATCCAAAACAAACACATAGTCCAAATTTTCTTTTGAATAAAGAGGTGTTATGTTGCCCACGTGAGATCATCTATTTTCTTTGTTCAAAGTTCATCAAAAGATTGAGAGTCATATCATCTATTTTGTTGCAGTTATGCTGCCCAATTGAGTCTAGACCTTTACCAAAGTTGTTTAAGTCCTTCACTTATAATTTAAATTCAAAATTACACCTTTACAAGTTCATAGGGTTGATGTGTTAAGTGGGTTTTCCATTTGCACTAAACTTGAGGGAACTTAGGTTTAATTCCCAATTTAGGTTGAAAGCCATTAAAGACTCATAATCATTATCATCACTTGATAGATTTAATCCATTTTTTGCTAAACACTTGTACTTTAAGTCTATACACCGCAACATTTTGAGTCAAGAAAAGTATTGTCATGCTGCCAAAATTGTAGGAAAACATTTTTGCCTTAGAAAGTTTTTGAAGCAAACCTTTTTATCACACCTTTTTGGGTAGTATAACATCGTTACACTGCCCAAAACATGTCAAATATTATTTCATAGACCTTCTTGCATAGAGTTCCAAATTTGTTTCTAAATTTTTAGACTAATCTGAGTGTACTTTTGTGATCTTTTGCCTAAAATAGTTATAATGATCACTTTTGTCTAGTTTTTTTGTCAACAAAACCAAATTTTATACCATTTTTTTGTAAGAAAATAAACTATAGTTAAAGTGCCTTTTGTTTCATACATTATACCTAGTTGACCAAGTTCATGTCCAAGAGTCAAATGCCTAGTGTTTATTAGAAGTGTTTCAAATCCATTAGATTAAAACTTTCACCTATTTTCAAAGTCTAGCTTTTGATGCCATTTGGCCAAGAGTCCTAGCAAATGCCTTATTTGAGCCTAGCTTTTGATGCCACGTTTGGCTAAAAGACTTAGCAACTTTTAAATTCCTAGATTAGACTGATTTGAAACACTTTGACCTCAAAGTTTGGTATTTCAATTTTTCGGTCCATTTACTTGCTTACCTTTATGTGAATAGTGAAACGTTAGATACTTCACTCTAGCTTGTTTCCTCACAAACCTTTGAATAAACCTTTTGATCTTTTTGACAAATCTAGACCAAGTTGGAACATTGTCTATTTTAGACATTGACCTTTTTAGAGTTTGAAGAACTCCTTGACCTTTTATCGCAAAGCATTGACGATGGATCCCAACATGTATTCCTACACTCGTAGTGGACTCATGTACATTCTACGGATTAGTATTATAGTTGCACAAGAAGAAATGATGCAAGACCCCTATGCGGATAATATTGTTTATGAGATGGATTCTTATCCCTTTTATAATACTCAATCAAGGGCACAAAGCCAAGATCCATTGGCTAACTATCTTGTTAACACACCACCTTACACAAAATAAGACCAAGAACAAATCGCACAATACTTAGCTACAATGCCTATAATGGACAAGTCAGTACTTCAATAGTCATATTCTACTAATATGGCTTCCATGTATGATCCATTTTTGTTTGAATGACATTTGTTAGAGAACAAAGATAAGATTTTGGTTAGATCCATAGAGGTAGGGGCTAAATTTTTAGCAGACTTCCCCCATGAAAATTTACCAAGTCTAGTAAGAGTACCCCACAATATCATTTACAATTAGCAGGCTTCTTCTATCAATCCTATGGCTTTAGTCCAAACAATGTACCAAGATCCTAATATATCTGATCAAATAAAAAACATCATAGAAAATCACTTTAACCAAATGCAGATAGCATATCAAACCTACCTAAATCTAGCACATAATTTCAATCAGATGAACATGGTAAGTAAGCCTCTCATTGACCTAGTTCTTTAAATAGGAGTGTTAATGGAATTAACTAGACAAGAAAATATGAGTTTTGACTCATTTGTACAAATTGATTCGATAGATAACTTGATACATATGCCAGTTATTGATGAAGTGTCTTCAGCTTCTACACTGAATAGTGAGCCAAATGTAGTGGATAATGTGCAAACAACATCAAATCTTGATCAAAATGGTACTAACACACAAACAACGAGCCAACAACATGTGCCTATAGTTAATCCCATGAGTAGGTCATCATACCAAGGGATATGAGTTTATGCACGCCAACCTCAACCAACTACTTCCTTAACTATACCACCTATGGGGTTAGGTAATCAAACAATGGTCAATATCACACCTTAATGATAGAATGTGATGAATACTACTCTCCCTCAACAGGTAGCGAGTAGCATTCCACAATAGTAGACACAGTCTAGTGTATCAACACAATAAAAGATGAATACACTACCATCTCAATCAAGGGCAACAAATATTCCACCCCACCAAGTAACGATGAACATAACTTTTCAATCACAGACTAATATGCCAATCCAAAATCAAGCAATGACTAGTCAACAACGTGCAAATATTGATCAACGATAGATGTTGAATCTACAACCTACTTTAACTTTATCACAAGGATTCGTGTAACAAGGAGGTCCTCATGTTTCTCAGGTACCTACTAGACAATTATTGATTCAAAATGTGCCAGAAATCTAGAGACAGGGTCTTGGTCCACAAGTTCCCACTCAACAATAAAGTTTTATTAGTCAACAATATGTCCCTTTTCAACCAAAAAAGGCACAGTATAATTATATCCCTCCATCCCAACCATAAATCCCTTAGGTCAAAACTTTATCGCCAACCCAAACTAGAATATCACGCAGCTAAATGTGTAATTTCAAGTACATCTCAATTCATGTATGCATATTCCTGATCCATTCCCCAACTAAACTAATATACCCTAACATGTATCTCCATCATACCTCGGATAAAGTGTTCCAATTATGACCTCCCAACCATTTATCCAAACCCAAATTCTCCCTCAAACCAATATTCCATCTAGTTTCCTATCCCAAGAATTACAACAGATGAAGGATGCAATTGCTACCATTCAGGCTAGGAAGCAGACCAAAAAGTTCAAATTGGATGACGTATGTTCCTATCCATTCAACATGGAGTATTTACAAATACCATTTCCTCTATGATATGAACCATCCAAATTCGATAAATACAAAGGGAAAGGTGATCCTAAGGCTCATTTGAATAAATTTTTTATCGCATGTCAACCAGTGGCATATAGCGACATATACTTTTTGTTATTGTTTCTAATAAGCTTGGCTGGACAAGCCTTGGAATAGTTTTTGAATTTTCCCAAGAATTTAGTAACAGATTTTGATGATCTTTTTGATAAGTTTGTGCAGTACTTGTCCTATAATCTCAAACATGAGATTTCATTAGTGGACCTGACACAAGAAAATTAAAAAGTTGGAGAGAGTTTTACGAGTTATTTATAAAGATGAAGATCCCTTGCAAGTCGTTTCACCCACAGTTTACCAGATAAATAATTAGCCACTGTGTTTACCAAAAATTTGCATAGTGAGATAGCCTATCATCTGGAACTGAAATGTGCACATACATTCAAGGAGATCATTGATAAAGGTTTGTTGATCGAGAGGGAATTCATCAATAAGGGAATCATCAATCTTAATTAAACTAATCAAAATTAAGGTACCAATCAGATAAATGACCAACATCCCATTGAAGCACAAGCATCACAATTGGCACAGGGCAATAATCACAAAAGACAGAAGCAATTCAACCGCAATAAGAATGTTGTGAGAAATGGAGTAATCAAATCTCGTCATGTCCAAACTATGTAAACATCATCTACACCACCTTTTCAGTTTACCCCTACCCAATAACCTCTCCAACCAATGCCGCAAGCATAACAACCAAGACCTATACAACAAATACAATAGCCTTTACCATTACAAACCCTTCCTCCTAGAAGAACCGTCAATTTCATGTCATGTCTTTAGTGACCTAGAAGAACCTATTGAGTCTGTATTTCACAAGCTTGTTGTCGTTAATCTGATTAGTTGGTCCATACCAAAATATTATCCATAAGGCATTCCTTGTCCTGATTGGTATCGTGAAAATGAATTTTGTGACTATCATCAAGTCAACAGGTATAATCTACGAAGATCTATCCAAATCAAACATTTAATCAAAAATATGTTCAAAAATGGGGAGATAAAATTGGATAATGGTGCTTCCACTTCCAATCAAACTCTTGAGATCTATCAAAACCCCTTTTCTTGACATAACAACCAACAACAAAAAAACAATCAACAACAACAATGACTAGTGCAATAACAAAATCAACAATATCAAAATCAAAGGTCGACCAACAAAATCAACAACAAAACCCACAATGACAAACTAATAGACAAAACCAAGGTTAGAATGATAATAACCAACAAACCTACCATGCAATTATACATGACTACAATAAAGTTGTAGGTCATATTGCAGGGGGTAGCATTAATACCATCTCCATTAATCCCAGACTGGACACTAATCAATCTAGACCATTGCTAAACAACAATATTCAACCAAATCACATGGATAATCCTTCTTTGACCTAGGACTGCATACAGGGAAACCAACAAACTAGGACTTCCCATTTTGGATCTTATAGCGATAACTTGTCCTTGCCACGTGACCACATACAAGTGCACTAGTAATCGAGACTTGTCATGTCTTGTCCCACACCATTCCCAGCATCAGTTAGCAATAATGGTCCAGTATTTAATCCTAATTGTGCAATCATAACTTGAATGTCAAAGATTACTATCCCAATCCCACAACCATCTACCACTTTGCCTGTCATCCAACCAACCGTTCAGTCTCAGAATAAACCACTCACTACTAACCAAGATAAGAGGTTTGATATTATGGAACAATTGTAGAAGACACCAGCACAAATTTCTATTTTAGATTTGTTGCGGATGTCAATATTCCATAAGAACATCTTGGATGATTTTTTGACCCAATCCACTATTGCTAGTGACATATCCCCTTATAACTTTTAATCTTTGGTTGGACACCTAGCTCCATCCCAACAAGTCACATTCAACCAAAGTGATATGTCTTCCCTTGGCCCACTCCATAATAACCCATTATACATTGGGGTTTGTATCAGATGGCACAAAGTGAAACGTGTCCTTATAGACAATGGATTTGGCCTCAACATAGTGTCTCTAAAGCTCATCAATCTTCTTGGATACACAATGACAAATCTCCAGCCATAAACAATAACTATTAAAGCCTATGATAATTAGGAAAGAGAGTCACAGGGCACCATTAGTTTGTATGTTATCATTGGGCCTTTAAACCATGATACACTTTGCCATGTGTTGGATCTTGAGTTATCATACAATATGCTTCTAGACAGGCCTTGGTTACATGAGATTCATGCAGTTCTATCAACACTACACCAATGTATCAAGTTTTCCCACTTAGGGATGGAAGTGAATATTTTAAGAGATTTACACCCATATGAGCACTGCAAGCATCTTGAGGCCGAGTTTCGAAGCTATAATTATCAGTATGATATGAATCCAAGTTCCAAGTAGGATAGAGGAAAAGGTATACTTATTGATCCTTCCTCAGATAATTGCATAGATCATAATACCTTGGATTCCTTTTCCCACATGCCATCTCTTGAAGCTTCTAATCATTTCAGATAATGGACCAAGATAATATGTGACCCATGATACATTTCATATTGCCAATCTTCCTCAGAATCCAAAAACCTTTGAGCGACCTAAGGTCATCTCACATATGCATTGGCAATGAAAGAACAAAGATAAAAGACCTGTCACATTTGTACCAGCATCTAGCATAGGACCTGACCCTCTTTAAGGGAATGAATCATGGTTATACAATGATGACCAAGTTGATTTTCATAAAAATGCAAAGTCACAATTATGAAGGAAGAGGCCTCGGACAGAATCAGCAAGGAACAATCAAGCCAATTTCTATGACTAAGTATGAAAGACTTTATGGACTTGGATTTAAACTACCTGGAGGTGACCCCACATATCTTATTCAAACTCCATCACCAACTACTAGTAATGATGAGATCGAAAATAAAGTAGAGTCCGATCATAGCCTCACTTTTGATAACCTAGCTGAAACCAACCATTTTGATAACAATGCCATTTGTACCCTTATCGAAGCTGTTCATCGCAATCCATTACCATTATATTAGCCCTAGCTAATAGATTGGGACCAACAAGAATCCAATCTACCGATTAATGAGTTCCAAAATGATGAGACATTTTGTGATTTCTTAGGCCTTAGAGACAATGTTCTGTTGGGAGATCACAAATCAGGATTCTCAATCACATTGATCCTGCAGCCTATTTTGGAGAGCGAGTGAACACCCTTAGCTAAAAACAAATAAGTAAAACATTGAGGTCCCAAAGTGAAAACCTCTTTGAGACACTTTTTGACCAGGGAAAAAGTAAAGATAAACGTTAGTCTAGTGGTAAAAACTTGTTTTAGGCACCATTAGATGGGGGTGTTCATTCTTCTTCGAATTTAGACCAAGAAACCACCAACGATGAACTTGCCTGTGGATCATAGTTCAGCTTTGAGCAACAAGTATTTGATCAAATACTTCAAGAATTTTTGACTATTTTTGTTACATGGCCAAATCTTCCATTAGGGGATTCAAATTCATCATGCCTAGGAGAAGTTGAAGAGCAAGTCCTAACAGAGGACCCTGACATAATCCAACAGTTCAAGTTATTGCCCACTATCCTAAAAATGGTTCGACCCTTCTAGTTGAATATACAACGAAGGTAAATATCGAGACTCCATTAGACCTGGAATGGATAAAACTAGGAGTGTCTCTCACTGAGGAGGAATGTGACATCTTTATAGCTCTATTGAAAGAGTTTGTGCATATTTTTGCATGGGCCTATTCTGACATCCCAAGTTTAGACCCCACCTTGGTTCTACACCACCTTGTGGTTAATCCTAATGCTAAACTGATAAAACAAAAGCTACATAAGATGCATATTTGCATTGCTATATTGGTAAAGAAAGAGTTAGAAAAAATCTTAAAAGCAAGATGTATCTGATCCATTGACTACTTTGAATGGATCTTTAATGTTATATATGTTAGTAAAAAGCTTGAAGAAATGAGAATTTGTACTAATTTTTGATACATCAACAAAGCTTATCCTAAAGATGATTTTCTCTTGCCTAATATTGACATGATCATCGATTCCACAGTAGGTTATGAAATCCTTTCACTTATGGATGGCTTTTCAAGATACAATCAGATCAGAATAGCACCAGAAGATCAACATAAAACAACATTCACCATTCTATGGGAAACATTTTGTTATCAGGTGATGCCATTTGGCCTTAATAATGTTGGAGCTACATATCAAAGGGCCATGACTATCATATTCCATGATATGATGCATGATATTGTTGAAGACTATGTTGATGACATATTAGGAAAATCCAAAACCAGGGCCGACCATCCAACAGTGCTACGTAAGATATTTGAAATATTACGAGAGTACAAAGTCAGACTAAATCTAAAAAAATATGTGTTTGGTGTAACCTCAGGTAAATTACTTGGCTTCATCGTGTCTCATAGAGGTATTGAAGTCAATCCAGCTAAAGTCTATGCTATAACTGAGATGTCGCCACCAACCAATTTAAAACAACTTCATAGTTTGCAGGGTAAGATTCAGTCAATCTGATGTTTCATCTCTCAATTAGCAGATAAGTGCCATCTATTTACACACATTTTAAAGAAAAGAGTTGCATTCTACTGGGATGATCACTACCAAACAACTTTTTAACAGCTCAAAGATTATTTTGTCAATCCGCCTATTTTATTACCTCTTATGCCAGGAAAGCCATTCTTATTATACTTATCAACTACTAATCATGCCCTGGGGGCACTCTTGGCTCAACATGATGATTAAATAAAGGAGCACGTTGTATACTACCTAATTCGTACCTTGGTTACATATGAACATAACTATGCACATGTTGAAAAAACTTGTCTAGTCATGGTTTTTGCAGCTTAGAAACTGCATCATTACATGTTGAAGAATAAGACCATGGTCATTTCAAAGGTAGATTCGCTCAAGTATCTCCTATCTAAAATAGTTTTGCAAGGTAGAATAGATAAATTGATCATGCTTCTCAGTAAATTTGACATAGAGTATGTCAATCAAAAGGCAGTCAAAGGACAAGTTCTTGCAGATCAACTGGTTGAAACACCTTTCACAGACACCCAGCCACTCACGTTTCAATTTTTTGATGAATCCATCATGACCATCATGGACACACCCCTTGAAGAGCAGTCCTGGAAGTTGTATTTTGATGGTTAATTCACTGCGCATGGATCGGGGGTAGGGCTATTGTTTATTACACCATAGGGGGATCTAATCCCTAAATCATTCAGAATCAGCTTTCTTTGTACAAACAACATGGCCGAGTATGAAGCACTTGTTTCAAGACTTCGACAAGTAGTGCATTAGAATATATCTCATCTTCAAGTTTATGGTGATTCTCGGTTAATCATCAATCAAGTCACAGATCAATTTCAGACCAAAGATGACAAGCTAGTTTCATATAAAGCCATGGTTGACACTGTTAAAAAACAAATTGCCAACATTCAGTTTGAGCATATACCGAGGGCTAGTAATAGAACTGTAGATGTCGTTGCTACTATTAGCTCTCTGATTCAACAAATAGATAAAGCTAGAGAGTATCACTTCCTCATCGAGAATTTATCAGCACCAGCTCATGAACCTTCAATCATTGCCATGATTTGTGATATTGTTAGTCCTAATTCTATCTAGTGCTTAGACCTTTACAACTACCTTCATGACCAAGTTCTGCCACCTAATCTATCTCAAAAATAAACCAAAGCCTTCATTGATCATTCTACTCGTTATACTTTACTTGGATCCACTCTTTACTGTCATAGTTATGATGAAACTCTACTTCATTGTTTAACTTCGGCATAGTCTATGCTAACGTTAAGAGAAGTTCATGAAGGAGTATGTGGAGCCCATTCTAGCAGAGCAATCCTATCCAAAAATCTCTTGCGCACTGGTTATTATTGGCCCACAATGGATGTAGATGCCACTGCATATGTAAAAAAATATGACAAATGTCAACAGCATGCTAATTTGATTCATGCCCTAGAAAAAAATTTAAAATTGATGTTGACACCATGGCCATTTTCTACATGGAGACTTGAGCTCATTGGGAAGATTAACCCTACTTCATATGATGGCCATAAACATATCCTTACTACCACAAAATATTTCACTAAGTGAGTTGAAGCTATACCCCTCACGTGATTGAAAAGCAAATTTTTAAATTCATCTTCAACCATCTCATCTGCCACTATGATATCCTCTCTAACATTATATCCAACAATAGAGGATCATTCAAAAACAAAGATGTAGACCAGTTATGTATTGAATACAACATCACCCAACATTTTTCTATAGCATATTACCCTCAAAGTAATGGCCAAGCCGAGGCATCCAACAAAACCCTTGTCAACATTCACAAAAAGATTGTCAATGATGTCGGTCGTGATTGGCACCTCCAGATATTCTCTACCCTTTGTGCAAACCGTATCAATCATTGTACCCCTACAAGAGCCACTCCATACTCACTTGTTTATGGTACTGAATCCATCCTTCCCATTGAGGTCGAGTTGCCTTCACTACGCATCTCTTTCAAGCATGTCCTAGATGATCATGACTATCGAGTAGCTCGTTTGCAAGAGCTGGATCTACTTGATAAAAAATGCACAGCCACACTCAACAATCTTAAAGCATATCAGAATCGACACAAAGGCCATTATAATTGACGTGTGAAATATAGAACATTTGAACTTAGTGATCTTGTTCTTAAAGAAAACCAAAAAAATGCCATGGTCGAGAAGAAACATAAAGATAAATTCAAACCAAAATGGATAGGGCCTTTTGTCATCACTACAGATTATGGATCAGGAGCATACAGACTTGCCACATCAGATGGCGATAAACTTCTAGAGCCAATGAATATTATTCATCTCAAATGGTACTATGCTTGAATGCTAAGGTGTATTGTCTGTAAGGACCATTTTAGTTGTACCATTTTATCTCTATTCTTCTTTGTACACATACTGCCCTTATTTGTCCTCTTTCTTGTATCTACTTTCCATTTTTGACCTATCGATCTAGCGTGTTCTAAAGCCTAGCCCATTTGACCTTGGTTTTTGTCATTTGTTACGAATTTTTAGCATCCAAATATCTGATCAGTTCATCAGTTAGTTTAAGTATTTCAGACAGGGAGCGTATCTGGGGATAGTGTGATAGAAGTTTTAGTAGTTGCATCCTTCGTTTGTTAGTCCTTTCTTACCACTAGTCTTGCTACTAATTATAATCGCCTTTGGGCAAATTAGTACCATTGATCTATGCATTATGTCCTAGTTATAACCACCTATGAGAAAACTAGGGGCAACACTAAGCTTTGACGTACCAACTTGCCACTTCTTATGCCATACTGTGTCTTTTTACAAACTGTGCTTGTTTTATTTGAATTGACTATCGCACTAGTCAAATTCCTCCGTTGAAATGGTGGAACTACAGTGACTTGAGGTCCTATTCTGGGACTATGTGGCTCATGCTCAATTCATGTTGAGGTCATCTCAGTCCCCCTTTCCATACACTCTCATCGTTTTACAAGCAACCTAAGTTTGAACGCTCTCATCATTTTGCAAGTAACCTAAGCCACGCTCTCATCGTTTTGTGAGCTTGAACCATTTAGTGTCTCATCATTCTTGATCGAGTTGAGATACTTCAAAAAATTCCAAAAACATTTGAAAAATTGTTAGAAAATAATAAAAACATTGACCACTTCTTTGCTTTAAGGATTCTAGGAATCCTTACTAAGTTACAAGCAAATCACTTGTCATTTAGTTTCTCCATCTTTTTTGGTCTTTTCTCTCACGCACTTGCCATTTTGTAAGACCATTCTTATTCTTCTATCACATCCATTCTGTTTGTTTTCTTCAGTTATCATATTCTTCCCATTCCTTAGAAGAACTACATTTAGCTTGAAGTTTTTTATTGGATATTACATCCATGGAACTATATAGGCAGCGTCTACTTGCCTAGTACATATGGAGACAGTTCGGCCACCCTCTTTCTTTTATTCTATTCCCCCCTTTTGTTCATTTAAGTTGTCACCTATTTTCTAGGGGCAATGTTCGTAGGGTTTTTATTGTATTATTTGTTTGTTTGTCTGCATGTTTGTTTACTTTCGACACTGTTGCCTTGATTCAGTTTATACGTGTTCATTGGGCGATTCTTTGCCCACACTTATACTCGAATCCATCTATATTCATATGTTTACATTGTCATCATGGTTTCTATCATTAGTGCATTGTTTTCTATTGACTATTGGATTGCGAGAGTCAGTCCTTATGTATATTTTAGACAATTCTTTATGGTGTTCTATCATAAAGCCTACCATCACATGCTACAACAAACCTCAGCTTCAAGAATCTATTCAGCAATGGCGCCATCTCTTCGACACCAACATCTCGATTCAATCCTAATCATATCCCAAATAGAGTAATTAATCACGAATTTTTTTTAACATTTATTAGTTCGGATGAGCATCTCCCTACTAGTAGGGTGTTCTAATTCATCATTACCCTCTATGTCAAGTTATCATCATCCTCAACCAAGTTTATCATGTTTTTCATAATCAGGCTCCAAAGATTATAACCGCCAATGGGCAAATCATTGCACACCGCCCAACTTGCATTTCTCAATGATTATAACCATCTTTGGGCAAATCATTGTGTTGTCAACACTTTATTTTTTTTGCCTATACAGGGGCATGTTATTATTTTGTTTATATGTTTTAACTAGGGCAGCTCCATCTTCTCAATGATTATAATGGCCTTTAGGCAAATCATTGTGTTATCATACCACGTTGCCACTATCGAGGTACAATGCTTATAACCGCCTTTGGACAAATCATTGCATACCACCCCACTTGCATTCTCAATGATTTTGACTATTTTTTTAGTATCATTGTGTTTTCACCCTATCATCCTTCATTTCTTTGGTTCCCTCGTTTTGCTTCTTTCTTTTCGAGGGACCATTTGCCAACCTGCTTGTGCCAACCATTCCCTCGAGGGGGCATCATACAGTTAGTTTATCATCATTGCAGTTGTAAGCATACAAGACCTTTTCATTCTTTAAGAAGATGTTATTGTGCTTATAGCTTGCAACGCCTTCCCAAACAGGGGCAATGTAGACATCTAAAACTGACCACTAATAACCTCCAATCAAAATTTTGGCCATTTTTTGTCTAAAATGCACAATTTGATCTAAAAACACTAAAACAAGCTAAATGATGTGAAACTGACATATTCAAGTGCCAATTTTGGCCAAGGTATCACTAAATGGGACAATGCAATTTATGGGCTAGTTAACTTTGATCAGATCATTTCAAGTCAAAATATCAATTTTGCATCCACGTGCTTTGGACTGTTCTTTTCTATCAAATCTTTTGCACAAGACTCATGCCTTTGTTATTTGTTGTTGGCAACATCTTAAATGAGAATACGCATCCAATGCATCTAACAGTGACTTCTAATTTCAATTCAGTCAAATTTAAGACCAATAACAAAACATTCTGATAAATCTGAGTAATTTGTGCACAAAGTGTTTAATCATGTTTAAAAGCTAATTAACCCAAGTCAAGGCCTAATCAAAAATTTCACGAAAACTTGTTGAAAACTTATTTTTGAAAATGAATATTGAATATTTGCATCATCAGAGGACCTCATTTCTTAGAAAGACATCTCTAGACCATAAATGCCACAAATATCAAGATTCATGCCCTCCATGACTCATCAATGCTTTCCATGATGCCTTTGATGCCTCTTAATTGCCCCTTCTTCTAATGTCATGATGAGGATAATTACAAACTTAAATCTAAAAATTGAATTAATCTTCAACCACACATCTCAATCTTGAGATGGATAGTTGAATTTGATTCTAATCAAATCCAAAAATCTATAAATATGAGACCTCACAACATTATTTCTAAGCTATTTTGGGGCAAAGTTATTATGCTCAAATATTTTCAAAGGACTTGATAATGCAAAGTTATAATGCCAAATTGATTCCAAACTAAGCGAAGCCACAAGCCAAAAGTGCCAAAAAAAGATGGAGGTAGCCAAGCTTCCATTGCCAAAGACTTCATGAGCACAAGTCGAGCAAGCCACCATTACAAAGGCATTTGGAGCATCTAAAGAAGGTAAAGAAATTCTTGTATTTGATTCCTTGCTTTTTAGTTGTGTTTGTCATTTGCTTTTGTTAACTAAGCTCTCCTTAGTGTCTAGGTCTAGAGTTGTTATGCTATTAGTATGTTTATTTCATTTTATTTTCATTTTGAAACTAACACCATATTAACCATCATCTCTTGAGTCAAATTCCTAGATTACACAACGGCAAAAATGATGGTATAAAAAATGTTGTCTAACCATCCATCAAAGTACAAATTTTAAGAGATGTCAAAAAAGAAATGAGATAGAACACCTAATCTATGTAAAAACAAAATTTTAATAAAAAATAATAACTCAAAAAATCAAGACCCCTTTAAATTTTATATAAACATAGAAAAATAATAATTGAGTGTTCTTTAAACATTTTGTAAGTAGTCCGAATTTGTTAGTGTAAAACTAGTTGTAAGCTTAACTTACGTAAGTTTAGTTGTTGTCAACTTTTGTAAACCCCAATTAAGTTAGCTTCAGTCAAGTTTAGTATACACATGTCAAATTTGGTAGGTGTACAATACCATCTTACTATTCATTTGCCAATCCCAGTTCATTTTGCTAATGGAAAGTCATTGTTCATTTGTGTGTTCACAATGTTACAAAATACCCACTCAACATTCCGTAAACCATTATAAATAGAATGGGCATATTAGTAAGTGTAGTCGAGAATGGGCAAACTTGAATAAGATTCCTCTTAGTTTGTAGTAGGATTATTTTTCTTTAATAAAATAGTCATCAATTTTTACAATATTGTATACTTCCTATGTTGTGACTTTGTGTTTATTTGAGAGATTAAACGCTGTTTTTTTGGCACAAGTGGACTTGAGGTTTGACCAATTGTGCAAATCAAATCTCAACCGTCTCGATGGTAAAAGTTGATAAAACCAAATCATGGTAAAAAATCCACTTGCCTCAAGATTTTCTTCAATAATCAACCTTTAGAGATAGTTCATTGCTACAAGTATTTAGGTATCGATCTTGGTCATAAATGAAACTCTAACTTCAATATGGAAAAAGTTTTTTCCCAATTGGAAAGCTTACAACCATTTGTAAAACCACTACAAAGATGCAAAAAATTGGTATTGGGGACAAAAAGAAAGTACTATTCTCTAGTCTTGTAACATATATGATCTTATATGGTTATGAAATTTGCGAAGAAAGCATATCAACCCCTGGTGATAGTTCATTAGTCAAACAAAATTGGACTCTCATTATTTTTAAAAAAATAATCGAATTGAAAGACAACAATTTGAAAGCCATTGTAAAGGTGTTGAACTTTGGCATTGGGGTAAAAAGAAAGTACCATTCTATAGTCTTGTAACACCTATGATTTTACATGGTTGTGAAATTTATTCTGGAAGCATATCTTGTAAAACTTAAAATAAAATTGAACAATTTCAAAATCAATTCATTGTTTAAAACTTAAAATTTACTAACAATACACCTTAAGTTATCCTTGTAAAACCCTTTATGTTTGCCAATTGAAAGTGGAGCGGTAGAACAATATCTATTATACAAGCACAAGTTTGCTAAGCTAGATCAAAATACACTTCCAATCATTGCACATCAAATTTTCCTAACCCATGTGCCTTTAAAACAAGGTTGGCAAGATTTGAAAAATGGCTAAACTTTTTGGACATCCACAATGATATAATTTTCTCAAATGATAATAACTTAAATTTTAAAATTTCATACAAAGTCTTTAAAAACCTTTGCAATGATTAATCGCATGCTTCCTTCTAACATGCCCATTATATAATGATATCATATACTTATAACCATGCCATGGTTCAAATTTTTTTGAATTAGAACTAACAAAACTTGAAAATTTTATTTTAAATCTAGACACCTGTTGAAACAACCATCTAAACAAGTTAAACTCAACCCTCATTAACCAAGTTTGGTCTACTGAGATGTTATGAATTCCAGTACATTTGAATGAGATTTTAAGAATTATTTTTCCTTCAAAATTTGTTCTATTTGATGTATACAATCATTTGATATTTTTATTTACAGTTAATTACCCCTTATCAGGGAATTCATTTGAGAAGAGTTCAATAACTAGAGGAGAGCAAAAATTGATATCAACTCTAAAATCAAATTTTGTGCAAGGATTTTCACACTTTGATAGGTCCTATAGACCAATTTGGTCTAAAGGACGGTGAAACTTATCAACACGCATATGGATGAAGTGTAAATAGCCTTGTTAATTTTGGTTTTAAATGCCTTATCCCAACACTTCAGTGACTGTCTTCCATATCTTCTAAAATTTTGGATTCGCTGTTAAAATTCTTGAACACCCTCCAACTTCTCAATAAAAACCCCCTACACGAAATAATTATTTACCACCTAGCGTGTCTACTTTAAACAAGAATATAGACTCAAAATAGACCATTTAACTTGCACCAGGCCTGGACTTTCAAATTAACCATGCCTGTCAATTCGCCATTTGTTGATGGCCCAGCACTTTTAGGTCCCTGTAGAATGATTTAAAATTAGATTTTTTTTAATAGAACACAACATCTATATAAACAACTATCAGTAATTTATCATATATTAAATAAAGAGTTGCAAGGAAAAATCTATGGCTTACTAATTTTTTAGGCAGTAGGTCTGTTGAAAATTTTGATATACAGTCTAAAATGCAAAAAACAGGCTACAGACTGTCAATTTTCAGGCCTGACCTGCACATTAGGTAGGATTTCCTCACTCATCTAACAGGTAAAACAATTCCATGATAATTATAATGAGCGTCATGACATTGTTCCACTACAAGGCAGCTGAAAATAAAAGAAAGTATAAACATACTCGAGACATTATTATCCTGCAGCTTAACGTTGTTGCAATGCACAAATATGGGACCAAACATAGAGTACGCTGATACTGCTTTTAAGGTAAATTTTGATAAGGTGCAAAATAGAAGCTATTATGTTTATAATTTTACATCTTTAGAGAATAATAAATGTATGCATTTGTGTCATCATTTCGGCTGTATGAGATAAGTAAATGTCCTATTCCCCACATTAAAGAGCTTTGTGAAGCCAAAACTAAATAAGGATAAACTTAGACATTACAGACGACTAACATTAAATATACAAATACAAGACCAGACAAAGAATTAGGTTAGTGCCAACCTTAATTATTAGTAAAATGCACTCTAACAAAACAATATATACAAATATAAGACCAGACAAAGAATTAGGTTAATACCAACCTTAATTATTTTTCATCCGGTGCAAAAGACAAATATATTTGCATCTTCTGAAAACAATTAGGGGACACATTTTCTCTTCATGCCTCCTACATGGAAGACCTTTGTGATTCTAAAATCAAAGACAATAAACATAAGATTACAAAATTGCACAAAGGAATGCCCTTCCAATGTAACATATTTAGTACATAAATAATTACAAGGTCCATCCCAAACCAGAATGCCCTTTATTGCCCACTGTTTTCAATGGGGAAATCAAACCATCTTGCTTATTTCCAAGGCTCTCTCCCTGCATGACACAATATCATATTGTAATAATTGATTAACACTATTAGAAACATAATAAATTCGGTCCACCTCATAATATATACCTATCAATGTGACTAGAACCATATAAACTAGAAACAAAAACTTAGATAAGGACGAGCAGTTCTAATTAAGATATGGACAAGACCAAGGGTAAGAAGAATAAATTTCAGATGCATGACCACAATGCAAAGAGACGAGGAAGGAACATGTTCACTGATGTTCAATATTTTAAAAAGGAAAAAGTTGGTGATAAGGTCCGTATAAAAAGTAATCAACTTACTCTCTATTGTCTAATACAATTGAAAATGAAACAGCACAAAAATGAAGTGTAGAGCCAAAAACAGTTTCACTAAAGGGCTCTAAAACAAATCTGAAAAAAAAGAGTACAATACTTGAAATAAAACTGCAGCATGCTTATCGCATAACAATGGAATAATCGAATGGAAGAGTACAAAAGAGAAATCTTAAAAAAAAAAAGCCAAAGGTTAAGATGAGTAAGAAGTCAGAAGAGGCATCTAGAAGGATGCTTGAGGACAGTGACAATGATGAAGACATACAACACTTACGACCAGAGATAAAAATTGGTGATGGGTCCGTACTACCATCTCGCTATAATATCTGATGCTTGCACTGTCTGATCAGTCTCATATTTGTAGTCTGAAAATGAGGTCCCGTATAATGTCAAGGAGAGGTTCTCAATTGGGGGGATTTCTTTCTAAACTCAAACATCTCTCAAATAGATAAGGAAGATGAAATTTATATTGATGTCCACAAATGACCAAAAGGTCTGTGGGACTCACAGTATATTCAGTTTTAACCATAGTTACAAAACTCAGACTCGGTAAAAGCTTGGCAGCCCAAAATTTTGACTCCGACTCCCAACACAGCAAAAAACTCTGAAACATGCAAATTTTTAAAAAAAAAATTCATAAAATAAACTTAAATAACATGCAAAATACTGTTTCAAAAGCATAAAAAATGAATTTAGAGAATGCATAGATATATTTTCTATTAGTTTAAGACTAAAAAAGAGTACAATGCACATGATCTTCATAATATCACATCAGCTGAATAGCCTTCAAATCCAATGATGATCACTTCACGGCAGATGAATGTTTTTTTAAATATCCTTCAAATCCTTAGCAAGGAAAACAAAAAACTTGAAAAACAAAAATTGATATTTTTTTTGGCTAACTGGTGAGTTCTTCCCACAGACTCACAAATTTTTCTAGGAAAAACTCAGCAAGTATTTTCTAGGAACTCGCCGAGTTTTTGCTCGCGAGTTACTCATCGAACCTGTTTGACTCATGAGTCCTGAATACTCGGTGAGTTCTGTAACTATGTTTTTAACAGAGAAGTACTAGGGTAAAGGGATCCTATATTACAAAAACACAAGGTTGCACGGGTGCATAAGTGCAAGGATATGTAGGATTTGGTCCTCCCTATGCAAATGCCCCAAACTTGGGTACAATGTAAACTTGATTAGGGTGTAACATTTAAGCTGAAACATCAAAATTGGAATTAGAAACTTAAAAACATAACACCATCATGAAACATGGTGAAATTGAAATCAAGTTTAACTTTATACACTTTTTTCCTCAGTTATTTTCTATAAATGAATGTGCTTTCTTATTGAGGTGCATTTAAGATTTAGAGTAAATGCATTGAGTGCACAAAGGTGTGTTAGGCTGTACTGGATGGGCCTCAGGCATATTTGGGCAGGCTTTGCGCCCATGCTCACATATCGGGTGCATGTGCGTCTTGGATGCACTGCAATTTTAGTCAAGTATGTACACCTCAAGAACATTGAAAAAAAGTAAGCAAGTAATAAGCACTAGAGAAACGTAAACATACCAATGGGGTAAACCTAAAAGGGTTAAACCACAAATCATAAGTACTAAGCATAAATAGTTCGGTGAGGGTAGATGGAGTTCACAAAGATGAGAGCAAGAAATTATGACAAAAGAGCAGCGATGTCATGTATGTATCAAGGCTCGGGCCTAAAGAACCGACAACATCATCATCCCTACTATGAGCATGTGAAGAGGTACTGAAAGCATTAGTGAATCTCATAATAGGGATTACACATAAAGATCAAATAATCCTCGAGCTCAAGCTCCTACAGAGTCTGCAAATAATCCTCAAACTATCATGGGATGCTGTGACTCCATGCAAAGTCCACAGGATCAAACTTGGAGTGGGTCCAAAGAAACTCTAATAGCAAAGTAGTGTGCCTCCGATATACTCTAGGGTGTTCATTCTGCTGTCCTAAAAGTGCAGGTAAGACTGATACTAGTACAAAACCCTAATTTAAAGCCTTCTATGACTTAGTCCCTAATCCTATAGATACATCTATAAATCTCCTGATCTCCTTAAAAATCTCCCAATTCATTTCCCCATAAGAAATTTATAGATAATTTTCCCACCCATTGAACCTTGCAAAAAGCATGTTAAAATGGAACACGTGGTCATGGGGGTTTTGTCAACTATTTTTGGTTTTCTTGTTAGAAAATGGTCTTTAATTTTGTATCATCTTTTCAAGCCTTTGTAGCATCCCCTCTATTTATTTGTTAAAAATTCTTCGATGCCAAAGTGAATGTCAATATATCTAAGACTCTCCAATGTCAGTTTAGCCAATTCAACATTGTCTTGACCACTAACCATAGCTTCTCTTTGCTTTCACTAACCATCACCTCATAAGCTTCAACAAAACATGTCTAAACACGTAATTGAAACTTGACCATCTCAAGTGAGCTTCAAAATCAAAGTAAAGATGTCCATAGATCCATATTTAGAAGTTGGCTTACTCCCAATGGAGAAAACCCTTTGATTTTCATAAAAATCATATAGCTTCTAGTACTTATTGGAGTATGGAGGTAAGAGATGTCCTCAAATAATAGATCTTTGCAATTATATCGGCTCCAAAAGAAAGTCGAAAACTCACTCTATGTGAAACTTGGAAAAGGAAAAGGAGAAGAAAGAAATTATTAGAGTCCATGAATCACCAAAGTAGATCAATGGAAGCCAAAAGATACGAGTTACAATTGAAATTAGGAACCCTAAAAGGAATTCAAACAAAATGAAAAAAGATACTAAAACCAAAGTAATAAAAGATCCTAACTAGAGGAGGTAAACCAAAACAACTAAATCCTAGGTAAGTTAGAAAAGATAGAGGCATATAATCAACAAGAGGGGGCAGATGAAGACCATCGATTGAGACCAAGGATGGCTCTAATCTGTACCAGAGTATGAAATAGAGGAAAGACCAACATCCTTGTCAATCACCACAAAATGGCTAATATAGGATCTAATGATTACAATAGAAGAATGGCTTAGTCTAAGAGGCATGACTTGACAATCCTAAGGAATGGAGGGTGCTCCTCCTAGAACAGTTCCCAACATCCGTCTGAAAATCCTCCAAAAGTAGAGAGAATAATAGTAATGTGAGTTTTTCCCCATAGTCCAGATTGTGAGATAGGGGGGTGTAGCTGACCACCTATGTCGGGTGCGAAAATAAGAGGCCTGGGGCATCTTGGTGGCCGCTTGCAAAGAATGATGTCCTCTCACTAGCCTATCACGATTTGTGTCAATAATTGTAGTATCAAAAGGGCGCTTGACATCTCCACAACTGGAATAGGGTCAAAGGAGGTAAATAACCTAGTAGTCGTCAAAGTCCCATGTAAAGCCTCATGTCTAATCTCGACTAATTTGTAATTGCATTAGGCAGATCGATTTCAATTCATCACCACAAATATTATGCGTGAAAATAAACTACAAGCTATGTTTTCTATACCCCATACAACATAAACTCTGTGCATTCAAATATGCATCCGTAAGAAAATAAATAACATGAAGAAGACTGAAATCATGACATAAAACCATCCTCAAGAATAAAAAGGATTTCCTTTTAGAAACTGATAACAATTTAGATTACTTCAACATTAAAAAGGAAGGATTCTTTTGCTCTATGGAGAGAAGGATTGCTTGCAAGATTACAATGCTCACAATCAAAGCTCTCCCTCTCTCAATGCCTTCCAAATCTCTTGGTGCACTCTTGAATATGACTATGGAATAGACCCACACTCTTAACAATCTATACAAACTTCCTACCAACAATCATATAGATAGAGTTTACATAGTGTTTTTTGCCTTCCATGTTCCCAAATGGTGTCACCTCACTACTCGGTTGTGTGATAGACAATTTTTGGACATGCAGACAAAATTGCTACCTCATTGTAACAATTCAAATTGCCAAATGAAACCCCATCTTGATCTGATATGTATTAGTGATAGCTTCCCAAAGTTACAGATACAAGGACCTCTGCATGGGATAATGGATAAGGTAGCTACGGACCATCTTGATTCTTTGCAAAAACAATGATATCCATAAATATTGTGAAAAATGTTTCCAAGTAGAAAACTTAAATCCAAAACAATGATATATCTCCTATCTCATTATAGATAGGATAAATAAAATGCTCCTCCATCTCCACTTTTGAGAGAGGGCAAAGACAACAGGGCCTATTGCCACATAAAATATGGTGGTTTGTCTCAACTTGTAACTGGTGAGAACATACCCCCAAGTAGCCAAGGGAAATCTTGAGGCCATGTGACCAATGAGGCAGAAAATGGCCAGAACAAATAATGGTACCATGATCAATTTGCATGCAATGCTTGACATAGAAAGACATTTTTGGGTTATGTTGCTACAAGGTAGAGATTTGAGTGACCTGAAAATAATGCCAATATATGTCCTCTCTAACAACTCCATTGATCTCCCCCTTCATGGGAAGGAGGTGAGAGCCATTTGAAGAAAAACTGAAGGGAGGAATTCAATATTTAGAGATGATGGTAGACTAAAGAAGCAAATTGGTCTTTGAATATAATCATTGTCGTCCAAAAATACCAATGCTGCTCCCAACCTGAAGCTAAATCACCCGCAAAATTGAGTCCAAAAAGATAGCAAATGAGCATGAATATATTCTTAAGACAAAGGTTGGGCAACAACAATGCACTGGGGAACTGTCTGTTTACAACAAGGCATTCATTGGAGCATGATAGTCTATATTCTTAACATGACCCAATCAACAAATCATAAACTAACACCCCAAACCTTTGATCCATAAATAATAGTGGATTTAATGATTGTTTTGAAGATACACATCTTTGAAGCATAACCTGGAGATGTATTTAAAAGAATTGACACTCCAATATAGAAAGAGAGGCATACCTCTTACACAAACGCGATTGGGAAGCAAGCTTTAGATTGATTGATGGACCTAAAAATTAAGCTCCTCAGAGGTTTAAGTTATGATCTCAACCAAATTCCTTTGTAGGAAAATTTGGAACTTGGAAAAAACATCTTTGGACGTATTGAAGACAACAACATTGGTTTAATAAGGTTAACTGCTAGCTCATGAAGCTCACAAAAGAGAAAAAGTGTGTGGTTTCAAAGTCGAGGGTTGATCCATTGACATGTGGTGCTTGGCTTGCCTCTCTCTACAAGGTGGGTAGTTTAGCTGGGGCAGATTTCTCCTAAATAGTTACAACCACTAAAGGAGGAGGTTAAGGGCCTTTAGGAACGCAACCTTTAGGTCGAGGTCCTCACCATCCCTATTGGTAGATGTCCTCAAATTCCTTGTCCAATAAATGCTTGTGTGGAGATGCTCAAGTCTTGGCTTAACTCCTTAACGCTATGACGAGTAACTCCTTCACCGACTCAACTCCTTACTGCCATGATCAGTAATGACAAGTGATCGCCATCCAAAGAGGAGTCAAGTCACAAGGGAAGTTAGATAGATAAAGCAAATCCACAACAATGGATGGAAATATAAATATCAAGAGAGAAGCAAAAACAATATATCGCAATAATAAGAGCTAAATAGAGCAAATCCACACCAAAGATTGATAGCGGAGCAAAATATTAGAAATATTTGATTGAGCCACTTCGAGGGGGCAACCACCACAACCTTACAATAAGAACAAAATTCGTAATATGATAATCTAATACCTATACCTTAGGAATACGAAGATGAAACAAAACGTAGATTAGTCTCTTGTTAGTCAAAATTAGAAAACATCAAGAACAACAATGCACTAAGACTAAACCCTCTTGCCTAAGAACTAGGGGAAGCATAACACAATAAGCAAGAACACAAAAAAGAGATGAAGACAATACAAATTTCTTACCTCCCTTGTCGCATATGATGCTTACTTGTTGGCATAAGAATGTTCATGCTTGGCCTATGACGATTGTAGTCTTTTAGCAATGCTCTTCCAATGGTGGTAGCATCTCTCCAATAGTCACTTGTGGCTTGGTGTTGAAGCTTGTCATAATTTTGGCATAATAACTCTACTTTCTAAGACTTCAAGAAGATATTCCAACAAAATAACCTTACACACAAAAGATTGCTTATTAATGGTGTGGGCACTTGTATTTATAGCTCAAAGAACTAACTCTAACCATGAGTAGGTTAGGTTAAATTCTAACTTGGGTTGAGTCTAAATTAACTTTGGTTAAGTTAGTCTAACTCTAGGAGGGTTTAAGGAACTCATGAAATCTTGACACCTCAATTTCTGATATTTGTGAGACATGACAACTCACTTTAAATATTTGTGAGGTGTGAGTCATATTTTTGAATATTTATGAGATAATAAATCACTTTATTTGCTCATTTGACTCTTTGACTTCATTTTTGGCAATAATTCCTTTTTTAGTAAATGAAATTCACTAATTTGATTTGAAATTTTTGTTTAGGCAAGTTAATTAAGATTTGCAATATAATTAGTCTTGCTTAGTGCTTTTTAGCTTTTGGCAATTGATTTAAATGTCATGAATTAATAGATTAAAATGCCAAAAGTGCCAAATTACTAGGTCGTAATTTGACTAGGTTTAGAACTAAACCAAGTTAGTGATGCATACAGGATAATAAACCAATAAACTAGCCTAGTCATGTTTCTGGGCAATTAAATCCCTTACGCGAACGAATTTGGGCAATTCAGGGGATTTCTAGGCTTAAAATGTGTCATTTGCTAGAAATTGAACGGAATGCCAATTTATGCACTAGAGTGGCCAAAATTAGGTGTCTGCAATACCAAACACTACCTCTTATATATACTTTGCTAAGGGTATGGATACCCCATAGGTTGACAATGCTACCAATATGAAGATATGGATTTTATCATATGACTAAGTAAAGCGTTGTGCTAGCCACAAGTCAGCCACACATCCCAATACACGCTAGAGGTTAAGGGTGTAGCATGCCCCTCCAATTCAAACCAACGTTGTCCTCAACATTGACTATCTTTGGGTGCCTCTACAAGAATGCTTCATCCTCCCATGTCACATCGTCACTAGCCAGATTCTTCCATTTAATCACTCTGTAATCACCCTCATTTGCAACCTCTTTGTCTGTGTCTAGATGATTTCCTCAAGTTCCAAAATGATTCTTCCCTCCTCATCAAGCTCTGGTAACTCTATTTGGGATGAAACTATGTGTTCAACGACCTTCTTCAAGCAATAAACATGCAATATTGGATGGATTTTCACTAAATGAGGTAACTCCAGTTAATATGCTACATTGTCAATATTCTGCAAGACCCGATAGGGCCCATAATACTTAGGTGAAAGCTTGTTATCCTTATTTTTGGTGTTTCAAGGACATTTGCTTATATGGTTGTAATCACACAAAAACTCAATCCCCTACTTCAAAATGACTTTCAGAGCAGTGTTGGTCAGCTTGCGACATCATTCAGGTCTCTACCATTGCCAAATTCTCTCTGAGACTAGAGAGTACCTCCTACTAGTGTTAGATGTGGTGTTCAATTGCCCGAACCTTCGGCTGAACCCTCACAAATAAGGTGATGAATGGTGGTTGGTACCCATACAATGCCAAAAATGGAGAAGTTTTGGTTCATGTGTGGAAAGAAGTGTTTTCCACAATTTTGATAGTGGTACCATTAAACACGTCTCTCATGTTTATCTAATGCAAAACATCGAAGATAACCCTCAAAGCACTTGTTGACCACCTCAGTTTGTCCATCAAATTGGGGATGATATGATGTGCTACAAGCCAACTAAGTACCCAAGCAAGAAAATAAATCGGTTCAAACATTATTGGTAAATATAGGATCATGATCACTTACTATAATCTTTGGGGTCCTGTGTAGCTTCTGAACTATATCCATAAAATTTGATGCTACTGTACTTGTTGCAAAAAGATGTGACAAGGCAAAAAAATGGGCATATTTGGTAAGTCTATCCACAACAACCATGATAACAATTTTTCCTTCACATTTGGGAAACCCTGTGATGAAATCCATGGACACCTCCCACCTCTAGCTAGGAATAGACAGTGGTAGTAGAAGACCCAGGGTCTTCATTGTCTCAACCTCATTTTGCTAACACATCATGCATTCTACCACCAATTTTTGGACTTCCCATTTGAGTCCTTCCCAAAATAATTCCGGTTTGATTCAATGATAAGTCTTCAAGAAGCCTGAGTGCCAATTGACTGGGGAAGCATGTAGCTCCACAAGAACCTTTTGCTTAAGGGTTGAGTTCTTGCACAAGTATAACCGACACTTGTACCATATTGTGTCCCCTTTCCATACAAATTTGTTATGCTCAGATCCTATTGGAGCTTCTTAATGAGAGTCTATGTATCTGTGTCATTGGCACATTCAAATTTTGCCACCTCCACCCAATCTGTCTATAATGTGGATATGGCACATAATAGTGCTTCTGTGGACTCATCCTTCCTAGATAGTGCATCAACAACTACATTTTTTTTTTATTTCTTATAAATGATCTCAAATTCATATCCCAACATCTTCGTGACCCATTTTTGTTGTTCTTATGACCACCTTTGCACAAAAGTGTATTTGAGACTATCATGATTTGTCTTCACCTTAAAGTGTCTTCCCATCAAATAAGGTCTCCATTGTTTGACTAGGTGAAGTATAGCCATCATTTCCTTCTCATAAATAGGCTTCAACAAATTCTTACCCTTGAGTTAGCAACTCTCGAAAGCAATATGTCGTCCTTCCTGCATTAATAGTGCCACCATGCCATACCCCAAAGCATTACACTGAACAATGAAAGTTTTTGAAAAATCTAGGGTAGCTAGAACTGGAGTGGTGCACATGGCCTCCTTTAGCTTCTCAAATGCCTTGGTGGCTGCCTCATTCCAATGGAAGGAGTCCATCAATCAAGCTACGAGTGGTGTTGCTATACAACCATAATTTTTTACAAATCGACGATAGTAATAGAGCCCTGAGAAGCCCATAGGTGCTTAAGGAGTTTAGGCACTTGCCATTTGACCATGGCCTTGATCTTGTGAGGATCCACCTTTACGCCTTCATGGGAAACAATGTGACCCAAGTACTCCACCTCCTTGACTCTAAAATCACACTGGGGAGGCTTCACGTACAACTGATGTTGTGCCACCATATCCAAAACCTGAATCACATGTTGCAAATGTTTTGCCCATGTTTCATTGTATGTTAAGACGTCATCAAAAAACACCAAGGCAAATTTTCTGTAGAAATGGCCAAAAAACAGAGTTCATCAAACTCTAAAATGTAGAAAGTGCATTTGTGAGGCCAAAGGGCATCACCAAAAATTCATAGTGGCCCTTATGGATTCTGGAAGTTGTCTTATATATCCTCATCTTTGATTCTAATCTAACGATAACCTAAGCAAGAATCAAGTTTCGTAAAGTATACAACACTACATAACTCATCTAGCAAATAATCAATTACAAGAATTGGAAACTCAACTTTGATAATGTAGTTCCCTACAATATGGACACATGCGCTAGGTGTCATCCTTCTTATGCACCATTGCCACTAGAGATGAATAAGCACTCTGGCTATGCCAGATAAATCTTACCTCAAGCATTTCATGTACCATCATCTCAATCTCACTCTTATGTAGCTATGGGTACCTATAAAGTCGGATGTTGGGTGATTGGATCCCTGGTTCCACCTGAATGGCATGATCATGATCTCTTTTAGGTGGTAGTCTTTTCAGTATATCTCCAAAAACTACTGAATGCCCCTCTACAAATGCTTGTAGATCTAGAGGTGTGGGCACCTTTGTTGGTAGTGTTTTTAATGGAAAAAGTTATGTTTTTTCCATCCTTCAACAAAACCGAACAGACATTGATTTCCTTAAAAAAAATGCAACAAAATTTTTTTGCCTAAATTGAATTTTGATACCACTTGTAAGGAAATTACTTAGATAAATAAAATCCACAACAATGGATGGTAATATAAATATCAAGAGCAAAGGAACAACAATATATCGCAATAATAAGAGCAAAATAGAGCAAATCCACACCAAAAATTGATAACAAAGTAGAATACTAAAAATATATAACTGAGCCACTTTGATGGGGAAACCTCTACAACCTTGCAATAAGAACAAAAATTTGTAATATGATGATCTAATACTAACCACTACCTCTTATATATACTTTACTAAGGCTATGGATACTCCATAGCCCGACACTGATCATAAATTTGATCATGTTTATCATTAAAATCAGTTGGTATGAAAATCAGCTATCAAAAATTAATAATATGGAAAATGCTAAGGCCTAGAAAATGCTAATTTATAGTGTATGGGCTAAAACAGTGTATGTTTGGTTTCAAAAGTAATTTTTAATTACATAATTTGAATTCCCCTCAAAAAATTAGACAAGTTCAAAAAAAATGGCACATCATTTCGAGGTCGTATGCAAAACTTTTGACCATTTTAGGTTGGTATATTTAAACTCTGGGACCTACCTGAAGCTTCGAACTGTTGAACTCCGGAGCTTCGTCGAGACCACGGGATTTTGAAGCATTGTTTGGTGTTTCAACTTCTTATTGGTTCGTTTAAGTTGTTAGGTGGATTTTAATCATATGGAAGCTCAAATACAAGTCTTAGAAGGCAGAGACACTCAAGATAGATGCACAGGAAGATGAAAGGACCTGAACTGTGTTGCTTCAGTTTCCAACTCTTGGACTTCTTGCATGCGTCCAAGAGGCATTCTTGTGTACAAATATGAATCTTTGGAGTTCATTCAACAAGAGGAGAACAGAGGAAAAATAGCAACAAGTGCAACGGGATGTAGTTTACTTGGATTCACATTATGTATGGGCAGATTTGAGTCCTTGTTATTCTTTCCTCATTGTTGCTTAATTGTAGGTGATAGAGTGAATACTACACAGCTGGAAAACGTTGAGTTCAGTAGTTTTCTTTCAAATATTCCAAAGAACATTACAAAGATTATTATGAGTGTATTTTCCTTGTAAGCCCAAGAGGCAGAAAAGCATGTAAATTGCAGAACATAGTGGGGATGAGAAAACATGGCTTCACTCTTGTTAAAAATTTCTCACATTGAGTTTCTCCAGGGTATGTCTTGTGTTATCTCTCTTTGTGGTTATTGTTTTTGTTTCCTTTGCTTATATATTTACATTCCTTTCAACTAGGCTAATACACAAACATTTAAGAGAGCTCAAGATTCAGCCCTATGGTTAAATAACTTCACATTTGGCATTGCACCTCTATGCAAGCATGTTAATTTTAGTCATGTATGGAGTAGTAGCATGTTTAGAGTGTGGAGAAATTCTTTTATATGTTGTATATAAATCTTAAGCGCTGGAATACATATTAAAACAACATTTTAGATATTTTTTTGTGGCATAGAACTTGAGGGAAACACCTTGGTTTGAAAGAGTCCGTGTTGATGAAACTTAGTGTGGAATATCCACTTAGTTTATGGATCAGATAGGTATCAAAACAGGTTATCTTTTTTTCCGTAAAAGGGTTTGTTAACACATTTCTGCAATTGTGCTAGTTTTGTTGTGTTCTATTATGGTGTGACCATGGTACAGATGTTTCATTTACCCGAATAGCAAAGTGCTAGAGGAGAGTCTTGATTCATTGGCAACGAGATGGGTTAAAATTACCACTAATCTTGTTGTTAGGATGATGCAGACCTCTTGGGACTATGTGAAGTGATGGTTTTCTCCAAAAAGTCTTTGATGGACCAACCATCTAAGGGACATGAAAAACGCTGAGCATTCAGCTTGGCATAAATTACTCTTCCAAAGAAAGAATGCTTAAGAGAGTTACAAAGTGTTGAGCAAGACATGTTCAACATAGATTTGAGCATAATTTCCTTGTGACGGTAGGGTATGGCTGTACTTGAACGAAAAAAAAATCCAAACGTAACACTATGAAGCTTGAGGAAGAATGTTTTTACTTGGATATGTCTCTTTTTCTTTTTTTGAAAACTAATGTTTCTTTGAGCCTTCCATGTGGAACAAAGGTCTTTTGTACCTTTTATTGTATAACCTTGTTCCTATTGGCCAAGAAGAGTGGGACAAAGTTGATTCTATAGAAGAAGGAAAGAACATCAAGAAGGGGAGTGCAAGTTATTCCAAATAACATTCAAAGGAGTGGGGTAAGGATTCCTCACCACTTGATTTTCTGAATTGTGGGACTGAAAACTTTCAAATTGGAGAGTTGAATATATTGAAACCTGAACAAGGTACCGTCCAAAAGATGATCAGATCGGAACTTGAAATGGGTACTGTCCAAAAGGATGAGAAGATGGGTTTTTTACTTAGGTGATAGAAGGTAAATATTCATCTTTTTATAGCTTTTGTGAGAACTAAAATTCTTAAATTTTGGGCATGTGATCAGAAATTTGATTATGTTTATCATCAAAATCAGTGGGTATAACAATCAACTGTAAAGAATGAGTAATCTGGAAAATGCTAAGGCTTAGAAAATGTTAATTTATGTTGTACGGGCTAAAACATCATATGTTTGGTTTCAAAAGTAATTTTTAATTACATATTCGGATTCCCCTCGAAAAATTAGACAAGTTGGAAAAAAACGGCACGTCATTTCGAGGTTGTATGCAAAAGTTATGATCGTTTTAAGTTGGCTTACTTAAGCTTCGAGACTACCCAAAGCTTCGAACTGTTAAACTCCGGAGCTTCACCGAAACCCTGGGATTTTGAAGCATTTTTTAGCATTTCAGCTTCTTATTGGTTTGTTTAAGTTGTTGGGTGGATTCTAATCATATGGGAGCTCAAATACAAATCTTAGAAGGCAGAGACACTCAAGATAGATGCACAAGTAGATGAACGGACATGAGGTGTGTTGTTTCAATTTCCAACTCTTGGACTTCTTGCATGCGTCCAAGAGGTATTCTTGTGTACAAATATGAATCTTTAGAGTTCATTCAACAAGAGGAGGACAAAGGAAAAACAGCAGCAAGTGCAATTTAATGTAGTTTACTTGGATTCACATTATGTATGGACAGATTTGAGTCTTTGTTATTTTTTCCTCGTTGCTTCGCTGTAGGTGATAGAGTGAATACTACATAGCTGAAAAACGTTGAGTTCAATAGTTTTCTTTCAAATCTTCCAAAGAACATTGCAGAGATCATTATGATTTTATTTTCCTTAAAAGCTGAAGAGGCAGAAAAACTTGTAAACTGCAGAACATAGTGGAGATGAGGAAACATTGCTTCACTTTTGTTGGAGTTTTTTCACATTGAGTTTCTCCAGGGTTTGTCTTGTGTTATCTCTCTTTGTGATTATTGTGTTTGTTTCATTTGCTTGCATATTTATATTCCTTTCAACTAAGTTAATACACAAACATTTAAGAGAGCTCAAGATTCAGCCCTATGGTTAAAGAACTTCACATTTGGCATTGTACCTCTATGCAATAATGTTAATTTCAGTCATGTATGGAGTAGTAGCATGTGTAGAGTGTGGAAATATTCTTTTATATGTTGTATATGATAGTCGTAAGAGCTGGAATAGATAGCAAAACAATGTTTTAGATGTTTTTCTATGGCATAGAATTTGAGGGAAACACCTTGGTTTGAAAGGGTCCACGTTGGTGAAACTTAGTGTGGAATATCCACCTATTTTACAGATCAGACACTACTACAATTACGAAGATATAGAAATTATCATATGACTAAGTAAAAAGTTATGTTATGGCTGCACATATCACAATACATGCTAGCAATTAAGCTAGGTTGTTTGGAAATGGAAACGGAAACGTTTCCGAAACGTGGAAACACCAGTTTTCAAAAACCCTTACTTTGGAAACGCGGTGGAAACATCCATGCATTATTATTATTATTATTATTATTATTATTATTATTATTATTATTATTATAAACAATGCATAATATTCATTTTTTAGTAAAACACTTGAAAATATAGAGCGATCATTCATTGCTTCAAAAGTTCAAAGTAGACATTGCAAATACATTCAAATCTAGAATAAATCATCTAGATTCAGATTGTCCTCATAATCATGAATGCCACTCCCACTAGCTCCACTCTCCACCCCTTGTGTAAAATTCCCTTGATTATCATCATCAACAAGTAGTGAAAGTTGAGCGAGAGTAGATGCGGAAGCATCCAAGTCTGTAGTCTCTGGAAGGATATCCCAAAGTTTGTTAGGCCTTCGGATATAGTCCTAAGACTTGTGTGAAAGGAGGTGCAAATTGGAATGCACAAACGCCAAATCCTCAACCTTTTTGGATGCCAATTTGTTTCGTTTAGCAAAGTGGATAAAGCCATATGTACTCAAATTCCATTCTACTGAAGAATTACTAGCCACCTGTCACAAAAAAATGTTGTTAATTGTTAACAATGTATAAAAACATATGTTAATAACTTAATAAGTTTTTTGATTTAATTGTATACCTGTGAGATAATTTTGATCGTGATTGGTCATAGGCACTTGGCATCATGGCCATGTACATACCACCACTTGATTAGAGTCATGGTGGACTTGTCAAAAAAAGCCTCAATTTCTCCCATGCTACCTTCTAAAGCTACAAACATACCCATTTCATTGCGGACCACACTCGCTCCAGATGGATCCAAAAAAAGCATTTTGAATGCTGCCCTAGTTCCATTTGTAACCTTTGCATCATCATATGGTGGTTGCCTATTAAATAGCCGAAGTATTTCACTGCTATAATACTTTGGATTGAAAGCATAAGCAAGGAGATACATTGGGGTGGTCATTTTATACCAACTCTTCATGACCACTGACTTGACTTCATTGTAAAAAAAAATCTTTAGGGTTTTGCTCTTTCTTTTGTATGATCTCTCTCATACTTTCGAGCATGGAGTCTCTCCCATCATAAACCTCTTCCATGCAAGCTACATCTATATTTGCATATTGGATCATGAATAGAATAGGCTCTATAAAACTTATCACATATTCAATCTTGGCCCACCAATTATCATTATCAATGATTTTATCTTATGGGTTCTTTCAAAGCTTGCTTGTCTCCATATGGTCCAAACATTGCTAATCACCATACTGCTTAGTGCCTCTATTACCTTCACAAGTCATCTCAAGACGAGCATGTGAGAGGAAAATCTAGTCTCAGAAATCTACAAAAAGAAAATAAAACTTATAAGTTTGATTGTTCACACATTGCTAAGCAATTAGAATTAGAAAGTTAGAGCTTAAAAAGTAAAAATTTGTTCTCTTACCTTCAACAACTCCAACGTCAAGAATCTCCTAAAGATGGCCCGGGACGCAATGATTTGTGGCAAACATCTGAATGTCATATGCCTCTACATAAACTTGCTCTATCTATGAGAATTTGCCAATCTTTTGCAGCATCAAATTGAGGGAGTGGACAGCACAAGGCATCCAAAATATCTGCTCATATCTACCCTCTACAATCAACCCAACTGCTTTACAATTCTTTGTGATGTCTGTGATAACTTGGACAACATAATGGGGGGCCACAAACTCAATAACCTCTATCAAAATGTCAGCAATAAACTGAGTATCTTTCACTTGGCCCTCACAAACAACCTTTAGGAACATTGCCCCTTTACGGCATACTGCAACAACATTGATCAAGGGCCTATTTCAAGCATCTTTCCATCTATCTAAGATAATAGACAGTCCTAAATCCTTCCATGAATCTCTAATTGGCTGCAAATAAGTTTGAATATGTTCCACTTCCTTTGCCAAGAGAGTGGTTCGAACCTTCTCATAGTTAGGGCCTTTGTAAACTTGTGGAGCTTCATTGACTACTTTCAATATTTGTTGCCAATAAGGCAACCTCAAAACGTTGAATGGTAGCCCACATGCATAAATGTATTGAGAAACCAACTCATTAGCAATGTCCCTCTTCTCAACATCAAATGCTTTTTCTAATTGCCCTTTTGGATTTTTTCGTGAGGTGGTCTCTGCCTCATCATCCAAGGGTATTTCAATTGACTGAGCCTGAGTTTAAATGAAAGGATGATTTGCAGATGGAGGTGTGGGTGGTTTACTTGATATGTTTCTTTGCATAGGAATTGTTGTAGATCAACTTGTTCTTTCTCTTTCATGAAGTCCACCATTTTTGACTTTGGAATTTTGCCACACTATTTTATCCCCGATCCTCCATACCCGGTCAAATGAGTTTTTGGTCGAGTATATAAGGACTTATATGTGACATGGCAATCATTGCATACCCAAAAATGAAAACCACTAGCAACAATGTTCTCGAACACTCTCATGTCTCCAAAGAGGAAAAGTAGGGTCATATTTCACTGGAATTGGGTCTTCTTCGAGGTTTGCTTCACCTTGCCCTCTCCTTGGAGTTAAACTTGATGCCATGGATATTTTAATTTGCTTTTGATCACCAAGATCGCCTAAACAGTGCGAGGTGAGAGCATACACAGTGTTATGATATTATCAAATTAGAAACTAGCAAAAAAATAAATTATAATTATACAATTGAATTTTTTTTTTATGTAAAAAAATTAAATTTACAGTGGCTAACTCGGTTTGTGCTTCTCAAGATCGCATAATGCACGAGAGAAGATCATACGCATAAGTTAGGGTTAGATAAAGAAAACTCAACCCTAGGAATCAGGGTGTTGAAGTGTTTAAAAAATAAAATATTAAATAACTAAAAAAACTAAAAAAAAAAAAAAAAAGCAAGAATAGATTCTAGAATGATCAATGAACCATTAAAATTTTGATAAATCTGTTTTTTAAATGATTTAGGAGTTTATAAACTAGAAAATAGAATTAATTTATTAAATAAAAATGAAATGAGAAAGAAATGAGAAAAAACTATTCAAATCAGCAATGGTTGCCTCCAAACCATTCCTTGTTGCAATGGGTGCCTCCAAAATCCTACTTGTTGCAATGGGTGCCTCCAAACTCTTCCTTCTTGCAATGGGTACCTCCAAAATCCTTGCAATGGGTGCCTCCAAACTCCCCTTTGCAATGGCTGTCTCCAAACTTTTCCTCCTTCCAATGGTTGTCTCCAAACTTTTCCTCCTTGCAATGGCTGCCTCCAAACTCCTCCTTACAATGGCAAACTCCAAACTCCTCTCCTTGCAATGGCTTCCTCCTTTCTCTTATTAGTTGTTTACAACAACAAACGTTGGATGTGTGTTGTGTGAGTTGAGTGTGTATTTATAGGATTTTAGCGAAAAGTAGGGTTTGTTTTTAATTTTATCCTTTTAAAAAAAAATTGGCTGCGTTTGATGTTGGGTCTCGCGAGAAATGCCCGGACGTTTCTAGTGCATTTCTGGACAGGAAACGAGGGGAGAGGGGAGGGCGTGGGCGTTTCCTACAATGTAGCAATTAAGGGTGTAGCAATGCTTGTGTGGAGATGCTTAAATCCTGGCTTAACCCCTTTATGCTATGACGAGTAACTCCTATTAACCATTTTCTGCATGCCCAGTTTGTATTTTCCCTTTGGCTCTTTTCGTTTCTCCCTTGTTCGTTTTCTATTTTTGATCACTTGCTTTGTTGCTTGTCTTTTCCATTCGGCCTCTCCTACTTCGGGTTCTTCTCCTTTGTTCTTTGTTTTTTCCCTTTGCCTTGTTTTCCTTAGCCTTCCTTGCTTTGTTTTGCCCCGAAGTACCCTTCGGAAAAGGTTCCGAAGGGCCATTTCCCTTCTAAGTGCCCTTCGGAACTTTTCCAAAGGGCCCTTCTTGCCCTTGCCTTCCCCCCAAGTGTCCCTTAGGACTTTTTCGAAGGGCACTTTTTGTCCAAGTGACCCTTCAGAAAAGTTCCGAAGGGCACTTTTTCGCCCAAGTGACCCTTTGGACTTTTTCGAATGGCACTTTTTTGTCCAATTGACCCTTCGAAAAAGTTCTGAAGGGCACTTTTTCGTCTAAGTGTCCCTTCCGAACTTTTCCGAAGGGCACTTGCCTTGTCCTTTCCTCCAAAGTGACCCTTCAAAAAAGGTTCAGAAGGGCACTTTTTGTCCGTTTTCTCCAAGGTTACCCTTCGGGATTTTTCCCAAAGGGCCCTTTGTCTTTGGAAATGCCCTTCGAAAAAATTCTGAAGGGCCATTTCCTTTGTAAATGCCCTTCGAAATTTTCCGAAGGGACCTAGTGCCTTTTCCCAAGTGTCCTTCGGGAAAAGTACCTGAAGGAACTAGCCGTTGCCCAGAAGCCAATTTTCTCGAAGTAATTCCTTCAGACAAATTGTCCGAAAGAATTACTTCGAAAAAATTCCCTGACACAAATGGATTTCCATGACGTGCCGCAGGACGTCAAATTCAAGGTGGCCAATTAGCCGTTGGTGTGCAACTTGGTGACGTGTCGCAGGACGTCAAATTTCATGCCCAAAGTCTTCAAGCAAGAAGTGAAGTCACTGGAAAAACCCGAACGACTCTGTAGTGTAAATCGCGTTTCCCAACATACTTGACTTATGACTTTTATAAGTAGAAGCAATCAAAGAACCCGAAGGAGCAAGCAAGGAGTAAAGCCATTCAGAAAACCCAAAAGGGTCTAAGCAAAGCAAAATTGGGTTTTCAAAAGAGCTTTGCTTATGAATTTTATAAGTAGAAGCAATCAAAAAATCCGAAAGAGCAAGGATAGTGCAAATCGGGTTTCCCAACATGCTTGACTTATAGGTTTTATAAGTAAAGCCATTCAGAAGGCCCGAATGGGTCTGCAGTGCAAAATGCGGAAGCTTTCAAGAAGAATCTAAGGTTCACAGCAACAATCTGAGCCATTTCTTACGAAAGGCCATCTCACCATTAGTTTTGCAGCAATTTTGGTTATTTCAAGAGGGCGAATCAAAGAGAAGGACAAACTCCAACTGAATGAGAGAACAACTGGAATCAATTTCACCAAGATGGCAACGGCAAACCGTTTTGGAGACTTCTATTTTGGCGTCCAAGAGCTCTCTTCTCTCCCTCTTTTGCTATAAATAGGACCCTTGGGCTCTTGTTTTATCATCCACAGATAGTACAGTGAAGCCCTACTGGAATGCTCTGTCATTTTCTTGCCTTTGAGCAAAGAAGCATAAGTCTGTTTTCTTTCTAAGTTCTAGGCATTTGCTTGGGCATGCAAGAGACATAGAGTGATAGCAAGTGATGTTTTATCCTTCTGTTCTCTGTCCTTCATACTTTTGAGCAAAGAGTTGATCCAACAGGTCATGTAGAGTGCATTCTAGTTGTATGAGATTTTGCACATGTGTAACCCTTTTCTAGACTATACAGGGTGTCTTTCCAGTTACTTACCTTGTGTGATCTCATTCATTTTGTCTCTACATTGAAATACTTATGTTGGGAATCTTCTAGAGCTTGAGGTATAGACTATATTCTACTGTATTGTGCATAAGTATAGGGCAACATGTGGATACTAATTCTTGGTGTGTCACCATTTTAGACTAGGCTTTTCATTTATGCAAACTTCTGACTCTTTTCACTCATACAAACTGGTTCAGCAGTTTTATTGCACAAAAAGCTAATACAGGGAGCTAGCCCTTTCAACCTAGAGGTTCATTTCCACTTATAGGCACACCCACAAGCCTGAAAATGTCTCAACGTTGCCCAAATCTGAAAGAGGCCTGAACAGCCATCTTTTAGGGTGCAAGATTTGGAGACAACTCTGGCACACCCAGTGAGACCTGAATTAATTCTAAGTCAAGGCGAATGTTGGTCTTGACAGACCTAAAGTAGTAGAAATACCCCTAACCTAGCATTTAATGACTCCAAAAGGGTGTGAATCCCTGGTTCTAGACCAAGTTTTATACATTATTCTACATGGTCCTCACAAGGTCATTAAGATTTTCTAACCAAACCCCTTTAGCTGAAGCTCTTCTTGAAGAACAACACCCTGAACCACTCCTAGCCCTATAAAATCCTTGGCAAGGAGGTTTTGGGGAAGAAGCGGAAGAGGTCGAAGAAGTTCAAGGAGAGGAAGAAGTTGAAGAAGAAGAAGAAATAGAGGATCAAAGGGAAAGAAGAGAAATGGGGGAAAGGGGAGGGATAGATAGACGTCAACCCTTCCCATAGACGTCAACCCTTCCCTGCTTTTAATACCCAAAACCCGATAGAGCTTCCTGCATATGACCCCATCCCTCCAAATACCACCAAAAATCTTCCTAGTTTCAATGGGGAGGGTCCTATTACCCCATCTAAACATATTAGAGACATCTCTAATTTTTGCTATTTCCATAATGTTACTAGGGCCAACATAGCCATTAGGTTGCTTGCTATGTCTTGGACACTCTTATAGCACTTGACTGGTATAGAACGTTGGAGGGGGGCTGCATTACAAGTTGGGATGGCTTTGGAGACCTATTGGTGACAAGATTCGAAAATAAGAGTGATCATGCTTCCCTTATACATCAGTTGAATGTAGTAAGAAGAGGTCCAAATGAATCCATAGGAGATTTCAAAGAACATGGTATAGGCTGCCACCAATGATGAGACCTCCTAGCTTTGTGTTCCCAACATACCTCAAAGGGATTGGTACTGATGTTGCAGTCAATGGGAGGATTCACTCTTCCAGGTGCATATGAGTTAGCAATTGAGGCTGAAAATAGCTTAATTCAGGCTGGAAGACTCCCTCCAAGAGTTTCCATGCCTTTGTTGTCCCACAATTCGGTTGAAGCTTCAAGCATGTCACAAGTTCCCAATGCCAATGTGAAGCCAAGAGCCTTTCCCAAGAAGGTGGATAACATTGTGGACAAAGATGAAGAAATCAGATCGTTGAGAGCTCAGCTTAAGCAAACTCAATATCAGGCAAGTGCTCCTCCTAATGCACAATACTATCCTCAACAAGGATATAGAGCTCCATCCCAATACAACTATCAAAGGAGAGGACAAAATCAACAAGGTTACAGCAGGCAGCCCAATGCATATAATCCAAATTCTACTCCTCCCGTAAAGGTTGTTCTAGTTCATGCAAGTCTAGTGCAAGGAGAAGATCATGTGGACCAATGGGGGCAGCCTCAAGGTCAGTTTACACATGATGATGGAGGAACCAGCTACGCTTTGACTACACAAGAGGAAGCTACTCCTTACACGACAGTAGAAAAAGCATGTCCCAACCAAAAGGATAGTCCTGGCGAAGGCAGCAGCCCAAGTGTGGGAATGATGAATTTTCAAGTAAAAAATGATTTTGTGTTGACTCAAGGCATGTCAATTGCAGCCAATACAAGGGCCAAAAAGAGAGCATTGGGAGAAGGCCAAGAGCCACGAATAGTTCCAAGTGATGCCTCTCCAAGGCCACAAAGCGCCAATCAAAGTGCTACACCTTCTACAAGCCATGTTTCTCAACAAAATCAGAATGTAAATGCAGCTGCCAAGATTGCAACACAATAGGCTACAGCTCCTTTATTACCGTTAAAGATGCAAGAGAAAGTGAATACTCCATCTCTAAATATTATGCATTCGTTAAAGAGCACTAAGACAATCATATCCTTTTGGGAGGTTCTACATATATTTGGTCAAAAGGAGCTTTTGCAAGAGCAGTTAGCAAGCATGCATGTGGCTCCTCAATCTTCAAAGCATCATAGTGTGGCTCTCACAAATTCTCCAAATCATCTTTTGCAGCCTTCTACTAAAACTGAAAAGCCTCCACCCTTCTACCTTACACTCATTATGGGAAATAAGTTGGTCCACAATTGTATTGTGGATAGTGGAGTAATCACTACTGTTATGTCTAAAGTAGTGACTGATAAGCTGGGTTTGAACTATAAGCCACATAGTAAAGGCGTGTTGCAGCTGGATGGAACTCCAACCAAGACGGTAGGATTGATCAAAGGTCTGAAAGTGTTTATACATGGCTGCCCAAGCTTCCCTATCATGCAAGATATATTGTCGTGGTGCACCTTCCAGCACACTTTGCTATATGCTTGTCTACGGACTTTACGGCCAAGATAGGAAGATACCTTTCTGCTGATTGGTCCTTTCTAGCTTTCAAGACAAGGTATGGAACCAAGGTAACCATAAGGACTCAGCCCTTAGCAAGGTTCCACATTGAGCCATACTTAGAGACAATGACAAATCAAAATTGTTTAATCAGCAAAGAGGAAGAAACAATCCTGAATAGTGAAACATCTTCTCCTCTTGAAGGCATTTCTGACCTCTATCTTGACAAGTACAGCACTGAAACACATGGCCTTGATCCTTACACTTGCATTGAGGAAATTGATTTGGGAGTTTACTGCATGCATGAGGAGAATGTCTCTATTCCTTCACTCACCAATGAAGATCATGAGCTTGATGGCGTGTGGAAAATGTTCTTTGACGGTTCAAGGAGCAAAGTAAGCGCAGGTACTGGTGTCATGTTGGTTTCCCCATCAAAAAATCGTTACTACTCTTCTTATAGGTTTCACTTCAACTGCACTTTCAACGTGGCAGAATATGAAGGCTTAGTTCATGGTCTCCAATGGGCAAAGAAGAGAGGAGTCAAGCTTTTGAAAGTCTATGAAGATAGTGAGTTGGTCATTCATCAAGTGAGAAGTCAAGCTACAGCCAAGAACCCCTTGCTCAAGTCCTACAAGCATAGGGTATGGGATCTACTTGAAGATTTTGATGCCTTCAACATCCAGCCCATACCAAGAGACTTGAACAAGCACGTTGATAGATTGGCTGCAATAAGAGCACGTTTTGACTCAGCTGTTGATGTTGAACAAGAGAAGGATCAACCTATATCAAGATCATTGTGAGACCTATTTCGGATAATGAATTGTCATGGCAATTGTTTGAAAGTGATGAACACATTGCACACTTCTTGCAAAATGAGGCAAGGTTCTCTTCAAGAAATCAAAAGAAGTTGCATGATCATTATGAAGAGCAAATTATATAGCTGAAGACAAATAAAATACCCAAGGGGTTGATTACCTAGGAGAGTGTCTTCAACGAGGATAATCAAAAGAAAAACCAAAGAATGAGCATGTCAACAAAAGAAGAGAACTATGAGAGAGATTTGATTTTCAAGGACAAACGTTTGAAGATTGGCAAGATTTGTTCTCAGCTGGAAAGGCAAGCTTTTATTGCATTATGCAAAGAGTTTCATGACATCTTTCCCTGGGAATACAAGGACTTGAAAGGCTTTGACCCAAGTTTAACTCATCACACCATTGAGTTGGAGCATGGAGCTAAATCGGTAAGACAAAAGCAAAGGCCTATCAACCCTAAGGTAGAACTCATGAAGAAAGAGCTGACCAAATTGATTGAGTCTAGGATTATCTTTCCTATCAAACACTCAACTTGGGTAGCCAACCTGCCTGTTCGAAAGGAGAATGGAGAAATTAGACTTTGTGTGGATTTTCGTGATCTAAACAAAGTGTCTCTCAAGGATCATTATCCACTCCTTTCCATGAAACAAATTTTGCAAGTTGTTTCAGGTTCTCAACGTTTCTCACTTCTTGATGGTTATTCAGGTTATAATCAAATATTGGTAAATGAAGGGGATCAATTCAAGATAGCTTTCACCACAAAGTGGGAGACCTTTGCCTACAAGAAGATGCCATTTGGTTTATCCAATGCTGAAGCTACATTTCAAAGGGCAACGGACATGGCTTTCAAAGGTTTGATCAATAAGTTTTTTTTTGTTTACTTTGATGATATAACCATTTTTTCAAAGGATGTTGTTGATCATATGGGACATCTAAGGCAAGTGTTTGAGAAGTGTAGAGAGTATGGCATATCCCTCAATCCAAAGAAGTGCATCTTCGTTGTCCATGAAGGTAAGCTTTTGGGTCATATTGTTTCAAAAGAAAGCTTCTCTATTGACCCTGAAAGGATTGAAGCTATTCTAGGCTTGTCTTTGCCTCAACACAAGAAAGGGCTGCAAAGTTTCTTGGGAAAAAATAAACTTTGTAAGGAGGTTTATCCCAAACTTTGCAACTGTGATAAAGCCTATCACGGACATGCTAAAAAAGAACCAAGTTTTTACTTGGACAAAGGAAGGTAAAGGCAACTTTGAGGCAATCAAGCAAGCAATTGCAGCATCTCCCACTCTCTTAAATCCGAATTTTGCTAAAGATTTCATTCTTTATACTTTTGCTAACCTTGACACAATCTCAGCTATGCTTATGCAAAAGAATGATGAAGATGTTGAGCAGCCAATTGCTTTCTTCAGCCAAGGCTTAGAAGACTACGAAGTGAGATATTCTTTTGTTGAGAAGAAAGCTTTAACCATCATTAGAGGATTGAAAAAGTTCAGGCATATGGTTTCCAACAACAAGATCCATGTCATGGTCTCCCATCCCAGCACCAAGGAGTTTCTCTTAAGCAGGGATCTTAATGAGAAGAGAGTTGGATGGATCACAAAGGTGATGGAATATGACATTGACATCAAGGTAACCAACTTGGTAAGGGGAAGAGGTTTATGTGAGCACTTAGCATCCGACTTTCAGGAGCCAAAAGAGCAAGTCTTGGTAAATCAAGTTCAAGACCAGCCAGCTGATCAAATGCAAAATCAAAGTTGGACACAAGACATCATTGGTTTTCTTCAAAATGATGAGTGTCCCAATGGCTTGAACAAATCTCAAAGAAGGTATTTTAGGTTGCAAGCCATTCTTTATTGTCTTGTGGATGGCATTCTCTTGAAAAAAGATGTGAGCAATGTGTTGCTAAAATGCATTAACAATAACCAATTTGATATGCTATTAGAAAAGTTCCATAATGGTGCAAATGGTGGTCACTTCTCTCTTAGAACAACAGCTGCAAAAATAATGAGAGCTGATAACTATTGGCCTAATCTTTTTAAGGACCGTTATCATTGGGCTAAGGTTTGTCCTCAATGTGCTTTCTTTGTTGGCAAACAAAAGCTTGCTGCTCTTCCATTGAATCCTATCCAAGTGGACCAGCGTTTCATGCAATAGGGCCTTGATTTCATTGGCATGATCAACCTTCCATCAAATGCTGGACACAAATGGATATTGACTGCTACAAACTACTTCACAAGATGGGTAGAGATTGTTGCTTTGAAGGAAGCAAATGAAAATGTCATCTTGGAGTTCTATGACAGCATTATAACAAAGTTTGGAGCTCCTCATGTCATTATCTTAGATAATGCACTTGCTTTCATAAGTGCTACAACTTTTGATTGGGCAGCAAAGAGTGGAATTCATTTGAGTACCTCATCCAACTACTACCCTCAAGGTAATGGATTGGCTAAGTCTACCAACAAGAACCTCATCAAGATTATCAAGAGGATGTTGGAAACCAATCAAAGAGCATGGCATAGCAAGCTGAAGATAGCCTTATAGGCAGGCAGAATCACTCCCAAGAAGTCAATTGGTAATTCTCCCTTTGTACTTGTCTATGGGAGAGAAGCTAAGCTATCCATATCACAAGAGCTCCCTACCTTGGAACTTGCACAACAGCTGGAATTACTTGAAAACACTCCCATGGAGGTCAGATTGACAGAATTAATGCAGCTGCAGGAGGCAAGAGATGATGCACACAAAGCTTTGGAACACCATCAAGTTCTCATGAAGAAATCCTTTGACAAAAGGGCAAAGGCAAGAGTGTTCAAAGAAGGTGACTTGGTCTTGAAATGGGATGAAGACAGAGCAAAACCAGGCAAGCATACAAAGTTTGATACTTTGTGGAGTGGCCCTTACATCATCAGCAAGTGCAAGCAAAGAAACTCTTTTCAGCTGTCCAAAATGGATGGAAAAGAGCTGCCTATTCCGGTGAATGGAATCCATTTGAAGCCTTGCTTTTGACCCTTGTTGGCCATGTCTTGTATATACCTTGTTTTGGTGTGTTTCCTTTGTTGTGTTTGTTTTCCCTAAATGCTTTGGAGCACAGCGTTTCCCTTTCAGGTGGTTTCTTTCATTTTGTTGGTTGTGTGTGTGTCTCTCCAACTTGTGTGTTTGGTCATGGCTTGTTCTTTCAACTCTTGTTTGCCTTGCGTGACTCCATGCCCAATGAAAGGATTTAGACGACTGGTCTTATGACATAGCGGGCATGTCTCCCCTGGAAATCACCAGAATGTTAACCATTTTCTGCATGACCAGTTTGTGTTTTCCCTTTGGCTCTTTTCATTTCTCCCTTGCTCGTTTTCTATTTTTGGTCACTTGCTTTATTGCTTGTCTTTTCCCTTCGACCTCTCCTGGGTCGGGCTCTTCTTTCTTGTTCTTTGTTTTTTTCCTTTGCCTTGTTTGCCTTAGCCTTTCTTGCTTTGTTTTGCCCCGAAGTGCCCTTTGAAAAAGGTTTTGAAGGGCCACTTCCCTTCTAAGTGCCCTTCGAAACTTTTTCAAAGGGCCCTTCTTGCCTTGCCTTCCCCCCAAGTGTCCCTTCGGACTTTTTCGAAGGGCACTTTTTGTCCAAGTGACCCTTCAGATAAGTTCCGAAGGGCACTTTTCCACCCAAGTGACCCTTCAGACTTTTTCGAAGGGCACTTTTTTGTCCAAGTGACCCTTCGAAAAAGTTTCGAAGGGCACTTTTTCGTCTAAGTATCCCTTCGGAACTTTTTCGAAGGGCACTTGCCTTGTCCTTTCCTCCAAAGTGGCCCTTCGAAAAAAGTTTCGAAGGGCGCTTTTTGCCCGTTTTCTCCAAGGTTACCCTTTGGGATTTTTCCCAAAGGGCCCTTTGTCTTTGGAAATGCCCTTCGGAAAAATTACGAAGGGACCTTGTGTCTTTTCCCAGGGGTCCTTTGGAACTTTTTCGAAGGACACTTTCCCAAGTATCCTTCGAGAAAAGTTCTTGAACAAACTAGCCGTTGCCCAGAAGCCAATTTTCTTGAACTAATTCCTTCGAACAAATTATCTTAAGGAATTACTTCGGGAAAATTGTCCGACCCAAATGGATTCCCATGACGTGCCGCAGGACGTCAAATTCAGGGTGGCCAACTAGCCATTGCGGTGCAACTTGGTGACGTGCCGCAAGACGTCAAATTTCATGCCCAAAGTCTTCAAGCAAGAAGTGAAATCACTGGGAAAACCCTAACGACTCTGTAGTGCAAATCAGGTTTCCCAACATGCTTGACTTATGACTTTTATAAGTAGAAGCAATCAGAGAACCTGAAGAAGTAAAGCCATTCAGAATACCCGAAAGGGTATTAAGCAAAGCAAAATCGGGCTTTCAAAAGAGCTTTGCTTATGACTTTTATAAGTAGAAGCAATCAAAAAATCCGAAAGAGCAAGGATAGTGCAAATCGGGTTTCCCAACATGCTTGACTTATAGGTTTTATAAGTAAAGCCATTCAGAAGGCCCGAATGGGTCTGCAGTGCAAAACGCGGAAGCTTTCAAGGAAGAATCTAAAGTGCGCAGCAACAATCCAAGCCATTTCTTATGGAAGGCCATCTCACCATTGGTTTTGCAGCGATCTTGATCATTTCAAGAGGACGAATCAAAGTGAAGGACAAACTCCAACTGAATGAGAGAACAAATGGATCAATTTCACCAGGATGGTGACGGCAACCATTTTGGAGACTTCTATTTTGGCATCCAAGAGCTCTCTCTTCTCTCCCTCTTTTGCTATAAATAGGACCCTTGGGCTCTTGTTTTATCATCCATAGATAGTACAGCGAAGCCCTGCTAGAATGTTCTGCCATTTTCTTGCCTTTGAGCAAAGAAACATAAGTCTGTTTTCTTTCTAAGTTTAGGCATTTGTCTGGGCATGCAAGAGACACAGAGTGACAACAAATGATGTTTTATCCTTTCGTTCTCTATCCTTCATGATTTTGAGCAAAGAGTTGATCCAACAGGGCATGTAGAGTGCATTCTAGCTGTATGAGATTTTGCACGTGTAACCCTTTTCTGGACTATACAGGTTGTCTTTCCAGTTACCTTGTGTGATCTCATTCATTTTGTCTCTACATTGAAATACTTATGTTGAAATCTTCTAGAGCTTGAGGTATAGACTATATTATGTTGTATTGTGCATAAGTATAGGGCATACATGTGGATACTAATTCTTGGTGCATCACCATTTTAGACTAGGCTTTTCATTTATGCAAACTTCTAACTCTTTTCACTCATACAAACTGGTTCAGCAGTTTTATTGCACAAAAAGCTAATACAGGGAGCTAGTCCTTTCAACCTAGAAGTTCATTTCCACTTATAGGCACACCCACAAGCCTTCAAATGTCCCAACGTTGCCCAAATTTGGAGGAGGTCTGAACAGCCCTCTTCTAGAGTGCAAGATTTGGAGACAACTCCTTCACTAGCTCAAATCATTACTGCCATGATGAGTAATGACAAGTGATTTCTGTCCAAAGTGGAGTCAAGTCATGAGGGACTCCATCATCTTAGTTAATCTTTGCTTTGTTATGAACTTTGGTATCAACGAATGTAAAAGCGTTGTCCTTGTGTCAATCAACATTTAAAGGTTGAGTTTGATCGAAAACTCTTGTAATGTCCCTTCCCTAAGCTTCATCAGTTGGGTGGACCGTTAGCCTATTCCTAGGGGTTCCCGTAGGCTAATGTGAATTGGTGAGGGGATCCCTTGATTTGTGGACTGTTGTTTGTCTTCATTTGGTGCTTCCGGGGGTTAGTCTGAGCTCAGCTTTCAGAGAGATTCGTGGAGACTCTTTCTGGGCATGTTTTGGACACATGGTCCGAATTTACTACTTTTAGATTGTCATCAGTTTCGGCACCGACTTCGGCTTTCAACATCGGTTTCACCTAGGATCAGTCAAAGACATCATTTGATGTTTTGTCGGTGATTTTCCAAGTGTATTCAATGATATTTTAAATAAATACTTTTAATATATTGTTTTAATTATAAAAGTGTTTATTTAATTTATTAAAGGGACTTTATGTGGAGCCTAAGAGGGGAAAATAAAGTTATAACCTTAATTTATTTTATAACGTAAGTGGGGGCGCTCAAGTGGGAAATATAAGGTTTTTTTTTTAAATATAAAATTAAAAGATGTTTCCTCAAGGAAAATCGTCCCCCTTTGGAAAAATATAAAAAGGCAAGTTAGAGCTCATTTGGGATATAAAGAAAATATATTTTGGAGAGAGTTTTTACATTTTGGAGAGAGTTTTTACAGGTTTGTGTTGGGGTTTCAACCAAGGAGCTTTGTGAGAACGAAAACCTTCATAGAGGATATCAACTGCAGAGGTGAAAGACCCTTCAAGGTTGATTGCTGACAAATTCATTTAGAGTCTGTGCTGGAGCTTCATTGTTGGGAGTTTTTTGTTGCAGGCAAGGGTTTAATGTGCAAATCTTTTGGTATTTTGTGAATAAAGATTTGAGGAAGAAACATCAGATTATTTTAGAATTAAAGGTTGGACGTTTGAAGCCAATTTTGAGTGTTGTCAGTCATAAAATTTGTTGTTCATAATTTCATTATCAGTCCTTTGTAACAGCAGCAAATGGGTATGTTTGTTTTATCATTCTGAGTTGTTTTGACCATCTGAGTATTGTTATTTCCATACATATATTGCCGTCCAAACTTTGTATGAGATCTGAAACTTATTTGCAGCTTATGGTTATTCTAGAATATTGATTTATCAATGATATATTCATCTGGGTATTGTTAGAAAAGCTTCTATATTGTTATTTTTCAATTATGTGCAATGCAAACATCACATGCAAACCCTAAACAACAAACAAACAAAAAAAACAAATAAAAACAAGGGTGTATGTTACAATGGTATCAGAGCTAGTTTTCCTACCAGCCTGTCGGAGTTTAACTTTAGCTGCAGTTTAGATTGTTGCACATCAGTTTGGTGACTACCCAAATAGTTGCATGATAGTTTGGTGACTACCCAAATAGTTGCATATGGATTTCGAGCAACGCATGTTTGTGGGTTTTTGTTGCATGTTACTGGGTGTGAGTGATTGCATCTTAAATCACTTTCTATGAGTGGTAGTGAGAGAGAAAGAAGATATCTTGAAAGGCAAAGAAAGAGAGACGATCAGTGGGAACAGTGGCCCTTTGAGACAACGGGACAGCACCTTGAAACACATTTAGAAGAAATAACAACTGCAGAAAACATGGGTGATAGAGAGGGTAGATCTCGCAGGGATCTTCATGATGATGATAGCGCTGATATGAATAGTTTATTGCATGCAATAAACGCAGTAGCAAGAGGGCAGCGAAAAGTGCTTGAACAAATGAACCAATCTCAAGGAGAACTCACTCAAATTCTTCACCAGTTGGTACCCAACAATGGCGGGAACAATGGAAACAATCGCAACAAGGGCGGGAACAATACTAATAACATAGGAAACAATGTCAACAACAAAAGGCACAATGCAAATGATGGCAACAATGGGGATAACTCAGTTAATAACATGGATGGCCCATAGCATACGTATGTTGAATCAGCCAACACTAGACCCACGATGCCTAGATTCACTCCCCCAGTTAACCCTCCAGAAGAAGTCCTGATCCTACAGAGCAGGTGTGACATGCACATATTTGGAGAGATTGGAGAGCTATGGATCCTGAGTTCCAAGCTGAGATGCCATTTGATCAGTACCTGGCTTACAGGGACAGAACTAGACCCCGCAAAGAAGGTGGAGGTAGACCACATAAACAAGATTTGTAGAGGAAAGTAGGTAAATTGACTATTCCATATTTTGATGGATCGGGAAAGACTACAACTAGAGTGTGGGTGCAAAAACTTGACACATGCCTATAGCTCAATCCGATGGCGGAGCCCGAGGCTATCAAATATGCTACCTTGCATTTTGATGGGAGTGCTCACGAATGGTGGCACCATGGATTGGTTACTTTGGGCCATGATCAGATTGATAACTATGCTGAGTTTACAAACAGGTTGATTGATATGATGAACCTCCTACAACAGATTACCTCCTACAACAGATTTAATCAAAATATGCGAAAATAAAATAACTCTTACCAATAACAGAAACACAGAAAGCTTATATTGATCGCAGGCCACTTCGAGGGGGCAACCTCCGTTGAGCAAGCTCAATACAATGAATTCGTGGATGCCTTCATTGGGCCTCAACACTTACTTATATACTAACTCTATTCTAACAACTACTACTTCCCTTTAATATGGGACAATTCAAATATGCTCTAAGGGACGACTTACAAAGAATATGCGTCCATAGCAATTATTACACTAATACTGCAAAGAGAAGGGTAAGGCACGGGTTCCTAACATCCCCTCCCTCTTAGAAAAAGCTTTGCCCTCAAAGCTTCAAATGTGGGAATTGTTGTTGAATCTGGAAGAGTGGTTCCCATGTTGCATCTTCTAGTTGCATGCCATGCCATTGGATTAAGACCTCTGTGATGGAGCAGGATCGAAGTTGGCGAGTGCGCTTGTCCAGGATTGCTTCTGGCTCGAGAAGGATGGAGCCTTCATTATCAAGTGCTGGTAAAACTGTCTGCACTCGGATGTTGGATCCAAGAACTTGTTTCAAACAGGAGACATGAAAGACGGGATGAACTTGGGAGGAAGGTGGAAGCTCTAACTTGTAAGCAACTGACCCAAGCTTTTGGAGAACCTTATATGGCCCATAAAACTTTGGAGCAAGCTTTTGGCGCCCTTTTAGTTTTAGTGATGATTGCTTGTATGGTTGCAGACAAAAAAAGACCATATCACCAGGTTGAAAGGTACGCTCCGAGCGGCGCTGATCAGCCTGCTGCTTCATTCGGTTCTGTGACATGTGGAGATTGTCCCGCAAGGTGCGGAGAATCTGATCCCGATTTCAGAGAGTAGTGTCAACTGCCTGAACTGGTGAGCTGCCAGGATTATATGGAAGAAGTGGTGGCAGTGCTTGACCATAAACTGCTTCATAGGGAGTCATTTTGGTGGAAGTGTGGTATGAGGTATTGTACCACCATTCAGCTAGGGGAAGCCACTTGGCCCATTGATGTTGTTTCTGAAGAAAAGCAACGAAGGAAGGTTTCCAAGCATTTGTTGACTATTTCTGTCTAGCCATCTGTTTGTGGGTGGTACCCAGAGCTCATTCTCAATTGTGTGCCTGTGCGACAAATAGTTCCATCCAAAAATGGCTTGTGAAAGTGGCATCACGATCTGAGACAATTGAAGAAGGAATGCCATGAAGACGGAAGATCTGATCCAAGAAAACCTGTGCGACGGTGGACGCTGTGTATGGGTGGCTGAGTGCACAAAAATGACTATATTTGGAGAGGCAATCAACTACGACTAGGATCACTGTCTTTCCCCCAGATTTAGGGAGGCCCTCAATGAAATCCATGAAAATATCTGTCCAGATCCTAGTAGGAATGGGCAAAGGCTCGAGCAAACCAGGAGTCAATGTGGTTTCACATTTGTTTCGTTGGCAGGGATCACATTCGGCCACTATTTGTTTAATTTCGGCTTTCATGCCTTTCCAAAAGAAGTGTCGACGTGCCCACTCATAGGTTTTGAGAAATCCTGAGTGCCCTGCGGAGGGGGAAGCATGGATTTCATAGAAGACAACCTGATGCAGGTCTGGACTTTGGGAAAGCACCAAACGACCCTTGTATTTTAGAGAAGCACCGTCCCATGAATAATGCAGTACTACAGAGGGGTTAGTGGCCAATTGATGAATGAGGTGGCATAAGGAGGGATCATTTGCATACCCTTGTTGGACAGATTCCAACCATTTCGGAATGGGCATGGAGATGGCAGAGAGGGAACGTTGGTCCTCGAAGGTTCTTGAGAGAGCATCAGCCACAACATTGTCTTTTCCCTTCTTATAGGTGATCTCATAATCGTAACCCATGAGTTTGTTGACCCACTTCTGCTGAGCTGGGGATGAGACCCACTGTTCCAAGAAATATTTCAAACTCTGATGATCAGTTTTGATGCAAAAATGGTTTCCCAGTAAGTAGGGTCTCCATTTTTGTACTGCATGTAAAATTGCCATCATTTCCTTTTCATATGTAGACAAGGCTAAATTGCGGCCAGAAAGGGCTTTGCTAGTGAAGGCAATTGGTCGGCCCTCTTGGAGAAGAACAACACCCAAGCCGATGCCACTGGCATCACTTTCGATGGTGAAAGTTTTGGTGAAGTCTAGCAGTGCCAAATTGGTGTGCTACACATACCCTGTTTGAGTTGGACAAATCCCTGATCAGCAGTTGTACCCCAGGGGAAAGCATCCTTCTTCAATAAGGAAGTCAAAGGAGCTGCGATCTTGCCATAATCTTTGACGAACTTGCGATAGTATCCTGTCAGGCCTAAGAAACTACGAAGGCTCTTGAGGGTGGTTGGTTGAGGCCAATTCTGCATAGCACTGATTTTTTCTGGGTCCGCGCGAACCCCATTCGTTGAAATAATGTGCCCCAGATAGTTGATTTCCTCTTGACCGAATGAACACTTGGATTGCGTGGCACATAATTGATTGTCTGCTAACAGTTGTAATGCCCTGTCAATATGTTGTAGATGCTTGACCCATGTGCGGCTGTAGATCAAAATGTCATCAAAGAAAACTAAAATAAATTGACGGAAAAAAGGCCGAAAGATTTTATTCATGAGTGCTTGAAAGGTGGAAGGAGCATTTGTAAGGCCAAATGGCATGACAAGAAACTCATAGTGACCTTCATCCGTACGGAAGGCTGTCTTGGGAATATCATCAGGATGCACTCGAATTTGATGATAGCCAGAACGCAAATCCAACTTGGAGAAGAATTTGGCCCCATGGAGCTCATCAAGAAGCTCATCGATGACAGGAATTGGAAATTTATCCTTGATAGTGAAGTGGTTAAGGGCTCGAAAGTCAATGCAAAGGCGCCACGACCCATCTTTTTTGTGGACAAGAAGCATTGGGGAAGAATATGGGCTGGTGCTGGGGCGAATAACTCCGGACTTGAGGAGTTCCCGGACTCAGTTCTCAATTTCAGTCTTTTGCTGATGGGGGTAACGGGATGGCCGGATGTTGGGCGGGATGCTTCCTGGAAGGAGAGGAATGTGGTGATCTTCAGGGCGTGAAGAGGGCAAACCTACTGGTTCTAAAAAATGGTTGCATGCTTGTCGAGTATGGCTTGTAAATCTGTAGGGTGGTTAGTAGCTGCGGGGGGCTGGAGTTGAATGGAATGCAGCTGTGCAATGACCCCATGTGAGCCTTTCTTCAAAAAAAATTTCATGCGATGAGAATTAAGGATGCTAGCAGATCCTGGTAATAACCCTTTTAAAGTGTGCTTCTGACCATTATCTGTGAACTGCATCCAAAGCTCAGAGAATTCCCATAAAATAGGTCCTAATGTACGAAGCCACTGTGCCCCTAAAACTACATCACACCCTCCTAAAGGTAGGGCAAACATATCAGAGCGACAATTATAATCGCCGATTGCAATACGCACATTTCGACACTTCCCTTTACATGGCAATGTGCCCCCATTAGCAATCATGACTTCAAAGCTAGAACAAGGGTATATAAAGCAGTTTGCCGCCTTAGCAATACGAGGATCGATGAAATTGTGAGTACTGCCCGAGTCAACGAGGATTGTGAAAGAGATCTTTTTGAAGCACCCTTTGACCTTCATGGTTTGGGGAGTGGTGACACCTGCTAGTGCATGCACTGAGATCTCAGGTTGAGTCTCTTGAACCGCTGGGTCCTCTTCAGTGTCAGGTTCTTCTTGAGCATCTTGAAATTATGGAATATCAGGCTCGCTGTCCTGCTCTGGTGGTGACTCCACATCTAGCAAGTAAAGTTTTTGTTGGACGCCCCTGTGACCCTTAACCCATTTGTCATCACAGTTGTAACATAATCTTTTCTCTTTGCGAGCCCACATCTCTGCCTCAGTCAGGCGCTTGATTGGTGTGGTTATGGTTGTCCGTTGATTCACTGTGTTCTTTGCTGGTAAAAAAGTGGGAGATCAACGTTGTGTGGAGAGTTTATCTTCTGCTAACTTAGCCAGACCCAAAGCGTCCATCATATTTTCAGGTCGAAACATTTTTACCTCCGAGCAGATCGGCTCTCTGAGGCCACTAACAAAGCAACTTTTGAAGAAGTCATCTGACAACCCTTTAGTGTGATTAGCGAGTTTTTCAAATTCAATATGATATTCACGAACAGTACCTGTTTGACGGAGTTTGGTGAGAGCTCCTGTGAAATCCTCGAATGCTGAGGGACCAAACCTGCCCAAAATTAAGGATGCAAAAGTCGACCAATCGGGTTCATCATTTGTTTTGAGATACCAACAGTACCACTGAAGTGCTTCTTGTTCCAGATGAAAGGAAGCAATTGGGACTTTGTTTGCAGAATAAGTATTGTGGAGGTTGAAGAATTGTTCAGCTCGATATATCCATCCTGTAGGATCTGTACCATTGAACCGTGGAAAGTCTAGCTTAGGTCCACGGGAGAAGTTGGAAGCAAAGGAGCTATGCTCTGAAGAAGACTCCTTCAGCACTCTGTTGAGCAAGATGCTATTCTGTTGATTCAAGCCACGCACCATATCGGTTAACTCTGTAACCTGAGATTTCAATGTGGCGATTTCTTCCTCCATGATTTTTGTGCCTGCACGAGTGGTGACCATAACTAGTTGTTAATAGCCAGGGAATGATTTTTTTTTTGCTGCTGTTTTTTTTTTTTGCCGCTTTTTTTTTTTTTTTAATGCTTCAGAAACGGATTGTCTGCAACTGTGTGGTTGGAAATATCCTCAACTGTGGATATGTTGTTTGCTCTCTAAACCTGATAAGTTGGATATGGACCCCAGGTTTGTTTGGCTGCCTAAAGGATTTTTAAATTCTCTCTGGCCACCAAAGCTGTCTGATCAAGTACCGCTCTCCAGAAATTTCTGGCCACGGGTTTACCCCTTAACAACAGCTTTTGGTTTACCTCACGGGTGGGAACTAGTCAATCAAGATGGGGCCGTTGCCCTTTTCGCTGGCAGGGCCCTCAATGGGCCAGCTACTTCGGGGTTCCTGTGGTACTCCTCACAATGAGTTTTAGGGCTTATGCCCAAGCACTTCCCACAGTTAAGCGGATAGGTATTTACCCAATCCGAAATGACGGAACCTGCAATGAAAAATTTTCTTGCCAGAAATGGCGCAGCTCCTAGAAAGCCCTGCTTCGAAAAAAAATTTGCTCCAAATCTACACACAAAGCCAAGAAAGCGCTCTGATACCAAATGTGATGAACCTCCTACAGCAGATTACCTCCAACAACAGATTTAATCAAAATATGCGAAAATAAAATAACTCTTACCAATAAAAGAAACACAAAAAGCTTATATTGATCGCAGGCCACTTCGAGGGGGCAACCTCCGTTGAGCAAGCTCAATACAATGAATTCGTGGATGCCTTCATTGGGCCTCAACACTTACTTATATACTAACTCTATTCTAACAACTACTACTTCCCTTGTATGTGGGACAATTCAAATATGCTCTAAGGGACGACTTACAAAGCATATGCGTCCATAGCAATTATTACACTAATACTACAAAGAGAAGGGTAAGGCACGGGTTCCTAACAATTGATAGGTTTGATAAGGGTGATCCTGAGTTGTGTTTCAAGGAGTTAGCTCAGCGTAGACAGTGGGCGTCTGTCGATACTTACATTGTAGATTTTCAGAGGTTATTGGTTATGGTAACCAATTTTTCAGAAAGGAGGCTGATTGTTCTGTTTGTGGATGGGCTTTCAGACCTGTTGAGAGGATGGGTCAAGTCACTTGATCCACCCACCCTGCAGGATGCTATCAGGAAGGCTAGAGATATGGAGACATCTTCCACGAAGAGTAAATTTCAGTCTAAAGAGTTCTCATACAAAAAATATAAAGATAAGAAGCACTTTCATAAGGACTCCAATCGACCTAAGAAAAATACTTCTAGGTTGGATAGCGATCAGCTCAATGAGCTAAGGAAGAAGTTATGTTTCCATTGCAGGGAGCCTTGGGATCCATCGCACAAGTGTGCTGCCCAAGCCAAAGCAAAACAAATAGAATATTTTTCAGCAGATGAGGAGCCAGATCAACATTCTGATTCAAGGGTCACAGGGACAGAGAACTCTTTTGAGGAGCCAGATAAGGAGTAGAGAGAAGAGAACCTGGTGGCTCAACTTTCCAACATTCAAAGAGAAGGATCATTTAGGATTCGGGGAGTTCTTGATGGTCAAAGGATTGTCACTCTTCTCGACAAAGAAGCCACTCATAATTTCATTGATGAGGGATTAGTGGCCAAAAGGGGACTTAAGACAGGAGTTTGAGGGGTTCATGGTGAGAGAGTAGCAGATGGATTCATTATCACATGTAAGAGGATTCCCAACTTGACCATCCAGTTGAGTGACTATGAGTTTCCAGTTGATTTTTATGTGGTAAGTATGGGAGAGATGGATGTGGTTCTTGGCATGAAGTGGCTTCATGCTATTGGTGAGTTTTACCTTAACTTGCGCACCATGGAGATGAAGTTTGAGCTAGATGGGAGGAAGCACGTTCTTAGAGGTATGTTGGATGGCAGTTTACGGGTGGTGTCTTTTAGGAGGATGGAGAGGCTCATTAGGAATGATCAGGTAGAATGGGCAGCAGAGTGTCTAAATATACCCACGATTTCGAAGCAGCAAAAACAGAGTTACCATCCCGATATTCAGGGTTTTTGGTTGAAGGACAGTAAGGTATTCAGTAGTATACCTCCTGGGAGGCCTCCTGAGAGAGGCATAGAGCATGTGATCGAGTTTGAGGAGGGCACCAAGCCCATGATTAATACTCCATATAAACATCCGAAGAGGCATAAGGATGAGATAGAGAAAGCTATTAAGGAGTTGATTGATATGGGACACATAAGGCCTAGCAAGAGTCCCTTTGCATCTTCGGTTGTGTTGGTGAAGAAGGATGGGGCAATGCGCATGTGCATTGACTATAGGGCACTGAATAAGAAGACCATTAAGAACAGGTACCCCATCCCATAGATAGATGAGTTGATCGATGAGTTACATGGAGCTTGCTACTTCTCCAAGATAGATTTGAGATCAGGATATCATCAGATCCGAGTTAGGGAGCAGGATGTGGAGAAGACAACATTTAGGTGTCACCATGGACATTTCGAGTTTCTGGTTATGCCTTTTGGCTTAACCAATGCCCCAGCCACTTTCTAGTCTTGTATGAACATGGTGTTCAGAGATCAGCTTCGTAAGTTTGTCCTCATATTCTTTGATGATTTTTTGATTTTTAGCAAGACTTGGGAGGAGCACATGAGACACCTTGAGGAGGTTTTGAGCATCCTAGAATGGGAATCACTATATGCCAAGGAGTCAAAATGTGGGTTTGGGATGACAAAGTTTCTCTACCTTGGGCATATTATCGGTTCACATGGTGTTCGTATAGACCCTGAGAAGGTCAAAGCTATTATGGATTGGCCTTCCCCAACAAATCTTACACAGCACAAAGGCTTCTTTGGCCTTTGCGGGTTTTATAGGATATTCGTTAAGGGAAAGGTTTTATAAGAGATTTGTTAAGGGTTTTTCACAAGTGGCTGCCCCACTCACAGATCTAACCAAGAAGGGGGTCTTTGTTTGGTCAGATGATGCTCAGAGATGCTTTGATCGATTCAAACAAGTGATATGTACTTGCCCAGTCCTAGCTATTCCAAATTTCTCTAAACCATTCGAGGTGGAGTGTGATGCATCGGGAGAAGGGATAGGAGATGTTTTGATGCAGAACAAGCATCCCATTGCTTCTGATAGCTGGAAGTTGAGAGGCATTGAGTAGAGCTATTTTATCTATGACAGGGAGATGTTGGCCATCATGCATGCTTTGGCCAAGTTTAGACCGTACCTTATGGGAGGTAGTTTCACTATTGAAACCGACCACGACATCCTCCAACACTTCCTAAAGCAGTGGGATCTCAATGATAGGGAGCAGAAGTGGGTGAGTAAATTGGAGGCATATGACTTCGACATAGTGTATGTCAAAGGGAAGAAGAATGCGGTTGTTGATGCACTTTCCAGGAGACCTCATTTATGTGCTCTAGTGGAGATCATAGTTGATTGGAGGGAGATGATTTCAGATGAGTATGCAAAGGACTCTTGGGCATCAAGGATTATTGAGGGCACTGTTCAGGATGACAAATATTTGGTGGTAAATGATTTAATCATTTACAAGGATAGGATTCACCTAGTGCCCAACTCACAGCTTAAGGTGAAGGTGTTGAGGACATTTCATGATACACCTATGGCTGGTCACTCGGGTTTCTTTAAGACATACAGGGAGATCCGGGAGAGATTCACATGGAAAGGACTTAAGAATGAAGTCCTTAAGTACATTCGGGAGTGCCCCACATGCCAGCAAAACAAACATGAGCATACCTTTCCAGCTGGTTTGTTGCAGCCCCTGTCTATTCCCAATCAAAAATGGGTAAGTATTTCTATGGCCTTCATTACTGGGCTTCCAAAAGTGCAAGGTAAGGATAGTATATATGTTGTGGTTGATCGGTTAACGAAATTTGCTCATTTCTTTGCAATTTCAACAACACATACAGCAACACAAGTGGCTAATCTTTTCTTCAGGGAGACATTCAAACTACATGGTTTGTCTGGGAGCATAGTCGGTGACAGGGACAGCAAGTTCCTAAGTTCATTTTGGCAGGGGATCTTCAGGTTGAGTGGGACAGAGCTCACTCCTAGTACCTCATATCATCCTCAGACTGATGGACAGACCGAGATAGTGAACAAATGGATGGAAGGGTACTTGCGGAATTACATTTCAGGGAAGCAAAAGGCATGGGTGAAGTGTTTACACCTCGGTGAGTATTGTTACAATTCTACTTACCACATGTCCATCAATATGTCACCGTTCATGGGTTTGTATGGGCATGAGGCTCCAACTTTTCTAGATTTGTTGTTTGGTGATCGTAGAGTACCCAAGGCCAAGGATTTGCTCTAGGAGAGCCAAGATATTATGAAATCTTTGAAGGAGAATTTACAGCAGGCCCAAAATCAGCAGAAGTTATACGCTGATCAGCGTCGAGCAGAGCTGACTTTTGAGGTAGGTGACATGATTTATCTGAGGCTGCAACCCTATAGACAGTCCACACTCAAGTAGAGTCGGGCGGAAAAGCTTAAGCCACGGTATTATGGTCCTTTCAGGATATCCAGGTGGGTAGGGGAGGTGGCTTACGAGCTCGAGTTACCAGTAGATTGTAGAGTACATAATGTATTTCATGTCTCTCACCTTAAAAAGAGGCTTGGACATAATGTGGTTCCCTCTTCTGAGTTACCACCACTGGACGAGGAAGGGAAACTCATCTTGATTCTAGAGGCCATCATTGATACCAGGGAGCGTACTCTACGCCACAGGACTATCAGAGAGTATCTAGTGAAGTGGAAAAACTTGTCGATTGAGGATGCTACATGGGAGAGTGAGTAGATTCTACAGCATCCAGAGTTGAGATTGCTTGAAGACAAGCAATTTTGGGGAGGGTACACTGTAATGTCCCTTCCCTAAGTTTCGTCAGTTGGGTGAACCGTTAGCCTATTCCTAGGGGTTCCCGTAAGCTAATGTGATTTGGTGAGGGGATCCCTTGATTTGTGGAGTGTTGTTTGTCTTCATTTGGTGCTTTCGGGGGTTAGTCTGAGCTCAGCTTTTGGGAAGATTCGTGGAGACTCTTTCTGAGCATGTTTCGAACACATGGTCCAAATTTACTACTTTTAGCCTCTCGTCAATTTCGGCACCGACTTCAACTTTCAACAATGGTTTCACCTCAGATCAGTCAAAGACATCATTCGATGTTTCGTCGATGATTTCCCAAGTGTATTCAATGATATTTTAAATAAATGCTTTTAATATAATGTTTTAATTATAAAAGCGTTTATTTAATTTATTAAAGGGACTTTATGTGGCACCTAAGAGGGGAAAATAAAGTTATAACCTTAAATTATTTTATAACTTAAGAGGGAGAACTCAAATAGGAGATTTAAGGGTTTTTTTTTTAAATATAAAATTAAAACATGTGCCCTCAAAGAAAATCGTCCCCCTTTGGGAAAATATAAAACGGCAAGTTAGACCTCATTTGGGAAGAAAATATATTTTAGAGAATTTTTACAGGTTTGTGTTGGGGTTTCAACCAAGTAGCTTTGTGAGGACAAAAACCTTCACAAAGGGCATCAACTGCAGAGGTGAAAGACCCTCCAAGGTTGATTACTGACATATTCATTTAGAGTATGTGTTGGAGCTTCATTGTTGGAAGTTTCTTGTTGTAGGCAAGGGTTTAATGTACAAATCTTTTGGTATTTTGTGAATAAAGATTTGAGGAAGAAACATCAGATTATTTCAGAATTGAAGGTTGCACGTTTGGAGCCATTTTGGAGTGTTTTCAGTTATAAAGTTTGATGTTCAAAATTCCATTATCAGTCCTTTGTAACAGCAGCAAATGGTTATACTTGTTTTATCATTTGAGTTGTTTTGACCATCTGGGTATTGTTATTTTCATACATATATTGCAGTGCAAACTCTGTATGAGATCTGAAACTTATTTGCAGCTTATGGGTATTCTAGAATATTGATTTATCAATGATATATTCATATGGGTATTGTTAAAAAAGATTCTATATTGTTATTTTTCAATTATGTGCAATGCAAACATCACATGCAAACCCTAAACAACAAATAAACAGAAAAAAAAAACAGAACAGGGGTGTTTGTTACAACTCCATCTTGATTAACAAGTAAGCTAGAGCACTATATTTTTCCATTATAACATTGGGATATGCAAAAGGAAATTATTGTTAGATATCCTTATTGTTTGTTGCATCCTCATATTGGTTTAAATTGTTCCTTTTGGTTTGTTTGCTGATTTGAAATTGTTGATCATATATTTTTGAGAGCCCACTAACCATATCATTTTCGCATAGAATCAAATGCACTATACTACAAGTGTGTGTGTATGTGAGAAAACAATTTGCTTCTACTCATAGAGTCTACGGGTCTTGGTTGCGCTAATAGACAATATCTACATGGTTATTGCAAATTGTTTTGTGTCCTTGAGACAATCTACTATTCTTGAAATGTACATATCAGCCCTAGTTAAATGTTCAGAGTTGGTCCTCAGATCAAAGGAAGATACAATGTGCATGCAGTTTATACACACTCCAAAGCCTTTGCAGGTATTATTTGACTGTGCACTAAATTCCTAGAGGATTAGGAGAATCAAATCGTTCTCTATGGAGTGATCAGGTTCCATATCACCTCAAGGAAATTTGCAAGCCTCCACTTTCAATTGCTATTCTCATAGGTATGTGTATGGTTACAAACCCAATTGCCTTTTGGAGGTAATTTAAATAAGTTTGAATATTACAAGTTTAGCCAATTTTTATTGTGTTTCAGATCCATCTAGCAAGGCATTGTATAGTCACTTGCATGGAAGTGCTAGGCTCACATTGCAATTAGTGGACTTCATAGGTGACATGGACAATTGACATGAGGGTGCACAGTTGGTAAGTTGTTTAGCTACAGGGTGCAGCGCAAGTGGCCACAAGGCCCCAGAGCCTTTCTCATTTTTTTATTTTGCCACAGGAACAAAACAAACATGCATTTTAGATATTGACCCTAAGTTCATACTAAGGCCCAAGCTTATGGCCCGGTAATGAATGCATTTGGAAGTAATGGGAGAGATACAAGTTCAACTCCATCCCAGTTTCATTTCAAATTAAAATTAGAAAAGGTACTTGTTTATGGTCCTATGGTGAACTTGGATTATTGATTTGAGGTCTTATTGGATTACATAATGCATTTTATAAGGGTCCTTGCTCTATTTATCACCATTTGTACAAAGAAAGTCTTAACTCAGGAAACTATATGTTTTGTATCACTTAAATTTCGAGACTAATCATTGGTGTGCTTATGTCCTAGTGCTATTGTTGTCTGGCTGCATTTTTCGGTTTTGGAATTTTGGCACCATTGAACATAAATTAGATGGTAAGAATTTTTTTTTTTTGTGGAAAAAGATGGAGATTAATTTTGCCTCAAAAAACATTGTTGTTAGCACAAATAAAGAACCACAGGAAGCAAAATCCAAGGAGAAATTCTTCGAGCATAATGTTGCTGTGTGTCACAGAGTTCACTGATTTTCATTGGAAAAAATCAAAATTCGGCAAATTTAATTGAACTTTGGCAAATGTAATAAAATAAAGTCTAACCCTGAAAAAATAACTTTAAAATTGTGATTTCACATGCTTTTAAAGTTCTATTTTTTTTTTATATTGAATTTTTAAAGTTCTAATTTTGATATAATTATCATGGTTTATATGTTTTGACATCTTATATAGTTTTCCAAGCTCTTTATTAATATTTATCTATTTTGACATTCTTGTGCATTTATTTCTTATTTTGATTTTTTATTAAATGCATATTTTATATTCTTTGAACTTAACCACAAACGAGCATGAACATTGCTACTTAGATGCTGATGTTGTTGGCATACTTGTACTTTCTGTGAATGGTTTTCTATGTTGAATCTTACTGGATTTGTACTTAGTCATGATGCATGGAAGAGGCTTCAAGATTTGCATGCTATGAAGAATGAAGCCAAAGCCTTACAGTTGCGGACTCAATTGTGTGACTTGAAGATGTTCACACCCAAAAATGTTGAGGAGTCTGATGCAGTCACAGTCAGGGAGCCAAATGAATAGCAACCTTTGACCGTGCAGCCTAGTAATCTAACACTCAACAAATGAAGATACACAAAGTCCTTGTGCATAAAGAAACAAAGACAAACAGTCTATTGTTTTCAATGGAGAATTACACAACCCACACTTCCAGCTCTATTCAGACTACAAACACATGCAGTGTTACAATCTTAGTCTATTCATGCACTTGATTCCCTCTTGCAGCTCTTTGTCCAGATCTGCACATCCCTAGCAGATCCGTGCATATAGCTACCTCTAATGGCCTCTCAATCAATTTCACCACTTCCAACCACTAGCTACTGAACTAATTTGAATTGATCTTTTTAAAACCCAACTCAACGAACCTTTTTTCCAAACGACTCGTCCCCTTATAATAGGCACCCCTACAAGAACCATTATGGAAGGCCAACCGTTTCATTTCCTAAAAGCATGACGTTTCATGATTCATCTTCCCATTGTGACTCTTCAACTTCCAGCTGTTACCCTGTTCCAACTGTTTGTGCGCAAGTATTCATTCTGGCACGCTCCTGCACACATACACTCATGCGCACTTTACACAAGTTATTCCGCACACATAAAAGCTCACAAGCACAAAAGCTTGCGTGCAAAAACTTCCACGTACACAACTCCCATGCAAAAGAAAGACCATGGTGCACAAAAACTTCCGCTCGCACAAAAACTTTCGTGCGCAAAGATTTCCCCTCACTAGAACTTCAGCAAGCATAACACGTATACTTTGCAAAAACTCGTAAATTTTTGAGGCCATAACTTTTGCACACAAGCTCGAAATGAGATGCCTTTTTTTTTTTACGTGCATAACTTTTAGAGGAGAATCAAATCTTCAATCAAATTTTGTTTGAAGGTATCATTCATGCCCTTTTTGCCTCTGTCTCGAAACCTATCACTTTTAGGCCTTCAACGGGCGCAACCACTTCCCAGATTCTACCAATTACGAAGAAACTCAACCAACTCACTTGGAACCATGTTGCTGCCTGAAACTGATCCTCTCTAATATACCTGATGACCTTTAAGTGTTGGAGTGTTGACGCTTCCCTTGGATCAACTTCAACCATTCCAAAACAAAATTCAAGAGAAAGCAATGTGTAGTTGAATATTCAAGGCAAACTAACAACAAAATACAAGCCCAAAGGTATTGCACTTTCTATGGATTTGATTGTTTATGAAGCTTTTAAGGATGAATAGATCAATCATTTAGGAGTCACTTGTCATGGGTCACATAATGAGGGGGATGTCACCTCTTGAGATAAAGATAAGTATAAGGAGAAATGTTCTTTGGGTGATAATAGCATCCTAAATATGAATGGCATTGGTGATGTGGCAATTATGGATGGTGTGTTTAGTAATGTTATGCTTGTAAATGACAAGAAAACAAATAACTTTGTTTTAAAAATTACTCAGCTAAATAAGAAGGTTGAATATGACGAGGACTGGATGTTCAATTAAGGATATAGATGATAACTATAGAGTTCTAGTTTCTAGTGTTATGATAATAGCTTCAACAAATTTGAAACTATGGTTCTCCCATAATTCACATGCTTGGTATTCACACCAATGATAGTAGAATACAGAATGTGAGGTTTAGTCATCTCAATTATTACAATCTTAGTTTGATAGTCGATTTGAATATAGTTTGTTGTCTCCTAGCAATTTATTTTAAACAGAGTATTTGTGAAGAATATGTGTATGCCATATGTCATACGGTCAAATTTGATAAGGGGAAGGCATGGAATGCAACGCATCCACATTATATTTTGCATACTAGCTTCTACAATACCTGCTTTATCAGAATATTATTATCTAAGTCATCAAACACTCTTTGTATTTGCTGCAAACACTTGTGGTCTGTTGACTGATGCTTAAAGTTGTCTTAAATGTGTCACTTCTTTTTACTTCAAATTTCCGGGATTCCAAGGTGCCACTTTGAGTGATTAGTACTAGATTTTAGTCACTGTTTGCCAAAATCCAAACAGTTTGTCACTGCAGACTCTGGTCACCACTTCTACGACTGAGGGCAGATTGATATCAGTAGTAATTGATGTCATATCTTCCATTGCAAACGCAAATGGTTATATGCTTAAATACACCTTTGGTGGTTAATCCAAACTATGAACAACTTTCATTCTGCCATGTGTTGCCCTCAAAGGTTCCAGTCCTTAGGAGGAATTTCCATCTTCAGCTAAGATGGGAGCTTCGTGGACTTGACATGTACTTGAATTCCGTTTGGCTCTTGAGAAGGCAGTGGTAGGATGGCGACTTATCAGATGGAGGTGTTGTCATATTGAAGGCAGACAATCCTGCAATTGATCTTCATACAAAGATTTAGAGGCATGCACACTAGGTGATATTTTTAAATGATTTTTATTACAATTCTTGACATCAAATATCTCTTGCTTGGACTGCAAAGGAGGAATATAAGTTCTCTACTTAACCTGATTTATCTGGGCATCGCCAGTGGCTGAAGTTTCATATCAACTGTCAGCTTGCAAGGAGGATTGGGATATTTTTACAACTGTATAGGAAAAATCCTAGAAAAATATCCATATTCATGGTATGTGTGATGCTTGAATGAAATGTTTTCATAATCAAGAGTTTGTTGTCGTGTTTAATCTAAAATTCAAATCCATATTTATCCATGTAATGATTGACATAAATCCTTGTGTAATATTAAGGATGCAATCAATTGTAAGATCTAAGAATCACCAACAACTATGAACAGAATTCCAAAATTTGAGGGGAAAGGAAAATGAGCAAGTCCAAACTGGTGCCACAATAGGCATCCTTTTACAACAATTAACCCCCATCAATCAATATTTCATAAGAAGGCCCAACCTCTTAATAAACCAAGGACGTATTGAGACCTTCCCTGTCTGTAAACAATATAGTGAAATGTCTGCAGGACCATTATAATGACTTCAACTCATCACTTCACATTCAAGTTCATAGATATCTCGTCACACAAGTTTTAAACAAAGGCCAAATACCCATGATTCCATCAACATGCATATCAAAGCATGTTCCTTCAGCGGCCATATTTGATCTTCAATCACATCATCTTGAATATTTGTCTGTCTTCAGCCTTATTGTTTCTCAATTTTCATCTTGTGCTATGGCTGGATGATCCTGGAAGTACCTTTTTGCATGAATTCAGCTAAATCCTTTCTTAATTGCTTCCCCACAGCATTAGCCTCTATGCGACTAAAAGTGACCAAAGAGGCGAATAAGGATGCAATCTTCCATGTCCGTGCCATAATCTTCGTCAGCCCCTCCCAAATGCAATAGGGACCATAAAATCACTAGTTTGGGACCCTTCTTGCTTCCCTCCACAAGTGGTATGGAGGATTTTCACTCTTCATATGGTTCAAGATAATATTTTATTTCAATATCCTATTTAATATGGTTTTTAATTTACAATTGGATATTATTTTAATAACCGTTAATTATCCCACTCCCTAAATGATTATTAAAAAAACCCCATGGGATATTATTATTTTTTTTAAATAATAATACACTTTACCCTTATCCTATTTTAATAAACTTTATGCCATACCTATTTTAATTGTCCCCACTTTATCCTTTTAACCACGTGGAACATGTATGGGGGGGGTGAATATGGTTAAAATGGTCTTTGTTTATTTAATGGAGATGTCTTAATATACTTAAATCCCATGGAGATGATCCGTTGCATGTTTTCTTTTAAAACCTTAATATTTCCCTTTACCCACATGGAATTCCATGGGGGGAGATTTAAGTGGGATGTGTTTAAACTAAAGTCCAAATAAAATAATCCCCACCTTGGCGTTAACATGCATGGCCACAGTTGGTGGAATATGTTATGAGAGGTTTTTAAACATTATCTTTTAAACTTAGCATGCACGTGGATATTCTTGAAGTCAACGGTTTTGGATGTGGGACATGGGTTTATTTAATGAATAAGTTTTATATTAATATTTCCTTTTTGACATGCACGTCCATCCACCGTACTTCACTTGCACTTGCCTTTGCATGGTTGGCATTTTTTATTGGAAGTGGGAAATTAAATGGTTTATTTCAATGATTTATCTCCTACGTGGAATCTTCCATTTGTCGACGGTTTTGATGGAGAAGGTGGACCATGTTAATTATGGTAAGAGCTTTATTAAATAAAGCATGGCGCCAACTACAGATAATTCAATGGAACAGCATGCTAATTAAAGGCATCCAATTGTGTGTCTCCCTATGTATATGGTATTTTATTCCGTTTAAATTAGCATGCAAGCTAATTATGGGAGATCGGTACATTTCGGGGGAAATGAAGGTTGTTAGCCAACATTGGCTATTAACAATTTTATTTTATTTTATATTGCGGATGATGATCCAGAGACAAGAAATAGTGTACAGAGGCAGAAGCTGTATATTTTTTTGTACAGAGAAGCTATTTATTTTTTGGTACAGAGACAGAATTTTGTAATAACCTGATTGAGGCAATTTTTTGCCTATTACAAATTATTGAAACCCTGTAAAAATTACAGAGAAGTTTTATTTGCCCATTTGGAGAAGAAATACTTGCATAGATTCGGATAAATAGGGCGACATTTTTTGACTAGGTTCAGAGTCTTCAATATTTGGTTTTCAGTTCTATTGCAGGTGACAAGGTTCATTTATCATTATTGTGAGTTGTATTATTACTTGCAAATTGATTTTTAATGGATCAGATTGCTATTTCGCAATCCCGGGGACAACCAATTTGGTGAACCCCGTAAACAATCTCTAGTCTCTTTTTATTTTGTTTTTTCAATATTCCTTTGGTATATCAGTTTTTAATTATTAATTGATATCTGATAATAAATTACTGGAATTTAATTAAGAGACTATTTGCAGAGGATAAAAATATTAATTGAATATGTTATTTGAACAATAAAATAATGAGTTTACAAAATACTCATTCAGAATTGTTCAGTTAATTTTACATTCAGATTAAAAGTCAATTCCTTTGATTTAAATAAATTTTGAAAATATGACTTATTTCTAAAAATCCCTTTTAAATAAACAGTATTGATTAGACGCGCTAATCATTGTTTTAAGATCAACAAGTTCATGTTTTATGTAAGTAATTTTACACTAAGTCAATGCCGTTCTATGTTATGCACATTTTAATATTTTAACCATGTAATGCGTCACGATTGTGGCCAAAATTACTTTTCATAGTCTATGGATCATATTCCTAATTACATAATGACTATTGAATGCATGAATTTAAAGTGACAATTATTAGATAGCATACATATTATTAAGGCATGGACTTTTAAAGTTATTAATTCGTTGTTAGTTCATTAACTACTAGTTAGTTATAAACTACCCCAAATGTATGTAACTACATTTTTCACAATAAAAGAAGGATGCATACTCACTTCAATGTATGCCTTCCAATTTTCTCTTCATTCTTTCAGCATTCATATTTGTTAACATTGGTGTCAGAGCCACTGTTTGAAGAAGCTTCATGAGAAGGGTACGAATAAAAAGTTGTAGAGTTCGAGGAAGCCCTAGTCGGGTATGAACTACAAAAAAAGGTGAAGAGGTTCGAGGTTTGAGGAAGCCCTAGGAAGATCAACAAGGTACAAACCATAAAGTAGAGGCAATCAAAGTCAATTTTCATAGTTTCATGATCAAATCAAAGGAAGGAGTGTAGAGGTCATGATTTACCTAGAAGTCGTGAGTGAAGATTTGACTGTTCCAATCGCGTTAGGGTATGAGAGTCTTTCAGAGCAACAGAGATCATAATGACTATCATCAGAAACAACCAAAACAACAATTCAGACCGGAAACATCGTAGCAAAGCAAGACACAATCATGCAAGTAAAAGACACAAGATGCCTATTGTATAGAAAACCATATGCAGGCAAGAGAATCATGTCAGACATGATAAGTTGTGAAGAGGATTTTGTGAAAGTAGAGCCTAGGAGAGTTGCAAATACCAGAGGATCTGAAAAGACAAAAATCATGAATTCCCAACCTGCTGAAAGTAGTGTTGCAGGGAGACGCGTGCCCTACCCCGTAAGAGGTATCTCCCCGTACCCCCAGTACCCCTGTACCCGGCTCCCTGTGCCCTCGTCAATAGTACTATATTTTTTGATTTTTTTATTATTTTCATATAATAATAAAATATTAATATATTTAAATTATATTTATAGCCGTTTCCCCATACCCCCGTCTCTTATTTTTTTTAAAAGGCGTACCTGTACTCATACCCACTCATACCCATCTCCTAGCAACTATCGCTGAAAGCCAAAAACCACGATTTGCAGCAATTTGAGAGTAAAGATCAAAAGGATGTCATGGAACTAGGGCACATAACGTAATAGCTCTTTGTATAAGTTTTTACAACGATTCCGATGAGCAGACAAAGTTTGTGGTGGTGTGCTAAGGCACAGAAAGAAAATACTACAGACTTTCAGATTGTGAGTATGATTTTGTGCTTGCAGATTGTCAACAATTTTAACATTCGATTTATAATAAAATTTAGACTATAAACTATGTATTTCAGTGTTGCATTAATTTTTGGGTCAAAACTGTACCTTTCATGTTGCATTGATTTATGGAACAGAACTGTACTTTTCCTATTGCATCAATTTTTGGGTTAAAGACTGTATTTTTCATGTTGCATTGATTTCCAGGTTATAACTGTATTTTTTCTTGTATTAATTTTTTAGTCAAAGGTCACATTGTGTGTAAAATGGCCAATATTCAAAATTGGGTTCTACCGGAAGCGCATAAATTAACTTGTCATAATTATAATGTTTGAAGTCATAAGATTTTAACAATTGCGGAATATCGTGATTGTGATAAAATCATTCTTGACATTGAAGCAAGACCTACTACAAATTCTGCAGATTATGACAAGCATCATTAGGAGGTCTTGTTGTTAAAGTTATGTGTCAAATGACATGATTCCTAAGGTCCAAAATGCCATTGATTCAAGTGTGCTTTGGGCCAGTTTGAAAAATAAATATCAAGCTTCAAAAAAAACAAGGTTTTGTACCTGATAGTACTCACTCGGGTCGACTTAGGTTCAGTGGTAGCGAGTTCTATATATATAGGATATAGGGCATCACTAGTTCGGTTCTATATAGAGGAGAGACCAACCAGTGAACCTCCGACATGAGGTGAAGCTATGCTAAGAGAGGTAGAGTCCTTGGGGTTCCCCTAAACTCCCCTCTAGATAGAGATATAGGCTCATATTCTATAGTGGTCTATCTATATAGGCCGACCCCCACTCTATATAGACAGCGACAAGCCATCTATATACGGTAGTCCCTTCTGGTCTTTGGGTGATCCCAATCCAACCCTGAAGAATCTATTATTTTCCACAAAGATGTTTGAGGATGAGTCTCTGTTAGAACATCTTTAGATAAAATATCTCTGAGACCAGTTAGAAGCCATTAACAAAAAGGTGGATGATGACGACATGGTGGCTCTTGTTCTAAACAACTTGATGTCCACATATGAATCTTTCATGGAGGCTTTACACTTGATGGTAAAAACCCAGACCCTGACATTTGATCAGGGTAGTTCCTATTTGATGCAAAAGGAACACAGACATAACAAAAAATGAGCCCAGTGTTGGACAAACAGAGGGTGCACTTGTTACTCAGTCAAAGGGGAAATGGAAACATATCTTTGTTGATTCATCTTCAAAGTATTAGGTGAAGTGTTTTTATTGTCATAAGATTGGGCATCTCAAAAGGGATTGTCGGAAGCAACAGTATGCTCTTTCACATAGCAAAAAGTTGAAGATGCAAGCAAATGTGGCAACAGTTGAGGCTGAACGAGATTTGGAAGAAGAATATGCTCTCACGACATCATGCTCAGATGAAAGTCTTACCAATTTTGGTTCTTTGATTTCAAGCATCTAGACATTTCACGCGTCACAAGGATTGGTATGTCAAATTTAATGCAAAACAAGTTTTTCTAATTCAGCGTCATTAGGTAATGGAATATCACATGTTGTAGAAGGGATATGAGATAGACACATTGTATTGAATAATGTTGCCAAATTGATAATTGCAAATGTTAGGTATGTTCCTAGAATGAATAAAAATCTCCTATCTATTAGTCAATTAACTGAAAATCCTAACATTTTAGTGAATTCTTCTAGGAAGAAATATATTGTGTTTGATATAAACATGACATAGTAGCCCTAGGCATTGGGCAGAATGGCTTGTATACGCTTGTTGATCTTGCCATAGTCAACTTGTATGCATTAGTTGTGGAGGATAATACCAGCATTTTGTGGCATGAGAGATTTGAACATTTCAACCTTCAATACATAGCCAAACTGAGAAGAACAAATATGGTTCTTGGTTTTCTTACTAATCCAAGACAAATAGAATGTGTACAAGGTGTTAGGCTAGCAAGCAAAAACAGAAATGATTTCTGATTGAATGTATATGGCATGTAAAAGGGCTCTTAGATCTCATACATGCAGATCTTTGCAAGCCATCTTGGAAATCATCTATATTCCCTGGATTGAAGTATTTTCTATTGCTGGTGGATGACTTTTCCAGGAAGATGTGGGTCTAATTCTTGAAAACAAAATCTTATTGTTTTGCTACATTTGCAAAGTTCAAAGCATTGGTGTAAAACTAGACAAGCCGGCAGATCAAGACCCTAAGATCCAACAATGGGGGTGAATTTACTTCCAAGTAGTGTCAAAACTACTGCATCAAGGAAGGAATTCATCGACAGTTGATAGCCCCATACAATCCCTAACAAGATGAGGTGGTTGAGAGGTGTAATTGCACTATCATGGAGATGGCTCGGTGCATGATGCATAGTAGGGGTGTGTCATACAAATAATGGGGAGAAACAATAAACACAGTAGAATATACCCTAAATAGGAGTCCTTGAAAGCTTTGCAAGATGTCACACCTAAAGAAGCTTGGTTTGAAATCAAACCTGAGGTAACATATTTTTGTGTTTTTAGTTCTGCTGCATATACTTTGGTTCCTAATAGAAAGAGGAGAACTAGAATCCAAGACTGCTACATATTTTTTTGATTGCTATAGTGACCAATCTAAAGCCTATAGATTTTATTAATGTTTCCACTAGCAAGATGATAGTTAGTTAAGATGTTAATGTGAAGAAGACAAAATCCTTCTTTGTTTGTAATCAGCGAGCACTCTTTGAGGTACCCGAATCTAGAGTTATCACTCATTTGAAAATGGAGGAATTGAGATCATCCATTACACCTTCATAGACTCCAGTGCAACAACCGATGGCAGATATTTCCCATACTCTACTAGTATATCTCCAACACCAACTTGTATTGGTCAACAGTCCGACTGAAATTCAACTAATACAAGATTCTTTGGTACATCATATGCATGGCCTCATAGATCAGGCAAGAAAGTTGTTGATTCAACTTAGGAGCATGTGTTTTGCTCTTGCTTATGATCTATTCACGGCATCTGAACCATAGAGATATTCTGAAGCAAAAGGCAAACTTGAATGGGCGGTTACCATGCAAATAGAATAGGATGCCTTGATGAAGAACAATACCTGAAAATTGGAGTTTGTATACACTTGCTAGGATTAGCCTACAACTATCCTATCTCAATAGATCCGGACTTGAAAAAGGTTAATCAAATAGAGTCGTGATACTAAATTTTTTTGAATAATAGTCAATAGATCTGTAGATCTAGAAGAAGGTTGGCTATGTCACAAATGACAAGATGAAAGGGTTCCAAAGCCTAAGCCTATGGCACAACGAAATAGCTCTAATTAGACCTCAATGAAAGTAAATGATTGCTAACAAGCAATGTAAGTAATTGTGTAAATAAAGTAAACTAAAAGGAAAGGGTTAGAATGATCATAAAGGGTAAGGTGCCATGGTTGACAAATGGGGGTCTAGGCAACCTAAAATGAAATATGGCAAGTCTAAGTATTCCTATAGCCACACTAGTATAAGTGTAGAGACAACCTAGATAAGGATACACACATATTCATTCACTAAGAAACAAGCAACATCTAATATACTAAGTAAATAAGGGAAAGAATATAAGGTTAGAAACACTTACCTCGGAGTGGACCCGTCGAGCATCAATCTCCTCGGCCAATGGTGCTTTGAAAGAGAGGTTGTAGTTGTGAAATCTCAAATGGTTGGTAGAAGACCTAAGAATATTCTGAATGACTTCTCCTATTGGATCTCCAAAACTTCCACAAGACAAGCTTCTTCAAGATAAGGTTCTAGACCTAACTCCTCCAAATGTGACTTAGGGTAGAAATGTGAGTGAAAGCAAATAGAAATGAGTGTATATGTTTATGTTGGAATGAAATGTGACTTGTATATATAGTTGTCCAATACCCAAAACCAAACCTAAACTCTAAGCCGATGGCATCGACCAAATCGATAAACTTTGAAAGATGTCAGTTGACACCAAATGGTACCGACCAGGTTGATACAGTACAGATGTTAGAAAACAAGCTCAAAATTAATCGAATTCGCCGATATAGTACATGAAGGAAAAAGGTGCAAAACAGACGGTAATAGACGGTATCACCCTAGCCGATGTCGTAGGAATAGGAAATTTGACATAGCTAAATAATATAGGATGGAAGGAGGTAAGTAGGAAGACAAATCTGAAGAAGTTGGACTGGTAGTAGAAATGATATGATCATGACATAGATAGCAACATCTCTCGGGAAGCACCACAACCCTAACCACCCATTTCCCAATGCACCCTCGAAGTCATGCACTCAAGAAGATCAATACTCGACAAGTCACTACAAGAGAAAGTGTTAGTAAGTAATAAAATGAAAACTATTGTATATACATATGCCCCACTCGAAGCTCATCATGCGTCACAATAGTGTAACATGGTATGGTGCTTTGGGAAAGAACATAGTAACACAATAACTAAGCTAACTGAAAGTAAATAAAATGAAAATATGTACCTTCACTTACCTTGCTAAATGTAGAAGATGTTGCATGTGTAGCAGATGATGATAAGGCACCCACTGTGTAGAACAAGAGACGGACCTGAAAATAAGATAAAATTCTAAAATTTTGCAAAAAATATTATGTTAGTACCTAAAGATTCTCTCTCTCCGGGATTCTAAGGCTTCTTTCAGTTAGTGAGGACCTACAGATACAAAGATATGGGAAAAAAGACAATCTCGTGGTGAAAAACTAAAAGCTTCACAATGATAATACTAATTATGATGATGGATGTTTATTGTATTTTAGAAAATGCGAGCAAATGCATGGTCAAAAAGAACAAAGGCTAAGTGATGAAAAATGACATCTCAAGAATGTAGATGAACAATCAACAAACAAAAGATGTGAAAAATGATGAAAATGAGTGTAAAACACACCACAAAATATGAGATGTAAAACATTGTAAGTGAAATATCCATGCAATAAAGATCAAACAAAGATATGTAAATAAAGAATGTGATCTCATGTAAGATAAGCATGTCGAATCAAACATGAAGAAAACATATAAAACTAAAAATGAAATGTAATTCAAAATGTAAGACTAGCATGTCAAGTCAGATATAAAGAAAAACTTGGACGAAAATATGCAAAATGTCCTATCTAAGATGAGGTAAGTCCAAGAAAAATCAAACAAGAACAAAATGAAAAACAAAGAGCTCTAAGGAGTGGCAACTCAAACTTAGTGCTTTCTCTAAAATGCAATGTAGGAAAGCACAACCACCTAAAGACATGACAAGAATAAATTTAGATGGAGTGGAAAGCAAAGGTGAAGGGGTGAGTGTAAGAAAAACATGGTCCTATTTGAGGTACTACAATGCAACTCACAAACTAAAAGCCAAGAGGCATAAGTAGGAGGATGTGATCAACTAAAAGCAATATCCAACAAGTGGATATCGGGAAAAGTCTGATGTAAATAAGAAATGCAAGGTGCCACACCAATGATGTGGATATCCTTAGTGGGCATGAAACACTCTAAACAAGTGGGCAAGGCTAAAAACTATCAACATTAAGGACCTAGGACACTCCAACTAGTAAACACAAAGTTTGGACTAACAAGTGAAGTACATAGATCATCTCATGAAAGCTATATGCAGGAAATTGAAAATAATCCTACCTTCCCACAATATGTTCCAAACTCCTCAAGACTCCTTACAGAGCTGCCAACCTACTGCAAAGATTGGGTACTTGTATGAGAGGATAAGTGGCACTGAAATATAGGAAGGTATAATGATGTAAAACGAGAACTCCTACTCCAATCTACTGGTCTACCGCAGCCCATTGGACCTTGGCTCTATCATGAGAGCAACTGTGGAGTTTGAACTTCAACTCAGGTAGGATACGTGCCAAACAAAGATCACTAAGTGATAAAGTGAAAAATATTGTGTATACAGAGTTACCTTCAAGTAAACAACCCATTGGCTGCAAATGAGTGTACAAAGTAAAGTGCAACGTTAATGGTACTTTCGATAAGTACAAGGCTCGTCTTGTTGCGAAAGGTTTTTTCCAGCAAGAGGGAATAGACTATGAGGATATTTTTGCTCCCACTACGAAGATGATCACATTTCACTTGCTTCTCTCCATAGCAACTCAGTTTGGATGGAAAGTGTTTCAAATGGATGTCAAAAATGTTTTCCTAACTGAATATTTGGATGAGGAGGTCTATATGGTGTTCCCTGAAGGATTTCAGGTACCTAGTTGTGATCATTTGGTTTGTAGGTTAATTAAGTCCCTATATATACTTAAGTAGGCTCCACGACCCTGAGATATTTTGTTTCAGCAACATCTCCAAGATTCTAGATTCAGAACTATGGAGGTCGGGCTGAAGTTATCAGCCAATTATGATTCAGCATCAGTGAATGTGAGGGGAATCTAGAACCACAAACCTGGCTCTGATTCCAACTTGTCAGGATCTTGCTCCTCAATAAGAGCACAATATGATTACCTTGTATAAGCAATTAAACACGGAATTATACCAGAATGAACAAGTAACTAGAATTCACAAATAGCATAGAATATGAAAGACTACACAATCTTGTATTAATACTCATGCCAGAAGGAAATACAATGAAGATGCCACAATCTTCCACACCTCTCAGATGTACAGATCTCTTTCCCTCAAGAGTTCACTCTCCTACCAAAAACGGTCCCAACACACAACTCAAACACGGAGTTGGTGTTCACCTCCAACCAATCAGTAATAACCCTGCCAGTACCAAGCACTCAAAAGTACTTCAAGTAGATCTCCCATGAACTTGCAACAACCTGCAACTCAAATGATCTCACTTACCATGTAGAACTTCCTCTTGATCTTGCTGCCACCTGCAAATCAACCTGTTCTTACAATTGGAAGGATTTCTTCCTTGCCTTAATCCTTAATTACAACACATGCCAATGAGTCTATAAATAGATCCCATACTAAACAATAACTTAGACTTCTAATTTACAATAATTAGACACGCAGCTCAAGACTCGAAATAGTCTTTACATGCAAACAACCGGTTCAACAAACTAACTGTTCGTGCAACGAGCAGTTCTAGAACCGCACAGGTGACCGACGTCGATCCCTGTCTGTCTGGAGGTGATCGACATCGGCCGACTCCTGCCGATGTCGATTGCCCTTCTGTTCACCCCTGATCGACGTCGGTTTCGCTGTCGACGCCGGTATCCCTGGAACTCAGCAACCTCCTCCATGTTTGCAAACAGTGAAGCTTTTAGCTCCACAACCTAACAATCTCCCACTTGGAGATAAACAGCTGCACCTGTACCTGTACCTGTACCTATACATCATCTAGTTTGTTTCCTTGGCTTTGTATCCCTCTTCAATATCACCTTTGAAGACCAACCACCACAAATCATGTGGTGCACCTCCTGTCATCCAAATCACCTGCCACATCCGCATCTACAAACCCATGTAGAAAAGAACTTGACCCTGCATAGCATGTGCACCTGTTGCTGGTCCCTCTCAGATCCCTGAGAAACCACTGAACTGCCCTCCAGTGCTTCTTTTCCAGATTGGCTCCAAACTTGCTGACAACTCCCACTGCTTGGGAAATCTCAGGTCTAGTACATACCATGCACTTAACCTCATTATGTGAATCATGACACTGTTCATAGAACTATCCAACCATCGGCGTGCTAACCGGTTTCACACAATCATCTGGAGACAAAATCAACTTGTGACCTTTTATGTCTCTAGAACACACTCATGCCAAAGAATTTTGCTGCTCCCAGATTCCTCATGACACACCTCTGAACTAACTTTACCTTTAATTCAACAACTCCCTGTATGTGTAACCCTGCAACAAGCACACAATATAGTAACAGGATAATGTAGCTAATATTATCCAACCTGGTAAAGAGAAACACAATGGTCAAACCTCCATTGTCCTGCAGCTTACTCAAGACCATATACCCTGGCCTTCCGTCTCACGTGTCCATTCCCGCTCTTCTTTATCCTGAACATCCATTCGTCTCTCAGTGCTTTCTTCCAGCTGGCAACTCCACCAAAAACTCCCATTTGGTTCTTCTCCAAGGAATCACCTCCTTCATCCATGCCAAGCTCCCACTATTTCCTGGATCTACCTGCTCTGCTTCTTTAATAACTTTCTGGTTATTGACCATCAGTGAGCAACAAGTAGTGTAAAGAAGGGAAATGACGAATTTGAGGCTTACTTACCCTTTAAGTCCTCTATATGGGCGCTTGAGACTTCTTGACAGCTTGTTGTCCGCCTAAAATTAGTCTCAGTGACCGATGCCGGTCACATCTCAGTCTGCACCCGACCGACGTCAGTTCCATGCGACTGCCTCATCGCCGACGTCGGTTCCCCCTGACCGACGCCGGTGTTTATTTGTCCGGAGTCACTGACGTCGAGCTGCACATAGTCGACGTCGGTCCCTGTCTGGATGCCGACGTCGGTTTTATAACCGACGTCGGTCTCTGTGTTTTACTTGTGAGCGATGACTTCTACCTGCGAGCTCTTTTTGGATCAAACCCTTGTCCATATCAACCTTGCTCTGCTCAAAATTCTTCAACCCCTTACGTTGATCTCTATCCGTCATCTTCTCTTTGAAAACCAAGACTTTCCTGTTCTTGTCACGAACATCGAATTTCTCAAGAAATGTCACTTTCTTCCTTTGCTTACAGAAATCTCGATCCATTCTTTTCAAATCTGAAAGCATACCCTTTGACTCAAGAACATGCATCCCCTTCTTATTCATGTGACCAAGCCTATTAAGCCACATCTTCGAATCTATAGCTGAAATAGATAAACCAGAAGGAGAATCAGTAATACAAGTAGATAGATAAAGCGTACCTACTTTCTTACCTCTTGCTACAACAAGTGCACCCTTGAAAACTTTCCAAGAGTCCGCTGTGAGAGTTACTGTGCCCTCATCACCCAACTTTCCAACAGAAATCAAATTCCACTTCAGGACTGGGATATGCATGACCTCCTTCAACACCCATATGTTGCCCGTCTGTAATTTCAGCTTCACTTTCCCTTTGCCAACCATTTGACAAGGCTTACCATCCCCTAAATAAATTTTTCCAAAGTCTCCCTGGACATACTCATGAAAAAATTCCCTATTTGGGGATGCATGGAAAGAGGCACCAGAATCTAAAATCCAAGATTCTATTTTATCCAAAGAACATACCAGAGCATCCTGTGCGATGATACCTGCAACAATCCCTGCAACATCTGCTTCTTCAGTTCTTTCTTGTTGATCTTCAACCAACCAACAATCTCTTTTTACATGCCCTTGCTTTCCACATTTCTAGCAGGTTATTTTGCCATACCTGGACTTGGATCTCCTGCCTATCTTTGACCTTGATCTCCTATGCTCGATCTTTTCTCTTTGCTTTCCCCTGCTTTCAACACTCAAAGCATTCCCTGATGATTCACCTGTGCTTTTTTTGCGAATTTCTTCATTCAAGATTACACTCACAACATCATCCACTTTTAAGATTTTAGAAGCAAACGCAGTATTACTAACTGCCATTACCAAACTCTCAACTTTCAGGTAATGAGCATAAGATTAAGAGAGCCTTAATTTCATCATCAAAAACAATATTGACTGAATTTAACTGGTTTACCAAACCATGAAAATCACTAAGATGACTATGTACAGATCCACCTTCCAACATTTGCAAATTAAATAATTGCTTCATAAGATCTCATTCGAAGCTGAGGGTTTTTCATATAAATTTTTCAAAGATTCCATCAACTCTACCGTTGTCTTAGCCTGTGATAAGTTGAAAATCACAGACGATGCAAGGCTCAACCTTATAGATCCCAGAGCCTTCCGATCAAGAACCTCCCATTCTTCATCCTTCATATCCATGGGCTTGCATGCAACTCCACCCAACGGTAAGTACAAATCTTTCTGATACAAATAATCTTCAATCTGCATCCTCTATAATTGATAGTTCTTGCCATTAAACTTCTCCATTCGTAGCTTACTTTCTTCTGCCATTGCTATACTCCCACTCAAACAGAAACCCCTGTGAGTGACCTGTAATCAATAAACACTAACCAGATCTGATACAACCTGTTAGTAACCCAACCAAAAGCTCTGATACCACTTGTGAGGAGAATCTAGAACCACAAACCTGGCTCTGATACCACTTGTGAGGGGAATCTAGAACCACAAACCTGGCTCTGATTCCAACTTGTCAGGATCTTGCTCCTCAATAAGAGCACAATATGATTACCTTGTATAAGCAACTAAACACGAAATTATACCAGAATGAACAAGTAACTAGAATTCACAAATAGCACAGAATATGAGAGACAATACACAATCTTGTATTAATACTCATGCCAGAAGGAAATACAATGAAGATGCCACAATCTTCCACACCTCTCAGATGTACAGATCTCTTTCCTTCAAGAGTTCACTCTCCTACCAAAAACGGTCCCAACACAACTCAAACACAGAGTTGGTGTTCACCTCCAACCAGTCAGTAATAACCCTGCCAGTACCAAGCACTCAAAAGTACTTCAAGTAGATCTCCCATGAACTTGCAACAACCTGCAACTCAAATGATCTTACTTACCATGTAGAACTTCCTCCTGATCTTGCTGCCCCCTGCAGATCAACCTGTTCTTACAATTGGAAGGATCTCTTCCTTGCCTTAATCCTTAATTACAATACATGCCAATGAGTCTATAAATAAATCCCATACTAAACAATAACTTAGACTTCTAATTTACAATAATTAGACACGCAGCTCAAGACTCGAAATAGTCTTTACATGCAAACAACCGGTTCAACAAACTAACTGTTCGTGCAACGAGCAGTTCTGGAACCGCACAGGCAACCGACGTCGGTCCCTATCTGTCTGGAGGTGACCGACGTCGGCCGACTCCTACCAATGTCGATTGCCCTTCTGTTCACCCCTGACCGAAGTCGGTTTCACTGCCGACGCCGGTATCCCTGGAACTCAGCAACCTCCTCCATGTTTGCAAACAGTGAAGCTTTTAGCTCCACAACCTAACAGTGAATGAATCACCCCACAGGGAATTGGTGAACAACTTGATACATCTTATGTCTACACGACCGGATCTTTGTTTTGTTGTTAGCTATCATTTTCGATTTTTGTCTACACTAAAACCCCTACATTGAACAACAACAAAATGTCAAAGGGCTGCAGATTTCATATTGATATTTAAAGACAACCTGTAAATGTAATGACTAAACTATTTGATCCCACTTTGTTTATAAAATTTCAGGGCAAACTTGGAGTAGTCTCTGGTTTAGACATTAAGGGAGGGTGTTACAATTATTAATTAGGTGTTAGTTCATTGACTAATGGTTAGTTATAAACTATCCCAATTGTATGTAACTACATTTTGCCTAGTGAAAGAAGGATGCACACGAACTTCAATGTGTGTCTTTCAGTTTTCTCTTCATTCTTTCAACATTCAGATTTGTTGACACGGACAAATCATAGGGCAATGATTACGTGAAACATTTTGGGCACGTAAGCAGATAAATAATACGTAAATTGAATTGTGGAATGAGGTGCCTAATTTATATTCATCACAAAAATATGTAAATGATTCAAGTTGCTTACACGAGTTTTTCTCTTTATCGCCACAAGTACCCATGATATGGTACCTCTCTAGAATAGTGACTTAAATTATCATTGGTATTGAATATGAGATTGTACATACAATGTAAGCTCAATGGTCACACGCCCCTAGTTTATTGAGAATGGTTTTACTGCACACTAACCCCGCCTTGTAGTGATATTCCCTATGCATGTGAGTGTCAGGTGCCAGGGGAGGCATTCTTTAACACTAGGCCTCCAAATACTAGTCCCATACAATACTGTTGGTTATGTGATAGGATCAATCAAAAATAATTTAGTTTGAACCACCAAGAAATGTATTACAGCCCTATATCTCCAAAAGTGAATGGAACAAGTATACTTTACACACTTGCGAATGTGATCTTAAACATGCGTTAAATTATGCAAGAGCACCCTTCGTTAAGTAGATGATTAAGAATGGCCTCTAAAAATAAATGAAATTAGAACACAGCATCCAAGAGGTACTTTTAAGACCTCCACAGCTTAGAATGCTATGATTTACCCCCAGTTTTTTGACTGCACAAAACTATTCCCAAGGAATTTGGAGTCTCTAAGACTTTTAATGTATACAAGTAACAGATCCGCTACAGGAGGATAATAAAAAAAATAGAATCTATCCTCAACAGATGTATTGTGTCGAATTCATTGCATAAGTCAGTTCATATAATCTGAATAATGGGGGCAGAAAATACAAGCATACTTGACTCCAAAGGTTTTACTTCTATAAATGTCACTAGACTCCTGTTGCAAGGTTCAGTAATTAAAGAATGATATGCAGGACTATAAACGATCTCCCTCAACAAGGATATCATCAAGGATGGCATCAAACATTTGGATGTCAATAAAGAAAAAACTGATTTCCAAATGGAAATGTTGCAATGGTAATATGGATCGCTGGCTCTAGCGCACCAACAAATTGAAAATGGGATAATATATGGGAAGTCAAATAGGCAGGCAGCTGAATGACACACCTTAACTTTCTGTGCTTCAGTATGGGTAATCGGTGGGCAAACTAACTCGAGAAGCCATGATTGTAATTCTGTCCCCAACCTTGTTTGTTTGCAATTTTAAAATAGCATCCCCAACATAATCCTGTGCCCAACCTTGTGTGTTTGCAATTTTATAATAGCATCCCCAACTTCGGAAAGAATAATGAAGTGCCTAAGCTCAAATGAAGAAAACATGAATAGCTGGTTAGTGGAAAATGCCAACATAAGAATGCAAGGACCAAATCTCAGGGTCACAAAAGTTGACATGTATCTATGTGCTGATAACTCCTGCCAGAATAATTTACAATTCTCCTTTCAAGAACCTGCCATCAAATCTCCTGAAGTGGCAATTAAAATTTTCTTGATCACAAGAAGATGATGCCATTGTCTACGTATATCATTTCCTAAAAACAGAAAGTAAGCAAGATCAGGATTAAACTTCCTGTGCAAAGGGTACATTTCTCTGCAAAGCCTTAATCATAGGCGTAGTGTTCAGGAAGCCAGTGAGGTAAAGTGGTGAATTAAGGTCACATGTCACAGAATAGGTTTTAAATGTATCGATTAAGGAGGTTTTAGGATCTACCAGTATAATTAAAAAAATGTTATAAAAAGCAAAATTTTCTATACTGGATAAATTGTACTTAAAAACCTATATCTTACGGAAAAGAAGAAAGAAACATAGTAATTATATTGATGTCCCCAAATGACCAAATGCCTGTCAATAAAAAAGCACTAGGGTAAGAAGAACCTTAGGTTTTGAAAAGTAGCTAAACGCCAAATAAGCATTACTGAGGTGGTAAACCTAATGCAGATAAACTCCAAACCAATTAATATAATTACAAGTACAAAGAACACAAATATGTCCACACTGGATGCCATTTGGTAACTGAGTAAAATTAGAAGAATCGGGCAGGACAAGCGAAATAACTATCATCTAGAGAACTACAAGCAAAAAATTTCAAATAAAAATATTTTTGTTTTGCCATGGAAATGTATGAAAAACTATCCATCATGTGCAATTAATAAATTTGTACAGAATAGCAGACCTCTTTCCAGCCCATGCCCTTTAACAGTCATCTTGCAATGCTGCCTACTCCAAAAGCATAATGGGGCATTTCTTCTCCAGATGACTCAACTATCTCTGTTGTTGAACATTGCTCTAGATCTAAATCATTCTTATTTGTATTCTTCTGACCAGGGCCAATTCCAATCCCTCCATGCAGAACTCTTCGCTCAGCAGCTCGATCTTTATATCTTTGGTTTCTCTGTGTACATTGTGAAGCTATATTAATTCTTTATTACACATTTTTCATTAAATCAACGGCCAGTTAAATTCCCAGAAGATGGTAATGAATGATAGAGCCTAGCTTTAAAGATCATTCTTTGTCAACCATTCCCTCGACATCATTATAAACAAATTGATAACTTACCATCTCAGCATCTGTGAGTTCCTTGTTTGTATAAGCCTTTATCCTTGTGTGTGTCCATGTATCTTTTTGTCTCTGCAGTTGATAAATAGAGCCCAAACAGAATACATTGCTTAGAACTTGCACTCTAATGAAGCTTTCAACATGTCAAGACAGCAATTATTTGATGGCAACATTAAGTAACTAACTGATCAAAGAGATGTCCTCTTGAACTAGTTAACACAGTAGGTAGAATGGGACATAAAAAGATCAAAGCTAAAATAAACACGTCGTGAATTACAACAAAATTTATAACATGTGTCAAAACTTTCTTGACTGTTTCATCTAAGTGTACTTCAACATCAGACATCTCCATGTCAATACTTCGCTCAAAGACACCTGAATGCTCAATGTGATATCTTCATCATTTTAACAAACATAACTAAGTAGCAAATACATAATGCACATAAACACCAAAATGTAGACTACCCTCAAATTATTCATCCACAAAACATTGGATGAGGGATGCAACTTAACACTGCCCTACTGTTTCCAAGATGTATGAATGCAAGTGCAAACTTGATCATTGATTGATGAATGAACAACACTGAACATTCCACTGTTACACTCAAACATGTTTGATGCACAAAACTTCCCTAAAGTCCTATTTCATGGATAATATAAGCCATCCAGAAAGGGGTCATGAGTCAAGGGCACACTTTTCAAATTTTATAGAGCAATGCATGGACAAGAACATATTCAGCGTGCAAAATAAAATCCCCATAAGAAAAAGGACCGTATATGCTAGAAGTTGTTTCTAAAAAATCTATGAAATAATAATGTTTTATCAAACCAGATTTTAAGAATCAGTCTGTCTCTGTTATAAAGGGGTCAGAATCAATGAGAAATTCAAACAACAATGGGTTCCCACCTCCCCAGGAAAAATCTAGCAATGTTAAACTAATGGAGCTCCCAAGGGAAATCTGGGATCACTAAAATGGCGGCTTGAGAGTTGAATGAGGGAAATGTATGGATTTCTTTTGTTAAGACTTGAACCACTGATCCAATAATATAAAGAAACGGGGAAGCTCTGGTTTCAGGGCTGAAAATGGCCTTGGACATGTGTTAGACACATCCAGGCAGAGTGAAATTCAGCCTTGGTTATCAAGTTTATTAAAACTACGAAGGGTTGTCCCAATTGGAAATTAAGTGGACTAATTGTGGAGGCCAAAGACAACCAGTAATTTTAATTGTTTTATCAAATGCCCTTTGTGCATGTTCCTAGGAACTAAAGTCTGCAACACACCCGCCAACTTGCCAGCCAATCAAGGGGTAAACCACAAGGCATATTTACTTAACAAATGAAACTACTATGATTGATGGGTTGGATGAATTAATCAATAGTGATTATCCCACTAATAATCGCAGAGTTAATTAAAATTATTTAAAGCTCCAAAAATTAAACTTACTGCTCTCAAGAAAGTACAATATTTAGATTTTTGCTTAAGAAAAGAGATTTATGTTAATATAACGGTGAAACCCTGTCGTCGGTACATGATATTCAATGAAATCAGAGCTAGCATCGATCCATAAAGATGAATAAAAAATTGGCTCATTGAAATGGAAAGAAATAACCCATAAACTGTTTGACCTCATAATGTCTAATTTATCAATGTCGCAATTTAGAAAAATAACTGGCTGGAGTACAAGATAATACATATCAAGAGTCAAAACAGATAAAACTAAGGCTGATAGATAGTGAACCAAAGATAACGAAAGCCAATAATGATGACCAGAAACTAGTATGCAGGGCCATGATGGTTGATAGGATGTATTTATTTGCATTGGGTCCCAAGAGTTCTTTACATCTATGAGAATTATACAGAAAAGTAGCACAAACAGAAAGTAATACCAGCAAACATACACAACAATGTAGTAGAAGATATAAAGCTATGTATTGCATTAGAAACCAATGCTAGATTGATTGATAAGTTTCAACATTTCTATAATACAAGTCACAAGTTACAACCATCGCCTATGCAAACCTTTAAATATGACTACAAACTAAATCTTTTACAACAAAATCATATTCCGTCTTTCAATCATCTCTCTCTCTCTCTCTCTCTATATATATATATATAGATGATTGGAAGACAGAATATAATCATATTCCGTCTTCCAATCATATATATATATATATATATATATATATATATAAGTTTACTTCCATCGGGTCCAAAGTGTTCTTTACAATTATGAGAAGTTGAGAACTATTCAGCAAATTTGTACAAAGAGAAAGTAATTCCAGTAAACATAGACAAGAATACAACAGAAGATATAAAGCTATGTATTACAATAGAGAGCGATACTAGATTGATTGACAAGTTTCATAACTTATATAATATAAGAGTCGCTAGTTGCAACCATTACCTATGCAACATTTGGATACACGACTCTTCAAAACCTATTATTTTGTTGTAATAAATTGTCTTCCAATCATAAATATATATATATATAAGAGCACTAACCTGCACAATCCCTTCCCCTACACCCTAAAACAAAAAAAAAATTCCTGTGAATCTGTAATAATTTTCCTGATGAGTAGAGAGGTGCTGTTGATTACTGAAGATGTCACAGTGAAAGCCAATTCTGTGGATGGATGTAACTCCTTGAGTAGCTTATTTATGTGTAACTCCTGCTTGGATGTTACATTTTTGATCCATGCATCTTGTCACTTCAAAGTAGATTGCAGTTGTTACTGAACATGTCTCAACTTCTGCAATTCATCCTTAAGTTCTGATTTTCATCTTTCAGATTGGTTTTTTTATTTTTTTAAAGTGAAGAATCATACTGTAATAATCTTTGCACCGTGATTTCATAGTACCTCTTCTACTCCTAGGCTTCTGTGGACAAAGTATTAACCGACAGGAAACTGAATTTCTGAGATTCATAGACTAAAGGCTGCCACATGAGAAGGTAATTTAACATGTTAAAAAAACTCCCTACCTCCCCCCGAGATCTCTTAGCTGCTTTCTCAATAAAATCATTTACCATTTGCAAATGTTGACCCCAACAAAAGAACAAAGATCTCATTAAGTTTTGCAACTGTAAGATTTATTGTACTATACTATCTATACATTGTTTCACCCTATTTGGACTGCAAGATTCTATAGGCATTTTAACAAAGGGTTTCATTATTTCTTTTCCCCAACACCATTCTCCTAGGGCAAGCAAAATCACACCAAGTTATTTATTGCTGACCATACTAAAATTATTTCTTTGCCAATGGATATGGTTGAACTCGAATTGTGATGCAAAGCACGTTGTCATTGTAGGCTGGAAAAAATGCCCAACTTTTGATGATTAGAATTTTTCTCCTTTTTTACTATTTATCTCACCCAATCCACATGTCAAACTCAAATTAATGGTTGAGTAGTCAACCATATGAGTTTCCCTATTGTGGTTAGGTGTGACCATTGGACGATGATCATAGGCTACTTTTGTTGGGCGGCGCTCATGAGTGATGCTCAATAGGTAGCAATGATGAGTTTTGGGTTGCCCACAAGTAGGACCATTAGCCCATAACAATGTTTCACAAGGTGTTTCAACTTGCATCAATCATCAAGTGGCAATTATTCACACCATGGTCAAGCAACATGTTTCTCCATGACCTTTGACTTCCATTGTCACATGACAACAATAGAGTATGGTCATTAAGCAACACCAATGGAGTAATGTCAATGGGAAACAATGAAGTATGGTCGACAAGAAACAATGATGGAGCATAGTTGGTAGGCAGAAATGATCAAATATGGTTGATAGGAGGCACTGATGAAGTATGGCACCATGTGATGTTGTAATGTCCCCTTTTTCAGGATTAAAATGATATTGTTATTAAAAGAAAAAGTATTTCTAAATACTTTAAATGAATAATAATAATATGCATTAGTTACCAAAAGTGAATGTTAAATAATGTAAAGACTTAACTGAATATTAGTTAAGTCTAACTAATAACCTCTATAACTACCATAACCATAATTGTTGTAACCAATTTTGGACTGCATAAATAAGATACATGCACTAATCACAAATCATCTAGTGCTTTCACATTCATCTCTTCATTTGCTAACAGTTGTATCAGAGCCACCACTCGAGGAAGCCAACAGATGGTACGAGTGATTTGTCGTTCGAGGAAATCCTGGTGTTAAGGTACCAACGAGAGGAAGAGAAATCCGTGGAAAATAAATCACCAGTTGCAGATAGCAAACAAATCACGAAGGGTTTTCATGAAGGATCGTGGAATAGACACAGTCGCAGAAGGCACAGTACGTAGAAAACATTCTTGTCAGATGTTGAACACACTATTTACTGAGAAGGGGGGTGTATCAGTAGATGAGCTAAATCCTGATTCTTAAAACTTTTAAATAAGATACTTAAAGCATATGCAAAGTAAAAAACAAAATAGAGATCACACACACAAGAATGCACAACACCAGATTTTTATGTAGAAACCCAAAAGGAAAAACCACAGTGAGAAACGCTGCTAGAAGCTACTGTTCTAATCTAGCGTCACAAAAAAGAAGTCTCACAGACAAACCTCACTGGTTACATTCAAGAGCACCCACTCTAAGGAAGCGTCAACTTCCTAACTGAGCACCAACTCAGTTTTTCTGATGGCACCAACTTATCAGAGAAATGAAGCTGCAACTTCAAAATACAAAAGAGATTCAGAATGAATCTTGTTCACTTTTCTGTTACATGTCTAGTCTGTAACTGCACCTTCGTTGTGTGCCTTCTCAGCTTATCTGCCTTTATCTCTTTGTGTCTAGATATCTTCTACTTTGACACACCTTATTTTCTTTGCCCTTTTTACGTTGTCTGCATATGTCCTCACTCAACGATTTTGAGTTAACACTCTAATTATTATCGCAGTAGCAGTAAAAAGACAACACCATTCAAATGATCTGTTCATAGCATATATAGACAGATGCATCTTAGGGTTGTCTACATCTAAAGTGTTCACACTTCAACTGTACTTAACTGGTTCAAGCTTTTGATTTGCATTCAATGTGACTTTGACTTTGTGTCTCAATTCATGCTTCACTCAGCAACGTTCAAATTTCTTTACTATCTTTGGCATCTGCACTTAACTACGCTGCTTCCTCGACCACTTCTGATCTGCATTCAATGTGACTCTGATTTCGTGTCTCGATTCATGTTTCACTCGGCAACATTCAAATTTCTTTACTATCTTTGGCATTTGCATTTCTACTGCACTAAACTGCATCGCTTCTTCGATCACTTCTGATCTGCATTCAATGTGACTCTGACTTCTTGTCTCGATTCATGCTTCAAACGGCAACGTTTAAATGCCTTTACTACCTTTGGCATCTGCACTTCTACTTAACTGCACCGCTTCCTCGATCACTTCAATTGAATTATCTCGAGCTCCATGAAGATATATCGAGTTCATCACCAGTTCCAGTTGTTCCTTTACAGATAGTTAGAAGACATTGATTGCGGGCTTTCTAATTCTTTTATCATGCCAAGTTCACGTTATTTTCTTTGTTGGATCTTTCCTTATGACCTTTTGACACTTGTCAAATGTGCATGCACTTGGAGGATCATCTGAGTTTGCTTTGCACCATTGGATCTAATGCATCGATCAAACATGAGTCGTTGATCTTTTAAAGCAGCATTAGTTTTAATACTTGCTTTGCCATTAACCATCGAGTTTCTTATCTTCCTTTTTTGCATCTCGTTGCTTTCTATATCATGGGTTGGCTTCCGCTCCTTACGATTATCCTCGATATGCTCGATCTTTACCCTTTGTATTGAGCGTTAAACTTCAGCATGTTGGCGTGATCTTATTTTCTTCGGCATTCTTGTAACGTTCCTTGCAACGTTGATCCTTCAAGACTTGCTCGTCTTTTAACCTTGCTTGAATTCCTTCGTAAGGTTCCTTTATGCAAATTGTTGCGGGCCTTTGTGTCTTCGGGACAATTTCCACGAATTTTTTGTTTGAGTTCATTTCATCCTGAAGTGTCCTCCAATTTTTTCGAAAGAATTCGTCATTGGCTTCTAATAGGAGATGTCCTTCGAAAATCTTTTCTTCGGACGTTTTGTCCGTGTTATTTCTTTGGACTTTTTGTATGCGAGGCATTTCTTCGAACTTTTTGTTCACGAGGCATTTTTTCAAACTTTTTGTCTGCGAGGCATTTCTTCGAACTTTTTGTCCGCTTCATTTCTTTGGCTTTTCTGCAAGTGTCCACATGCCCTTTGCAACATTCAAAAGATACACTTCAGACTTTTTACAATCTACCCTTTGGCTTTTCTGCAAGTGTCCACATGCCCTTTGCAACGTTCAAAAGATACCCTTTGGACTTTTTGCAATCTACCCTTTGGCTTTTCTGCAGGTTTCCACATGCCCTTTGCAACGTTCAAAAGATACCCTTTGCACTTTTTGCAATCTACCCTTCGGCTTTTCTGCAAGTGTCCACATGCCCTTTGCAACGTTCAAAAGATACCCTTCGAACTTTTTGCAAAGGTCCACTTGTCCTTCGGACTTCACAATTTTATCGAAACAGTTGTCCTTGTCATTCTTTCTGAAAGAGTTGTCCTTGCCATTCTTTCCAAAAGAATTCCTCCAAAGGAATTCTTCAAGACTATTTCGGGTTTTTCATTCTTCTTGACTTATCCCGATTGCCTCTTCTAAGTAAGAGCACTTCACAAACGGGATTTACTCCACAACTCTGCTCAACTCCACCTTTGGCATTAATGCATGATCAATTTCAATCTCAATGACATCAAGGACATTAACCTTTGACATCAATGACAATTCCATGCTGCCCTAAATGGAAATGATAACTGTTTAGCCCTCAGACTGCTTTCTGTATCATGATATCAAAACTGTCAACTGTCTCCTTGCTCAAATTTTCGACAATCTCCCCCTTTGTCATTGATGGCAAAACATCCTCAATGAGCAAAAACATCTTCAGAAGTCCCTTCTTATTCTGGTTGCTTGCTCTTATTCTAATTTTTCCCCCTTTGACATTAATGACAAAGAGTGTTTGCTAAACCAATAAGACACACTGTTGCTGAGTTGTTCTGATTCTTGGACCTGTCTGGATAGAGCATTATGAAAAAAGACTCCCCCTTGAATAGTGCACATCGACCTGAACTGTTCCTATGATTCTCCGGGCTTTCATATGCTTCAACCGATCCTGGATATAGCATTGGTCTGAAAGACAAATCAACAATAGATATATCTCTTACATATATGAGCATAGAAATCTAGATCTAACATACCTTCGTCTATTCCTTAACATCAGATGACAAACGACGTGTAAGATACATAGCAGATTACCTTCACTCTTAATCCAAGAACTTAGTAAAATGCCTGCAATGCTCCCCCTGGACTTCTAACCTATCACAAGAGGCTAGTGATATGGGGTGGGAGCTACAACTCCCAACTTCTCTCTCAAATACTCAAATTGCTCCTTGGGAAGAGGCTTGGTAAAGATATCTATAATCTAATCCTTGGTTGGCACATATTCCATTGTGACCTCTTGACTTGCTACCTTTTCTCTAAAAAAATGATATTTTATGGAGATATGCTTGGTTTTGGAATGCATCAATAGATTTTGGATAGATTTATGGCACTTGAATTATCACAATAAATAGAGATAGGTACTTGATATTCTACCTTTATGTCCTTGAGAGTTTGCTTCATCCATAAGACTTGAGTGCAACAAGCAGCTGCTGTGACATACTCTGTGTCAGTTGTAGAGAGTCTAATCGATTCTTGCTTCTTGCTTAGCCAAGACACAAGTCTGTTACCCAAAAAGAATGCCCACCACTTGTGCTTTTTCTGTCATCCACACTTCTTGCCCAATCAGCATCAGTATATGCAACCAAAGTAATATCCTCGCTAGTCAGATACCACAATCCATAGTCAATTGTGCTCTTGATGTACCTAAAAATTCTTTTTACAGCATTAACATGTGATTCTTTGGGCGCTGCTTGATACCGTGCAACCATGCATAATGCTTGCATGATGTCTGGTCTTGATGCTATTAGATACAGCAGGCTACCAATCATTGATCTAGACAGCATATTATTTACATCAGGAGACTCATCTTCCTTGCTTAGCTTGCAGCCAATCATCATGAGAGTACCAACTGGTTTGTTGTCCTCCATTCCAAATTTCTTGAGCATCTCCTTTGCGTACTTTGCTTGAGATATGAACATCCCTTCATTAGTTTTTGTAATTTGCAAACCAAAGAAGAAGGAGAGTTCTCCCAGCATTGACATTTCAAACTCATTTTGCATTTGCGTGGCAAATTCTTTGCACATGTTACTATCACCACCTCCAAAAATAATATCATCCACATATACAACAACAATCAGCATATGCTCGCCTTCTGCTTTTAAGTACAGATTGTTGTCTGCGCACCCTTTTCTGAAACCTTGTCATTGCAAGTATTGATCCAATCGTGAATACCATGCTCTAGGTGCCTGTTTCAGGCCATACAAAGCTTTTTTTAGTTTGCACACATAATTTTCTTCCTCTACTAACTGAAATCCTTCTGGTTGTTCAATGTACACTTCCTCTTCTAAGTTTCCATTTAAGAATGTTGACTTCACATCCATTTGATATACTTTCAATTTCTTGTGAACAAAGAATGCCAAAAACATTCTAATAGCTTCTAGTCTTGCCACATGAGCAAATGTTTCTTCGAAATATATGCCTTTTACTTGTGTATATCCTTTGCACACCAGTCTAGCTTTGTTTCTTATGACTGCTCCATCTTCATTGAGTTTGTTTCTGTAAACCTACTTAGTTCCTATTACATTCTTGTTCGAGGGTCTAGGAACTAATTCCCAAGTTTTATTCTTTTCAATTTAACTGAGTTCTTCCATGGTTGTTAGCCACTTTTCATCTTTGTTGGCTTCATTGAAGGTCTTAGGCTCAATTTCTAAAAGTAAAGCAAAGTTTACTTGTTCCTTGTTTATTACAGCGCTTCTCCTAGTCTGAACACCCTCATCTTTGTTGCCAATTATTTGCTCCTTGGGATGTTCTTTTTGAACAAACCTTACAGGTGCCTTTTGACTCTTTTCTTCCTCCTCTTCACTATTTTCTACTTCATTTTCTGCTCCTGATTCTTCAATTCTGATCTCCTCATTAGGCTCAACTTGTTTGAATCCTTCTTCTACCTTGACATTGCTGCTTTCAACTATTTTATGCAACCGTCTGTTGTAACACACATAGGGTTTGCTGTGAGTGGAGTATCCAAGAAAAATTCCTTCATCACATCTTGACTCTCGAAACTTCCTAGTTTGGCCTCTTTTTTTTTAATGTAGCACTTGCTTCCAATAACTCTGAAATATATTACGGATGCAAGGTTTCCAAACCACAATTCATATGGGGTTTTATCACTTTTTACCCTAAGTTGAACTCTGTTTAGGATATATATACTGTTGTTTGAACTGCCTCTTTCCAATATCCATCAGGAAGTTTTGCCTCTTTCAGCATTGTTCTGGCCATTTCCTTCAAAGTTCTATTTTTTCTTTCTACAACTCCATTTTGCTATTGAGTTCGTGCAGCAAAGTATTGTCTCTTAATCCCATGCTTCTCACAATATTCTATAAACTCATTGGAGGTGAATTCTCCACCTTTGTCTAATCTTAGACATTTGATTTTTCTTCTCATTTCATTCTCAACTATGACCCTGAAGATCTTGAATCTCTCAGAGGCTTGTGATTTATCTTTCAAGAAAGTTACCCATGTCATCCTCGAGAAGTCATCTACAAATAGGATAAAGTAGTATACACCTTCGGATCCTTTTGTCCTAATAAGACCACATAAATTTGTGTGAACTACTTGTAGGGATTTTGAGGTCGTATATTATTTTGTTTCAAATCTGACCCTTGTCTACTTTCCTAGTTGGCACGCTCTGCTTGCGACGTCTGCAGGTTTGACAATTTTGGGCATATGTCTAACACACTTGTTAGAACTTACTTTGACTACATTGTCGAAGTTGACGTGACCCATTCTTTTATGCCATAACCAGCTCTCATCGACTTTTCCCATGAGGCAACTTGCATCATTTTCTTCAATCAGGTTGTATATGTTGCTTTCAGTTCTTTGTGCAATGATTTTTCCAACTATTTTTAGTTTACAACTTTCAGCATTAAATGTGACTTCATAACCATTATCACACATCTGATTTACACTTAAAAGATTATGTTTAAGTCCTTTAACATACAAGACGTCATGTGTAGGAAGCTTGCCATCTATGTGCAAAGTTCTTTTGCCTCTTATTCTGACTGCAGAGTTATCACCCAGACTGACAGTCCCTTCCTTGCATCTGTTTAAACTGGTGAATTTGCTCTTGTCTACAGTCATATGCTTTGAGCAACCGCTGTCTATGACCCACAAGTTTTGTTCTTTGGCATGGAGTGTCGTTTGAGCAATCAAGGATTGGTCTTTCACCTTCCACATCTTTTTGGGTCTCTCATTTGCCTTTCTCTTTTCTTTAAAAGTGGCCTTTGAAACTCTATTCTCATTTTAAAAACTACCTTTGCCTAAGCTGTGCTTTCTTGTCATTGCAATGTTAAGTCTACAATACTTAACTATATGTCCAGAATTATTGCAATTGTAACATATTAAATTTGAATCTATCAAAGGAGCAAATGAATTTCTACTAGCAACATTAAATCTTTTATTAGGAAAGACTACAATCAACAGCCCTATGACCAAACTGATTACAACTAAAACAATAACCATAAAAAGAAGCGTACCTGGTCATATCGTTCTCTGGTGCAGTATACCGAAAACTTTTACCTTTCTATTTTTTCAGGTCTGCCACTTTAATGTATCCTTCTACATCTTTCTTTGGATGTCTTTATGTCCTTTCTGGTCTTTGCTTTCGTCGCTTCTTTGTTGTTCATAGCTTTTGCTTCTCTTTTCTTGAAGTTATCATACAAGTTCATATATGTACAAGCTGAGGATACTTTTTCTTTATCGTATCCAAGACCTGATTTTTCATTTGAAGGCTTTTGCGCACTGATCAGTTCACTAAGAGCTTATGATCCTTTCATCAGCTTTAAGTTTTTGCTTATATGGTCTCTTGCCTTCTCAAGTTCTTTCCTCAAGGATACTACTGCTTCAAGTCTCATGCATTCGTTGGATTTTGACTGGAGATCCATTTTGAGGACTTCTACTATTTTGTTGGCTTCCTGAACTTGAGTTTTTAGCGTCACAATCATTTGATTAGCCTTTTCACACTCCTCATGCCTCTTCTGCATTGAGTTTTCTTTTCTAAGATTTTCGATTTCTTCAAGAGCACACACCAGTTCACCTTCAAGATCAATTTCACCTTCTTCTCTTTCATCACAATCTTCATCTTCATTTTGTTCTTGATTCAAGGAAGTGAATTCTTCTGCCATAAATAGGAACTCATTTCCCTCAGCTAAAAAGGCACCATCATTCTCATCGTCAGAGCTATCACTGTTACTTTCTCCTACTGAGTCACTTTCTTCTTTTATATATAACCCCTTTTTATTCTTGAAGAAGTTTTTCTTCTTAGCATAATGCGGTTTTACCTTTTTGATATTTTCAACTTGTTCGGCATTGTCCTTATTGAATGGACATTTTGCAGCGAAGTGTCCTACCTTGCCACAGTTAAAACACTTGAACAAAAGTTTTCCCTTATACTTACCTGATCCTCTCTTCAGTCTTCTGACAAAATTTGCTTATTCACCATCAATTTCCTCATAATCGAGCACAGAGTCTTCTTATTTTGCAGATTTTACTACTTTGAAGGCTACTTCTCTCTTGACTGTGTCTGTCTCTCCCATCCTCATTTCGTAGGCTATGAACGTTCCATGTAGTTCATCCATGGTAAGCTTGTCCAAATCTCTCGCTTCTTCAATCGCCAAAATTTTGGAGTCATATCTTGATGGAAGGGATCTCAGAACCTTCTTGACAATAGTCGATTCTTCTATTGTTTCTCCAAGTCCTCTTATGGCAGTGACTATCTCATCTACCCTGAGGAGGTAGTCAACTATCTTCTCTTCTTCATTCATTTTCAGGCTTTCAAACTGTCCTTTGTGCGTTTGCAGCTTGGTTTCTTTCACTTTAACATCTCCTTCATAGATACTTTTTAACTTATTCCAGATGTCTTTTACACTCTGACAGTGCATAGCTTTTGACAAACTCAGAATTTGAAAACCCACAAAGAATAGCATTCTTAGCTTTAACGTTGTTTTCATAAGCCTTTTTGGCCACCTGATCAACAGGAGCTGTGTAACCATTTACCACTGACATCCATACATCAAACCCTAAGGAAGACAAATATGCTTCCATTCTTATGCTCCAAAAAGCATAGTTAGACCCATCGAACAGAGGAGCCTTGTTTGATGAAGATCCTTCTTGGCAGGCCATTGTGTTCACCAACCATGATCTGCCTGAGCCGATTAAGCTTCTCTTAAGGAACCTGCGCTCTGATATCAATTGTTGAACACACTATCTACTGAGAGGGGGGTGAATCAGTAGATGATCTAAAACCTAGTTCTTAAAACTTTTACATAAGATACTTAAAGTATATGCAAAGTAAAAAACAAAAAAGAGATCACACACACACAAGAATGCTCAACACCAGATTTTTACATAGAAACCCAAAAGGAAAAACCACGGTGAAAAACGCTGCTAGAAGCTATTGTTCTAATCCAGCCTCACAAAAAAAAAGTCTCACAAACAAACGTCAACTTCCTAACTAAGCACCAACTCAGTTTTTTTGATGGCACCAACCTATCAGAGAAATGAAGTTGCAATTTCAAAATACAGAAGAGATTCAGAATAAATCTTGTTCACTTTTCTGTTACAAGTCTAGTCTATAACTGCACCTTCGTTGTGTGCCTTCTCGACTTATCTGCCTTTATCTCTTTGTGTCTAGATATCTTCTACTTTGACACACCTTATTTTCTTTGCCCTTTTTACGATGTCTACATATGTCCTCACTTGACAATTTTGAGTTAACTCTCTAATTATTATAGCAGCAACAGTAAAAAGACAACACCATTCAAATGATTTGTTCTTAGCATATATAGACAGATGCATCTTAGGGTTGTCCATATGTAAAGTGTTCACGCTTCAACTGTACTTAACTGGTTCAAGCTTTTGATCTGCATTCAATGTGACTTTGACTTTGTGTCTCGATTCATGCTTCACTCGGCAACGTTCAAATTGTTTTACTTTGGCATCTACACTTAACTGCATCGCTTCCTCAATCACTTCTGATCTGCATTCAATGTGACTCTAACTTTGTGTCTTGATTTATGCTTCACTTGGCAACATTCAAATTTCTTTACTATCTTTGGCATCTGCACTTCTACTGCATTACCTGCATTGCTTCCTTGATCACTTCTGATCTGCATTCAATGTGACTCTGACTACTTGTCTCGATTCATGCTTCAAACGACAACGTTCAAATGCCTTTACTATCTTTGCATCTGCACTTCTACTTAATTGTGTCGCTTCCTCGATCACTTCGATTGAATTATCTCGAGCTCTCTGAAGATATATCGAGTTCATCACCAGTTTCAATTGTTCTTTTATAGACATAAGACATTGATTGCGGGCTTTTTAATTCTTTCGTCACATCAAGTTCACGTTCTTTTCTTTGTTGGATCTTTCCTTATGACCTTTTGACACTTGTCAAATGCACGTGCACTCGAAGGATCATTTGAGTTTGATTTGCACCATTGGATCTAATGCACCGATCAGACATGAGTTGTTGATCTTTTAAAGTAGCATTAGTTTTAATACTTGCTTTGCCATTAACCATCGAGCTTCTTTTCTTCCCTTTTTGCATCTCGCTGCTTTCTATATCATGGGTTCGCTTCCACTCCTTACGATTATCCTCGATATGCTCGATCCTTACCCTTTGTATTGAGTGTTAAACTTCGACATGTTGACATGATCTTATTTTCTTTGGCATTCTTGTAACATTCTTTGCAACATCGATCCTTCAAGACTTGCTCATCTTTTAAGTTTGCTTTAAGTCTTTCGTAAGGTTCCTTTATGCAAATTGTTGGAGGCCTTTGTGTCTTCAGGACAATTTCCACGAACTTTTTGTTTGAGTTCATTTCATCCTGAAGTGTCCAATTTTTCCGAAAGAATTCGTCATTGGCTTCTAATAGGAGATGTCTTTTGGAAATCTTTTCTTCGAACTTTTTGTCCGCGTCATTTCTTTGGACTTTTTGTCCATGAGGCATTTCTTCGGACTTTTTGTCCGCTTCATTTCTTTGACTTTTCTGCAAGTGTCCACATGCCCTTTGCAACGTTCAAAAGATACCCTTCGGACTTTTTGCAATCTACCCTTCAGCTTTTCTGCAAGTGTCCACATGCCCTTTGCAACGTTCAAAATATACCCTTCGGACTTTTTGCAATCTACCCTTCGGCTTTTCTGCAGGTATCCACATGCCCTTTGCAACGTTCAAAAGATACCCTTCGCACTTTTTGCAATCTACCCTTCGGCTTTTCTACAAGTGTCCACAACCCTTTGCAACGTTCAAAGGATACCCTTCGGACTTTTTGCAAACGTCCACTTGCCCTTCGGACTTTTTGAAAAGGTCCACTTGCCCTTCAAAACATTCAAAAGATACCGTTCAGACTTTTTGAAAAGGTCCACTTGCCCTTCGGAATGTTCAAAAGATACCCTTCAAACTTTTTGCAAAGATCCACTTGCCCTTCGAACTTTACAATTTTTTCGAAAGAGTTGTCCTTGCCATTCCTTCTGAAAGAATTCCTCCGAAGGAATTCTTCAAGACTATTTCGGGTTTTCCATTCTTCTTGACTTATGCCGATTGCCTCTTCTAAGTAAGAGCACTTCACAAATGCGATTTACTCAAGTCTGCTCAACTCAACCTTTGGCATTAATGCATAATCAGTTTCAATCTCAATGACATCAAGGACATTAACCTTTGACAACAATGACAATTCCATGCTGCCCTAGATGGAAATAATAATTGTTCAGTCCTCATACTGCTTTTTGTATCATGATATAAAAACTATCAACTATCTCCTTGCTCAAATTTCCAACACCGGAAGAAGACACGTAGAGTCGACGAAAGGAGTCGTAACAGTCGCAGAAATCCTAGTCGTAGCACAGTCACAAAGTGAAAAATGCCACAGTCGAGGGCAAGCTAAACAAAAAATGACACGAGGGAAGGACGTCAAGAGCACCAAACAAGCACGAAGGGCACGAAACAAGAATAGTCAGCGAGGGGCACAAAAAACACAGCCACAAGGAGGGTTTCGTGGAGGTTTCATGGAATTTGCAGGGACGTCAAGGGCACAAAACGCCATCAAAGAAGGCAGGCACATGAAGGGTACAAAACACCAGGGCAAGCAAATCGAGTTTGCAATTAAAAAGGATGGGCACAATGCCCAAAAATTTTCGTGAGTTTTTAATAATTTTTTACATTTTTTAAAAACAAATATTTTTCAGAATGGTTGAAAGTTGAATTGAACGGAAACAATGAAATTTAAAAAAAAAATAGTTCAATTTTTGCAGAATTTATTTTATTGGTTAAAAATTATTTTTTGGGGTAAAAAATGACCAATATTCAAAACCTCGTCCTTCCCGAGGCCCAAAAATTAACTAGGCAAAATTATAATGTATGGAGTCATAAAATCTTGACAATTACGGAATTTCGTGATTGTGACAAGAAAATCCTTACACAGAACATGGCAAAGAATTTTATCGATTATGACAAATGTCATAAAGAAGCCCTTCTGTTATTGAAACTTTCTATGTCAGATGACATGATTTTGGAGGTTCGCAATGCTGCACAAGCAAGTACACTATGGACCAATCTCAAGAACAAGTACCAGACTTTGAAAAAGAGTCGAGTACTTTATTTGAAGAATCTGTTATTTTTTACAAAAATGCCGAAAGGTGGGTTTCTTTTGGAGCACTTATTATAGATGAAAGATCTCTGTGACCAATTGTCAACCATCAACAAAAAGGTGGATGACGATGATATGGTGGCTCTTGTTCTGAACAACCTGAAACCTTCGTATGAATCGTTCAAGGAAGCTTTGCCCCTGATTACAAAGAGTAACACTCACTTTTGATTAAGTGAGTTCATATTTGCTGCAAAAAGAACGCAAGCAGACACACTTCAATGAGTCCAATTATGGCCAATCGAAAAGTGCATTTGCTGCCCAATCCAAAGGAAAATGGAAAAGACACTCAGATATGTCTTCATCTTCCCCAAAATTCAAGGTGAAATGTTATTACTGTCAAAAATTTGCTCATATTAAGAAAGAATGCAAAAAACGGCAATATGATCTAACACATAACAAGAAGGCAAAAGGGCATGCAAATGTGGCAGCAGTTGAAACTAAATCTGAGGAGGAATATGCTCTCATGGCATCATATTCATGGTATTTTACCAATGATTGGTTTTTTGATTCCGTTGCATCACGCCATTTTACATGTCAAAAAGACTAGTATGTAAATGTCACTACAAAAGAAAGTTTTTCAGATTCAATTTTCTTGGGTGATGGTAGATCACATGTTGTAGAAGGGATTTGAGATATACACATTGTATTGAATAATGCTACAAAGTTCATAGTCAAGAATGTTAGGTATGTACCTAAGATGAACAAAAATCTTCTATCAATCAGTCAGTTAATTGAAAACCATCACATTACAGTCAATTTTTCAGGAAAGAAATGTATTGTCTGATATCAAAAATGATAGTCATAGCCCTAGGCATTGGACAAAATGGGTTGTATAGACTTGATCCTGCCACTATCAGTTTGAATAAATTAATTGTGGAGAATAATACCAGTGTTGTATGGCATGAGATTTGGACATCTCAATCTTCAGTGTTTGGCCAAACTCCAAAAATCAAATATGGTTCTTGGATTGCCTACTATCCAGGGCAAGCAAGATATATGTGTAGGTTGTTTGGCTGGTAAACAAAAGCGGAAGCCTTTTCCCACTGAAGGTGCCTGGAAAGCAAAGGGGCTCCTTGATCTTGTTCATGCAGATCTATGCGAGCCATCTTGGAAGTCATCTACCATTCTTGGTACAAGGTATTTCTTGTTGTTCGTAGATGATTTTTCTAGAAAAATTTGGGTCTACTTCTTGGAAAAAAAGTCTGTCTGTTTTGCTAAGTTTGTAAACTTCAAAGCACTGGTAGAAAATGAGACAAGTCGGCAGATCAAAGCCTTAAGATCCAACAATGGGGGACAATTCACTTTAAAGCAATTTCAGAACTATTGCAGTAAGGAAGGAATTCATCGGCAACTAACAACCCCATACACTCCTCAGCAGAATGGAGTGGTTGAAAGGCAGAATCGCACAATCATGGAGATGGCTTGATCCATGATGCATAGCAGAGGTGTGTCGTATAAATATTGGGGAGAAGTAGCAAACACGACAGTCCACATACTAAACAGAAGTCCCTGCAAGGCTTTGGAAAACATCACTCCGGAAGAACCATGGTCTAGCATCAAACCAGAGGTAACACATTTTCGTGTTTTTGGTTTTGTTGCATATGCTCTCATTCCTAAGAAACAGAGTAAACTAGATTCTAAATGTGCACGATATTTCTTTGTTGGTTACAGTAGTCAATCCAAGGCATATAGACTAATAGATGTGTCTACTAACAAGATCATCATTAGTCGGGATGTTGATGTAAAAGAAACTGAATCATTCTTTGTTTCTAATCAACAAGTTGTCTCTGCTAATCCAGAGGTTTCTAGCATTGTATTTCCTCTGGAAGATGAGGAACCACATGTTTTGGAGACACCCTCATAGTCTTCAGTGCAGCAATCTACAGCTAACACTCCATTAGTGTATCAACGTCGTCGCCCTGAGTCGACCATTCCTCCATCTGATGATTAGCAGGTACAAGAATCATTGGTGCAGAAGAGACCCAAGTGGTATTACACCACTCTACAAGATGTGCGAGAGGGGGATCTTCCTCAATCTCATACATGGTCTTGGCAGCCAGGAAAGTCAGTTGTGGATTCAACTGATGATGAAGAGCTTATGTATTTTGCTCTTGCTTTTGATCTTTTCCATATTTCAGAGCCCCAGCAATATTCTGATGCCCAGGGCAAACCTAAGTGGGAGAAAGCGATGCAATCAGATATGATGCCTTGATGAGAAACAATACTTGGACATTGGTAGATTCACATCTAGGGAAGCAACCCATTGGCTGCAAATGGGTGTACAAAGTCAAATGCAAGGTTGAGAGTACTTTGGACAAGTACAAAGCCCATCTTGTTGTGAAAGGATTTTCACAACAAGAGGGAATAGGCTACGAGGAGACTTTTGCTCCTACTACAAAAATGATCACATTTCGGTTACTTCTTTCCATTGCATCTCATTTTGGTTGGAAAGTATTTCAAATGGATGTCGAAAGTGCTTTCTTTAATGGCGATTTGGATGAAGAAGTATACATGGTGCAGCCTAAAGGTTTTCAGGAACCTCGTCGTGATCAACTGGTTTGCAAGTTGGAGAACTCTTTGTATGGGCTGAAGAAGGCTCCTCGAGCCTGGTACATCAAGATTGATCAGCATCTACGAGATTCTGGATTCAGATAGAGTCCATCTGATCCAAATCTCTATATCAAAAGCACTGATGATGACATTGTGATACTCATTGTGTATGTTGATGACCTTGCCATCACAGGGAGTGGAGAGAACGATTTAGAAAGTCAAATCAGATTTGTGCACTGCTTTTGATATGACTGACTTAGGCCTCCTACACTATTGTTTGGGTGTATAATTTTGGCAACATGCGCACTCCATTTTCATTGGTCAGGTCAAGTATGCCACTACTCTTTTGAAGAAGATTGGAATTATGGATTGTAATTTTGCTTCTATACCTATGGAGGTAGGGCTGAAATTGTCAGCCCATGATGATTCATCACTAGTCAATGAATCATTATATAGACAGTTGGTGGACGGTTTGATATATCTTAACACCACTCAACTAGATTTATGTTTTGTTGTAAGCTACCTTGCTCGGTTTTTGTCTCAACTGAAGCTAGTACACTGCACAACCGCAAAACATGTTTTGCGATATGTCAAAGGTACTCCTGACTTTGGCATTCTCTATAAGAGGACAACAGATTTCAGATTGATTGGTTACACAGACTCTGATTGGGGAGGATCAGTTGATACTCGAAAACCTACCACCAGGTATATGTTTTCTTTTGGTTTAAGAGTTGTTTCATGGCAGAGCAATCTTCAACATACCGTTGCTCTCTCTTCCACAGAAGCAGAATACAAACCAGTAGTCAGCGTTAGTTGTGAAGTAGTTTGGCTACATCAAATTCTTGTTGATTTGCAAATTCCTTCATATACACCTACTCCACTATTTTGTGATAATCAAAGTGTATTGAAGTTTAAAAAGAACCTTGTTTTTGTTGCTCGCACTAAACACATTGAGATACATCATCACTACATTCGATAGTTGGTTGATTCTAGTGACGTTTCTCTTTCACTTATATGTTTCTACAGAGCAGCCGACAGATCTAATGACTAAACCTCCTGGTTCTATTCCTTTTGTAAAGTTTCGAGACAAACTTGGAGTTGTCTCTAGTTTAGTCATTAAGAGAGGGTGTTAAATAATGTAAAGACTTAATTGCATATTCGTTAAGTCTAACTGATAACCTCTGTAACTGCCATAACCATAACTGTTGTAACCAATTTTAGACTGCATAGATAAGATAAATGCACTGATCACAAATCATTCAGTGCTTTCACATTCATCTCTTCATTTGCTAACAGTGAATATGTCGGCAACTCTTTTCTAATTGTGTGACTTATAAAGGGACTTTTGGAGCATGGGTTAACTTAACCCTTAAATAAAAAAAGGCATGATCTTTTTAAAAAGTACTCAAACTCTCCCTCCAAGTGGATCGCCCCACTTTGGGGAAAGGGTATTTAAAGAGGATGGGGAATCATTTGGGAATCATGTTATATTTTATGAATTGAATTTTGAGTTGGAGCACGAAAAAGCTTGACTTAATGCTTTGAAGACAAAAACCTTCAAATGTGACTGGAATTAAGGACGAAACCCCTTAATATCCAGCTAGGGCAACTTCATAAGGGAGTTGTATTGAGTGTATTTGTCAACCAAGGGTGGTTTGAACACCATTTTGTTTGCAGCAGGTGTGGTGAGATTATAAAAGGGCTTGGAGATTCACTTTGAAGGCTTGGAAGGCTAGCGAACCACTTGGAGTGCTTTCCCAAGGGTGGCGACCTATTTTTGAAGGTGGCAACTAGGGTTGGGGGTCCAAAAAGTGGGCAGCGAACTGTTTTGAGAGCTGTGTTGGGCACCCTAGGGCAGCGATCTGCCAATTGCAGCTGGGCGACCCCCTTTTTGGGTTTTAATTTGATGTTTTGTAGAGAAGTTTAAGCCACAAATTGTAGTTTGGAACATTGAATATTATTCTGCTATTTTTGTTGTGCTTTTTTCCAGCCATTATGGATCCAAAAAAATTAGAAAAATAAGGTATTTATCTTGGCTGTAAATTCAGAATTTATTGGCAAATATTTGGGAATTTAATATTGCATTGGTACTTGAAAATTGCATCTACAGAATTTGTGAAACGTTTGCATTAGGGTTTGAAGTGGAATATCAGAAATTGCAATATTTGTGTTAGGGTTTGTTGGAAAACCCAAGTTGTTCCAATTCTGCCCCAAAAGAGACATTATAGACGTTGATGGAGTATGGTCATCAGTTGACCATTGAACGATCATTGTAAAATTTGATGTGCCATTAGTTGCTCGAAGGATATGATTTTTGGATGATGATGATCCATTGTAGTCATCGCATGATGTTGATCTAATATGGCCATCGGACGACATCAATCTAATATGACCATCAAACATCAATCTAATATGGCCGCCAATATCATGATGATGGCCCTTTCTCCACAATTCCTAGTCATTGACAATGTTGATTCTTTCTGGTCACTAGTCGACGATGATGTCTTTTGATTGTTAGGAAACAGCAAAAATCTTTGTGGTCTTCACATGATTTTTTTGTCATGGTAGTGTTTGGTCTTCAACGATTGGTGTACTAAACAAAAGATCAACCATCAACCATATTTTGCGCCAAAATTTTTATTCACATGTTGTACAAGTTCCTCTATTTAAATAAAATACTTAGGTGTTTCATTTTTATGCTAATATTTCTAATAGGTTAGATGCATTTATAATGTTTTTTTGCAAACTTCCATCCAAATTTTCTAACCCAAGGTCATTTTACCCTAGCATTTCTCTATTGTAAATGAATGTAACTTCTTGAGTCCTACTGACCTACTTTTGACCATCGATGGACATTAATATAATTTATTTCTTTCTATCTTCTTTTTTAAAAATATCTATAAATCTATACGGTTCATTACATTTTCAACTCAGAATTTTTGTTGTCCATTTTGACTATAAATTATAAAATCAGCACTCTAGACAATAATCTCATCCTCAACAATTGTTTATCGTGCCAATGTTTCCTTTGATTCTATTCAACCTCAATTGACCATTGGGTCAGTATGTATATTTCACCCGAGGCATTATGTTCCCCTAATCTTTCTTGTAGGATGTCAAAATCTCAAATCTACTTTCTACTACCACTCGCAAACTTGGAACCAATGACTCTCTTGTCCAGTGTTTTGTCACGGACATGATAAGGGGTTGAAAACCCTCATGTTTTAGTCTAAATTGTAGAATCTAAACATGGTATGGGTTTCCTACCCCTGTATAAGGCTCGAAAACCCTCCCATTTTAATGCCTTATCCATTGGGTACAGGTTACCAACGTCCACTGAGGAGTCATTAACAAACTAGGAATGAAAACTTATTCTAATGAGAAGTTTTGGAAATTAAAACAAAATGCTTTGAGTGGAAACATAAATGAATTAGAAACAAATTTGTGTTGCAGACAAAATAACAATCAGATTTATTAACAGTGAGGCACTTATGAAAACGTTTGCTAGAATAGTCCATAGCAAAAATAACACAGGTTTAGATTTATTATAATCTTGTGCCAAATTAGGATTGATTAGATTAACACCCTAAACAATAAAAGCCTAAACACAATGCAATAACCAAAGAGATTGACTCACATTAATTCCTCACAAATAGCAAATGCTTAAAAGTAAACAATGAAAAAAGCCACAAAGTGAAAAAATTAAATGCAGTTCTTAATTATGGAAACAAAAAAATATAAGAAGCCCATATCTTATGCTAATAATCAAGAATAACCCGAAATGCTCACGGGAATATAACTTCATTTACTTACTACACATAAATAGCAAAGGCTCGTGTCCATGTCCATGTCCATGCCCATGAGAAAATATGCATAAAGAAAATATTACCAAAAATTGCAAGACTAATGAAGCTCCTTTGCATTAAAATCTGAATTCACATTGATTCATTTACCACAAAACTAACTCCTTCCACAAATTTTGTATTATACATCACATTTTCTTTTACTCTACCCCTGCCTGCATCCCAATTGCCATTACATATTTATAGACTCAAGTTCAAAGTGGAATAACGAATGTGAACCGAATGATTGTGATTGTCTCTTCAACTTCCACTTGCTTTCTTGGTTGTTTCGTTTTGTTGTGTTATGTAAGTGGAACAAATTAATTAAAAAATATTTTTTTATTGGAGTTTTCTCTGGATTTTTCTTACATTTGTCTTTTCTTTCCATCTTCATCTTTGAGCTCTTAAATTGACCATGAACACTTCACTCAAAGACAAATATTTGTTTTACTAGCAACATAATTCCCCTTGTCCATGAACAAATATCCCTTTAGGCACAATAGATCACCCTAAATCCTTTCACAAATTTCAATGATAAATCTGCACAATCGGGAACCATTAATTTTCTTTATGCTATTTTTTTCATTACTTGCATTGCGAAGCTTCGCTTAGCTTTGCAGTGCTCTTTTGCCTTTGTGGTGCTATGTAATGTCCTCAAATGGGACAATTTAACCAAAAAGAGGTTTCCCCTAAAATCCACAAAATTCTGAATTTCTGAAATTAGAAATCAGCAAACCCTAGCATGCAATAAATGATTCAAAACCCTTACCAAATCCCAATAAACCCTAGGCACCAACATGAAAGAGATACATAAACAATTTCTAGCAACCAATTCATCCAAAATTCACCTTAATATTTGTAGATATGAGCAACAAAATGAAAATGAAAAAGATGTACCTTTTTGTCAATTTTTTAGGATCAATTGTTATTTTATGATAGCTGAAAAAATACAATTTTTATATCAAATACAACTGTTGTTCCTTGCTTGATTTCAGCGTCAAACCCTTGCCAATAACATGCCACATGTGCCAAAAATAAGGGAAAAAATCTAGTGATCCCTTAGGGCATCCAAAGTGGCCCAAAAGTCCTCCCAAACAAGTCGTCCAAGTCACCAAGTTGTAGAATAAATTGCAGAATATTTATTAGACAATTCCACCTTTCACAAGTCAATTTAATCAAGAAAAAACCTGTCAATAAATTAAATAATAATTCTGAAAATTATTATTTAATATCATAGCAAGTTAGAGCCTCAAAACTTCATCAAATTTTCACAAAATCCAACGCCAATATTCAGAAAAATTATCAATAAATTTCAGAATATTAAATTGATCAACTAGACCCCAAAAAAGATCTTAAAACACTCCCAAGAGCCTCCCAAACCAAGTCGCCCCACTTGCCGAATTAATGTTAATAATAATCAGAATTATTATGCTCAAATTGGACATCAAATTGTCCACCAAACTCTCTCAACAATCACACAAAGCAAATCGCCCCACTCTAAGGCAGGTATCAAATCCACCTTAGCAATAGGTGGCGTCAAAAGACACCTTTTGTAGAATAATTAGCTCCAAATCTGCAAACACTTATTAGGCATACATCCCAATACTTTCTTCAAGCATGAAGAATCAATATCATTTTTTAGCATATCTTCAATTTAAATCTTCATCATGTATTTTTACCTTCTAAAAGGGGGCGAACCATTTTGGGAAGGTAAAATACCTCATAACCCTCCCTTGCCAACTTTTAGGATATATTTTTCTTTGTTTTGCTTAACTCCCAAGCCGACATTCCTCTTTTTCAAATATAATATTAGATTAATTGTCTCAATAATAAATAGTAATTAAAATTACTTTTGGGTAATAATTCAATAATTATTTCAATTAAATACCTTAGTGGTAAAAACCACTTTTATAAAATATTCTATTAATCAACTAATAATTGTTTTATATGAGCAAATGATTAAAATCACTATTTGGCAATTAATAATTAACTAATAAAATAATACCCCAAAAGGAATTCTTTAGTCTATGGGGAAGTAGACTAAAGGTCATCAATACCTGTTAATACATGTGGAAATGGGGACATCACATGCTCTTTGTTTTGCAAAGGCCCTACAGCATGTGAAGATATCCATGGTCTTGCAAATGTCTTTGAATCTCCAATTTTTCCTTGTAATGCTCTTTGCAGCTTGCGAAGCTATGATTCTCTATATTCTCTTCAACACTCAACACATAGAGCCTGCCAAAATAAACAGAATACTACCTCCAGTCTAGGAAAGCACAGAAAACAAGACATGGTGTAGTTCAATAGGATCCCAAAATAAAGAATAAAACATAGGCTACTTAAAAACAAGAATATAAGCTACAAACATAAACACCTAGAAAAGACACAAAACAAGTGTAAAACCTAGATCCTTTAGAGGCGAAAGCACAGCACAGAGAAAGAAACTCAAGCCATAATTCAATAAAGATTGACAATAAGCACAAATGAGCAAAACTTTAAGGAATAAAAATCACTAGAAATCACTCTCAAAAGACGATTTTGGGGAAAATTCATTCGTGTGTTATCATTTTAAATCTTTTGAGTGGTCCCAAATTTGTGAAATTCGGGTGTGTTGGTGACAACAAACTCCATGGGCATTTCTGCCTCTTGCCCATACATTAGTTGAAATGGAGCAAATCCAGCCAAAGTTTTAAAGGTCGTTCACTAAGCCCATAAGGCTGCAAGTAGTTTTACTCTCTCCTACTTTTCAACACCACGAGTATCAATTTTTGTTTGGTTCCTTTGATTTGTGTAATCTGGGGCTTATTGTCTTGATATTCACAACCAGAGGGTTGATGTATTTAATGATCTTTGGTTATTAGTAGCTCATAATTTTGAATTTTTATGAGCTCACGGATTTTGTAAATATTTATGTTTAATATAATGTTATTGACCTTTTTCAAAAAGAAAGTTGTAAATTTACTGTGTGATCTTCAATATTTCCTCTATTATTTTGTTTAGAAAATGTGTTCCTGTATCACTTGTCAAAGTCAGGTGGATAGCCAAACCCAGTCACAAACTGCACATAGATGAAGTTTGTTGTTAGCTTGGCAATGTTGTCTGCTAAAGCCTTGGTCTCTACCCACACTTCATTAAATATTCTGTTGCTACCAAGAAGTAACTGCGTCGATCTTAAGATGGGGGTTTGGAAAGGTCAACTAAGTCGCCCACAGTTCAAAAAATTATTGCAAGGGACTTGATTGTATAAGGCTGAAATTTTTCCTTAACAAGCCTTCCTGACCTTTGGCATGTCTCACAAGGAATAACCCATTCCAAAAACTGCCTCTCCCACATGAAGTTCTCTCAATGCATACTCAACGTATTCTTCTACAACACATGGTCTTTCCCTATAAAGTACAACCCGTTAAATAATTGAAAGGATCTGGCTTTAAAATGATCCTATGCCTTTTTTCCAATGGAACTTTTGTGGTGAAGCTTCTTGTTGATAAATATTCCCCAATATCTTGATACTATTTAGGTGGTATAGCAATACGAAAAAACCACAAATCTGAGTAGTCATCATTGACTTCTGCTGATCCACCACTCCTTATTCAAGACAAACAATCAACCATGACATGGATCTTACCCTTCCAAAGCACACTTGAAAATGTAAACTCTTGTAGCAGAAATAACCATTTTGATAATATGTTATGTATCACTAGCATATTTATCAATTATAGCAACACTTGGGTGGTCCACAAAAATTACAGAAGGATGAATACAGAAATTGTTGCTCAGGCTCCAAACATTTAAAGTTCCATTCAACAATATTGTGGCTTTCAACTTCTTGTATTAGGGACACTAAAAGCTCTTCAATGGCAGAAATTGCATTAGGGTCTTTAGCCTTTAGAACTATGGTACTGATTTGTTTGTACCCTTGTTTAGTAGTTGTAATCTCCAAATTGGTGAGCTTCTCACTTCTATTATGGAAATCCCAAAACATGTGGTCCATGAGTATCCTTATATCTCTCCGGGATGATGCTTGTGGTTGATACCCAAGAGTTGTTTATTGACTTCGAGACAATCTTCAAAGCTATTCAATTTACAAGTTACTTTTTCAAGATGTGTATCAAAATGTTCTAATTAATGTGGCATCTGCTACTGAAACATGCATATGCTATTAATAAAGAAGTATCACAATCACTCCCAATGATTTCTATTCCAATTGGAAAAAACAATACCTAATTTAATGCAAATGGCACTGTCATCATAATGAAATAACATTCATCAGCGGTAACATGACTCCCCTAATTATCCATGATATTAGCAAGTATGCAAATTGTTTCTTTGAATAGGCCCCATTCTATCTACTCATCGATCACTGGTGGATAAAATTACACAGATGTATGTACTGCCATGTCTAATCAAATTTCCGGCACTATGAAACTTTTATTACTCCAACCCGATGTGGACCTAATAACCACCTTCAATGTAGATCTTATGTCCTAAACTAGCGGTCTTTCTACAAGCTTTGTCTCTCCCATATTGAGCAGGCTTTCAAAACCTGAGAGCTGTCTTGCCCACATTCCATGGCCAAATTCATGGACGGTGATCGTAAGACAAGGAGAACAACGAAGATATTTTCTTTGTGGAAACACTTAAAATTATTGTGATGAAGACCTGAAAAATCTCACAAACAAGACCTACTAAATCATATCATTGATACTACGTGGACATGGCAAAACAACACCACCTGTAAGATACGGAAATTTGGGAGGAGAGTGATGGTTCATCAATGGAGACATATCAATTAGAAAGATGTCTTTCCAGATCCAGGCGCTACCAGCAGACATTATCATTTGTACAGGGTAAGAGCTCCAACTTTAAAGGAACTCAAGATTTAGAGGGAGGATGTCCCTCCAAAATGCACCAGCTGGTAGAAGAGTTGGGACAGGAAAAATCATGCACTATTACAATCTAAGCTCTCAGTGAATTGAGAACCCACAACAACGGCATGGGTTTGAGTTCCACCAGGATTTAAATTTGATGACCATACATAAAAAATTTACAAATATGGTACCTATATATAATAGGAACAATGAAATGTCTAATTAAATACACTGGGGTCTATCTTAGAAGCTTAAAATATAAAATATCAACACTGTTAAGTGTCTATAACCGTCGAGCATTATGTTGTAAAAGTCTCATCTAAGAAATGACCATCATTACCTGTACACAGTGACACAGATTTAACTGTAATGGGACTATTATGAAATGCAGTATTCACTTAACAGGGTTGATATTTTATATTTTAAGCTTCTAAAATAAACCACATGTGTTTTTGACAGGACATTTGACAGTTCCTATTATATATAGGTACCATAATTGTAAATATTTTATATATGTTAATGAAGGGTATCTTTTAGAAGTTCAAGTTATGTGAGAAAATTACATGTATTTTACGGCTAAAAACACCAAAAACATGTAAGCAGCTCTCTATTTTAAACACTGGGCTTCATTATTAGTACCTGACGGTACTGTTGTTTTCACCTAAAACTATTAGTTGCCTTTGACCATTGTTGACAGCCACTGCCAAACTGCCAGTTGGTAAATTGCAAAAATACTATCTAATGTTTGCAATATTTTATTAGTTTTCTTAGTTGCTGTTAACAGGCAATTACTTGCATGCGCCACATCCAATCAAATGCCTGTGTTTAGAAAAATTATAGCAACAAGACTTGGCTGTATAGGGCATTCGAAAGGGCTTTAGCAAGCCAATTGACATGTATATGCGGCAGGGACAGCCAGCTGTTCTGTTAACTATATGACCTGTAGTGCATTCCTGGGGGCCTGGGGCCACCTGTAGCGTTTGAAGCAGCGACTAAGGAACTGAACCGATGTGTTCCTTTTACTATTGTTCCATGTTACTGCTGTTACCTGTTGTTGCTACTGTTACCACGCATTAACGGCCTGCTCATTTTTGGATCATCACTGGACCAATATAATTGCTCACTTCTGGAACATCTTGTGACCTGAAGTTATTTAGAAAATAGGTAGAGAGATTGAACATACCTTGTTGGTTCTGCTCGTTGAGTGTTCTTGATGTCTCATACAGCAATTTGATATCGCTGTCTGTTGGGCTTTGTTGTACAGCCATTGTGAAGCACTGAGACGCAAGATTGTACTCTCCAAGTGCTTGCAAAGCCCGGCCCTTGCAACACAAGGATTTGACATGGTCAGCAACAAGTTTTAAAGCTTTATCAGAGTCTTCAATGGCTTGCGCAAATTCTCTTCGCTTCAATTGTGCCTCTCCTCGATTAGAATAGCAAAGCAGAAGGGCGTCCTTCATTTTATTGTGAATGTGGGAAGGAGGGGGGAATTGGGGCCCAATTTTCTGACATAAAAGCGGCAGGTCTATGCATGTGGAATAACAGTCAATGGCTCCTTTCCAGTCTTGATCTCAAAAGCATTTATTGCCTTCACCCTCAACTCAACGAGATCCGCAGCTAAAACACTCTCTGCATCACTTTCAGGCAAACTAAAAATCTCAATGTTTTTAAGGACCATCAACATACAGCATGAGCAGACCATCATCACCTCGCGTAAAGCAAGGCTCTTTACCTGCAACCTTGGCACCACGCGGATAAAGCCTGTGCAAGTCCTGTGTCCTCCACAGAGAAGATGGGGCGTTATTGCTGCCAAGTCAAATATCGTCACCCCATTCATCTTCCAAAACAGTCATAATGCAGGCTATAATCTTATGTGCATCTACACCATTATCTAAGTTTGCATTTATAGAATGACTTTGATTAATGTATGATAGTGAAATTAGTATTGCTATTCTTATTGCTTGGTCTACAAATCAGAAAACCATATTTCATCTTCAATGGTTTCTAGCCAGACAGTTCATTTAATCGTGCTTGCTGCTATTGCTCATATGTGCAAATCTTAAACGTTTTAATGATAACTAAATTATTTCAATATGTTCTATTATTACAATTTGCGAGTGTCTTTATATCTGGGTGCCATATAGGTTAATTCATAATCTACACCTGATACCAATATCCAAGCTGATCACTACCTCAGTGCATTAACAACTTCATCTCTTCCTACACAAATTTTCATTCTCAGGAAAACTTATGTAATGGAAGCGCCCTTCCTCATACAGCTGGAAACTTTGTATGCAGGTTTCTCCACTGGCATGAATTGTGGATACAATAATTGATTACTTTGATTTCACAAAATAAATGATAGAATAATTAATAAACCAAAATGTATTCAATTGTAGCAATGCAAGTTTTGTAGAGTGAAGGTTCGTTGTTCAAAAAATGTTCTGAAACCATTTGATTTTTTTACTACGTGAACTCTTGCTTCTCTGTCCGTAGGCTACGTTGCCCCATTGCAAAAGGCAGCTGTTGAAGCTGCTTACCTTCACCGCTTCAGCTTATCTGGCATTACAAGCGACTTGCACAAACACATGGGCATTATGTCTTGGGTCTTGTTCTTGTTCTTGTTCTTTCAGCTCTGTGTTGTTTCTGCTAGGTCACTCTCTACGCGTCCCCCTTGTAAACACTTCCTACTTGCATATGTACATGTTTCCCTATTACCATGCGTGTGTGCAACTTGCCTTACATTAAAATTCCTTTGGGTAGAAATGTTGTCACAAGTAGTAACAGTAGTAATCTATTTCTGTCATTGAATTTAATAACTAGTACAATTATAATATAGGCTATATCAGACCGGCAGGTACTATAGCCATTCCATGGCACTTGTTGCTGGTATTGGCAGCTCTGAACTTGGCATGTATAGAATATTTGTGTTATTATTATGTCAGTTCAGTATGGCCTCTCGAGGCAGTTTTGCACGAACACTAAAAATGTGTCATCATGAAGCCATGAAAACTCTTTTTCAGGCCATGGCCAAATGGTTATGTAACCTCTATTTACTTATCAAAATTAAAGGATCAGTCTTTCTCACATAGGGTCAACAATGAGAACAAACACTTGACTAAGAATTAGCATAAATGTATTCTTATACAAGCACTACAGGTGTGATAATTAGCAATGTGCCACCATCAACCTTCACCTTTGGGGAATACGTTACAAGCATTACAAACCTCTAATAAAGGGAGCCCCTTATCGTTATCACAACTTGACAGTCGTCATTATTACATATAATTTATTGGAGATTCCACACTATGCTTTAGATCCATGGGCACATCATGTGCACATGATGACTATTCTTAACTTCTTGGTGCCTTAGATCTCATCCAATTAATGGTAACATTGTTTATATCAATCAGAGCAATTCTCCCCTTACCCTTAGCTGGAACAGGAAAAAAAATCCACAAATCTAGTAAACTTACAATCATAAATAATCCTATATCATTTAATAATCCATCATTAACATCATAATTTACATACCCGTACTCGGCGAGTACTCACCCAACCCCTAATAAATTTAATTGACAAATGTTTGCCAATACTCGGCAACTTACAAAAATACTCAAATTTCTTAAAATACATAAATTTTATACAAATTACAATTACAAAATGTATCAAATGAGTCTGTAAAACATTGGGAAAGTGTTTTCTATTAGATTTGAATACAAATTGAGTAAAAAATCACATAATCGTGTAAATACAACAACAAATTGATACTTATAAATTTATGATGATTGTCATTGAAAATAATCACCATAAACTGCATATGAATGCAAGATACAAATTACAATAATCTACAATTTTCTCTTCCCTCTAGTGAAAAATAAGGGAGATTGAGAGTCTAGTACTCGCGCTTGACTGCCCCTCATCGCTCTGCCTAAAATGCTATAGTGTGGCTCCAGCCTAGTACCAGATAGTTGACTCCTCTACATCATGTTCGACAACATCTACAAGCATGTCATCCAATCCAATATCTCTTGCTTCTGCTGCACCCTCCATAGCTTGCCTCTCGAAATCAGTGATCTCGTCCTCTATGAACAGGGGGGTCTCCTCGTCCTATGCAGCCCAATCACTATAGGGATCGGTCTCATCCAAATCAATAGGCTCCTATGATGTGTCCACCTTTTTTGTGCAAAGCCAAATGTTCTATTTTACAAAAACTAGGTCATCGAGGCGTCATTGACTCAACTTATTGTGCTTCTTTGTGTGAATGGCGTCAAATAGACTCCAGTTGCGCTCACATCCATAAGTGCTACAAGTTGAGATAAAATTCAGAGGGTTAACTTTTGATGATTTGGGGTATTTTCACCCCAATCTTCCCACCATAAACTTGTAAACAAGATATTCAAAAGTTTGTAAATAATTAAGAATTGTAAATTTGTAACTTGTAAGGTAATAGTAACGACTTTATTTTTTATTACCTAGTGACTGGGTGGATCTCCCTCGGATCCACTCGGATAGCTAGTGTTGAAAAAAAAAGCCTCCCCCTAGTCTGCTTGTAGTTCTGCAACTCTAAAATAATGTCCCTCGCCTCAACCTCAAGAATCATACTCTCAATGCAAATTGAGAAGCCCTTCATAACCTCCCCATTAGCATCTGTGAAGCCATTAGAGTAGAAAAACTTGGGATTAAGGTAGTACCCCGTTGCATAGATGGGTTGGTGGAGTTGATTGTTCCACCTTCGATCAACTAACTCTCAAATGGAATCAATTATGGCAATATTCCCCCTATAAAAATTTTGGATGGCCTATTTGGCCCTATCCATGGCCTCATAAATGTAACCTATTGGGTTTTGCTCCCCATCCACCAAGCGCAAAACCTTCACTAAAAACTTTGACACCTACAAAGTTACAAAATACAAACAAATTAAAGTTACAAATTTACAAATAAAGTAAATACTTTAAAATTTTGAAAACAAACCAATCGACTTGAAATTTAAATTGAAATTTGAAGTTACCTTGATGATAACTATAGCTCTCTTCACAAAGGCCTCATTAAAAATTACCTTTGTGATCTTGTATTCGTCAGCTTTCTTTGAATATGTTGAGTTCACCCATGCTTGACTCACAAACATTTGATTCAAAGTTGTCAACAAACTACAAATACTTTGCAACATAAAGAAGTTAGTTGCAAACCTTGTGACACCTACTCGCACAAGCTCTTTCTCGTTGGTATGATCTCTCATCAAGCTAAGAACCCAAAGATGATTATAAATATATTTGGTGATATTTTTGGCTTCTTCTACAACTGGTCTCACCCAATCAATTTTGCCTATGTCCTCCAAAATAAGGTCAAAGCAATGGGCCGCACAAGAGGTCCAAAAGAATGATGGATGTCTCTCCTTAAGAATTCTTTCAACCACCACATATGTTGCATTCTCAGTGATAACTTGCACAATATTCTCGATGCCCACCTCTAAGACAACCTCTTCGAGCGTCAGGCTCAAAGTTTTTGCATTTTTTATTCTGTAGAAACATCAGTTGACTTCAAAAAAAACATCTTACCATTTGAAGCCGCCAAAAAATTGATGAGGATTCAGTTCTTTCCATCCGTCAACCCATCTGAAAGAATGGTGCATCCAAACTTTCACCACAACTTCTTTTGGTGCATCAAAACTTTCGCCACAACTTCTTTTGATCTTCCATAATTGACTTTGCATTTTTTACGGCATCTTGGAGCAACCTCCCACTTAAGTCTCTTGGAGAAGGTGCCTTGTACATATTGTCAATTAGACTCGCACCCTTGTGAAAGTAGTTTCAGGCCTTCACAGTCTGTTGAAACATGAAAACAATCCTAGGTTGTGGGTGGCCTAATCAGCAGATTGAGTCTCTAGATTATAAGGGCTAGCTCCCTTTGGTGTATCAATTAGGATCTCTACTCTATGCTACGAACTGTTGTGGAAAAGAGAATAAATAAACTTAAAGGAAAATCCTATCTAATGATGGTGATACACCTAAATTCTGCTAAATCCACTCAATTTGGACTCTTAAAACACTGATCAGACAGTAAAAAGACTGAATTTTTTAACTTCAAATGACCTCTATGCATCAGTATTTCATGAAAAGGTTCTATTTGGTGATCAAAGCCTAAGAAAAATGAAAAAATAGCCCTAATTCAAAGCACTAACCAGCCACTTATTATCCACTGTAACTTCAGCCAAGAGATGTTAAACACAGAACATGACCTACATAATCCGATCAGCTAGTAACTAGGTAAGAATCAAGACTTGATAAGGAAGAAAATTCTATCACATATGCAAATCAATGACATAAATACACTATACCAGCACTTTAGAGTCTGAAAATTGTCCTTCTATTAATCCGAAAAGGTTACACGCCACAAATTTTGATAGGATATGGTCTTGCCAAAAAGATGATACAATTCAAAGCTGAAAAGCTAACTTATATAGAAAAGTATACACAAGCCAAGAGGTTGGCGCTGAAAATAGAAAAGGAGGTCAACTCCCACATCAACCAAAGTCCAATTCTATTATGCCAAGTTAACAAAGCCTTCTAAAAATATCTTCTTGTCTTTTGTCTTGCATGAAAAACCTTTGGCGTTTGATAAAAATGGTGAGCTCAAGTTTGAGTCAAAACCTTCATCATGCATGATGCTACGCCAATCTCCAAATCTGAACTGCTAGAAACGTTGAAAGCTTGAACTTGAAGCTAAGTTGGATCATTGCATGCAAGAGATGACTAGGAGACAAGCATGGCTTCAACAAACAGTGAACTAAAGCTTTGACCAATCAACTATAAATAGCCTTCCACCGTTAAACTCCTCGAGCTATTTATGCATTCGAGTCTCCCTTTTAGAACTAAAAGAGTCGTGCCTAAAGGCAACTGCATGTCTTTGAATGATTTGATTATTTCATTTATTATTTGGCGTTCTCTTTACTGCAGTCTCAGACTGTAGATCTTCCTATAGATGGAAAAAACAATACTTTATTGGATTTTTGCATGTTCATGCTTGTCCTGGATGCATCTAATCTTGCTTAGGCCACTTTGCATGCTCTGTATGCTTATGTCCCTGTTTTTGGATTTATTGTCCATGGCTTAATTCCTCATATTTTCCTTTTTTTTAGACTTTCTTTCCTGCAGACTATCTCTTTCTTTCACCTTTTCTGCTTGGTTTCTTTTCCTTTTGCCTTGGACAATTCCTTCGGTTTATTTCTCTTTCATTTCCTTCAGACAAATTGTCCGGAGGTGTTTCCTTCTTTTGTTTAGTCCTTTGTAATTGTCTCAGGCTTTTCCTTGAAACATTCCTTCGAACAAAAAGTCCGAAGGAATTCTTTCCTTGCAAATTGCCCTTCAGGCTTTTAAAATGTCCCTTCGGCACTTCCGGAAAGACCCTTCAACATTTTTAAAGTGGACTTTTCCGAAGGGATTCTAACCCTTCGAATTTTTCGGCACAAACCTTCCCAAAGGGAAAGAGCCCTTTGGGATTCTCAAAAGTGTCCCTTGGATTTCTTCAAAGTGTCCATTCGGCATTATTGTAATGGACTATTCCTTCAAACAAAAAGTCCGAAGGAATTCTTGGAAGCAAACTTTCTTTCGGCTTTTTTGTCCGAATTTGTCCAAAGGAATGTCCCTTCGGGTTTTCAAAACTGCCCTTCAGGGTTTTGACAATGGTCCTTTTCTGAAGAAAATGACCCTTCGGAACTTTTGTAATCAACCCCTCGAAAAATGAATGAACCCTTCGACAAATGGAAAACTGCCCTACGGGACTTTGCAAATGGTCCTTCGGACTTTTGTTTGGTCCATCTGCCCTGCTTGCCGAGACAAAAAACCCTTCAGCTTTATGGAAAAGGACCTTCAAAAATATTGAAAAAGTCCTCCTGTCCTTCGGAAAACTTCAATGAGCCTTCAGCTTTTCTGTTAAGTGCCTTTTCTCCTTGCAAAGAACCTTCTCGAAGGGAACATACCCTTCAGAAGAAATGAAATGCACCTTCAGGTTTGTGAAAAAGAACCCTTCTGAAGAGAAAAAGACCTTCGGACTTTTGCAAATGGTCCCTCAGAACTTGGAAATGGTCTTTCGGGAAAATGAAATAGAACCCTTCGGAAAAGTCTCGAAAAATGCTTCAGACAAAAAGTCCGAAAGAATTCGACAAAGGAAAAAACCCAAAAGAATTCCTTCCGAAAGAAATAGGCATTGTTCTTTTGCCGCAGACTCTTTGTGAAAATCTTCTGCTGAAGGAAAACTTGAAGGCCAACACTTGACCCGAAGTTTGAAGATGTATACATGTTGGCCTCTTCTATACCTGTCCCTGCAATTGCTCTGAACACCTCAAAAAACTTGCTTGGATCCTTCCACTACAACGACATAAAAAGCTTCGAATGATAAGGGTGGCAATTTGACCTGTGGGGTCAAAATTGTCAACAGTACCCTTTCTCTGCAACTATCAATGTCATCACCAAATACTCCCAGTACAGGGTCTTCGCCACATGCAGGGAAGGTTGTTGAAGTACCAAAAACATGCACATTGATTCACAAGGGATTCTTCCTAGAAATATAACCGCCACTATCTTTATCCACCACCATCACATACCAATGTAGGATCTGGTAATATCCATAAGAGAATGCTCTAGGCTAAGGAGACCTGGTTGGACAATCATAGGAGGAAGTTACTTCCCTTAGACTGCAGGATCTAGTATAATCCATAAGTGAATTCCCTAGGTTAAATGGACCCCAATTGGACAATCCTAAGAGGAAGAAGGATACTTCCCTCAGAACCTCTTCTAACATCAAAGGTCAGCGAGTCTCCATATGTTAAGAAATAATGGTGATATGCGCCCGCCCCGGTGCTTGTGCCGCAGATAAGGATATCTAGAAGGCCCATGACCCCATGTAGAAATGGATCCACAATGGCTGCCATGTGAGTGAGCAGGTTGGCATATCCTAGTAGCAGTGGCCAAAGGTAGACATCTTCTTACTGATCTATCAGTGTGTGTGTACCAACAAAATCCAAGAGACAATACCCCCAATGTTCATGATGCGTTGAAAGCATAGCTACTCAAAAACTCATACCCTGACCTTGGTACTGATCTCCTACCTCGAAAATACCTCCCCATCTCAAAGACACGTGTGAGTACATATTCAGCCATCAAAAGAATTCAGCTGGCCTCTCCTAGAATCTCCATATATCTCCCGAATATAACCCTTAAAAATCAGGAAACTTCCTCTAAAATTTTATAAATATGTTATATGAATTATATGGACTTTCCCCTCACTAACAGCTGGCTGAAGAAAGTTAAAAGAACTATAGGCATGTATTTTGCGGAGTTTTTAATGAAAATTTACATGTTTTTTAGCAGATAAATTTCTTATCGAAGACCAGAGTGGTACTAATAAGAAGAAAAACAATACGAAGGGTTATGATGTCTCTGTCTACAAAAGCTTTTTCTTTTATAAAAGATAATACTAAATTAAAATGAACGATAGTTACAAAACTCAAATCTCATTCCTACAAAGGAATTGGAGTCATGGATAGAGAAGAGAGGTTTTTCAGAAGTGGGCTTATATTACTATAATAACAATAGAAAGATTGCATTATCACAGACAAGAGAAAGCTAGAACAAGTAACCAAACCAAAGAAACAGAAAGCATACATTTCCGCTCCCCTATTCATACTTTTATGAGCATAGAGATCAAAGACTGCTGGTCAGAGTGTTTTATCAATTACAATTACTATAATGCTGATTGAAATAAAGACTTCCAATATTAATTTGTATGTGATATTTCAAGGCTAAAAGAAGGAAAAAATTTATTCCTTTGTCCCTCCTTGAGGGCCACGGAACATTTGAGCAGCTGAGTCATGCTCATTTCTCATCTCCTGTACAGACACGTGGATTCCATTCAGGTGCAGCAGGTACAGGGCAGAAGATATTTGTGCTCCAAGTGTCTCCTAACAACCTGTTTCTCAAGCATTTTCTGTCGTGCATTACATTGCATCTAGTCAGCCAGCCTCCATTTGTTTCGCTCATGTGCGAGGATTTATTTGATGGCCTCAGTTCTGTTTTGGAGTTTGCTGAAATTGTGAGTCAATTGATGCGTTCTTTCTACTTTTGGATACATTCTTCAGAACTAAAAAGCAGTCCTTTTTGCTACTGAATGCAAGCAATCATTAGAAAATATTTTTTTTCCAACGAAGGGATGTCAATTCTCGTCATCAATTTTATTCCCAACTTTGTCAATGTTGTGGGTGATGATATCAAGGACTTTAATTAGGGGTCCTCTCCTGTTTCTAGAGGAAATTTCTTGGAGTGCACAGTTGGGCTTTGAAAATGAGGATGTGGAGTGTGTTCAAAACCAGAGCTAGGGATCCATGGGATTCTGCATATATTTTTATTTTTAAAAAAAAAAAAAAAAAGAACCACATTCATATTAGATATAAATCAAAAGTACAAATTCTACCATGCCAGACCTGAAAACTATTTGTCCAAGCCTGAGCAGTATACAAGAAAGGAGCAATAGAAGCACTCATTTCAAGGAATCTGAATTTAAAATGTCCATGTCTTCTTGGATCTTGTTGGACCACCATATAGGTGGTAGACCTTAGCAGGGAAGATTATGGTTGTCCAGAGCCCAGTTAGCCAGCCTATCTGCCACTTTATTTGTTCTCCGGGAATATGGCTGAAACTTTAATTCTGCATATTACCAACAATAGTTGGATTCAGAATCCCGATCCTTGGTTTATTCATGTGTTGCAACCTAGAATGTATTTCATCCCAAGATGTGTATTACCATGTTGAACGTACAATTTAGCTGTAGACAAGACCCTAGTGGGTTGGGAAGTCCTAGGTGGAAGAGGGGGGCAACCAAGAGGAGTAAAAGCAGAATGAGGGTTTAATATACCTGGCAGGAGGACATTATTCCTGTGCTGAGGAGCTTCCATTTACTGTGTTTGAAGGACATGAATTTCATTCTCAATTCCCATCTTGAAGGAGACTGGGCCCTAGGCTCCTTGTTCTGAGCAGAGATGTTTGCCATGACCCTCTTCTGATGTCTTCTCTTACAGAATCTTCCCCTTCTCACGTAAACTTGTAATTTCTTATGAGAAGTCTAAAGGCATTTGCATTTATAATAGTGAAAAGGTCCTTTAATAGATTTTTTAATTAACCTGATGCTCTTTCTGTTTTTTATTGTCATTACTATAGTAGTTCCCAGAGTGGTTCAATCAACTTAAAATGACCTAATAAAATGATAGCACTCCTTGAAAATGTAACTATGCACTCTGAACCCTAGCCATGCTACCATAAAGTCATTGAAATCAATACTTTCTACCTGTGATGTCCCAGGAGGAGGGTAGGCAGTCCTTATAGGCGCCACACTGAGAGGAGCTATTGCTTGATTCTAAGTTGTCTTTATTACGTGTTCTTGAAAATGATTTTAAGTGCATGATTGCCCTGTTGTTAAACCATGGTGAGAGTAATTGATGTACAACCTATGCTTCCCCACTCTTTAAAGATGTTAAGTGAGACACAGGATTTGCAAATATAAACAAAATCCATTTGAGAGCATGTGAATTTATGGGAATGACTTACTGTACTTCTGCCACAAAACCAAACATTTTCATTCCTCTGATTTGAGTTCCTTTGAATGCAATTGAAAGATGAAGAAACAGTTGTGTATTAATTTCCAGGTGTCCGTTTCAGACGATGGGATTCTGTGGGATCACACTTTGTTGTCGCCACCATTTTCATTGAGGGTCCCAAGCCCATATTTTTGTGTTTCGACGTAGACTTGTTTCAATTGAAGTCTCCAAAACCATTATAATTCCCAGGTGATGTAGCATTAGGAAAAACCTTAGTCCTCTTAAAGACAGATGGGGAAAAAAATATGAAGTGAATAAAGTGGTAGGGAGGACCGAGCTTAGAGAATAAAATAAGAAATAATAAAACGAGTGGGTAAGGTGTGTAATAACCCCATGCACGAATAGGGGATAAAGCAAGAGAAGAGCTATTTCAGTCTATCCTGTGACATTGAGGGGGATAAATAATGTGTAGGTGTATAAGACATATACAATGGGCTTAGGGGACTGACTTATAATGGGTGCTAACTCGAAAGAGTGATTTAAAAAGTGTCTTGCCTTTATGCATGGGCAAATATTTTTAGGAGCGTAAAAAATTTAAACTATTTGCAAATGGACAAAAAGAGGGTCTGAGGTTGAATCTCACAAGACTATCTTTATGGTGGCCGTGTATATTTATTGAGATCGAGTGTTGTTTGTGGTCCCTTCTTTTCTAACTTGTTCATGTATATTTTTTTGTAAATCTCGAAGCCTTTCATAGACTGACGTTTGGTGTTGTGACTTTATGATTAACTTTGCCAAAGAATCCACAACAGCTTTAGAATTGTTGGGTATGTGTTTGATTGTGATGTGTTAGAATTCTTTCATTACCCCTTGGATGCTGCTCAGGGAAAATTGCATTTTCCAGTCCACTAGTTTCTCCTTTTTTTAATAAGGTCAAAAAAGGGACAATAGTCCCGAAATTATAACAACGCAATCAAAAGCCTTGAATAAATCAGGAAAACTTACACAAAAAACCCGCCACCTTTATACTAAGAGGGTCCCATGAGCTATAGAAACAAAAAGTAAAACAACAGCCATCCAGACAAACTATTTCTTTACTTCATCACTCGAATCAGAGACCATGACAGTAGGCATGCACTCCCGCTCTTCATCCTCCACAACAAGTGCACTAAGAGGTTCAGCAAGCTGAGAGGAAGCAAAAGAAGAAGGATTGTTACATTACTTGGAGCAGGTTGCATCAATTTTCTTCCCCTGAATAATATCCTCCACAACCATCGCCTTCAAAAGCATCTAAACCTGATCCAACTTGCTCAAAAAGCTAAAACCCATCTGTTCCACATCCTCATGAATTGTAAGAGTGTTGCTTGCACCAGAAAGTACAGTTTGCACCCCAATGGGCTGCGCCACCTTGAGGGTGTCAAGCCTCCAAGTGGACTGTCCTGGATCCTTCATGGCTTGCAACACACAATCAACAAAAGTCCCTTCCCCCAGCCTGGCAAAGAGAAGAGCTTGAAACAAATTCAGGGCAGCCCACTTATGCAACTTTTCATCTTTGATGCCCTTAATGAGAGTAGCCTTCCAGAAGTCCATACCCTGATTTGCCCTCATTATGGTGGATTTGTCAAGGACACCATTGTGCAATAGCTGCCGAAGCTTAATATCCTCAACCAGACCCAAGGAGGAGGAGTGGACATCATCAATGGAGTACTTGTGTACCAGTTCCCTGTTCTGTTCCTTTATGATATACTCAAAAGAAGCTTTTCCCTTGCTAAGCCTCAAGCTCCTGTGCGAAAAGACCCTCAGCACCCATAGTAGAATCTTATGCCTCCATTATTAAGCACAGAGCAGCCTGCAAAAACCACCTACCAAAGTGACTAGCCTTCTTTAAGAAGTACGCTAGCTCACAAAGAAAACAAGGAAGAAACCCACACAATCAAAGATGATTTGCAGAATAGAATGAATTCCACAGCCAAGGAGAAATTAAGGATATGGAGCCCAACACAATCCTTAGCAGACAGGTCTCATGAAGGAAAGACATAGCCACGAAGCATATTACCAGGGTCTCCATATTCCCACCTAAAATTCCCCAAAACCTCCAATTTAGAGAAAAGATGCAGGTAGAAACCACCACAGCCTCTCCATAAAACCATAGAATAGCATAGCAAACGGAATAGCCAAGATTAGGAAAATGAAATGCCTTTCAAATGAGGCAAACAATAAACCCTATCATCACCGAGGACGCCTGTTCGCAAAGAGAGATAGAAAACAATGGAACAAAACCAGCCAAAGGCAAAGGCAAAAAAAAGTGAAGCCAAAAAGACTTCAATAGTGCCATCCAAACTAACCCAATTACCAAAGCTAGAGAAGGAGACACTCAGGATATTGATCAAAGACCAAAAAGAAACAAGAGCAGTGTAGAAGTAGCAAAAGCTCTACTAAAAAATCTTTGCACAAATAATCCCAGCCCTCTCACAGCAGAAAAAATGAGAGCTTTTAGGATTGCACCCACCAATAATACGCAAAGTAGAGAAAAGAAAGAAGAGAGCATACCTATGAAGCATCCTTATCTCCATCGCTACTCCCACCGCATGCAAGAATGCCAATTGCAAGGGAGGGACGAAGGCTATAAAGGACTCCACACATACGCGAAAGGTCACTTTACAAGATAACATTGAAATTTTGAAGGAGGGACAAGATAAGCACCAGGGTGAATTCGAGAAGCAACCCAAATCTTCTCTACAAAGAATGTCTTTTGAAAGCAGAGTTACAAGAATGGGAAACCAAGGAGGAAATAATGTGGAAGCAAAAATCTAGAATCCAGTGGCTTATAGAAGGGGATAAAAATTCTGCCTTCTTCCATAAATCATTATTGTCTAGACGAGCCCACAACCATATTAACTCTCTTACTAAAGAAGATGGGAATAAGGAATATTCTCTGGAGGGAATGAAGCAATTGGCTCAATAGTATTTTCAGTAGTTGTTTACAGCTCAACCTCTTCTTTTGTCTTCCCAACAAAAAGTGTTAGATACTTTGCCTTGTCTTATATCTCAACAGGATAATGAGAAGCTTATTCAGCCTGTCACAGAAAAGAGTTACAAGGGATAGTGTTTAGTATGAAGAAAGGTAAAACTCCTGGCCCCGATGGTTTCCCCATTGAATTTTACCAAGCTTTTTGGGATATAATTAAAATGGATCTCCTTCAGGTAGTAGAAGAAGTACGAACAGCTAAAACAATGCTTAAGGAAATTAACAAAACTTTCATAGCTCTCATTCCTAGGGCCAATGAGGTGGAGGATATTTTTGGTTTTCGACCTATAGCTTTGTGTAATGTCCTATATAATATAATTACCAAAGTCATGGCAGATAGGTTGAAGCCTCCCCTTTACAAGATTATATCACCTGAACAAAGAGAATTTGTTCCTGGGCGCGAAATACATGATGAGATTGTGTTAGCCTAGGAAATCCTTCACTCTATGGATATCCAAAAATCGTCAGCCATGTTTATTAGACTAGAATTGTCTAAGGCATATGATAGAGTGGATTGGGGCTTTTTATCTCAAGTTTTGGCCCAATTCAGATTCTCTGTGGAATGGATAGATTGGATCAAACCCTGCTTATATTCATTTTCCTTCTCTGTCTTGGTGAATGGCACTCCATCTCATATTTTTGGGACTTCTCGGATACGACAGGGAGATCCCTTATCTCCCTTTTTGTTTATTATTTTGGTCGAGTGTCTGGCTAGATTAGGTACCAACGCTTGTCGAGAAAAGAAAATTCATGGCATACAATTGGCTAGAACTGTTCGTCCATTATCACATCTTTAGTTTGTGGATGACTCAACGATGGTTGGCCGCACTATATGTATGGAAGCCCAACAGCTTGAGAAACTTCATGATTTTTCAGCAGCCACTGGTCAGTTGATCAATCATGATAAATCTAGTATTATCTTTTTTCACTGTTCTAATAGACAAGAAGAACAAATTCTTAATATCTTTCATTTTCGAAGGGGTTCTCTTCCGCTTCAATATTTGGGTGTCCCTTTGGCCTCCAAGCAAATACGAGAGTGGCATTGGCTCATTAATAAAGTTGACTCAAAAATGCAGAAATGGATGAATAAATGGTTGTTTTCAAGAGGCAAAATGGCTTTGGTCAAGGCAGTCCTTCAGGCAATGCCAATATATGTTTCCTCTATATTGAATATTCTAGGAACTATATTGAAACAGTGGGATTCCATATGCCAAAAATTCTTATGGAGTGATAGGCAAGATAAAAGAAAGTGTTCCTTAGTTAAGTGGGAAACTCTATGTCGGCCAAAGAAGGAAGGTGGATTAGGCTTCAGAGCTTCTTCGAAGCAAACCAAGGCCCTTGTTGCTAAACTTTACTGGAGGATGCTTGTTTTTCCAGATGACTTATGGGTGGCCACTATTAGAGCCAAATATGCGGAGAACAATCCACCTAGTAGAATTATTCAGTTATCCCTTCCCACTAAAGGTTCGCCTAGTCTTGTTGTCCTTAAAGTTGGTGAAGAAATTATTAAAAAACAGCTCTTATGGATTGTGAATAATGGGCAAAAGGCAAATTTTTGGACTAATTCTTGGGATGGACAGCCCCCACTTCTTATCCAATACCCTCAGTTTCAGCCACTCATGGAGGATATGCATAATATAGGATGGATAAAGGTAGCAAATTATGGAAGAGTTGCCACTCATCCTTGGGAAAGTGGTAAGTGTTGGATTCCGATTTCGGAATGGCCTATTCACATTGGGTAGGAGGAACAAATTATGCTTAATACTATCTTGAAGGACTGTCCTCTCTCCACTTCTAATAAGCCAGAATTGTTAGGATGGGGGAATTCTCCTAGTGGTATTTATACGGTTTCTTCAGGATATGCTTCTTTCACTAAGGGCACCCCTCATCCTCTTAAGGACATCTTTATCACATATGGCAGCCTGCTATGTGGCCCAAGGTTAGTTTTTTTGTTTGGTTGCTTTTACAAAGAAGAGTCTTAACTGGTGAACAGTTTACGAAGCGTGGGTTTCACAGTCTTTTTAGATGTGTCTTATGTTTTGAGGAAGATGAAACTCTCTCATTTGTTCTTCCAATGTCCATGGGTTATACCCTTATGGTAGCAACTATGTACATTGTTTAACATGCATTGGAATAATATTGGGTCCTTTGAACAGCTGATTAAAGATTGGCAAGGACATCTTCCTAAAGGCCAAAATTTAGTTCCAATCCTCTAGATTGACATTTCCCTTCTCCTTTGGAATATATGGAAAGAAAGAAATAGCAGAATTTTCCAACAAGTTAATAGAGATATCTCTTATGTTTGGGAGAAAACCAAAACCAATGTTGTTAAAAACATTAAACATAAGATTTCTTTACCTCATATTCTTACCCTGGAATGGGAGCATATTTGTAAACAATTATCTTTGCAACCCAGAGATTCTACTATGTCAGCTTTTCAGAAAAAAAGGCACTTAAGAGGGATGGTCAATGGATTGCTCCCTCTCTGGGGTATGGGAAATTAAATACTGATGGAGCATCCAGGGGTAATCCGGGCCCTGCAGCTATGGGAGGAATTGGTAGAAACTTTGATGGGTCAGTAGTGTTTTTCTTTGCTGAAAAAGTGGGTACCACAACTAATAACCTAGTAGAGATCAATGTTGTGTACAAACGCATGCAAGAGGCTTTGAGAAGTGGTTGGCAAAACATTCAAATTGAATCAGATTCCAAAGTGATTGTTAGCTTGTTATCTGATTCGGAAGAAGGTCACAATCCAAACTGGTGGATGGCGAGAGAGGTTTGGAAAACAAGAAGATTGCAGGAATAGTTTGAAGCGGTGCATTTTAGCCATATTCCCCGAGAACGAAATAAAGTGGCATATAGGCTGGCTAACTAGGCCCTGGACAATCATAATCTTCTGTGCTATGGACAGCCACCTATATGGTGGTCCAACAAGCTCTAGGAAGACATGGGGAACATTTTAAATTCAGATTCTTTATAATGAGTGTTTCTATTGGTCCTTTTTTGTATATTGCTCAGGCTTGGACAAAGAGTTTTCAGGCCTGGAATAGTAGAATTTGTATTTTGATTTATATCTAATATGATTGTGGTTCTGTTTTATTTTTATTTTATTCTAAAGATATGCACCAGGTTGTTATGTGAGTTATTGAGCCTCACAGCAAGATTGGCCATTTGTTCAGCCACTTTGTTCCCTTGTATTCTGTTATGGGAAATAGAAAGCGAAGAAAACCAAGTTGCCAATTTAACACAGTCCTCAATGATAGGGGCTAATTGCCAGTGCTTGCTTGAATTACTTTTGAAAGACTCAATGATAAGGTTTGAGCCCCCTCAATCACCAAGTTAGTCCAATTTCTATCTTTTGTAAGCATAAGGCCTCTCCAAAGCGCATTACCTTCCACAAAATTGTTATATGCTTTTCCAAGGGTCTCATAGAATGCAAGAAGCAGACCCTTATTGTCTCTAAAAATCCCACCCAAGCCCACCCAGCCTGGACTACCTTTGGCTGCATCCACATAGTGCTTTTAACAATTCTTCTATTTCTACTAACCCTATTATCAGTGATCCCTTGAAGAATATCCTTACAATTTTCAACAATACCAGCATCCTCCGCAGCAAATTTCCCATCCTTTGGAGGCCATACATTGAGAAGTCCTTTAACGGACTTCAAACTAGCATCCAAGATAGCTTGTGGTGCCCCTTTTTCATCTCTAACGATTCTCTATTTCTTTCCAGCCATACATTCCAGCAGTCAAAGGCTGGGATAGAGTTTTAGGTATGAATTAAAGGTGGGGACTCGAGGGTAGATTTTCAAGAGAATAGAAAATTTATTAGACTCTGAGACAGGGCAATAGACAGACTGAATTTAGAAAAAATAGGCGACCAGATTTCCCTGGTGAAGGGGCAATGAAGCAACTGATGATCTGCATCCTCCTCACTGTTCTTATAGAGTTGGCACCGGGAAGACCCTTGGAGACCCTTTCTTCTCAGGTTTGCCTAGGTTAAATTTTGTCCCGTGATGCAAGCCATAGAAAGGCATTTGCTTTAGGGAGCCCAAGATTTTTCCTGACCTATTTATCAGGGAAAGGGGCAAGCAAAGGGACTTCCATGGCCAGGATGACTTTACAACCATCTTTGACATTGTAAGCTCTTGTTTTGAATCCCATCCAGATTAGACTGTCTTCTTTAGCTGTAAAGTGAAAGTATCTAAGCGAAACCTCGAGGTCCTTTACAACCGCTTGTAAATGAGGGGGAACATGAAAGTCAATCCAACCATTTCCTTCAGCATTATGTTTATCAGCCATTTTGTCACCAAATTTGTCAAGGAAGCAAGCTTGAAGCCTATCAAATTGTCTCAAACTGGCAAGCAGATGGGGACAAATCCAGGGCTTAGACTAGAAATTAACTTTGATACCTCTCCTAACATTCCATCTAAAGCATCAATTTCAAGATCACGATAGCCTTGCAGAATGAATACAGAGATACTAGACAACCAATAACAGAGTACACAGAATAGTAATTGCATAACATTCCATGGCAGAATGGAGTATCTAAACAATAGCGGCTTTGTATTCATAAAAGATAAGTCATGACACAATTCATATAATACATGGAGGACCTGATACCAGTGCCTTTTTCCCAACGTACATCAGTGTATTTATATGACAAGAAGACCCAATTGGTTGTCGGTTAACAAAACTGTCCACAACTGAACATACTAACAGTGTCATTAAAAAACTACCTAATGCCAACAGAACAATCATTAAACACATGATACATAGGCTACTAAAAGATGTAATTGCATTGATAACCAAGACAACACGAATATGATGGTCTACATTATCCCCCCTTTTAAACAAGTTGGAGTCCCTTTTGACACAACCCATATGTCGTGCAGCATAAATTGCCAAACATCCGTGCTAAAAATGTCTCAGGAAAAACTCAGGGACTGCTAACAAGAAGGGCACATTGGGCTTGTCCACATAACCCCACTACCCAACATGGGGAAAAATAGGTGCATCGAGGACAACTCCTTTGCACCGCAAGGTCGCATAGGAATCACTACGACAAAGGGGGCATCCGTGGAAGACTCCAAGAAAGGGCCGCCAAATACATGATTAGGAGAGAGAGCAAAAGCAAGAACCACCATGGACGCCACCTTGGAGCTCCCCTTCTAAAGCAAGTGACACACACAATCAACATAGCTAGCCAAAATGGCAATGAGAGGAATAGTGTGCATGGGACCGATGATAAACCCTTGGCCACATTGTGGATTGCCACAACATTGAGGCAAAAAGGGCTACACCCTCTAGTGTATGGGGGTCGCCTGGTAAAGATGTATGCCATATCCAAGATTTCAACAACCACATCAATCCGCGGGTTAAAAAACAAACAAGTACGCTTCCCCAGCATGTGTACTATTGTTTCCATAAATTGTCCACCCCAAACAGGGAATAAGTTGCACATCAGTTTGAGTTGGGCAAGCAAGCAACCACCTCTTCGACTCAAAAATTAATCATTTTTGGTGCATTGTAAACAAGCGTACAATGAAGGGCATATGACGTACGACATGGTGTCCTTATTGGTTTAATGACAGTTGTTGGTGGTTGAACAATGTCGGACGTACATTGACAGTGTACCTAGACATACAATGTTGGTTGGACAGTGAAGAATAGTTGAAAATGTGGAACTGGACGAATGGCAATCTTGTGCGACCTTGTATTTGGTCATCGTACAACCCTACTCTTGCTCAATCGTACACTGTTGTTGCTCTCATTTGAACATACATTGACATTGTTTCATACAATTTTGCCATTCCCTTCTTGCCATACGGTTAAACAATTTCTTATTGGGCATATGATTTGATGAGTTTCTAGATGGGCTATATGTGGAATATGGGTTGGGCATACAAGGTAGAGGCTAGGTCATACAGCATGAACTGTTGCTAAGGAGAGCATATGGTTGGAAGTTTGGTTGTATTGTTGTCGAAGACAGATGGAAAGAATGCAAGGAAGCATAAGGTTGAAAACACATGGTTATACGAGATTAGCCAATCAAAAGAATGGACGTCATACAGAGAAAATTCAATGTTGATCATACAGTGGCCGTATATGGCTCTACATTAGCTAGTGCAAGTTGGTTGTACAGGGACAGTTAACTATCGGTTGTACGATGAAAGTTAACTATTGGTCGTACGAATCTTTATAGGTGTATGGTCCTTTGCCTTCATTAGCATAATTGTCTTTACTGTATTTTTTAATTTCCCTTTAACAACCTTTTTTTCGCTACATTTGAAGTGTTGCCTAGAGGTACCCGATGACACATACACTTCATCGCCCATACATAGAGGCAAAAGACTAATCATATGGATATTTGACATACGAATCGGATATAATTTTAATTGGTAATAAATCATTGCATCTATGCACCCTATACCATTCCAAGGTGCTAGTCATTTTCCCCAATGTTTCAACATGTGAAGGATTTCAAATGGCAATGTCCAAAGTAATTTAAATTTTCCTAGTTGTATGGCCCGTCGACTAATATTTTTTAATATAGTCACTCAGGACTTAAAATTTTCATACCTTTAATATTTATTATGCACGTGCTTCCTCCATTTTTTAATACCACTACCCTTGACTGAAAATTTAGGTATCTCAAGTAATGGGCACAACAATGCTTCTTCTTCCTTGGCGTAGCTCTCGTCAGCCAATGTGTCATGACTCTATTCATCTAGATCGAGCACATCCGACCATACTTCAAAATTAGGTTGCACTTCACCTTGTATTGAATTTTTATTAATATACTCCACGTACAAGGCTATTGAGGTTGACAACTTATCATCCAATTTTGCACCCGAGATAGTGTAATCTATGAACTCTGATGGGTAAGCCGATTGTTATGTTCACGATTCAAAAGGACTTGACATCACTAACATTTGCTTTTGGTCATTACGCTTCAAGCCTTGGCCCTCGTCAATCTCCATAATCTCGACCCTATTGCAATCATGATGGAACACTTCATAGTCTTCCATCTACCAATGGAACAAATCATTGAGGGAGTTTGTCTCATCTTCAGAGCATGGCTGTAACTCCAAGACCCCTTCATTGTTCAGCGCCATCATACCTCGGTTCCCATCAACTCTTGCTTAGGCCAATCTTTCCTTCTTCACATGTGGATCAAGGTAATTGGCTTCCTTCACTTGTGCTCTGATAATTGCAATAACTCCCTTGCCCTCAACTACATCAATCATATTGACATTGGCTTGCTTTGGACAATTGCTATCATTATGATCCTTGGGCCCACACTATCTATAGAAAAGTCCAATGTCATTTTGGTTAGGGTTTCCTTGCGAAATGGCCCCGCTCATTACACTCCCAACACTATATAATTGGCAATCCTTGGGAGTCGACCTATATCCGTCTCCCAACACCACTATTATTCTGCCATTGGTAGTTCTTTGGCAGCGTGGTGGTTGGTGTCAATTGCTCTCCTTGTGTGAATAGTACGCAGCCGCTCTTATTCTAAAAATTGTATGGGTAGTCCTTAATTGAATGCCCTATAACTTGACAAATCTTGCACAAAAGATCCTTGCCTTCATTCTTACCGTCTCCCTTTAGTTTCTTCATCATCCAAAACATGTCATTTCTCAAGGCTCGCACTAATCCAAGTTCATTGTCATCACTAGAGTTAGGGTCATGTTCTTCATGTCCTTTTGAGCACAAGGATATATTTTTGTCGCTTCCAATATCCATGGCTCGGTTGTATCCATCTTCATAAGATGAGGATGATTCCACCTTTATCGTCCTCCACAATGAGGGTACCAACCCTTCAATGAACCATCACTTCTTCAATCCATCAAGAGGTTCTTTTTCATGTTTGCCCAATAGTTCTTATAGTCTTTTGTTGTAGGCACAAACATTCTCGTGTTTTTACCCTATCGGGTATTATAGATTTCCATAAACATCTCATTGTCGTCCCTCAAGAGTTTGAATTATTTTTCGAAGGCTCGCCTAAGTGTTTTCCATGCTTCTTTCGCCAAGTTTGGTGCATCTATGTACTAGTCAATAGCAATTCCCTGAGGGTGGCTAGGAAAAATCTTAGCCACATACATTCATTTGTATGCCCATTAGTAATCCAAATGGTGAAGCATGTTCCGCAGTGTCGTACAGGATCCTCTGATCCATCAATGGTGAACTTTGGAAGCTTTTTCTTTTTTGGATATGGGGTAACCATGGCTCTAGAATGTTTTGTCGAATACGAGTCTCCCCGTTAAGAAGGATTGTGTTGGACATTCCTCTGCTCTCTTAGCATTATCAAACATGTCCCTATGCTCAATCCTTCCTTCAACAAGGATCCATACACTATCTTGCACATCATCAAGTCCCTTTTCATGTTTCTCCCTCCAACTTGTCATTCAGGCTGCCTGAACTATTCGTGTGATTCTCTTGCAGCAACTTCTGACCCAACCTAGTTGGCAAGGTCCACACTTCCTCTAGAAGGGGTTATGGTAATCTCTACCCACTCCTTATCGCGAGTGGCATAGGTTCCACCAATTCCAGGTGAACCCTTTCTTGGTTTCGGCACCAACTCCGGCTATGACTTCTTCTTACACTTTGGCCTTGGCTTTCGCTTCAACTTCTACTTTTGCTCCGTATTTGGCTTGATGGATTTTTAGAATCCACCAATCAAGTAGACCCTTTAACTTCTTGGTCCCCAATCAGCTAACTGTGTTGCCTTCTTCTCCCTCCTTTGTTTGGAGTCCATAGCACGAATTATTCTCATATGCATCAGTTTCATTCTTCTTGAACTCTTTGTGCCATTGTATTATCTTTTGTCATTGTGTTTCGCAGTTATGTTTGGCACACGGATCTTGTAAGATAATGAGGTGCCTCGCGACACTTCTCTTTGAACCGACTTTAACTTGACCTGACATTCTTTAAAGGAACGACACCAAATTGTAGAATGACTACAAAGATATTAGACTACTAATTACAACATACACAGAATAGTAATTGCATAACATACCATAGCAGAGTAGAGTATTCAAACAATAGTAACTTTGTATTCATAAAAGATAAGTCTCGATACAATTCATACAATACAGGGAGGACTTGATGCCAGTGCCCTTTTCTCAATGTACATCAATCTATTTATGTGACAAGAAGACCCAATGGATTGTCAGTTAACACAACCATCAACACTTGAACATACCAATGAGAGTCATTACAAAACTACCTAAGGCCGACAATACAATCAATAACCACATGATACGCAGCTACTAAAAGATGTAAGTACATTGATAACCAAGACAATACGAATATGATTCTACAAATCTTAGACACCATAATCCAAAAATGGGAACCTCTCAGGTGCTCGGTTCTGTGAAAACCCTTCCTCGCACCATGGAGTCTAGATTTTTACTTCCAAGGATGATGCTCCAAAGTGCATTTTTCTCATAATATAATCTCCAAACCGATTTTGCACCCAGGTCTAAGTTCATTCTTCTATTAGTTTTGATTCCAAGCCCACCCCACTCCTTGGGCAGGGTGACCAAGTCCCACTTCACAAGATGTAGCTTTTTACCATCCCCAGTGCCATTCCATAGAAATCGTAATCGATTTTATTTGATGCCTTTTTCCACCTTGACCCGGATTTTAAGGACAAACATCATATAAACAAGCATGGCTTGTAAGCTAGATTTTAGAAGCTGAACTCTCCCTACTAGGGAAAGCCATTTACCTTCCCAACCCTCCAATTTTCTCATCACCTTGTCAACCAGAGATCAGTAGCATTTCTCCCTACAAAGAGAGGAATCCCGGAGTATGAACAAGGTAAATGACCTGGATTTATGTATCACTCTCTACAAATAGTTGTTTGGGCATACCTACTAGTTTTAAAGAAAAATAATTTTGATTTGTACTTATTCATAGCCATCTCATATAAATTAAGTGCTTGCTTCAGCCTCTTGGCTTCTTGGATTGAGGCTTCACCTGCAAAGCCCGTGTCATCCACCAATTGGAGATGAGTGATCCTTGTTGTAATGTTAGATACATCAATACCTTTGACCTTGCCTTGTGCTTTGAGGTGGGTTAACCATCTCCCAAGTGCTTAAGCCACAATTAAGAATAAGTAGGGGGAAAAGGGGATCCCCCTGCCTTGATCAAAAGCCTTATTCATGTCTAACTTGATCAGCATACTGTTTCTGATTTGAAGCAAAGATAGAATTGATAAGTTCATGGGCAATTACAATACCATCAAGAATCTGCCTACCAGCTACAAAGCCGCCTTGCTCCTGAGAGATGATTTTTAGGAGAAATTTCAGCGTGTTTGCTATTGCTTTTGAGATGACCTTATAAATCACATTGCATATAGAAATGGGTCTATAGGAGTCGAAGTAGTTAGCATTATCCTGGTTTGGAATGAGATATGAAGGTGGAATTAAGTTCCTTTACAATAGTTATGTTCATACCAAAATCCTAAACCGTTGTAGTCACATCTTCACCTACAATTTCCCATTGCTCCGGAAAAAACCTGCAGGAAAGCCACTCAACCCAGGAGCTTTGTCACCTTCAAACGAGTGCACTGCAATCCTAACTTCTTCCTCTGAAATTGGCTTTGAGAGAGAGTTATTTGCATCCGAGATCAAAGAAGGGATATTGTCAAAGATCTTACCCTTTGCCTCAAATCTATCACAATGCTCCTTAGTGAGCATTTCTTTTGAGTACCTAGTAACGTCTAACCTTATCTCTTCTTTCTTTGAAATTACCATACCCTTTGGGGTGGTTATTTTTGAGATATTATTAAAGTTTCTTCACATGATTGCAGATCTATGGAAAAAAAGCAATATTTCTATCACCCTCCTTTACCCATTTCACTCTAGATTTTTGTATCCAGTGGATTTCCTCCTGCAGAAGGATGTTGTTCCAATCTTCCATCAGCTTTTCTTCTTCCAGTTTTAAATTTTGGTCTAATCCACCCTCCTAAAGGGCTTCCACCTTAGCCAACTTCTCCTTAATTTCAGATTTTTAATCAGAATTTCTTGAATTCAATCTTGTTCCATTCCTTCAACATCCCTTTTACTATTTTCAGTTTTTGGCCTAAGACATCCATTTTTTATTCCACAATTGAGGTATTCCACCACTCTTTTAAATTGTCCTTCAAATAATCCCCCTTTGTCCACATTAGCTCAAACTTAAAAGTTGTGCTTAGACTAATTGGCCAATGATTTGAACCTACATAAAAGCAAGGTTTATGAGTTCAACAGATGTCCATTTGCATCCAGTCTATTGGTTGAATATTTTGTTGATCAGCGTACTGATAAACAAAATAGGTCTGATCAGCCAAAGTAGGAAGATTAGTCATCCAAATGTGTAGGTTTACCACATCAGGAGACTGATCTCTCCTCTCATCAAGGGGAGGTTCCCTATATATATATATATATATATATATATATATATTAACAGAAAATAATACTCAAGGGTAAGACAAACCATCCATCTCTCTTTCTTCAGAGATGATGTGTGCAAATCAAAGGAAAAACCCAATGGAAATAACAGATAGCACTCCTCTTCTTTCAAAAGTACAATTCAGCAAACCACAAGAATACTCCTGGTAGTAAATATAAAATGTAGCAAAGGACGTAGTAACCAGCAAATCGAGATGCAGCACAAAGTCTCCCCCTGAATTGCTCAAGAGTAAGATACAAAGGACAATGAGGGCACAAAGTCTTCCCAAAGTCCTTTACACAGAAATGAAAAGAAAACACACTGAAAGGCAATTATGGGGGCACAAAGTCTCTCCACAGTTGACTCTTCAAGACACCTTCCTGATTACTGTCACTAATTCTGATTGTTGAATTAAAGGAACAGAGAATATATCAAAGAAAAAGACATATGAACAGTTTCCTCAACAACAAAGATATTACAGCACCAAGTCTGAAAAATCACTTGCTTTCTTATTCCAATAACAAAATATGATCAACAAACTGAGCTCAAAGTCTCAAAAGTGCCTTTCAATTTGGGCTGAGTTTTGTTCTGATTGTCAAAAAGAGATATTTTACAATAACAAGAGAGTCCCTTATATAGCCTCTTCACGAAGAACTTAGGAACAATAACACATCATGTTACATTGAAATCTGTTAAGAAGACAGGCTAGAACTTAGGGGCATTTACCCATTTGATTTATCAATGCAAAGAAACAAGTCATGCTATTGAAAGTTTGCAACTTTCAATGTCCACCTGGCGATCTGATCCTATCTTCATCGTTCCTTCTTTTCTGGTTAATTGAATCGGGTCCTGGATTCAATTTGTTGTTTTGTTCCTTCTTCGCTTTCTGCTGGCCTTGGCCTTGAAGTCTGTGAATGCATTCCGGTCTGTAGATTCAAAGGATCAACGGCTAGTTCGTTGTCTTGAATTTGACGTTTTCGGGCGCGTCACCCCTTAGTTTTTCTTCGGCTTTTCTATTTGGCGTTTTTCCCATATTGAACTTGCCCTTTCGGGCCTTAAGAAATGTCCCGCTTTGGGTCGGGAAGAGCCCCCCGCAAGGGTATCTACCCTTCGAGCAGTCTTTGAATGGCCTTCAGGCTTCTTCGGCGTTGGGGAAGCATTCTTCAAATTGGCAACCGAGAGTCCCCCGCAAGGGCACTTGCCCTTCGGGGTCCTTCGGCGGCCTTTCGCAAATTCCCGTGGGTATTTTCCCCGGGTTTTTCCCTGGGTAAATTCTCGCGGACAATTCCTGCGGACAAAAAGTCCGTGGAAATTGTTTCATTTGCCATATACGTGAATTCCTTCGGGATTTACTCCCGCAACTTCTCAAAATTCTTTCGGACTTTTTGTCTGAAGGAATTGTTCCTTAGACTTGCCTTAGTCTTTTTGAAAACGACCCTTCCAAAGGGTACTTTCATTGACCAAGTGCCCTCCGCAAGGGCACTTGTCCTTCGGGAGGCTCTTTGAACTTTTGCATTTTGAACTGTTCCTTTGAACCAAGCTGTTGAACCACTCTGTTAAACCAAGGCTTTGAACCTCTTCGTTGAACCAAGGCTTTGAACCAAAATGGTTCAAGCCGATGGTTCAAGTCGATGGTTCAATTGAATGAACCAAGTCGATGAACCGCTCCATTGAACTACAAAACGTTGAACCAAGTTTTGGTTCAACGGTTCAAACAAAGCCTTGAAACCACTGACGAACCATTTGATTGAACCAAAGGATGAACCAAATGCATTGAACCTGCTGCTGATGCTTGCCAATGGAGATTTTTGTTTGAACCAAGGTACTGAAACAATCCCGAAAATGACCAAGTGTTAAAAACTAGTTCTTTTGGTTGAACCCGCCTGTAGAAGCCTTTGAACCTGTAGAAATGAACCTATCTGCAAAGTCCGTAGAAACCAAGTCCATAGTTTTCTTTAACCTTGAAAGAGTCCGTAGAAATCAACCTATGAAGCCCGTTGAACTTGACTTGCAGAGTCCGTAGATTTCTCTTCCTGCTGAGTCCGTAGATTCAAGCCTGTAGAGTCCGTAGATTCAAGCCTGCAGAATCCATAGATTTAAGCCTGCAGAGTCCGTAGATTTCTGAGAAGCTTGAAAAATGAGGAATTTGAATGCCCAAGACAAATTTTGAAAAGGGAAGAGAAAATTTTAGTCTGTTGGACCAAAATAGTTCAAATGTTGTACCAAAAATGAGTGATATTTTTGGGGGACAACAGCTGGCTCCAGTTGAGAAACTTTTGTCAATTGCAAAAAGAATTGAAAGGAGTAGAATTCGGAATCTCCAGTGTCTTCATGTGTACCATTGGGTTACGGAGTCATGCTACCAAAAAATGGAAGGCATTAAAAACAGAAACAAACAAAACAAAACAGAATTAAAAACTATACAAATATACATATATATAGATGCAATGATCTGACACTTCAAGAGTTGAAATGTTTCAGATGTTGCCCATTGTGAGGCAGAGAAAAGAGTGTGTCATCTTGATATTTCAGTAGAAAGCTATTTTCACCAATGTGCTGATGAATTATAAATGGGCCTCTCCAAAGGGAGTCAAACTTTTCATGCATCCCCTTTGGTTCTCTCTTTTTGTCTCACAGCAGGGCTTGATCCCCAATCTGGAAATCACAATTTCTGGCCTTCTGGTCAAAGAGTTTCTTTACCAGACTTTGATGAGCAGCAATTCTGTCCACCACCATAGTTCTCTGTTCCTCCAGCTCAGTCAGGCACATGATTCTTTTATCAAGAGAGCTGTCATATGTCTGATCTTCAATTGCCTTCGCCAATTTCAAAGCTGACAATTCTAAGGTGATTGGTATCTCAGCATTGATACCATAAAGAAATTGAAAAGGAGATTTTGTCTGCTCATAGAGCATCAACCAATGCTTTGTGCCATGTCCTTTGATTGTCATCTGCTAGCTTCTTGATGATAGTTACCAAGTTCTTATTGCTGGATTCAGCTTGTCCATTTCCTTGTGAAAAATAATCAGAAGAGTGAGAGAGTGTAATTCCATAATGGAAACAGAATTGTGTAATCTCCTGAGAGGTGAAACAAGCTGCATTATCAGTAACAATTTTGATGGGAACTCCAAACCTGGAAATAATATTCTCTTTGAGAAAGTTGCATACAACTTCTAAAGTAGCATGCTTACTTGGGATTGCTCCTACCCACTTGGTGAAATAGTCAGTTGCTATAAGGACATAATCATGTCCAGCACTTGAAGATGGGTTTATAGTCCCAATAAAATCAAGTCCCCATTGCTGGAAAGGTTCTTCTATGATCACTGGCTTGAGAGGCATAGCAGCTAACTTAGGTCTTCCAACAAATTGTTGACAGAGTTCACATTTTTTCACCCACTTATGTGCATCTTGGAAAAGAGTTGGCCAGTAATACCTGGCTCGCAGAATCTTGTGAGCAGTCACAAGAGCAGAAAAATGTCCTCCACAGGCCACATTGTGAAAAGATTTCAAAAGCTGGCTTTGTTGCTCTTTGTCTACACAGCGAAAGAATACTCCATCTATGCTTTTCTTGTACAAGCCATTGTCCCAAAAGACAAAATTTGCAGCTTTCAACTTGACAGTCCTCTTTTCTTTGTAAGACAAATGAGCAGAACATTCACCATAAGGAAATGAGCGATACTTGAATACCACTCATTGGTAGTGGAGACAAAAAAGACTTTTGGTGTCTCTTCCACTTTAGCGTCTTCACGCTATGCGTCTTCTGGCTTATTGTTAGCAATTAATTGGCACAAGCCTTTACCCTTGACCAGCTTTGTCGGCTTGATGTCTAGATCAAACTCTTGGAGCTTTGCAATCCAATTACCTCTTTTCATGGCAAACTCCTGCTGAGTTAATATAGACTTGACTGTAGTGTCAGGCAGTAGTATGTGAATTCAGAATATAGAAGCGAAAATGTTTGACTGCTTACACCAAGGCATAAGCATGCTTCTCTATATTTGAATATTTCATCTCATGGGTTTTGAGAAAACAACTCATAAAAGAGATAGGAGATTCCATACCTTCCTTGTCCTGTTGAACAAGAATTGCTAAAAGAGTGTGTTCAGACGCATAGCTGTATATGATGAAATATTTGTTGTAATCTGGGCAAACTAAGGTAGGAACGTGAGCAATGGCGGTTTTGATATCCTGAAATGTTGTTTTGCCTTCTTTAGTCCAGCTGAAGATGGTCTTCCCTTTCATCATGTTCACAATGTGTCTAGTTTTCTCAGCAAATTCGGGGATGAATCTCCGTAAGAAATTCACCTTTCTGAAGAAAGAATGAACAGCGTTCTTACTTGTAGGCAAATTAAGTTCTTAAATAGACTTGACTCTGTCTGAGTCAATCTTTATGCCTTCTTTGGACATAATGTGTCCAAGGAGTTTCCCTTCTGTTACTCCAAAAACAGACTTTTTAGGATTTAAGAAAATACCATTCTGGCGACAGGGCGTACATAATCAGATTGACGCTTTGAAAAAACAGTTAAGTCATCAAAATATACCACTATGAATTTACCAATCTCATCTTTGAAAGCCAGATCTATTGCACTCTGAAAAAGTAGCACCAACATTTATCAAGCCAAAAGACATTCTTTTATATGCAAATGTACCCCAAGGTGTGGTGAATGCAGTCTTGTGTTGGTCTGCTTCACCAACTTCAACTTGATTATAATCTGAGAAGCCATCCAGCATTGATAACATCTCTGCACTTGTCACTGTTTGAAGCACTTGATCCATGATTGGCAAAGGATAATTATCTTTCAAAGATGCTTGATTCAGATTTCTGAAATCTACACAAATGCGAATTTCGCCATTCTTCTTCCTTACAGGCACTATATTTGCAATCCATGTGGAATGATGGATTGGGAAGATGATTCTAGCATTTAACATTTTTTGTATTTCAGATAGAATAGTACCTAATATTTTCGGATTATACTGTCTGGATTTTTGTTTGTAGGGCATTGAGTCAGCCTTGAGAGGAATGTCATGGCGGATTTCATCAGGTCTTCATAAGAATATGCTAAGACATCCATGTATTGACAGAATAAAGAGGTGAACTTGAATCTTTCTTCAGGGGTGCAGCGCTTACCAATATTGACCATCTTGGGATTTTCTTCAGTAGTCAGATTCACTTGATTGAATCCCTGAGAGAAACTCGAGTCTGTTTGTTGTTGTTTGATGAATCTATCATGCTTGTCAAACAGCTTTTCAAGAGAAACCAAGCCTTTGGGAATTTTTTTTTTTTTCAGTTGTAAAAATTCTTCATTAATATCTGAACTGAATTCAGAGACAGATTCATTCTTCTGAGATTCACTGCCTTCAAAATGTAGTTCAAAATTGTCTTTTCGTTCTAAAAAGGCAATGATTTGATGATCACCATTGAATACTTGCCAATGATCAGCATTGCCAAGTATAGACCAGCTCAATAGTATACCTGTCTTCTTTGAAATCTGAATGAGGAACTAAGAGAGTTCCTGAAACAGCAAGTGCATCAGCTCTGTCATTAGACTCTCTGGGTATAGCAGAAATGTTGAAAGCATCAAAGCTTTCAATTTGGTCTCAAACCAAGTTACGGTAGTGGCGTAATCTTTCATTCTTGGTTTGGTATAAGTTTCTCACTTGACAAACCACTAATTCAGCATCCCCTTTGGCATGAAGAAACTTGATGCCTTTGTCTTGAGCAACCTTCATGCCAAGCAACAAAGATCCGTATTCAGCTGTATTGTTAGTGTTGCTAAATTGTAGTTTGTAAGATGAAGGAAACATATCTCCTTGAGGAGATATCAAAACAATCCCAGCGCCTGAACCGGTAGAGGAACAACTACCATCAAATTCCAAAGTCCATATCTCATCTGATACTGATTTTTCTTTAGAGTTTCTTTCATCAGACATGGAGGATCCTTCTTGGTCTATACTGCAGCCTACTAGTTTTTCTATTGTTCTTGTTGAACTGATTTCTGAGTCGACCCTTTCAAGAATTATATCAGATGTTTCATGCACTTCATCTGTAGATAGAAAATAGTTTCCCATACCTGCGGATTCAAAAAGAATTTGAGCTTCAGGGGCTGATGTATGGGTGACCACATACTTTGCTTCCTTTTCAGGGAGCAACCTCTTCATTACGCCTTGGACAAGGATCCTTGCCTCAGACAGATCCATGCTTAGTTCTCCTCCCACATCCTTGCAGAAATTTCATCCAAGCAAAATGCCATAGGATGCTAGGACGTTAGCTACGAAAACAGTCATCTTGATTCTCTTGTCTGGAAACGCTGCAAATGCAAATTGGGCATCTTTGATTTGCCCCAACAATGGTACTTGCTTGTTCTCCATGAAGAAACATCTCCCAAATGTCTTGGTCAGTGTGAGACCAAGAGACTCAGCTACTTTAACTAGCATGACATTATCAGATGCTCCTTGGTCTATAATACAGTTACTCAGCTTGTGGCCATTAATTAACAGGAAAACATAGAAAGGTTCTATTTTTTCAAAAACAGCTGGGGGAGTAATGACCAGATTATTTGGAATAGGCGTGTTCTTTGGAGGATTAGGAATTACCTTTTTAGCCTTTTGTCCTGCAGGGACGGTTTGGTTCTTGACATATTGGACCAGCTTATTCAATTGATCAAGATTGGACTACAAATATTCGAACTCAGACATTTGTATTTTTGTCTTTTTGACATGATCGATTATGTCAAATGGCTGAATTGAGCTAGGTACAGAGGAAGGTATTTCAATCTTTTGAGTTTTAGGAGGGATGGGAGGAGGGCTGGTTTGCGAAATGGGAGTAGAAGGTGAAGCTGAAATGGACGTATTTGCCTTTTGGGTGATCACCGGATCCTTTGACTGAAAAGGCAGAGTGGTTCCACGCTTAGCAATCGTGACTGTTGGCTACGGTTGCTCTTCTGTCTTCCCTTTATCAGCTTGTTGGACTGATTGGTTCTTGGACCTGGTAAACACTACATATGATCCATCAAAAGCTTCTCCTTTGCTTTCGGGTTCATCCTGATAGTTCAAGAAGCCAATGTGGGTGTCGCCAGCTGATTCTTCTTGATTGTCTTCAAGAAGATCAGCATCATTTTCTTGATTCAATTCAGGCTGAAAAGAGAACTCTAATTCTGCTTCAAGATATCCCATTGTTGAATTAGTTGGAGGAGCTTCCAGGGCAAGTTTTCCTTGTGGGTGAGGAAGGCGATTCTATTGCCCTTGATTTCTGGCAGCATTGCCCTGATATGACTGATTTGAGAATGTCCTTCTGTATGAAGGAGCAAAAGACATTCCTTGAGCCACTTGCTTTTTGAGAGCAAGCAACTCATTTGCCAATTTCTGCACCATTGGATCTGTAGTGTTTGTAGATGAATATTCAGAAGATGATGAAGCTCTATTTCTATTTGGGTCTCTTCTTATTTTTCCTACTAAGATGAGATCATCTTCTACCTCAGTAGCCAAACGTTGAGCTGCAGCAAGATCTATTTGATCAGCACGTCTCAAGAGAAAACTTACTTCAGGTAACTGAGAATTAATGAAAAAGCATTTGAGATTCTCAACTGTAAGTCGAGAAATTACAGGAATTCTGTTTTTCAATTTGTCAAATTTGGCTATGAAGTCTCTCATAGGCTCATAAGGCTCTTTTTTCATCTGTGTAAGTTGAGCCAGAAGTGCATGTGCATTTTCTGCAGGTTTGAATCTGGCTTCAAACTTATCTTTGAGAGTATTCCAATCAATCACTGACCAAGTCTGTAGATGATAAAACCAATCTGCAGCAGTACCTTGTAGTGTTTTCACAAAAAGCCTGACTGCAACATCTTCAAATTCTACTCCGATTACTCCACAAGCTATGCTAAAGGCTGCAATGTGTTCATCAAGATGAACTTTCCCATCACCATAGAATTTGAAAAAATTCTTCCTTGAACTGCGTGGAAGCTTATGTAGAGCTGGAGTAAGATTGAGAGGACCAAAAGCATTACCCCAGGGGCCTTGAACTGCCATTGTAGGATTATGAAGAGAAGGGATAACAAATCTCAGAGGGGTAATTATTGGCAAAGCTTTATCAACAGCAAAAGTAGATACTTCGTCTGGTAATGGAGATCTGACTTTAGTGGGTGGAAAGCTCTTGATTCATTGGAGACGAGATGGTGAAAAAAACAGATCAAAATCACTTTGTTGTACCAACTCGAACACAGGGTCAACGATACCTTTAGCACTTTGGCTTCGTGTATACCTTGAATCTGCCAGATTGTGAAACAAAAATGGAAAAGAATGGACTTTGATTCAGTTTGAAACTTGAAGCTTTAAATTGTACGTTCTTTTCCGGTTGGTGTGGAGGTGAATGGATAGATTACAAATGGATAATGGATTGTATCCCCAGCGGAGTCGTCAAAAACTATTGGTTGAATATTTTGTTGATCAGCGTACTGATAAACAAAATAGGTCTGATCAGCCAAAGTAGGAAGATTAGTCGTCCAAATGTGTAGGTTTACCACATCAGAAGGAGACTGATCTCTCCTCTCATCAAGGGGAGGTTCCCTGTAGGTATCCTATATATATATATATATATATAGTAATAGAAAATAATACTCAAGGGTAAGACAAACCATCCATCTGTCTTTCTTCAAAGATGATGTGTGCAAATCAAAGGAAAAACTCAATGAAAATAACAGACAGCACTCCTCTTCTTTCAGAAGTACTATTCAGCAAACCACAAGAATACTCCTGGTAGTAAATGTAAAATGTAGCAAAGGACGTAGTAACCAGCAAATCGAGATGCAGCACAAAGTCTCCACCTAAATTGCTCAAGAGTAAGATACGAAGGACAATGAGGGCACAAAGTCTTCCCAAAGTCCTTTACACAGAAATGAAAAGAAAACACACTGAAAGGCAATTATGGGGGCACAAAGTCTCTCCACAATTGACTCTTCAGGACACCTTCCTGATTACTGTCACTAATTCTGCTTGTTGAATTAAAGGAACAGAGAATATATCAAAGAAAAAGACATAAAAACAGTTTCCTCAACAACAAAGATATTACAGCACAAAGTCTGAAAAATCACTTGCTTTCTTATTCCAATAACAAAATATGATCAACAAACTGAGCTCAAAGTCTTAGAAGTGCCTTTCAATTTGGGCAGAGTTTTGTTCTGATTGTCAAAAAGAGATATTTTACAATAACAAGAGTCCCTTATATAGCCTCTTCAAGAAGAACTTGGGAACAGTAACACATCATGTTGCATTGAAATCTGTTAAGAAGACAGGCTGAAACTTAGGGGTGTTTACCCATTTGATTTTATCAATGCAAAGAAACAAGTCATGCTATTGAAAGTTTGCAACTTTCAATGTCCACCTGGCGATCTGATCCTATCTTCATCGTTCCTTCATTTCTGGGTAATTGAATCGGGTCCTGGATTCAATTTGTTGTTCTGTTCCTTCTTCGCTTTTTGCTGGCCTTGGCCTTTAAGTCTGTGAATGCATTCGGGTCTGTAGATTCAAAGGATCAACGACTAGTTCTTTGTCTTGAATTTGACGTTTTCGGGCGCGTCGCCCCTTAGTCTTTCTTCGGCTTTTCTGTTTGGCGTTTTTCCCAGATTGAACCTGCCCTTTTGGGCCTTAAGAAATGTCTCGCTTTGGGTCGGGAAGATCCCCCCGCAAGGGTATCTACCCTTCAGGCGGTCTTTGAATGGCCTTCGGGCTTCTTCGGCTTCGGGGAAGCATTCTTCAAATTGGCAGCCGAGAGTCCCCCGCAAGGGCACCTGCCCTTCAGGGTCCTTCGGTGGCCTTTCGCAAATTCCCGCGGACAATTCCTGCGAACAAATTGTCCGCGAAAATTTCCCGCGGACATATTGTTCCGTTTGCCATATACGTGAATTCCTTCGGGATTTACTCCCGCGACTTCTCAGAATTCTTTCGGACTTTTTGTCCGAATGAATTGTACCTTAGACTTGCCTTAGTCTTTTTGAAAACGACCCTTCCAAAGGGTACTTTTGTTGACCAAGTGCCCTCCGCAAGGGCACTTGTCCTTCAGGAGGCTCTTTGAACTTTTGCATTTTGAAATGTTCCTTTGAACCAAGCTATTGAACCACTCTGTTGAACCAAGGCTTTGAACCTCTTCGTTGAACCAAGGCGATGAACCAAAATGGTTCAAGCCGATGAACCAAAATGGTTCAAGCTGATGGTTCAAGTTGATGGTTCAATTGAATGAACCAAGTCGATGAACCGCTCCATTGAACTACAAGACGTTGAACCAACCGTTGAACCAAGTTTTGGTTCAACGGTTCAAACAAAGCCTTGAAACAACTGACGAACCATTTGATTGAACCAAAGGATGAACCAAATGCATTGAACCTACTGCTGATGCTTGCCGATGGAGATTTTTGTTTGAACCAAGGTACTGAAACAATTCCGAAAATGACCAAGTGTTAAAAACTAGTTCTTTTGGTTGAACCCGCCTGCAGAAGCCTTTGAACCTGTAGAAATGAACCTGCCTGCAGAGTCCGTAGAAACCAACTCCGTAGTCTTCTTTAACCTTGAAAGTGTCCGTAGAAATCAACCTATGAAGCCCGTTGAACTTGGCCTGCAGATTCCGTAGATTTCTCTTCCTGCTGAGTCCGTAGATTCAAGCCTGTAGAGTCCGTAGATTCAAGCCTGCAAAGTACGTAAATTTAAGCCTGCATAGTCCGTAGATTTCTGAGAAGCTTGAAAAATAAGGAATTTGAATGCCCAAGACAAATTTTGAAAAGGGAAGAGACAATTTTAGTCTGTAGGACCAAAATAGTTCAAATGTTGTCCCAAAAACGAGTGATATTTTTGGGGGACAACACAGTCCATGCTTAGAAGGAATCTATCTAACCTTTTTGCCACAAAATTCTGCCCTAGCCTCTTGTTTGTCCAAGTGAACAAACCAAATTTGGGATTGAGGTGAAATAATGAGAGATTTTCAATGAACTAAGCAAAGTTCGAAGAGGATTGTAAAAACCCACTAGAACCACCTAATTTTTCCATAGAAGTGATTGCATTAAAATCGCCTTCAAGAATCCACTTATCATCTGGAGAAGAGTGCCTTAACCTCTGCAAAGACTGTCAACAAAGGTTCCTTTCCTATTGGGAGTTTGGGCCATAAGTGTCGATGCACATGAAGGACTCGTCCAGATTGATTTCATCAAATATGACCGCTTAGCATGAGATTGAAAGAGAGTTCTGGACTGTGGCTAACCCCCCTGAAGATCTAACTGCATTAGTGGCAACCAAATTTATATTTCTCCAAATAACTCTCGTCGTTTCACTATGGAGAGTTTGCTCCATTTTAGTTTCCTGAAGCAAAAGAATGTCCGGTTTTTTATCCAAGGTAAGTTGTTTTAGCATCCTATGCTTGCGTGGGGCATTCAATGCCCACATATTCCAAGAGATAACTAACATGAGGAGGACTTCAGCCTACTACTACAGGTGAAGGGTTTACCCCCCAAGGAGCAAGAGCCTATTTTTTCCTCTCCTTTTAGGGATCTCGAGGCATTTTCCTTTATATTTTCTCTCACTATCTTCTTCCACCATGTTGACCGCGCCTACCCTCCCTTGTTTGCTTTCTTTTTCTCCTTTGTTTTTGCTAACGTTTCTGAAATTTGCATCTGGCTACCTTTAACAATATTAATTTGAGCTTTTATGTTTCTTGAATTTGACTGAGGTGGTCTTCTAGGCTTTTTCTTCCCTTGTTGCGCCAATTTAAGAATCAGTTTTCTCATCAAAATATTATTAATTCCTAACTAGCTTAAAACCTCCTACCACTAGGAGTGAGACAAGTCTTCCAGCCCTAAAAATTCCTTGTTGAGTTCCTCTTCGTCTTCCATTACTTCCTCAACGATCGAGCTATTTTGCATTATTTTTGGGCATTCTGAAATCTCCCACCCCCCGGAGTCATGAGAATGGTCTTGAATGATAGGTTGATTTTGTGAGATGGCCCTAACATCTCAGATGGCCCTTCCTCCTCTGTAATGTTCCCTTTTAGGGCTGAATATGCACGAACAGAAATCTCCAAAATCCCAATTAGTTCCAAACTGAAAATCCACATAAAAATATGCCAAAATCTGAATTTATAGCCCTAGGAACAAATCATCCCAGTTGGCCTTGGCGCTAGGGTTGGGGGACTAAAATCAATACTTTTTCATTAAAAATTACTAAACAAATTCCCAAATAAAATTCAGAAAATTGCAACTATTCTCCCAATCTGAATGTGTCAAAGTACTTATTTTTCAGCTCGAAAATAATTAATTTTTACGAGATTTTCTAAAAACTGAAAAATTGCATAACTCCTTCAAAACTGAATGTATTGAGCCAAATAAATACCCAAAATGATCATAAAAATATGACAGGTCAGATTACATAAATTTCAGATTTTTTTTTAGCAAGATAAACCCTCAAAAAACACAGAAGTCACCCAAGAAGGGTGACGCCACCCTTTGGGGGTGTGACATCACACCCTAGGGAGGTTCGCCACACTTGGAGATGATCTGAAAGTGCCTCAAACTGATCAAAACCCTTCAGATCTGATATATGCTCAATCTTGCCCGAAAATGATGACCTAAAATGCAGAAAACTGAAAAATACTTGACCAAATCAGCAACCAACAAATAGCAGAATGTCTTCAATGTGATTTCTGGATGAAATTACTCTTCAATCAGCAACAACCTTGGGCATTCACATCCCAATCCTTCTTCAAGCATGAAGATTCAATATATAAATTCAGCATGTTTAAAATAGAAGCCCTCATATCCATATATAGTCTCCAAAGTGAGACAACCCACTCTTAGAGGCAAAATACTTTTTCTTAAATCACTTAACCACTTTTCAAAATATCTTTTCTTCTTTTATTTTTTCTCCTAGCCGACATTTACTCTTTTTCTCACTTATAATATTAAATTAATTGTCAAAATAGATTTAGTAATTAAAATTACTTTAAGGCAATAATTTAATAAATAATTAATTAATATATCAAATTTACAAGAGTGATTAAATCACTTTTGGGCAAACAATTAATTAAAATACCTTCTCCCAATATTATTTGAACTCTTAAGTGCAATAGTGGTTAAAACCACTTTTATTAAATGCTTTAGTGGTAAAAAACACTATTTAATAATATTCTATTAACTAACTAAAATTGTTTTATATGGTCAAATGATTAAAATCACTATTCGGGCAATCTTAATCAATTAATAAAATAAAATCCCCAAAAGTTATCCCTTAGTCTACGGGGAAAAGTAGACTAAAGGTCTTAAATACCAGTTTACTTGTGAACCCGAAATGGGGGCATTACATCCTCAGTCACGAGAACGATCTTGAATGCTAGGTTAATTTTTTGAGATAGCCCTTTACCAAATATATTGTTTCCTCTTCAAATGGCCCTTCCTCCTCATTTTCCATATTTAGGGAATGAAAATTTCTTCCTAGTTTCCACTGCCATTGGTTTCCAGACTTTCGCATTCTTCTGCTAGATTTTCTTTATGGAAACTCAAACCTTGCACTCTACTCAAGAGATTTTGTCATCTTAGAGCACTCCCTTACAAAGTGACCGTGCTCATGACAAATTCTACATCTAAAAGGGATGTTTTCATAATCTAACTCCTATACCTATTCTCTAGACTCATAATGAAAATTGACACTTTGGTTGAGGTTTAGAAAGATCAATCTTAACATAAATTCTAACATAAACTACCAATAACCTGACTTCTATATATTTAGTCATACAAATGCATTCCCTACCTATTCAAAAGTTCCTTCCATAACTCAGTTGACGGACCATACAATCTTGTCCATAGAGGGGCATGGTAAGAGCTTCCATTTTTGGGTCAAAACCCTCCTCCCAAGACCTTGTATATAGACATGCTCTTCCCAAAAACCAAGGGCCATTTCTAAAAGCCTCATCTCTGTTTTTTGTTGAGTCAAAAGAAACTTGAAAGAAGCCAGAGGGGAGAAGTTTTTCCAGGTTAGTCGCTCGGATTCCTCAATTTTTATTCAGCATTTTCACAAATCCACCGCGATGGGCTAGAATCCCATAAATTTAAAGATTACAGTAGATTCTTTGAATTTCTTACTTGCTGGTTCAATTTCTTTATCCAGGAACTTGATGATTAAAATCTCCACTACTACTGGTATGATTTGTGAATCTGCTTTCTTCGAGGCATTTACACAAAAAAACTTCATCCAGGGCTTTTTACCCTCGATCTTGCCTTCTAACCGCTCAAGTTTCTCTCCATCCTCCTTTGACTCTCTCCCGCATCCCTCTCTACTCTCGCACTCCTCTCCACTGCTCATTTTTGCACCCCCTTCAGTTTCACCTTTTCTTTGTTTATCATGTCTATAATTCTTTTCAAGTCTCCATCAATGTTGAGTTGGGCCAGTCCAAATCTTTTTGCCATTTGAAGGCCCTTTTTCAATGCTTACAATTTTCCCTGTTTATTTGTTTGATGCCCTATGTACTCGGTACATGAACTGTTGAGCTGACCAAAAGTTTTCCTTATTATCCCTCCTATTCCTGTGATTCCTAGATTTTTTAGCACTGCCCGTCGAAATTGAGTTTAAACCAATTTACCTCTAGTGAAATCCATTATGCTTTTGGATGTATCGTGAGCCAATTATGCTTATAATGATATGGAATATGTCATTTCCCTGATCTTTGGAGATCCTAGGTGTTAGTGGATCGGTAAGTTGTATGGGATTTTCTTTTTTCATCATTGTCAACATTGAAATTTTGATTTGACTTTGTAAGACTCTTTCCAGTTCTTCAAGGCTTCGAGGCATGTTCACAAATATTCTTTCATTCCTTTCTTCCATATATTACAAATAATAAATCCCCGGCATCTTATGCATGAGTTAGGCTAAGTTGCTAGGAAAAGGAAATGAAAACTGATCCAAAACATGGAAATGTCGATTTTCCAAGAACCCTTGGTAATGAAACGACACAGAAATGTTTGTACAATATATTATAAAAAAAAATATATATTTATACAAAAATAGCATAATACTCATTTTCTGTACATAAAAGATAAAACATTTAAAAAATATAGTACTAGTGAAATTTCAGAATATTTTAACATAATTAAAATTAAGTTTTTTCATGTTAGTTTAGTTAGTTTTAGGGTCTTTTTATTTTGAAACATTTTTTTAATTTTTTTAGGTACTAGAAACGTCCCGGAAACACCTTGGAAACGCACAAGTACTTGCTGGAAACAGCACCAAAATGGCATGACTGTTTTCGCAAGTATCCAAGTTGTTTCCAAGGTATTTTGGTTCGCCATTTCACACCAAAAATGGATCCCCTCGGAAATGCCCCTTGTTGTTTTCCTGCATCTTAGGTTTTAGGAAATCCATGTTTGATGTGAGGATTTCCCATGAGTGAAGCATACTGACAATTGTTTTTCCACTGGTTTTCGGGTAGTGGAATTAGTTTCCCAGTATATTGTCACGTAAAGGGGCATTTAAGAAATAAGTGGTCCACATTTTCTTGATTTCTTTTGCAATTGAGGCACATGTTTGGGCCTTTCAGACCTTTTTGTAATGTCCCCATTTCCACATCATGATTAAACAGGTATTGAAGGCCTTTAGTCTATTTCCCCATAAACTAAAGGAGCCCTTTTGAAGGATTATATTTTATTAGTTATTTATTAATTGTCAAAATAGTGATTTTTATCATAAAACAATTATTATTTGATTAATAGAATATTTAAAAAATGGTTTTTACCACTAAAATGCTTAAATGAATTAATTATTAATTTATTTGTCTTAAAGTAATTTTAATTACTATTTTAAAATTAAGGCAACTAATTATTATTTTATTCAAAAAGGAGATATCGGCATGGGAGCTAAAGCAAGGAAAAAGAAAGGTGTTTTATCTTCCCAAAGTGGTTCACCCTCTTTAGAAATTATAAATACATGGCGAAGGTTACAATGGAGGATATGCTGAATTTGATATTTTTGTTCTCCATGCTTGAAGAAGACTATTGGGATGCATGCCCAATAGAGGTTCGCTACCATTGGTGATTGATCAATCTAAAATGTGTCTTTTAACACTACCTTTGTGAAAGGAGATCTTGTTTATACCCTAAGGAGTGAGGCAAATTGCTTTGGAGGGCTTGTGTGCATGTTTTTGAGGGTTTCGTGGTATTTTCCTTGCATCTTGAATTTATTAATTTATTGTGCTAATTTTGCAAGTGGAGTGAACCAATTAAAGATTTTGGAGCTAGGGTTTGATGGCTTAAATTGGACAAAAATTCACAAATTAATTAATCTGATTTTATTTGATATTTTTTCTGATTATCCTTGTGAAGTTTTAGACGATTTGAGAAGGGTTTGGAAGGAGAAAAATTAAATAATAATTTGCAGAATTATTATTTAATTATCTAATAGGTTTTCAAAGGATTTTCCACTTGTGGAAGGCAAAAATATTTTTTATATTTTTTTGCTATTTTTCCAGGGACTCTAGAAGTGAAGCGATTGACCTAGAAGGGCAAATTTGGCATTTTTCATGCTCAAACAAATCGCTGGAATTTTCTTGGTATTTATCAGAGGATCGCAGCTATTTTTGGCAAGGATTTAAAGAGGAATTTCACTCCGAACAGCAGCTGTAATTTTGAGCTTCAGAAAAAAGGGTAAAAAAGGTACTTATTTGTGCAAATTTAATATCGAATTTTTTCTGCACATTTTTAGTTATTTCAGAGCAAGTTGTTGGCTGAATTTTATCCACAAAACCCTCTCTTTTTCGTGCCTAGGGTTTTTTGGGTTAATTAAGGGTTTTGAAAATTTATTTTGCAACCTGGAGTTTGCTAATTGCATTTACAGATTTAAGGATTTTGGGGTAAACCCTTTTTGCCCTAATTCATCTCATTTGGGGACATTACAATGGTATCAAAGCACTGATTCTGTCCACCTATGAGGTTTGATTGCAAGCAAATAAAAAGATTTGGTGTTATCATCGAAGATATAGAGAAAGAAAGGCTTTACAATGCAGGTAGAAGGCTAGGAGACCTATGTCAACTAATGGAGGATGTAATCAGCACCTTGGAAGAAATAGAAAAGAGGTTATCCAAAGTAAATTAATCACAATATGAGTCCATGAAGTGGGCAGTATAGCCCTCAATGACTTACTTGGTTCAACATGAATTATTGAAAAGATACAGATGAGGTAAGGCTCTTCGTTACTAGTTGTATTAATGAGGTTTTAAGACTAACAGTTCCCAAAGTTCCCTACAGTGATAAAATCATGAGGGAAATATTTTCGTTGATGGTGGAAAGTTTCCAAGGTCTCAAAGAGGACAAAGGACACTCTTTGGCTAGAAGGGTCAACATCCTGGAAACTATGGCTTCAACCAGGTCATGTATTTTAATGTTAGATAATAAGTGTGATGAACTTAATGTTAAAATGTTTCAACATTTCTTTGCAATTGCTTGTAAGAATCCTACCAAAAATGTTGTAACTTCTATGCAGAAAATCTTGACTGTGACACTCAAGTAGAGTGATGATCTTTCCAATCCATTATTATATATCTTGTTGACAGGATTGGGGCTAGAAAAGAAAAAAAATTCAATTGCACATATGATGTTTGAAAATGTTGTAATTGATTGCGAGGAAAAATTGATGCCTTATTTGATAGTGGAGCATGTAGAGGAAGAGAAGTTTGAACTACATGGAGAGTTGGAAGGAAAGAATGAAGGGACAACCCTTCATGAGGGTTCCTATGAGGGAGCCAAAGAAAAAAAAATCAGATTTGAAAGAGGAAGATGAGCTACAAAAAGATGACACTTTGGGCCAGCCTACAGTGGGAGATCGTAAGGATAAAAAATCTGAGTTTTTGGATCAGTAAAGAGGGCTGTAAATGATGGATGAAAATAAGGAAATGCTAGGTGCTTTGGGGCAGCCAAGTACCCCAACCTTTGGTATTCAGAAAGTTGATTTTAAAGAAGCCAAAGAAACCAAGGAGCACGAAATAAAAGAAGTGCAAGGTAAGGATCTTTTATTGATAAGAGATGTCTATTTATTTTCTAATGATTGTATACATGACAGTGAAGTCACTGAAGGTCATAAAATGATGGTTATGGTTTGCAAATTGAGGCATAAAGATTCTTTGATTCAAATTTGTTGGCAATTTTGGTTGATGTCTGTAATATTGTCATTGATGTCAAAGGTAGCTTGTGCTATTAGACATTAATGTCAAAAGTTGAATTGCACAGACTTACAGTGCAAATCGGATTTATGAAGAGCTTCTACTTATAAAATAAGTAAAACAGTCTTGAAAACCCGAATGGGTCTTGTAGTGCAAATCGGGATTCCAGAACAACTTTACTTCTCTCAACTTTATAAGTTAAGTTGTCTCGAGAACCCAAATGGGCCTAGCAGTGTTAATAGGGTTTATGCAATGACTTTAATTGTCTCATTTTTATAAGTCAAGTTGTCTCAAGAACCCGAAAGGGTCTAGAAGAGTTGATCGGGGTTTCAGAAGCACTTTACTTCTTTCATGTTTATAAGATAAGCAATGTGGAAAACCTGAATGGGTCAAGGAAGAGGTGATCGGGATTTCGGAGTGACTTTGCTTCTCTCATGTTTATGAGTTAAGCAATGGGAAAAACCCGAATGGGTCTAGGTGAGTTGATCAGAGTTTTGCAACAACTTAGTTCATTTTAATAAGTTAAGCAAAGTTGAAAACCCGAATGGGCCTGGAAGAGTTGATCGGGTTTCTAAGATGACTTTACTTCTTCCAAGTCTATAAGTCATGTTGAATGAAGAACCCAAAATGGTCTTGAAGAATTCTTTCGAAACAATTAGCAAAGACAATTCTTTCAGAAATATTGGCAAGGACAAATCTTTCGGACAAAAAGCCCACGGAGATTGTTCCAAAGGGCATGTAGACCCCTGCAAAAACGCCGAAGGGTAAGTGGACCGTTCAGAAAAGCCGAAGGGTGCATTCAAGAAAGTCCGAAGGGTATATGGACCCTTTCAGAAAAGCCGAAGGGTAGTCCGTAGAAAGTCCGAAGGGCAAGTGGACCGTTCAAAAAAGTCGAAGGGCACTTCTCAAGAAGTCTGAAGGGCAAGTGGACCGCTCAAAAAAGCCGAAGGGGAGTCCGCAGAAAGTCCGAAGGGCAAGTGGCCCGTTCAAAAAAGCCAAAGGGCATGAGGACGTTTCCTAGGATTCCAAAGGACAATTTGTCGGGAAAATTGTCCCGAAAAATTAAGTCAGGAATATAGCCCAAAGAGAAAAGTCCCGAAGAAAATAACCCGGACAAAAAGTCTACGAAAATTGTCCCGTAGGGAACATATTAAAGTTCAAGCAAGTCTGAAGAGATCAATGAAGGGGAAGCATCTCAAAGATGCCGAAAGAAGCGAGATGAAATCAACATGTCAAAGGTTGATGATCTAGTCAACATAAAGAGCAAGCATCTTTGATGATCCAACGACACTCGCAAATCAGGATTAAGATCCAACGGAGCGAGTGTATCCAAAGCCTTAAAGGTGCTCAAAGGTTAATGCACAGTGGCAAAGTTAAAGATCGAGCATATTTGAATAAATCGAAATGAGCAAAAGCGATCTTGATATATAGAAAGTAGCGAGATGCAAAGAGGAGCTCGATGGTTAGACTTGACGCAGAGAAAGAAATCAAAGGTCCACATTTAATATATTCTCAACGGACAATTGAAAGCACAGAGAAAACCTGTAAATGATTGCACAGAGCTCAAGATTGATCGATCCAACCGATCAATCATCGATTAAAGAGGTGCATTTAAGAGGTAAATCCAGCAGCTGCCAAACATAGTAAAGAGCCCAGAACATTACGGCGTGATGCATGAACCAAGACACGAAAAGGAAATGACGCAGTTATGACCAGAATCCTGCAGTTGTCAAAGATAGAAACGAGAATAGACAATTGTTGTATGATGCAAGAACCAAGACGCAGAAAAATGCAAAAGTCAAATACGCATTAAAGGAGAATCTAGAACTGAAGTTGGTTAAGTGCAAATAGAATGTGAATGCAATAAGTGTGTCGAGAAACCCTAATGAATCCTTGTATAAACACGACTCTTAACACATCAAAAAGGTGCTGCTGCTATTGCGTTTTCAAATAAGAAAAAGGGCTATCGATAAAAGGAAATATGCAGACAAAGTGAAACGTAGAGAAGAAGAAAGGGGAATGAAGTGTATCTGAACGAAGCATAACCAGATGTATGCAGATACAAAGTGAAAGACATATGCAGACAAAGATTAAGCAAGCAAGAAGATAGAGCACACAAATAATGAGAAGAAGGTGCGCAGTTACAGATTAGACTTGTAACAAAGAACATTGAACTGGATTCACTTGTGAATCTATCTTGTACATTACAGTTGTAACTCCATAATTCAGGTAGGTTGGTGCCTATATACAAACTGGGTTGGAGCTCAATAAGTAGATTGGTGTCTCCTAAAGATTGGTGTCCTTGAATGTAATCAGTGAGGTTTGCCAGTAAGGCATTTTATTGTGAGGCTGGATTAGAACAGTAGATTCTAGTAGCTGATTCTCACCATGGTTTTTCCCTTTGGATTTTCCACGTAAAAATCTAATGTTATGTGCTTGTGTGTGTGTGTGACTTCTGCATTTGTTCTTTGATTTGCACATGAATTTACATCCTCTGTAAAAGGTTTTAAACGGATTAGTTTTAGCTCATCTAATAATTCACCCCCCTCTCAGTAGATAGTTGTGTTCAACAAAGTTCACAATTATTGGCACCAAGAGGTATGGGATCCTGGTAATTTTTTGAGTTTTACAAAGGTTCTCAATTATGATTTTAAATTCTTTATGACTAATTCCATGGGAATGAAGAAAGAATCAAAAAAATATTGGCAACATTTTAGGCTTTGGAACCCCATAGAGAGAAGCACAATTGATACAGGGCAGCCAAATAAGAGGTCAAAAGTTGTTGAAAGGTATGGAAACTTTACTCCCAAAAATTTTGAGTTGAGCAACCTGTGGCAACCATCAATCAGGGATAAGAAATCTGATTTTGGGAGCATTCTAACACTTGTGACAAGGGAAAATGTTGTTAGGTGTAATTCTGATTTGGTACAATCAGAAAACTTAGTTTCTACATCTCTATTACAGCTCTTTCACACAGGCAATAGGTCTGATTTTGTTATGTACTTTCCCCTATCCATAAATTCTGAAAATATCAATGACCAGGGTCACGATTTGCATAGAAAAAAGGGGAAGTATAAGGACACGAAACAACAGTGTATAAAAAGGGATAAAATTCGGTATTGGTAGGGTTTGTTTGACAATGCATACACGTGTGAGAAAGCTAGCAAAAGGCAGCCAAGAGAAGGACATACACCTTACATACAGAGATCCCTACCAATGGGTTTAGATGATTATGTTATGCACCTGCAAGGTATATTTTCCAATTTGGTTAAGCTTGTTTTCTTTTTACAAATGGAAGGACTATATTTTCAAAATGAAGAAGGATTGATATGGTATAAAGAAAGTCCTAACACACCTTGGAATGCACAGTATGGGAGCACACATCCTCTAGTACTTTTCCATGAGATGAATTTAATTATGTGCAGCCTTGCTAAGCGTATTAATTTGGTTCAGTTTTGCAGTCATAATCTTCTTCATACAGGGCATAAGTCCATGATGGTTTGTTGGGGAAGCATGGAGTTAGAGAGCCCATTAAAGATCAGCTTGGTAATGAGCAAATTAAAATTTCTAAGTAGAGACATGGCTGTGTTTTACTATGACAGCCAACATATTTGCATGCACCATCTATGGGGAGAGGTTTCCACTCATTAAAGGACCTTGTGGAGAAGTTTGAAGCATGATAAGAGGTATGATAGCTACTATTTTGAGTTGCATGACACATTGAGTTCTTTTGAGCAGCATATTAGGTACAGATATGGCAAGGTAAGAAGTTTTGAGAAGGCAAGTATTAATTATGAATCTTGTCATCATGAAAAATCAGAATTAGACATGTACTTACAGCAGTATCATGAAAGAGGAAAGACTAATTTTTGGGGACTCTTGATGAGCTTATGGAATGTTACATGCATACATAGGAATGTTGATAAGGGGCAGCCTTTGGTAGGGCACATGGTGTGCACAAGAAAGCCCATATATGTTGAATTGTACTACCTTGAGACCTCACATCATGGTAAATTTACAAGATGATACTTGGATGAATTTTTTTTGCATCATTGGAGAGTTATAGCATGGCATTTAGGGAGTCATTACCGCGGGGCAGCAAGAAAATAAAATTTTATTGTGTTTTTTTATTCTAACTCTTGGCCACATATCACTTCTTTGGAGGGTATAAGGGAAAGGAACTTCCTCATCCGCCACTTGGTATTGAAAAGGGTGGTTGACTGGGAACATGTGGAGCCTTTGGAGGTCTATGAGAACACGTCGAGCACTTGGAGGCAGCCCCCAAAGTACAGGAACAGTAGTATGAAGAAGCCATTTGAGGATTTCCTTCATTTGAAAACAGGTAAATGTGGACATTATTTGATAAGGAGTGTTGGGACACCCACTTGGATTTTGCAATTGCTTGAGGACAAGCAATTTTGGGTGGGGAGGACTATAATGTCCCCATTTCCACATGATTAAACAAGTATTGAAGGCCTTTAGTCTATTTCCCCATAAACTAAAGGAGCCCTTTTGGGGGATTATATTTTATTAGTTATTAATTGTTGAAATAGTGATTTTTATCATAAGGCAATTATTATTTAATTAATAGAATATTTAAAAAGTGGGTTTTACCACTAAAGTGCTTAAATGAATTAATTATTAATTTATTTGCTTTAAAGTACTTTTAATTACTATTTTAAAATTAAGACAACTAATTAATATATTATTTTAAAAAGAGATGTCGACATGGGAGCTAAAGCAAAGGAAAAGAAAGGTGTTTTATCTTTCCAAAGTGGTTCACCCTCTTTGAAAGTTATAAATACATGGTGAAGGCTGCAATAGAGGATATGCTAAATTTGATATTTTTGTTCTTCATACTTGAATAAGACTATTGGGATGCATGCCCAATAGAGATTCGCTACTGTTGGTGATTGATCAATCTAAAAGGTGTCTTTTGACACCACCTTTGCGAAAGGATATCTTGTTTATGCCCTAAGAAGTCGAATGAATTGCTTTGGAGGGTTTGTGTGCATGTTTTTGAGGGTTTCGTGGTATTTTTCTTGCATCTTGAATTTATCAACTTATTGTGCTAATTTTGCAAGTGGAGCGAACCACTTGGAGAGTTTGGAGCTAGGGTTTGAAGGCTTAACTTGGACAAAAATTCACAAATTAATTAATCTGATTTTATTTGATATTTTTTTTATTATCCTTGTGAAGTTTTGGACAACTTGGGAAGGGTTTGGAAGGAGAAAAATTAAATAATAATTCGCAAAATTATTATTTAATTATCTAACAGGTTTTCGAAAGATTTTCCACTTGCGGAAGGCAAGAATATTTTCTATATTTTTCTACTATTTTTCTAGGCACTCTAGAAGTGGGGCGATTGACATAGAAGGACAAATTTGGCATTTTTCATGCTCAAACAAATCACTGGAATTTTCCCAATATTTTTTGGAGGATCGTAGCTATTTTTGGCAAGGATTTGAATAGGATTTCACTCCGAATAGTAGCTGTAATTTTGATATTAAATCAGAATTTTTTGCCATCTTTTTATGGCGTTTGAGCTTCAGAAAAAAGAGTAAAAAATGTACTTATTTGTGCAAATTTAATACTGAAATTTTTCTGTACATTTTCAGTTATTTCGGAGCAAGTTGTTGGCTGAGTTTTATCCACACAACCCTCTCTTTTTGGTGCCTAGGGTTTCCTGGGTTAATTAAAGATTTTAATAATTTATTTTGCAATCTAGGGTTTGTTGATTGCATTACCAAATTTAAGGATTTTGGGGAAAACACTTTTTGCCCTAATTCGTCCCATTTGGGGACATTACACTTTCTTTTGCAGCTGATCTGTGGTTATAATTCTTCCACAAATAAGTTGATGAAAATGGAAAAGAGAGGTGTTACATATTGGTTGGTGCTCATGAACTATGGTACTTTATCAATTTTCTTGTAACTAATGAAAATACACAATGAAGAAATTCACTAAGGTCATTACGTTTTGCAAAAAGGCCTTCAAGATTATTCAAAATTTCAACCAATGTTTCCGATATAGATAAAGACTGTCACATGCAATGAAGTGTAAGAGCAATATTAATCTTGGAATAAATCTATCTATCCATGAACCTTCTGGAGGCTAATGGTTTCTAATTTGATCATGTTTGAAAGCTCATGAATCAACTTGTTCCATGATTTCTCTTGGTCATTCATGTAGTGTACTTCAATATTCAATACGTACGGTTAAATTAAAATGTTTATATATTCTTTTAATTTTTTAATTATATATGAATTTTGTAATTACTTTATTTTTCAGATATATATGTATAATTATTTGGTAATTTGGTGTTTTACCAAACCCCCAGATCCTAGGTTTTGAAAAATTGGCATGCTCATCTCCCATACTTGTCTCTACCCCTATTTCCATGGAATCATGGTTAAAAGAAAGAGGTAGAATATGTCAACTTGGTAGCCTGCAGGTACCTTACATTTTCCTATCATTGAGAGTGACAACCTCCTAAAGGAAAAGGGTGAAGCTCCTCAAGTCGAGATGAAGGTGGTGAATAAGGAACTTCCCGAGTTCCTATGTAGCCAGTACTATATCCCTAAATCTCATTGTAAGCGGGACATCTAAAAAATATGTCCTCGTTCTCCATCTCATGGAGAGAGCAAAGTTGACATATTCTACCCCCTCAAAGAATATGGTTATCTTACTCAACTCATAACTAGTGGGAACAAACCCTCAACTAACCAAAAGGAATCTTTAGGCCATGCAAAAGCTCTAAGGGAGTCCATTGAGTATAGATTGAAAGCCATCAATTTACACAACTTGTGCACTATACCAACTTGCCTAAGCATTGTTTCAAGCATAGTTTACATAATCGTAACTAGCAAGTACTCGCCAAAGAAGGATTTTTTTTTAACCGGAGAGTAATCAACAAGGGTGGTCGATTAACCGAGAATAACTAAAAAAAGTAGAAAAATGCTTAAATTTATTAAAAAAACATAAATTTTATAGAAATTACAGTTGCAAAATGTATCAAATGAGTCTGTAAAACGTTGGGAAAATGTTTTCTATCAGATTTGAATACAAATAAAGTACAAAATCACATAATCATGCAAATACAACTGTGACATTGTCAAGTTGTCAACAACAAACTGATACAGTGATACTTATACAAGAATCTCAAGTACAAATTATAAGAATCTAAAATTTTCTCTTCCCTGCTCTCTAGAAGAAAATTCTGAGAAAGAAAGTCGTGTACGGGCCTCCTAGCGAGGACTCACCGAGTACCAAGAGCCAAAAAACCGAGTATTCAAAAATTCCTACGAGTATAAGCAACGAGTAATGGGTTTTCAAAAATTCCTACGAGTATTTAAGCAACCAGCGATTATGTAATCCTGCCAACTTCTTTCTTTCAAGTACCAAAGCCTGAACCAAAAAAAATGAGACTAGCCTCAAATGCCTAAGGTCCCTTTAGAACCTTCAACCAAGGATTTGTATCATGCTTAACCGTCAAATGGAGCAAGTTGGACCATTATGGCAAAGCAACCCTCGCTCAAGATCCTTCTAAGACCTCATTTATGCTTGCATAATCAACCAAAAATTCCTAAACTGGTAGTCAATCAGAGAAAGTAAAATCCTCTCCCACAGTTGAGCCCCTTGCACGCTATATAGGAAACAATTAAGCCCCAAACAAAAGCAAAAAGACACCAAAACAACCCAGATTCCTCCACATCGAACCGTTGGTCAATCTCCTCAAGAGGAAAAGCGATTATAGTAGTGGAAAACCACTCCTGAAAATTTACAATTGACAAGAGCAAGATTTTCACCTTTATTATCTTTGAAATTTTGGAGCAATTAAAGGTTGAGGATGATACGACCCTTGAATGTACTTCATGTGTAGGTGAATTGGCAAGTTTGGGTTACTACTGACCTTAATCATAAGGTCAAAACCAAGAAGTACAAAATTTGAACAATGTACAAGGTAAATGATAAACAATCCCCTTGTGGTCATCCATAAGGGGGGTCTCATACATCAAATTGGTGTCTCACTTGGCAATGACCTAAAACTACCTTTACCTAATGAAATTCATGTCATGAAATATTCTGAAGGTATCAAACCCTTTCTGAATATATGATGTGAGAAGCTTTTGTGTTCTAATACTACAATTTTTATTGTGTACCTTTATGAAGTGAAAGTCGCAAGAACCTATTTGTGGTAAATTCACTTCATAAAGGTACACAATAAACACTTTATTTGGGCCTCGAAAGCCCAGCATAATGTCAATATGATTTAAGACGTCAAAACGCCTTAAAGACAAGCATAAGGCTAATATACTTCAAGACATCAAAATGCCAATGAAAAGACTCATTCTCCCCCCTTGAAGTCTCCAACAATTTTGTGGACCATTACAAATTGGTCTTTCAAGTTCAAAAGATTTTAAAGGAACATAGATTTGTGATGCAAAATGCATGGATGTCATTCCTTGTTGGCAATAAAATACCTAGCAAATCATATGTGATCAGACCTTATCATTTGAAGGACTATATGACACAGTTCTTCTCACAGAGATGAGAAATCCATGCTATAGATGGTTTTCCTCATGAATTTTGTATTGTTAGATTTTGTGGGCCCTAGTCTTCCTAGGGCATGCCAAGAAACCTAGAGAACCAGTCTCTTGGAGAGCTCATCAATCAAGGCAATATCAAGTTCATTTCCAAAGTTGGGTATATCCAAAGCCTATTTTTAATTGGCAGTCAATTACCCTGTTGAAGGTTTCATTACATAATCACATATTGTCTACCCTCCTTGGTTCGTCCAGAAAAAATAGCTTTATCAAAGATTACTAAGTTCTTGATAATACTTTTGCCATATGGGAAGGCATGGAATGCGCCATGTGCTGGTCAAGATATTCTCTTTGTCAAAATTGGTTCTAGTCACGTCATCTGCTGTCTCAAAAGCTCCAGCATTGGCGACCCTATCATCCACAACGATTCCATCATCTAGTAGTGCTCCCAAAAGAAGAATGACGAATGCACCTCCAAGTTCAGATTCTATGAATTGATATTAGTCTTTAGATCAAACTCCAAAAGAATTCCAAATGTACAAGAGAAAACTTCACAATCAAAAGCAAAATCTCAACAGACTCTTTAATGTGTTATCAAAAGTATGTTCCTTCTTCATCCACTCCAAGATCATCCGATCCTCATAACCTATATCCTCATTCGTTCCATTCACTCCCCTTTCTGCTCAATCTGTAGTTACCACAACACCAAACACTTCATCTTCTACATAAGGTGTGAAAATTCCATGGGCACCAAACTCTTCATCAACATAGATGTAATCAAGCCAACTTCTTTGGCACAATTTCTTTGGACTAGTTTTACATTTTTTGGTTCAAGTTCAGGATTCCATTCCACGAGCTTATATGAGACTTGATTCATCCATTTCAGCAGCTGAGAATTCATCCATTTTGGCTTCAAGCAAGTTTTACCTACATAGTTTCTAGTTTGCCAGTCAGCTACTTCAGCCCAGATTTTAGCTTCTACTTTCATTTTCATTCATCGCTGCAAGCAACATTTACCCCAAATCTTACTGCTCACCAGATGGCAGAAACCTATGTATGAGTATTACAAAGGGTTTCAAAAAGAGGCTAGGTGCAAGAAGACTCTCCCAACACAACAGTTTTCAATGACTGCATTCATATAAGTGGTTAAGGTTTAATAAATCTTAACTCCATCAATTGGCATTCTAATTGGATAATAGAGCACATCTACAACTGATCTCATCTATGTGTACACCCGCTTTTACGGATAGTAATGCAGTGGCTTCTCAAGCACAGAATTTGCTTTATCTATTGCCGTGCACTGTCAATTTTGCATCACCCAGTCCAAGATTTATACCACAATCAGCATCTTGCTCATTATTAGATGCGGTCTTCTGCTGTAACAATCTTCAATCCTGTTTATCACATCTTCATCCACTATACCATCTGCTACATATCTACTCCGCAAACTTCATCCTCCCACACTCTACATAATCTTCAGTCCCACCAAATTCGCTTTGCGCACCATCACTCAGCCAATTGCTATTGCTGCATCCACTCTATGGAAGGTCATTCAATTCCAAGTAGATGAATCCGCAACTACTACTTCTATTCTTTCATATTCTTTTTGGAACATGACAACCAACAAAATTCAGACACTTGAATGTGAATGTGATGAAGCCCGATCCTAGTTAAGAGATGTACAATTTCTATTAGTTGTTGCAAATCAGAATTTACAGCAAGCCACCACCCACATTCAACAACTCAAGCAGCCTAATGCCATGAGTGATTATGACCATGATGTTGATTAGAAAAATTCATGAGGCTTTTAAGTTTATAAAGGAATTTGCATACAATTATTTTCCTTGACAACCTTCACTCAGACATTGACTCTGGATCAGCAAAAACTAATCCATGTCTATGCAGTTGTTGAACCCTGCATCGCAACTTCAGCGGATAAAAAGACATCAGCAAGACGAAAGACAGACAACGCATTGGACATTAAAGAAGGTGGCATCAAAGCTAGGGTTGAATCCCTAGCCACTTGGAAAAATGAATTTAAGTCCAGATGAGATTTGCAAACACTTGGAACTTATTCCTGTTGCTTCATAGAAAATCGCTTGGCCAGTTTCGTTTCATTCTACAATTCAGTGGCTCAACAGTTTTCTTCAAAATGTTATGCATTTTCAGTACTTGACCATCTATTATATCACACCAACGACAGACTGCCACATCAATTCAACAATTGGTGAATTCGACAACTACTGATAACAAACATCATTCTAAGGCAAGAGTATTTTCTGTTTGACATACCACTCCTGGATCCAGTGGAGCAGCCTTAATCTCTTTACAGTCAAACACACATTATGGTTTGTGGACCAGGACAGTCTGAATATCCTTGGGTCAAATTATTAATTAATGTTGTCGACCTGGGTATGTATTTTTCATTTGTAAATAATTTTCCAGCTTTAAAGTTGATATTTTGTATTGTGACTGTCCGTTTGTATATAAAATAAAAAGGTAACCTTGAGTTTGGACTTGGTGAGAGCAGAGGATGGATCCGTGCTTTTTTGCTCGCAGAATGCTCTTCCCCACCAATAATATAGAAGTAGATATTCTCTCTAACCATTTCTACAACTGTAATGTGCTATGCACTTCTCTGTTTTACTTTAAATTATTATTAATTCCACAATAATACTCATGGCAAAACAGGAAAAATCAGAGTCAAATGGGATGAGCTCACGTGGTAAATCATTGGGGCTTTCATAGTGTAAACCCGTGCTCAAATCCCCAGGAGACATCTTACATGCTTAAAGGTACAAATGTAGAGTGTTGAAATTGAGTGAACTACCACATCTGATTCTGGGTGTGGCGTACCCCAACGGACAAGGCCAGGTGCAAGTCCTGGGTTAATTTGATGGAAGAGATACCCCTCGGTCATGGCATCGAAGCCGAACGGCACCCCATAAGGGGAATTTACAAAATTAAAAACAAAAAAGGAAAAAATAATAAACTTCAATTTTCTGAGAACTCACTCTGATTAAATGTAGAATATCCAAATATCAAATGCCGAAGCTCACAACGGATTGCTTTGCAATGATCAGATCACTCACAAATAATCAGATTGCTCGCAAGCATATTTTGAGGATAAAGCATGTATTATGCCTGTTTCTATTATTCTGTAATAGTTAACATTGATAATTCAATAGTGAATAATTATTTAACCTTTTGTGTTTCTGATAACATGCACCAGATCTGAATTTGTTCTTTAACAGAAATGAGAATATGAAGCAAGAACAGAAAAGCAAAATATAAAGCAATGAACAGCACATAAAAGCAATAGACAATATAAGCAACTGCTGTTATATTGATTTGAAGGTTTTCATACTTAAACAAAACATAAGTTGTCTATGACACTGTTTCACTTTCATTCTTTCACGTATGACTCTTCATAATTATTATTAATTTCTAATCACTTCGTAAAAACTGCTTCAAGACAAATTATATGAAATATTTATTAAGTCTTTTGTAAATCAGCAATGTACCCAATTGTGGTCTCAGTTTCACATAAACACCCTTCTTTTTTTATAGACCGCACTGGATTTGCATCCTATTCTCAGAAAATCCATTCATGGCAGACAAACCCTCTAAGAGGGATTCTAGTGTCTACTTTTAGCTTTACACTCCTGTCTTGGATGCCTTGGGCCAATTCTTAACAAAATTCTTTTTGAAATATTATTCCTTACTTCTTTAGGCTATAAATGTTTTGAAAGGCAAGCTAATACTTGTACTAATCCCTCCTGTTGACTAGAAAGGTGATTAATGAAGTTTACAGGAATGATATTTGTCCAAATTATAGTTGTTCTACCAAAGGCCCAGTACATGTTTTTCAATACCTGATTAGGCCATCTGTAGGGTCTTCGTCAAATTAGATAGGTGTCATTAGGGTTAGAAGGTTCTATGAAAGTTACTTTGATGTAAAAGTCCCTGATAGGTCATTCAAATATACAAATAAAACAATTATAGTGATAAATAGGTCCAAAAGAGGCGCTTCCCACTTCAATTAGGCCTCAAATAAAAGACACTCCAATAAATAAAGCTTAAGTATGCCTTATATATGATTTCCTCTAATTTCTACCTAGCTAATGACCACCCAATTCGATGAGAATCATTTGAAACTTGCATTATGACCCAAATGAGATGGAATCTGCTTTTGAGGTTTGATGAGTAAGACAGATATGCTCTCGCAAAGTTAAACCATTAATTGAAGAGTGCAAAGTCTAGTTACACCATAATTAAAGGAAGTGGTATATTTTTCCATATGTCATAGCCTTTGGGCTAGCTAAATCCCTTATCAGACTACAAATACCTAGCGTGTACCCCACCAAAGGTATACATTCATCATGTAACCTGTCAATTCAATTCTGAAGGGATCTATCCTAACCATTGGTACTCAAGAGCTCTATTTATCATCCTCTAGGCTGTAATTCCGTCCATTATCACTCTAGGGGAAGGCAGGTGCCTCCCCATTTATGCTTTTTATGTAATTTCAATCTCTTATTATTAATAAAAGAGCACAGTTTGGTTCTTCTCTCTTATACATTTTTCATTGGTCTTGTTTGGACATAACAAATATTCACATCACAAGAAAGCCGTGGAGACCTGAGATAGCTTTATGTTTTGAGCACTTCTTCATTAGACCTTCTATGATGCTAATAAAAATTTGATAGTCCCTCTAGGCTAGTTGATCAATTTTTTATTACCATGTCACTTGAAAAACAAATTTTGATATAAAAAGCAGCAGCATACAGAAGCAAAATATCATTATTTTGATCTAGATGTCATAGAAAAATCAACGGTCTTTAAGTTCAACCTCTAATACTAACAAAGGCAATGACAAGCAATATGCTAAGAAAGCTCATTTCATAAAGTAGCATAAGCTTGAGTAGTATGAGTAAGAAATCACCTTTTTTGCAAGACAATGTTCGTGAACAGGGTTTGGTACAAATGGCTTTGACAAGGTGGAATCCTCACGAAATTTAGATGCATTTGCAGAGTGAGAATCACCCAAAAAATCTTCCGAAATATTTTCAGAATCAGTGAGCTGTAGAGGTGGGAAGCCCCAATCCTGGGTTGGGTTAGATGAATTGAATGCTCTCAAAGAAGCCACATACTTGGAACTTGGACACCTTAGCCTGTATATTTGCCCTGGACCAAAAGATTGCATGAAAAACTAATAATCCTAAGACACAACCATCAAGACTTTTAATAAATGCCACTGCCTATGTTTCTCTATTGGACGATGTATCCTACATAGGAAATCAAGTGAAAGAATAAGTCAACAGTATACCAATTAATCTTGAAATTCACATTATATGTCTAAACTTCCTTGTGCTATGAAAACATTACATAATATCAACCTTCACCTAGCAGAGACAACAAAAACTTGTGATTTAACTTAGGCCAATCCAATTTCTTGCAACATATAGACAAAAAGCAAATCTCACCTGATGAAACTCGGACAAGGTCCAAATGCACCTCACAGATAGCACCAGTTTTAAGAAGGCTACCTCCACCTTGAATAGAAGGGTGCAGTATTTTGGATCTTGGCGCTATCCTTCCAACCAACCTCGCTGTTTCTCCTTTCTTCCCTTTCATACTTTCTAGAACCAGTGACCATTCCCACAAATCGAGTGCTGAGAATGATGAATTGTCCTCTTCCCTGGATCTCACAACTTGGCCATATTGTGCTCGCCAATTCTCTTCATCCCTTGATTTTCCATCTCCATCAGAAAGGAATTCATATTCTGAATTAAAAAGATCAGTCTCTACGACACACTTTTCTATACATGCATCATAGCATTCAGACTGGACTGAACAAAGACAATCACTCTCTTTGTTTTCATTCCTCTTGCTCGAAGGAGGTATATCTAATGCATCCTCTGAAAGCCATTCACCTTCTTCAATTTCCTCATCTTGTTTCCTAGCACATGTACAACTAACTGCATTGGATTTAAAGGACGCCTCTTGAAAAGATTCAGTAACTCTTTCATTTGAAATATGTGATGCAAAACATAGATTATCTCTAATATTTGATTCATTGAATGCTGAGATGCTACTGGCAAACAGGCTAGAAGACTTCATTGAGTTTTTATCATTCTGCTTTGCAATATCAGCCTCATTACTGTTAGAAGTTCCTGGTTGCTCCTCTGCATCATGCTCTAAATTGGAATAACCCTTCAAGTAGAGATTAATAAGGAATTCTTCAATCCTGAAAGAGACAACAAATAATACATAAAGCAACCACCAACTTTACAAACAATGATTTATGCATGCATGCCAAGCGCTAGTCAGCTGCAAGCATTAAGCTTTGACACTGTCATGCAGGAACATAAAATCATATGAATGTGATGAGAGTTGATCTTTCATACTTCTATGTTCAATGAAACTTTTGCTTTATTATTTGAGCATTCAAGGGAACCTAACAGCTACCTATGCATTAAAAACATTTACTATGAAGCCAAAAAAACCCACCACTCTGAAGGCCGTTGTGGATCACCTCCTTCAGCCAACAACTCTTCTCTCAAATTTAAAGCATCCGAGTCAATGTGGTTGTCTTCTGTAGAGTGTAGAGGATCTAAATGGAACATCAATAACTCACTATGGTAATGGAGACAAACACAAATACACGAAAATGCATATTGGATAGGAAAATAACATATGTATTTACCTGTACTTCCTTTTGCTGTACTCTGATTGGTCGAGTATGTTGATTCACCCTTTAAAATATTTGCATCATAAGGCCAACCTTGTACAGCTGACTGTTTCTCATTGGAGTTATCAAAGGGCAAATTCGGTGCACCAATGTCTTTATATTCTGAATTAACCAAAAAGCTTGAATTTGGTATCATAAAAATGTCCTCCCCACCTGCAACTTATCAGTTTGCCAAGGAATATGTTAGCTGCTTAAGGATTTCCCTCTGATATATAGCGAGTATAAAGAGGACCTCTAGACTTCTACTTCACTTGTGAAATAGTCTTTCTACATGGAGCAAATGCCAAGAAAATGACCTTGACATACAAAAACTTCAAACGCCGTGGAGTCAATTTGTTTTTTATACAACATAGGCCCTGGCCTCTAACAAAAAAGCTGACATATCCAACACCTCAGACCCTTTATTTTTATCACCTTGGGGCTTGAACCTTCTTTCCCATAATAACTTAACCTTATAGTACATGAGTAACTACAATGTACATCAAGAAGAATGGGGCAATATACAATTATCTTTTCCACCCAAGATATAGCAAGCTGGAACTTACCAAGTTTCGCTTCATTAACCTTCTCAAAACCCAATTCTGGGTCATATTTGTAGTAAGCTTTAGACTCCTTGTCGAAATACCAATATTCAGACAAATTATAGTCATAGTACCACAAAGGATAACTATTCTCCTCCGCATTAACAGAGGAATCCAAGGCTGTTGAATCACTTCCTCCACCAATGGAACTTTTATAGTAACCTGCAAAGGGTGGCTCTGTATTGATACTGCCATCAATTACACAATCTTCAATCTCAACTTTTGAACTTCTAGAATCATTGAAACCATCAAAGTCTTGAGAGTTATCTGCCATCTCCAAGTGTATGTATCTTCCATTCTCAAATTTATAATAAAGACCGTCTCTGCTGCTGTAGTACCATCCCGCGTTTGGGTTGTGATAGAAACCACTACTGTAATTAGCATGACAGGGGTTACATAAATCGAAACAAACTTAAGGAATTCTCACCCAACATACTCAAAAGTAGGGATAATTTTAGTGGCTAATATTCGCCAATTGACCATATTTGTCAAGTATAAAAAACACATTCACGATTAGGCTCAAATTATATAAAAACAATATCATTTCCTTTCAGAATTTTCCTACTTTTTGTAAAATAACCTTAGGAAAGATAGAAAATATTTGTATATTATAACCAAACTTTAAAAAATAAGAATTCAATATTGAAAAATATTTGCCAGGATATGTGAACTGCTGAAAATATATGCCTTCTTAAAACTATCTCTACGAGTCAAAAGCCCTTACATAAAGTTGTAAATAATCAAGAAGCACACTGACTGGTTTTTTTTTAAGTATTTCAAGACCCGAGATCCATGCTTAATGTATACAATTTATTTAAAAAAAAATTTCAGAAGTTCATCAAGAATTACAAATCAATACACCATATGCAGTATTGGGGAAAAGATACCCAATCCTTAAAACTAAGTAGGCCTTCTTTAAAATAAAGTCATATCAGGCTTCAGGTTGTACAATATTTAGATTACCCCATTTGCAGTATTGAGGAAAAGATACCCAATGCTTAAAATCCAGTAGGCATTCTTTAAAATAAACCCATATCAGGCTTGAGGCTGTACAATATTTAGATTAAATTTCACTAAAAAGCTAACTAATTTTTAAAACAAGATAGGCAGGCATTATTCTAAATAGATTCATGGCAAGCTTGATACTAAACAATATCGAAGAAAAGGCAACTAATATTTAAAACTCAGTAGGCATTCTTTTAAAACCTAGTCGGTATTCTTTTAAATAGATTTATGATATTCAGTTGAAACGTCTAAACAAGGATACCGAATGATTAAAGCCCAGTAGGCATCCTTTTAAATAAATTTAAAATAAGCTTGAGGTTGTACAGTTCGAATATTATAGAAGAGATACCAAATCCCAATAAATTTAAAACAATTGAGGCTGTACAATTAGAAACAATTTCGGACAAGGAAGAATTCTATATATTTTCAGCGTTTCTACGCAATATCTCAAAATACTTAAGATCGAGAACTTTTAAATATTTATCCTTATTTAAAAAATTATCACATTAAGAAATTCTCGAGTAATTGTACCTGGCATGAAAGTAGAGAGCAGTGCTAGCGTCCCATACAAACTTAGAACCATCTTCATCTCCATCCTCCTCATTTCCTTCTTGCATAGCATTGTCAAGTGAAGTTTCTGTTAATTCTTGTCCTTCATTCATTTTGCAATTGGTATTTTCTTAAATGTCTCCCAACAACTAGAATTTTTTTTGGAAGATTTACTGCAGTAGTTGAGATTTAAACTTGCTCGTCAGACCCTTTCCAAGGACTAGCCCGAAAAATAGTAAACCAAAGGATCCACCAAAGTATTCGAGGGACTTTAAATATATTTCTATTGATTCGTCCTATTTACTTTTCTTTCTTTTTTTAATTATTAAAAGCATGAATTATATTTTAAGAGATTAAAAACATATTACATGTTCAATCAAAAAAGAGGTGGTCTCGAGTAAAAAGTACTATAGAATTACATTAGAATTAATTTTAAAAATAAAATAGAGTTTACAGTAATATCAGTACAAAATTATATAGTAGATGACATCATAAAAAGACATAAATAGCAAGAAACAAAATATTAAGCGACCGATGCAACCAACACTATAGGAAGAGGAGGAGGAGACGAAGGCGACAAACTATCTAGCTTATCTCCCCAATCATCTTCATGGGGATACATATTATCAAATATGGATCTTCGACCATCTTGTTCAACATTATCTATAGCATTTTTCTTTGTTTGCCAATGAGGGGGTGAAATAGCCAGTGCTAATCTAAGCATTTTGCCTTGCGCATTCCAACCAGAAGACACAAAACCAAAAGGCCCATAATGAGCATGCAGCGAAGGTCACCCTCCATGGGCTCCCTGATGGTAGGAATTAGCAATGAGGAGGAGGAGCAAAGGTAGAGAACACAGAGCAACTTTCATCGACCCCTACTTCTATCCCTCCACTCGTGATCCCTTTTGGGAGGGTCTTATTGAGGGGAATATAGAGGCACCCTGCTAACAATACAAGGACATTGTCCCTATGGCCAATGAGAGTATGAAAAATGCTCCACTTCTAGCATCACTTTCTCTACTTACATGAGAATCTATAAACATTTGAAAGTGTAGCAATTATGTTAACAACAGTGGGATCTCTGTCTATATAATCTTTATTAAATATAACAAAAAATATATTTTTTCAAAGAAGAAAAAGAATATCAATACTAAAAGTATGCCAAAATTATTGTATAGCACCTTAGTCTTGTATACTTGGCAAGTACTTCTCATGGTTGTACCCTTCAGTTCCTAAAACCTTCCTACTATCAAAAGGCTCACATCCACTATCTCTCGTGCCTATTGCTTATATTTTAGTCCGACCATATGGTATTTTGATAACCAAGCCTCCTGTACTACTCAAAATGCTATAAACTTGTTTATTATCATCCTCTACAAGTTTTGGACCTATACCAATTTTCCAGCTTCTTATGCACTTATGTCTTAGCCAGACACCTACATTAATGCTAGTGTCTTGTGCCAAACTAAGTATTGAGTGCCCTAAAGTTATCAAATTTTCAAATGAAACATATCCCTATGGTCAGCCTAAGTGATTTTATGCAAGATATTTCTAAAAGGGATTTGTATATATATAAGATCAACCCTCATTCATTATTCACCTAGCATAGACTTAACAAACTCAAAAGGCAACTTACCAAAGGTACCCAATCAGACATTCAAATGAGAGAAGTTTCATTATTCTCTCATACTTCAATATCAATCATAGGGACAACCCATCTATAGGTCTAAAGTACCAAAGGAGCACTCCATGAGCCATACTTTCCAAGTTACAAGCTAGGTCACTCTATGTACTTGCTTGTCACATGTTACATCTTAATGTACACAAGCCAACACGTATGAGAGAACTACATAAGTTTGAGGCCCTCTTTAGAGTATTGGCTATGTAGGCAGTGCCTATTCATAGAGGGGTCCTTGGGGTAGCTCGACACTGTGTACCCACTAACCCATTTTTCTCATAGTCACTCCAAGGGTGAAAAAGCTAGAGTTTCATCATTTGATATACGCTAGAGTAAAGGTGAAAAAAAACCCATAAGGTTCCAGGTGGTCACACATAGATCCAGTTGAAATTCTATACAAGACACCCACGTCCAAGTCGAATAGAAGTATCGACACAACTGTTTAGATCCGACGCAAACCTCGAAGGCTATAGAATGTAAATTTCTAGAATCTGATGACTATTCAAGGATCATAGTCTAGTCCACTTCCAACTTGTTTTAGCCCAGATCTACATGCACACAGTAAACTAGTAAAGTGTTTTTGTTTCTAATTTAATATATTATTAATCAACAGGTGTACTTTCTATTTTTAAGCATATCTTAGTACTATAAATTAAGATAATTATTTATCCAAGTTTGAAAATTAATTGCCTGTTATATATTTGTTTATCACCCTTGTGTTTATTCAATTCTATATTATTAACCTTATACTATATTGGCCCATCTCATTTTAAGGTTAAACATTTGGTTTAGGGTTTCATATTTTTTTTATTGTTGTAATTTATTTCAAATTTGAATTTTTTTATTTATAAGTAATGGAAAATGTCGATAAAAAAAATCATTTTCAAATGGAATACAAAGAAGCTTTAGTTACTCATCTTAATAACAACAAGGGCTTAATATATGCAATTTTGTATGTTACAAGAGATGAAATTAGTAAGCATGCTAAGGTTAACGCTTCCTCACCTAGTGATGGCGAATCCCTGGGTGGTGCTACAACTGATTCTATACCAAAGACCCTCCCCTTCAGCACACCACCACTTCATACTTATAATGGGGGCATGGGATATGTGTTCACACCTTTGTTCCTTGAAACTACTATTGCTACATCTTATATGGGAAACATTAGTACTTCAACTCAATTATCGGTTTCAATGCCTACATCTACTCAAACTATGGGTATACCTCCTTTGGTAACTTCCTAGATTTTCAGCCTTAAAGACCAAGAGGTGCAAGCTCTTGTCCAAACTATAAAACTCTTGCAAACTAAAGTTACAAATATTGAACAAAATTCTACAAAATCGCCTATGTTATTGATTCATAAGAGGTGTTGCATAACCCTCTTGCACCAAAGATATTTTTGCACCCCTTGCCAACTGGTTTTGTTGCACATAAGTACATATTTTACGATGGTAAAGGTGATCCTAAATAGCATATTTGATCTTTTTATGCGGCATGCCTTGATTATGCCTCCAATGATAAACTTTTGACTAAATAAACTATTTCCAATAACCCTCAAGGACTATGCTTTAAGATGGTTATATGATTTACCAATCCAATTAGTAAACACATTCAAACCTCTTGTAGAACAGTTTTTGGCACATTTCTTAATCAAATATTACCAAAAATGTTTCATATGCCCAAATTACAAAAATTAAACAAGGAACTAATGAACCTATCAATGAATATGTCTTAAGATACAAGACAATGTTAGCTAAAATGACCAATCCAATGGAAGATAAAGAGTTTCAAGACATCTTTGAGAAAAATTTCCTTGCCCCATTACATGAGTTCATTGTTTTTAAAAAGTTCAAATCTTTTGATAAATTTCGTCATATTGTTTACGATCGTAAAATGAAACTTATCTCCTTAAACAAACTTAAGTATGTAGAAAACACACCAACTACATCAAATACCAAAATTACTATCAAACCAAGTTATAAGGTAAAACCCATAGAACCTAAAAAGGAAACAACTGCCATGGTTAATCTAGTGTCAACAATCTAATTAGCTTACTTATCTAATGCATCAAGGAGACAATTTAATCTAGTGTCATGACAATCTAATTAGCTTATCTTATCTAATGCATCAAGGAGACAATTTATACACTCACCTAAGTCACAGTCTCAGTTAGGTTGATCTCGGCCAGTGGTGGACAGGAATGCAATCGACGTCGGTAGGAGTCCGCCGACGTCGGTCAACTCCAGGCAGACAGGGACCGACGTCGATCGTCTGTGTGGTTCTGAAACTGTCGATTGCACGAACAGTTTGTTAACGAACTGAGTGTTTGCATAAGAGCCAATTTTAGACTTGAAGCTGCATATCTAATTATTGTAATTAGATGTCTAATTATTATATGCATGGGATCTATATAATAGACTCATCACATCTCTCCCTCATCCTATAGAGATTGATATGAGTTAACCTCTACCCAAAATATATGATGTCAATGCTTATTGTGACTATCACAAGTTCAGGGGAGATCTACTTGGATTACGTTGAGTACTTGGAGTGCCCAAGGCATTCTACGAACCGATGTTTTTCTTTGAAGCATAAAATTTAAGACCTTATTGATGACCAAAAGATTACATTGATGATCATCCAAAGGAATCAGGTTCACGACATGGTGATCACCAAAATAAAAATATATTTAACAATCCTTTGCAAGACCATTATAAGAAGGAATCAAAAGTGCAAATGGCATACAATGCACATGCTCCTCCATCACATTATGGGCACCCATTAGATGGGGTTATTGGTACTTATACATGACATACACCTTTTATTATTCAGAGACCTTATATTAATTTTGATGACAGTGAGATTATGGATGATGACTCATATCTTCATTCCTTGTTCATTTAAGCATGCCTTGATCACCAGCCTATACATAATGTTATTATTGATAATGGTGCAAACAATAACATTTGCACCATGACATTACTCACACATTTGGGTTATACACATAATAATTTACATCCTTCAATTAAATCAATTTGAGATTTCAATGGGACCTCGCAACAGGTTCTTGGTAAGATTGACTTACCTTTACAAGTGGGTCTAGTACATGCAGTTACTACCTTTTCCGTTATCCCTCACACAAGTGTTTTTGATATGTTATCGGGATGACCTTGGATACATACACTACGTGTAGCATCTTTTATAGTGCATGATGTGTTAAATACATTCATGCCAACATGGTAATTATAGTTTCCAAAATTTTATATGAATATCCATTTGAACAAAAGAAGCCCAGGTAGTTAATTATAAAACCTACTAAGGTCAATACTCTTAAAAAAGGTAAATAATAGGCAATCCTCTTTCCTAGAAGGATAATACTTGATAACCCCTTACATTAGAGAAATATATTGGATTCCACATAATCTTTATCTATTAAATACCATATTCAGATATCTAGAGTACCTAAACATGTTCCTATTATTACTACTTTAAATAAACCATCAAGCATTCAACGATGGGTCCCACGAACCCCTACTCCTTACATTGTCTCTTCATGACCACAAATTCCTATTAACATGCACATAGCATTATAGATCCCACCATGCCATATATTACATCTAGCATGCTCTTTGGTAGTATCACCTATTTATTACACTAGGTTCAAAGTGGGGATATACTTATGACCATCCTTTAGATGAGTTCATAGGATAGTTTTTTCTTGTCAAATATTCCAAAAATAAATAAAATCCAAAAATCCAAAAATATTTTCAGATTTCACATGTTCTAATAGCTCCTTAGCATTTATGTTGTTAGTTACATGTTGGTAGGTATTATAGAATCTATTTCTATATACACATATGTTTCATGCATCTTTTTAATTTGATACAAGCATACACAGGCACATGATTGATGCACTTTTGGATGTTGGGCCTTCCCTCCACTCATGTCATTTAGACATTGGGGCATCCACTTCCTTGGTCATGATACGTCTAGATTATATCCCTCTACGATCATTTTCCATTATCATGTTTGAGCTTATATACTTACATGTACCTTTATCCATGCTTATATATTTCACAGTGTACTCGATATGTTATGTACCAACATTTTTTGCTAACACATATATCCAAGAGCTATTATGACATGTTTATATTGGTTTCTTATGTTCCATGCTTTTTATTTATACACTTATTTGAGCATCTTATCTTGCATTGTACTATTTAATCAAGTATTTAAATATGCTCCATTGATTGTGGCCCTTGTGCCCTATGTTTTCCTATTGTGACTTTTGCATATGTCATAGTTTGTTATATGTTGACATTTAAATATGTCACTTTTTACTTTATGGATATTTGACTAAATCATTTCCCTTCGATTGTGTGACATTTGAACATGCCCCTTGTTTAAGGTCTCCTTGGACCATTATCTTTTTACTTGTTTTTGAGTGCTCTTGGGTATATGTTTAATTGCTTGTTGAACTTGTATTGTTACTATCTAGATGTTGCCATGATTCACATCGTACATATTAAGACTTTATGTGATCACATACTATGTCCCTCATTTCTATATCTACCTAGACATGTTACTCCTATATGTTACATGATACATTCACAAATTATACAATTACATTACCTTTTTGAGGTAAGGTGACTACTAGTTTCTACTTACCCTCACCTCAAAGCTGGGGCATATTAGTGAGGGAATGTCATAGAGGCATGACTTTCACAATTTTATAGCTTTCAGAATTTAGTGGAGGCATACTAAAAAGGCATGGCTTCCACACTTATTCAATACTCAGTATTTTCATATTACAGTGGGGGCATATTATGGAAACATGTTCTCCGCACTTATACCAGCTCTTAGTATCAAATTACAGTGGGTACATATCATGAGAACATGTCTTCCACACTTGAAATTTTTTAAAATTGGTCAAATTTCACAGTTATATGATTCATGTTCACACTTGTGGCAACATTTTATACATTGGTGCCATTGTTATACCTAGGTTTCAGCTTGAGACATATATGAGGTACATATACCAGGCAAAATAACACCTTAAATTATAAAATCAAATTAATTTTCATATTTTAAATACTTATGTGAATTTAGCCTACACTGGGATGGAATTTTATGGATTATTATTAAGCCAATCTACTACAATAGGTGGTTCACTTTTGACAAGTTTAAAGTGATTAAATCACGCAATCTTACCAATTTTATGGGATGGAGTGATCAAATCATCCACCTACACTATATTGATAGTGTGAATTGACATGAATCACTCATGTTCACCAGGTTATAAGTATGATTGTGTTACACAGTTGAGATAATCTCAACTTCTAGGTGGTAACTCACCTTTTTTTCCAAGGTTAGGGGCAAGTTGCCCTCTAATATTTATATATATTTTCGCTTGCAGGTTTTACTATTGTCTTAATCCTAGCTCGAAGGATTCATAATAAAGCATCCCTTCAAATCAAATTTACAAAAGGAAAAATGATTGCATTGATACACATGTCACTCACCAGCAAAACACTCAAATGGGACTCACACAAAGACAAGGTGTGTTATACACACCCAGGTATACATTCCTTTTCCTTTAAACTAACAATTTCATTACTAGATTAAAGGATGGGAAATGTAGACACTGAATCTAAATTATATGGCATCTCAATCTTGCATACTTGGCAAGTACATCTCATGGTTGTACCATTTAGTTCCTAAGACCTTCTTGTTGCTGAAAAGCTCACATCCGCTATCTCCCATGCCTATTACTTATCTCTTAGCCCGACCATATATTATTTTGATGACCAAGCCTTCTATACTACTCAAAATAATATAAACTTGCTCATTATCATCCTCTACAAGTTTTGGACATGTACCTATTTTTTAGCTTCCTAGACACTTGTGTCTTAGCCAAATGCCTACATCAACGCTAGTGTTCTATGCCAAATTAATTGTATAGAGCCTTAGAGTCATCAATTCTGTAAATGAAATGTATCCCTATGGTCAACCTAAGTGTATTCATGCAAGATATTTTCAAAAGAGATTGGTATATATACAAGATCAACCCTCATTCATTCCTCACCTAGCATATACCTAATTTTTTAACCCCAAATTTGGATAAGGATCTTATGTGGTTAAGGTTAAGAAGATAGAAATGAATAAGCACAAGGGTGATAAATAGATCTATAACAAGCCAATAATTTCAAAACTTAGATTAAAAATATACTAAATTTATTATGTTAAGATATGCTAAAAATAGAAAGTATAGTCATGCTAGATATTACAATGATAATGAAATCTATATACTTAGTTGTTTTTTATGCTAGCACAAATTTGGATTTAGAACAAGCATGAAATAAGATAGTAAAAGATTCTAGATCAATCATCAAATTTTGAAAATTTGACATGTGTAGCCTCAGACACTTACATCAAACTCAGACAGTTGTATCAATGCTTTTGTCTAACCTGAATGTAGGTGTTCTATAAGGGACACCTACTAAAACTAGATGCATTATGGGTTCTATGTCACCTTCAATCTAGTATGCTCGTATCTAGATCATGGATTGTCACTCATTGTCAAATAATAAAACCCTAGTTCTTCATTTTTCATAGTGGTTATGGAAAAAATGGGCTAATGGGCTCATAATGTTGAGCTAACCCCAAAGACCCTTATACTAGTGGGTGCTTCCTACATAGCCACTACTCTGAAGAGGGCCTCAAACTAATGTAGTTATCCCTTAATGTGTTGACTTGTATGTGTATAAGGGTGTAATATGTGAAAAGCAAGTACAATAATGACCTAACTTGTAACTTGGAAAACAGAACTCATGATACGTTGCTTTAGTACTTCAGACCTATAGATGTGTTATCCCTATGATTGATATAGAAACAAGAGATAACAGAGATGTCTTTGCTTATTTGAATGTTTTTTTATCATTGACTTGTGAGAAGGCATGAGATTACTAGGTCTTTCGCCAGGTCCCCAACATGAATGAGGATTGATCTTGTATTTATACCAATCCATTTGGAGAATATCTGACATAAAAGTAATTAGGTTGACCATAAGCATACATTTCACTTGTAGATTTAATGACTTTAGGGCACTAGACACTTGCATCAGGTCATGACACTTACATCGATGTAGGCGTCTGACTAGGATGCAAAAATTTAGGTAAAGGTCAAGAACTTATAAAAATGGAAGATAAGAAACTTTATAGCATTTGAGGCAAGATAGAAGGCCTTGATCATCATAATAACTTTGATTAGACTAAGATATAATCAATAAACATAAAGATAATAGATGTGAGACTTTCGATAGTGGGAAAAGTCTATAATTGAGAGTGTTAACCAAGGTCTATATTTTCCAAGTGTACAAGACTAAGGTGTTATATAATTCATAAATAATGTGTGCATTCCCATCCCCCTCTTTTAATTTAATAATTAAAATATTGGTTCAAAGGAGAATAAATGTGTACCTAGGTGTGTATATCACACCTTGCTTTTACGTGAAGCTAACTTGAGTGATTTGTCAGTGACTGAACTGCAACCAAGAACATGTTAAAATATATAATCAATGCATATAATTTAAAATTTAAAGTATTTGAAATGATTTAAATTAAAAGAGCAAGGTTTACGAGTACACGTGTATTGATGCAATTGCCTTGACTTTTGGCAATTTTTTTTGAAAATATATAACATTATGAACATAGAGCTGAGATCAAGACAAATATATATATATATATATATATATATACACACACACACACACACACACACATATATATATATATATTAAAGGAAAAAACTTGCCCCCAACCTTGGAGATAAAGGTGAGTTTCCACCGGGCAATTGAGATTAGTTCAACCGTGCAACCCAATCATACTTATAACCTGGTGAGTGTGAGTGAACCAAGTCAATTCACACTATATATCTAGTGTGGTTGGATGATGTGATCAAATCTAGCTTATAAACATGAAAAAATTAAGTGGTTTAATCACCTCAACCATACCAAAAATCAAACCAACTACTATAGTAGATGTTAAGCATGAAATATACTAAGAGGGGGGGTGAATCAATATATTATATATCTTTTACTTAATCTGATTTATTTTCTTTAACCACTTAATCACACATTCAAGATATACAATAAAATTGAAATGATAACATGTATCACACAAGAGAGAGAGAGAGAGAGACACCAAATTTTTACGTGAAAACCCAAAGTGGGAAAAACCATAGAGAACAAGCTCAAGTATATGAATGAGCACCAACTCAAATTACAAAGTTCACAAGCACCAACTTGCAAGAACATCAACCCCTTTGCCGAGCACCAACACAACAACTATTTGTGAGCACCAACCCACAAGAACACCAACCCCTTGCAAAGATTTGTGAGCACAACCCACAGGAGCACCAACCCCTCTTGTGTATAAAACACAACTATCTCTCAATGTTGCTTACTCAACAAATGATAGAACTCTACAATATCTCTTACTTTTCTCTCCTCTTTTCTTACATAAAACAATTACAAAACCATGCACTCTCTTGCATATTACAAATGACTTCTCAAGCCTTTATTTATAGCTTTCTAAATGACCTTTGGCATTCACCCTTTGTGACCCTTCAATCTTCATGGAAAATGGCACCACACTTACATGACCCTTCATATCCTTGCATTTGAAAAGTCACATGGTGACCCTTCATAAGCAAATGCATCATTTCCTCTTTTGTCTTTATTTTGGTGACTTTTCATATTCCTCAAAGTGTCCCTTCATGAAAAAATGTGCCATACCCTCTTTTGTCTTCACATGGTGACTCTTGGAATTCCTCAAGATGACTTTTCATGAGAAAATGCATCCCATTCCTCTTTTGTCTTTACCCTGTGACTCTTTGACTTTTCCATGGGCCCTCTTTTGACTTATATGCAACCAAAAATATATTCATTAATATTAAATAAATATTAACACACATTAGTTGAGATATGAATATTAAAAACACCATTAAATGCGATGGGGACTTTATCATCATTGCTAGACCTTTGACATCAATGACCATATTTTCAACAATCTCCCCCTTTGTCATTGATGGCAACCTCAAATTGAAACTACCACATCTTGAATCCTGTACTGCACATGTCAACCTACACATACTACCATCTAAAAAATATACAGTAACTCCCCCTTACTATTACAACCTATACCTATTCCTTGTACCTATTTTTGCACTTATACCTATACCTATACATGTACCTATTTCTATTCTTCTTCCCCTTTGACATCAATGGTAAAGGGCCTATTCTGGAGCTAACACTTAGCTCTCCCTCAACTGATGCTAATTCTTAATGGCAGAAAGTAAAAGAAATTACTCCTAACTTCTCCCACAGATACTCAAATGTGTCTTTTGGTAGTGCCTTTGTGAAAATATCTGCAATCTACTCTATAGTACTGATATATTCCATCTTAAATGTTGATCTGCAACCTGTTCTCTCAAGATGTGATATCTAATGGGAATATGTTTTGTTCTTGAATGCATCACTAAATTTTTTGAAATATTAATAGCACTTGTGTTGTCACAAAAAATATAAATAGGTTCATCATATTTTACTTTGATATCTTTCAAAGTTTACTTCATCCAAAGCACTTGAGTACAACACAATATTTCTAAAATATATTATGCTTCAGCTGTAGAAAGTGATACTAAGTTCTGCTTCTTGCTTAGCCATGATACTAAGCTATCATTAAAGAAAAAAGCTTCTCCACTTGTACTCTTTCTGTCATCTAAGCAACCTGCCCAATTTGAATCTATATAAGCAACCAAAGTGAAATCTCTGCCTATGGGATACCACAATCCATAATCTAATGTCCCCTTGATATATTTGAATATTCTCTTCACCAACTGAACATTACTATGTTTTGGAGTTGACTGATATCTTGTAACCATACCTATTGCATGCATGATGTCTGGCCTTGATGTTACAAATATAAAAGACTACCAATCATAAATCTATACAAAGATTAATCTGCAATAGGTGAATCTTCATCCTTGCTCACCTTATTTCATATACTCATTGGTGTGCCAACTAGTGCATAATCCTCAAAACCAATTTTTTAAAACATTTTCTTGGCATATTTACTTTGAGATATGAAAATTCCTTTATTTGACTAAAATATTTACAATCATAAGAAAAATAATAATTCTCCAAGCATAGACATCTGAAATTCTTTTTGCATATTATCAAAAAATTATTTTATCATATTTTCAATGTTTTCTCCAAAAATGATGTCATCAATATATACCACAATAATCAATTGATGCTCACTTTTTGTTTTGATGTAGAGATTACTATAAACAAATCCTCTCTTGAAACCCTAATCCTATAGTATTTATCAAGTCTTGCATACCAAGCTCCGAGAGCTTATTTCAATCCATATAGTGCTTTCTTCAATCTGCATACATGGCTACTATCATTTGAGATAATAAATCCCTCAAGCTGCTCAATGTAGACCTCTTCTTCTAGATTCCTATTTAAGAAGGCAGATTTGACATCCATATGAAACACTTTAAAATTTTTAAACACTGCATATGTAAGAAACATTCTAATAGCCTCTAGCCTTGCTATTGGTATAAAAGTTTTTTCAAAATCTATTCCCTCAATCTGAGCATATCCTTTACATACTAATCTTGCTTTATTCCTGATCACTTTTCCATTTTCATTCAAATTATTTATGTAAACCTATTTTGTTCCTATCACATTGTGATCTTTTGGTCTAGGCACTAATTCCCAAGTATCATTCTTTTTTATCTGAATTAATTCTTCATCCATTGCCTTAATCTAATGCTTATCATGTCTAGCTTCTGAAAAAGTTCTAGGCTGAATTTTGGATAACAAAGAGAAATTAACTTGCTCAGATTGACTTACCATCATTGTTTTGGTGTAAATTATTTCATTTATGTCTCTGATGATGTCACTTTCATTATGATTTCTTTAGACATATTTGGATTGAGTTTGGTGTCCTTTTTCTCCTTCTTCTCATCTTCATCTGATTCTTCAAAATCTTCCTCTTCAATGATTTCAAAAATGTCTATTGGATCATTGATTCTTTGTGCTCTATCTTTTTCTATCCTGACACTTACACTTTCAACTATTTTCTTGATTTTTTTGTTATAACATTTATAAGCTTTACTTTTACAAGAATAACTAAGAAATATACCTTCATCTGATCTAGATTCAAACTTACTAAGTTTTTTATCGATTCTCTTTATAAAGCATCTACTACTAAAAACTTTGAAATAATCAACTGTAGCTGATTTGTCTTTCCATAGCTCATAAAGAGTTTTGTCACTGTTGACTCTCAATAATACTCTATTATATATATGCTCTATTGTACCAACTATCTCTCTCCAATATTTATCTAGTATTTGGGATTCATTTAGCACTGTCCTGGCCATCTCTTGAACTATTCTATTTTTCTATTCAACTACTCCATTTTGCTATAGAGTTCTAGCTATTGAATAATATCTATATATTTTATGGTCTTCACAATACTCAATAAACTGATATGACATGAATTCTCCTCCTTGATACGATCTTAGGCACTTAATCTTTAAACTAGTTTCATTCTCAACCAATACTTTGAATGCTTTGAAATGTCTGAAAGCTTCTGATTTTTTCTTTAAAAACATTATCCAAGTCATACGTGAAAAATTATCAATAAAAAATATAAAATATTTCTCACCTTGAGTACTTTGAGTTCTCATAGGTCCACACAAATCAGTGTGAACAAGCTTTAACATCTGAGTGGTCGAGTACTCTTTTGTTTTGAACTGCCTTCTAGCCTACTTCCCATGTTGACAAGGTTCACAAAGTGTGTTGTATGGATTTGTAATCTTTGGAAGATTTTTGACTGCTTACTTATTGTTAATGTTGACAAGATTATCAAAATTTACGTGTTTCATTCTCCTATGCCATAGCCAACTTTCTTCAATTTGATTCAAATAATATTTTTAACCTTTGATGTCTAATAACATATACAAATTATTGCCTGTTCTCTAAACATCTGCAACCAATACATATGAATCTTTTTTCCTAATTTCACAACCTTATGCATAAAACTTTAGTGTGTATCTCTAATCACACATTTGACTTACACTCAAAAGATTATGCTTAAGACCTACATACAAAATATTTTTTTGTCTTAGTTCTACTATTATCCAAACTTAGTGTACCTTTTCCAATAATTCTAGCAGTGTATTGTCTCCAAATTTCACTGTGCCACCATTGATCTTCTTTAGGGTTATGAACTTGATCTTGTCTCCTATCATGTGCCTCGAACATCTGTTGTTAATAAACCATGGCATTTTTATTTCTTGCATGCAAAGCTGTCTGGACCAATAGAGACTTTTTAGGTTATTTCTTTTGTGATGAACCTATTTGAACTTTCTTCTTGATGAATGGAGCCTTGAAAATATGGTCCTTCTTGACTGACTCGAACATGATTCTACAATACCGAGCTATGTGTTCAAAGTTATTACACTTGTAACATATTATGGCCTCTTCATTTAAGCCTAATAGAGGAACAAAGGAGTTGTGGCTTCTACTTGACTCTGCATGAGTTTCCTTCTCCTTATTTTTGAAATTGTTAACCTTTTTTTGACATTCTATTTTCTTATGACCATATCTATTACAATAAAAATAATAACCATAAAAATAGGGCTTGTTTGTGTATCTATGATCTGATTACCATTTGTAGCTCTATTCCTTTCTATCTTCTTTATTTGAGGTGTCCTCTATATTCTTAACTTCTTCCTTTTTTATTTTCTCTTTTGTAAGAGCTTCAGCATAGCTTTTTTTTTTTGTGTTTACCTTGTATGTGAAATTAGTGGCCTCCCCTTTCTCTTTTTCAAATCTGATACCTATCTTATCTGATATTGATCTTTGACTTTTTAATATCTTATTCAACATATTAGTGCTATTCTCAAAATTTGAATCATTGTCTGCTCTATCATTGATTGCTTTATTTGTTTTCTCAAGATCTATTTTTAAAGAAGTAATTTCAATAACATACCTTTCACATTCTTCACTTACTTTTTGTAAATGTGTCGTTAGATATTTTTCAATCTTATTGGCTTCTTCAAAGTGTGTTTGTAGATCTTCAATTATTATTTTTGTTTCTTTTTCATTTTTCTCAATCTGGAGCTTCAATCTTCAATTTTTCTTCTCAAAAGCTTTTAACTATTCTAAGGCACAAATGAGTTCTCCTTCTAGATTTACTTCGGCTTCATCATGTTCTTCTTCTTGATCATCTATACTTTTACTTGCAGAGGCATCTTCATGTATGGCCATGAATAAAATCTTTTCTTCTTTTGAATCACTAACTCCACTATCTTCGACTAAGCTAGGATATTTATAATACAAACTCTTCTTCTCAAATCCCTTCTTGAATTTTCTTTTGAAATTCTTCTTATATGTAGACTTTCCTTCTTCATTGTCACCATTACCCTTATTTGGGCACTTAACTACAAAATATCCAATCTTTCTATAATTAAAATATTTAAAAAGTAATTTTTCTTGATATTTATCAGTGCCTTTTTTTGGCTTGCGAATGAATAGAGCACCGTTATCATCTTCATCATCGCTAGAACTGTCACTTGATTCTTAAATCTTAGCTTTCTCTTTCTTTGATGTCTTGAAAGTAGATTCTCTTTTTGAGAGTTTCTCTTGTTCGACCTGCATCTCAGATGCCATAAGAATACCATGTAGTTCATCTATCTTTAGCTTGGCTAAATTCTTCATCTCTTCAATTGCTAAAACTTTTGCATCATATCTCAATGGTAGAGATCTCAAAACTTTTTGTACCATGATTGATTCTTCTAACTTTTCTCTAAGACCTTGAATCTGATTAACTATTTGATCAACCTGTAAAAGGTAACTTGCTATATTTTCTTTCTCTTCCATCTTCAAACTCTCAAATTATCTTCTAAAATTTTGAAGCTTAGCTTGTTGAACCTTTCCATCACCTTTGTAAATATTCTCAAGTTTTACCCAAGTTTTATGAGCAAATTTATATTGCATAACTTTAACAATTTTTAATTCACATAAACCACATAAAATAGCTTTTAAATCTTTAGCATTATTTTCACTTGCCTTCTTTTCCCCTGGAGTAGTTACAAGTGTTTGTGGCTCTTCATATTCCTCCACCACTACTTGCCAAATGTTGAATCCAAGAGCCATCAAATAAATCCTCATCCTTATGCTCCAAAAAGCATAATTTGTCTCATCAAACAAAGGTGCCTTATTTATATAAAAACCTTCATGTGATCCAGCCATCTTGCTTTCCCTGATCTACCTTCAAGTTGTAAAACTTTTTCAAAATAAACTTGCTCTAATACCAATTATTAAGCAATAAATATACTGAAAGGGGGGGTGAATCAGTATATTATATATCTTTTACTTAATTTGATTTTTTTCTTTAACCACTTAATTACACATTTAAGATATGCAATAAAACTAAAATAATAACATGCACCACACAAGAGAGAGAGAGAGAGAGAGAGAGAGAGAGAGAGAGAGAGAGAGAGAGAAACACCATATTTTTACGTGGAAACTTAAAGTGGGAAAAACTACAAAAAACAAGCTCAAGTATGTGAATGAGCACCAACTCAAATTACAAAGTTTGTGAGCACCAACTTATAGGAGCACCAACCCCTTTGTTGAGTACTAACACAATAACTATTTGTGAGCACCAACCCACAGGAGCACCAACTCCTTGAAACTATTTGTGAGCACCAACCCATAGGAACACCAACCCCTCTTATGTATAAAACACAACTATCTCTCAACTTTGTTGATTCAACAAATGATAGAACTCTACAATATCTCCTACTTTTCTCTCCTCTTTTCTTATATAAAATAATTACAAAACCATGCACTCTCTTACATATTACAAATGGCTTCTCAAGATTTTATTTATAGCTTTCCAAATGACATTTAGCATTTACCCTTTGTGACCCTTCAATCCTCATGGAAAATGGTGCCAAACTTGCATGACCCTTTGTATCCTTGCATTTGAAAAATCACATGGTGACCCTTCATAAGCAAATGCGTCATTTCCTCTTTTGTTTTTATCTTGGTGACTTTTCATATTTCTCAAAGTTTCTCTTCATGGAAAAATGCACCATACCCTCTTTTGCCTTTACATGGTGACTCTTGGAATTCCTCAAGATGAATTTTCATGAGAAAATGCGTCCCATTCCTCTTTTGTCTTTACTCTGTGACTCTTTGACTTCTCCATGGGCCCTCTTTTGACTTATATGAAACTAAAAATATATTTGTTAATATTAAATAAATATTAACACACATTAGCCAAGATATGAATATTAAAAACACCATTAAATGTAATGGGGCCTTTATCACCAATGTTAGACCTTTGACATCAATGACAATATTTCCAATAATAGATTGGCTCAATACAGTCTGTAAAAATCAAACCTAGTGGGTGATGACAATACATAAAAGTGTTTGAATTATGAAAATGATTTGATTTTGTAATATTAGGTGCACATTACATGGCATATTTACCTTAAATATGTCTCATGTTGACACTATGTATAACAATGATACCAATGTATAAATTTCTGCCATAAATGTGCATCTAAATCATATAATTGTAAATTTGGCCAATTTGGAATTTGAAAGTGTGGAGGACATGATTATCATGGTATGCCCCCACTATATATGGAAAAATCTAAAAACTAATATAAGTTCAATGTGGAGGACACATTTTCAAAGCATGCCACCACTCTAATATGGGTATGTTGAATATTGAATAAGTGTGAACATGTTTCCAAAGCATACCCCCATTGAATCTAAAATTGTGACAAATGTGGGGAACATGTTTTCAAAACATGCCCCCATTGCAATATGAATCTATGAAGCAATTTGGAATTCATGCCTCTATGGCATGCCCACACTAATATGCCCCCCCTTTTGAGGTGAGGCAAAGTAGCAGCTGATAGTTACTTTACCTCAAAAGGAAAAGATAACCATGTAAACTGTGAATGCATCATTTAATATATAGAGGTAATATGTCTAGGTAGATATATCATGGAAACTCACAGAATGTGATCACATCAAGGCCTAAGATGAATGATATAGATCATAGAAACATCTAAAGAGTAACAATATAAGCTCAACAAGCAACCAAGCACACACATAAGAGCACTCAAAACCATGTCAAAATACAATTATCTAAGGATACCTCAAGCAAGGGGCATGTTCAAATGTTGCACAATCGAAGGGACATAACTTAGTTAAATGTCCACAAAAGCAAGAATGACATATTCAAGTGTCCATACAAAAAGCAATGACATATTCAAATGTTAAAGAGGTAAATAAAGGCATGAGGGACGTAAAAAATGGAAAAAATTCAAATGCTCAAACAATCAAGATAATATCAAGGCAAGACACTCAAGTAAGTACATGAATGAAAGCATAAATAACCAACATAAACATAACATACTAGTCCATAGATCATATATGTTAGAAAAAATCATTAAGTACATAGCATATCAAGTACAATACAAAAGATATAAGCATGGATAGAGGCATGTGTAAGTACATAAGCTCAAACATGATAATCATAGAATGATATAATTTCAATGTATCATGATCAAAGAAATGGATGCCCTAATATCCACTGACATGAGTAGAGGAATGTCCCAACATCTGAAAGTGCATAGATTGTGTATTTGTTCCTGCCTATATCACACTCAAAATATGTGTGAAACACATGTATATGGAAATAAATTATACACTATCACATTTTAATTGATCTGGTCAAATGATGTAAATCAAGATTTATATAACCCAAATGTGTAATTAATGTCATAATACAAACAATCTCCCTTACACCATTGTTAATCATAACACTACGTATAGGCTGGTGATCAAGATACACTCAAATGAATATCTAAGTCATCATCTCTAATCTCACTATCATTGAAATTAATAGGTCTTTGAACCATAGGAGGTATATGTCACATATAGGTACCAATAATCCCATCTAGTGGGTGCTCATAATGAGATGGATGAGGATGCAAATTATATACCATTTGCACTTTTAGATCCTTCTTTGAATGATCATTAAATATTTTCTATTTCTGGTGATCACTAAGTTGTGAACCTGATTCCTTTGGATGATAATCAAATATAATCGTTTGGTCATTAATGAGATATTGGATCTTATGCCTCAGTAAAACATATGCTCATAAAATTCCCAGGGCCTTGGTGATAGTAAAAATAAGCATTTGCACCATATCCTTTGGGTATATGTCTACTCATATCAACCTCTATAGGATAAGGGGGAGATATAAGATGCCACTCTACAAGACATGAGAGTAATGAAACATGAGACTTAGGTAAGCATGAAAATTGTCTTCATGGTGCATTAAATAAAACAAGTTGATTAAGTTGTTGTGACACTATATTAACCATGGTGGTTATTTCCTTTTTAAGCTCAAGAGGTTTGACCTTATAACTTGGTTTGATAGTACACTTGGTATTAGATGTAGATGTAGTCATTGTGTTTGCTACATACTCAAGCTTATTCAATGAAATAATCTTCATTTCACAGTCCCAAACAACGTAGCATAACTCATCAAAAGATTTAAACTTTTTGAATATAATGGGTTCATGTAAAGGAGCAAGAAAAATCTGTTTGAAAATATCTTGAAGCTCTTTTTTTACTATAGGATTTGTCATTTTAGCCAACATTTTCTTGTACCTCAAGACATACACATTAATAGGTTTATTTGTTCCTTGTTTGATCTTTGTAATTTAGATATAAAAAACCTTTTCAATAACGTTAATAGATAAGTTTGCCAAAAACTGATCTACAAGAGGTTTGAATGTCTTTATTGACTGAAGAGGTAAATCTTAGAACCATCTCAAAGCATAATCATTGAGTCTCCTTGGAAATAATTTGGTCAAAAGTTTATCATTATAGGAGTAATATAGCATGCCAGAAAGAAGGATCAAAGATGTTGTTCAAGATCACCCTTGCCACCATAAAATGTGAACTTAGGTGCAATAAACTATTTGGGAAGGGGTGCAAAGATATCTCGGATGTAAGAGGATTATATAACACATCTTGCACATCAATAACATGAGTAGACTTTAAAGCTTTTTATTCAATATTTGTGACCCCCCTAGGTCTTTATAACTTGAAGAAGAGTTTGCATTGTAGACCCATTGGAATTCAAATTAGCAAGCTTAGTAGTCACCAAAGGGGAAGTATACATGGTTTGAGTAGTAATAGGTACTAAAATCAATATTTTATTTGAAGCATTCGGTAACCTCATGGTAGATGTAGCAATAGTTGTTTAAAAAAGCAAAGATTGGAAGACATAATCCATGCTTCCACTAGGTGTAAAAAGGTTGATTATTATAGAATCAGTTGTAGTACCTATTATAAATCAAATTTTTACCTTTTGGAAGGTAGTTCAAGCTTCCAAATTTGATGTGACATAGAAACACCTCAAGGTTGTGGATACCCTATTGGAGAGGTGAATCTTTAGGTTATAGGAATAACTCCCCTTGATGAATCACTTAGGCTCAAACACTAATCTATTGCTTGCTAGGAAAAGGAAGAGAAACCTAATCTAATGGAGGTGCTACACCAAATATGATCTAAGCACTTCTAGTCAACTATAAATGCACTTTAAACATGAGACTAATTTACACATGACACTAGTCCAAATCTGCCTCTCTACATCAATGTTTCTCATGAAGGTTCATGAAGCAAACTTAATCTATGAGGACTAGTCAAGAGGTCATGAAATGACACTAATGAAAAGACAATGCACTTAACCCCTATACACTCCATTTGGACACCTCAAAAGACCTACAAAGAAGTTTCAAATGGAATATGAATGCAAGAAAATTACGAACATGTCAGGGAATCAAATCACTTGACAAGATCAACTAATCACATGAACATATGAAACTAGTCCATAGAAAAGGTAAAATGAGACTTTTCTCATTGATCAAAGGATGCAAATGGGTAGGGCTTCGCCATACCCAGGTGGAGGATACAAACATATCCAATCATGGCTCAATATACAGAGAAAGTGAGAGAGAAAGAAGAAAAGGATGTAGGAAAGAGAGAGAGAGACAAGTGTCCAAAAGGAGTTACAAAAAGAATAAGGTATGAAACTACCCCATCAGGTCCTTAAAGATGACTTAGTCTTCTAAAGATGCTCTTCTACTCTAAGTGGCATGAAAGTTTCAGACTTTACTTGACACCTTGCCTTGCTCTCCAAAACTACTCTTTAGGTTGGCTTATGAAATGACAAGTGGCCTTCTTGATGGTTAAGTCATGTTGAGTTCCAAATTTTCTCTACTCTTAACACATTTTAACTAATCTCTAAATATTTCATTTGACACATCACCTCATTCTCTTGCTAGGTGTTTAGAAGTCTCTTTATCTATTTAGGCCAATTTTGCTTACAAGTGTCAAAACTTGAATTCATCCTCTCCAACTCATTATCTCTCTATGGATGGCCTATTAACATCATATTAGACTTGCAACAACTCATTTGGAAGTCTCAAATTACCCCTAAAAACTTGTTCTACACCAAATGCTCTCATTAGGCCTCTTTCTTTGTAGCCCTGAAAACATGTAAACCTCCTTGTGCAAGGAAGTGTATAGAGTGTATTGACAAACCAATGGCATATTTAAGCACCCAATATGGCTTTACAATTCCATACCATGTTTTAGGTCCATACTCTGAATGGAAGTGCCTTTCTCTCTCCTCAATTAGGTTTCCTTACTTATAAGCCCCACATATTTGAAACCACCAAAAAACATGTGATTCACTTTCCATATCCTATCATCAGCCTTCATGTCAAATTTGAGGCTTTGAAACCCTATGAAAGTGTGAGAACCATAAAATGGCCTTGAAACCTAGTCTCATTTTAGGCTTGTTTGAGACCACCTTGAAAAATAGAGTTTGTTTGATCACTTCCCAGATGTCCTATGTAGATTTTTTGGCTTGAATAGATGAAATACATCTCAGGTGACCTCTCCCAATAGTTTTCAAGTTCTTCAGTTCTTAAATCCCTACAAAACACCAAAAAACATGAAAAATATTGCATTTATTATAGTCTATACAACTGCAAGTTTGAGTAAAGTACACTTGGAGAACCTAGTTGTAGTCCACAACAACGTCCAGGAGGTTTTAGGAATAACTTAGGTCATATCATGCACTTTAGGAGCTCATCTTTCTCAACTAGTCTTTACTAGGGTTTTAGGCATGTTATGTTCTGAAGGATTGTTCTTAAAGAACATATCCTCTTTCTGTATCCTAATGCCATAAAATTGTAGTTAGGGGACCCCTCCACCACCTCCAAACACCATTTGCCACCATGTGTCTTGTTAGGAAAGTTATGAGCAAAATTTGGTGCCACTCTAGTGGATAAGTGTGCATTTGAGAGGGGTTTGCATTTTTAAGCCTTGTTCATGAAGGTTAAGGATCTAAACCAGCAACCTCTTCCATGATTTTGTAGTGTGTGGGACTTATTACCTCCTTTGAAAGTCATTTAGATATATGCATCAAGGTCATGGAATCACCAAGCAAGAGAAGACTAGTCTTAAATGATAGTCATGCATGAAGGGAGCTTGAAGAGGTCTTAAGGCCAAATTGTCACATTTCTTGCCTTCCCATGTCTTTTGATAGTCTTGTAGGACTATGACAACATTCCAAGCTTGTCAACTTCATCAGATATTCATTTTACTTTCATTAGACCATCCTATCTATGACTGTCCTAGAGGTCTGCCTATGTATGAATTGGGTTCTATAGGCCTAGATAGGGTTACTAGTGTTTGTTTTACTTTTGATTTAATCTGAGGGTCTAAATGAGATTTTAACACCTTAAACATATTAAAATTATTTACCTTTCCCTCTCATAGACCTTTAATTCCCTCAGTCAAACAAATACCTCTCATGAACTTCTGTAGGCCTATAGACACTAGTATGATTGGGAAGAATTCATAAAGGTTGTACTAGTATTAGGACATCATTCAATGTGATATACCTCTCTTCATAGACCTCTATATCCTTCTAAATAAGCAATATCTAAGGCATTTGGCCAGGCATGCCTGTAACTTGCATTGGCTTATGTATGCAAGGTTTAAAGGCCTATTTTGACTAGTCTCTTTAGTTAATCCTTCGTATCTCTTTTCATCCTCAAATGACATTTGCACTACCTATCTCTTCACCTAAGATCCCATATCACTGACCGTAGGTATCATTATCTCTTTCTCAAACTCATAACCAATCTTGTTAACTAAGCAACCTGTAGCTAGTCTTTAGGTTAGTTTGAGTGCATCCTTAGGTTGTAGGACTTTGATTGTCAATCAATGAACATCTCCATAGATTGTTACACTCTTGGGAGTTTTTAACCTCCTCAAATTGTCCAAAAAATCACACAATCACTTGCACACACTATTCTTTGCACTTTCTCAAAGTGGTTGTGGGTGGTCATTGGAGGAGTCAGAATGCATCTTGTGTTTCAAGGTCTTCAATGTAGACTAATGAGAAAAATATAACCTTCTTAATTATATTTAGAATCTAGTCAATTTCCTTCATACCCTTTGATCCCTTCTAAGACATCATACTCCATAAATCTACAATTTTCTTTATTGCTCTTATCTAGGCTAGCTGTAGGTGACTATTTGAGAATGGTCTAAACATGAACTTTGGAAATTGATCCTCTCACTCCATTGTTTTCTCCTTGAAGGCATTCAAACTTCATTTAAAGTTCACTCTCACTTTCTTACATAATATATTGGCCTTTTCATAATGTTCTACAACCTTTACCTTCATGTCTTGAACTCAAACTTGTCCATGACTGTGACATTAGTTACTTCAATCCTCTTTTGGCTCTCAATTGACTGAGATATCTTCATGAGTCTATTTTGTTTCTTATTTGCACTAAGTCAAACTTCTATATCAATCCTCTTCATATTAACTTTGGCTTATGTTTAAAATGAAGACCTACAGGTTTGGGCTTGTAGGTTTGCCTTTTGCTTGGATGACTATTAGAACATTTTCCCGAGATCTTTGGACTTAGAGATTATACCAACTCATGCTCTTTCCTCATGCCACTCTCTCAATAAGCTTATGGAATTCTAACTAAACATTTTTCCACTTTAAAAAAATTCCATTTGGTCCATACAATCCTATGTATCAGTCAAATCAAGGCTTTGTATGGAACTCTCTACATAGAGGTTAGGTCTCTTCATCATGCTTTTATATTTTAATGGTGGTAGTGAGGGGTTAGTCAATGTCCAATGAGTGTCTATGAGTCTATATCATACTTTCCAATGCCAAAATAGATTACACATGAAATTAGACTCATGGCTGCTCATTCACAAGTCTACAGACTTGTGGGTGACTTAAACACTTCATAACCTTTGTTTGAGAGTACAAATTAGGATTTTCACTGTCACCTCCTTAGACCTCGAGTGTTCAAGGGTGTTTCATTATTCTACCATTGGATTCCTAGTGATGCAAATATATTTTACACCTTTGGACAATGCAAAAAAATACCTCATTATTCCATTGTTGTAGGCATCTTGTACACACAGTCATCAAATGAGAGAACCTTGTGAATTGCTTGGAGAGAATGGTGTTGGGGTTAGAATGGAGAGTAGTAGTATTTTAGATCTTGAGAAGAATGAAAACATGATACGAAACCTTCATTCATCACCTTAGACATTAAGAACCCTGGAACAAACATAAATTATGATAGTCACTCTTTAGACTGTGCAAGAGAGTAGCTTTCCTTGCCAAATGGTTTGCCACATGTGCCAACTTGGTGGATGAAGGTGTAAGATGGTTATTCAAACCCCTAAGTATCTTTTAAAATTGATTTAATTCATCCAAAAAGTTCACACTTGCATGGGAATTATACAAATCTCAACCTATGGGGATTTGAGCCTAAAAAAAGCACCTTAGCTCCTTATTAATTGTTCATAAAGCTAAGGAGTTAAATAAAATTACCAATGACACTAATTATAATCCCATATGTGTCCTCAACTTTGGTCAAAATATTAGCCTCCAACTCTACTTGTATGGCCTGTACCATTCACTTGAAAATGGCCTTCATGAGCTTGTGAAGAGAGTGATGGGAGAGAAAGATTTTTTTGCAATTTTGAGACTTGAAACTTACTTCCATGCCTGATTCTAACTTTAAAAATTTTAAAGGACACTGATAAACTATTTTCACATGAATCTAAGTTCAAAATTTTTGTACAAGTGCCAAAACTCTCCTCTAAAGCGTTGAAATTCAAGATTCTGACTTCTATCTGACATCCTAACATGTAGGTAAGTTGTATAAATACTCCAAGTACCTTGTTAAGAGTTTTGTATGTATTTTTAGAATTTAAAATCTCGGGCATACATGAAAGCTATCAAAAATCATTTTTTTCCTCATTTTCTCATATGTTAAGGTCCACAAAAGAACCTTAAACTTTCCAAATCATCATGAAATGTTTAAACAAGGTGATTAAGACATAAAATGACCTTGATGGACACCTAAGGACTTATGACACCTCTTGAATAAGTCTCATCACTCTTATACATGACTAGGTTAGTCTAAAACAAAGGCAAAGAGTTACCTTAATTTTATCAAATTAACCTTAAACAATGCTAATACAGGTTTGAAAAGGCTACTTAAAGACATATTAAAGCAGAACAAAGCTATGAACAGGGCTAAAAAGACCTAACACTAAATTTTTTGACTATAGGGGTTGACATTTTGACCTTAGGGGTTAAAATTGGTCAATAAATTGGCAATGTATGGGGGTAACATGCCTATTATGCTAAATAGACCAGTAGCCTTATCCTTCCATTGGGAAATGGAGTCATTTTCACTTAGATTCAGACCTCACCAAATCTTGACCATGAAAAGACAAGCTGAGTTGACCTCCAAACACATAAAATAAAGACAATAGACACCAAGTAAAGGAAGCAAACACACGTATGTGCTATCAAGCACTTAGGGAACACAACAAATAAGAAAACAAACTAATATGTACAAACTAACCTACTAAGATTAATCCTCCTAGATCAGAAGGGAAGATTTTAATATTGTCCTCTTCATGTGAGTAAGGATGTGAAATAAGTAGCCTCTTGGACCTTTGCTTGGTTGAGCTCAACTACTTCTTGGTTACCAATCCTCTTGGTAGTTCTTCAAGTGAACCATCAACATCAAACATGTTCTCTATGAATATAAATTCATCTTGATCTTCAACCTTTGCCTAATGTTTATGTTTTATGATAGGATAGCTCTCCAATGTGACCACAACTGCAACTTCAAATTTTGATGACTCTTTAGGATCATGTTTGTTAATGTATGCATTTTGATTATCTTATTCTTGAGCATGTTTACTTGAAGGTAGAAGTTGGTCATCCAAACTCAAGCAAAAGTTTTCAAGTTCTTCCCAAGATGCAACATCCTTTTGGTCACTTGAAAGGATGTCAATTTGGATCCCATTCTTGTCATTCTCTTTAGGGGTAACATGCTCATCAAACTCTTCAATTTGAACATGGTCCAACTGAGTTTTGACTTTTTCAATATCTGCCACTTGCTCATGATACTCAACATGTCTAGTAATCAAAGTGTTTTCATGATATCCTACCTCGTGCTCAGCTAAAAATTCATTCAAATCCACCATGTCATCATCAACTGCTTCAAAATGTACTTCATGCTCCATCCTATTAGTTTATTTATCTTGCTCTTCAAAAGATCCACTACTAATGAATAATTTAAGCTATCCCATGAAGTCATATCACAACTAGTACCACAAACTCTCTTCATCTTGCTTGTCAAAGACCACCACCACTTCTTCATGCTTGTTTGGAGCTACAACCTCATGAATATCTTCTTGAAGGCTGCTCTTTGATGGTTCCACTACACTTAATTGCTTTGACTCTTTCTTGCCACAAGAGATGGGCCCATCATCTTCAATGAAGAAAGGTAATTCAAAGTAAAGATTTACCTCTTCCTCACCTATTTCTTGATGTTATTTTGTAGCTACAATCTCATCTTATACCCTCAAAACCATTGGTTATTGTTGGCTAAAGGAGAGGGTGGGAGGCCAAGAGGACTCATTATTTACGCTTGAAATTTGACAAGGTATCCTTCCAACTCAAGATTTTGGAGTTAGGCTTATTGAAAGTTTCTTGGAGAGAGAGAAAATGATTCATTGGTTTGAATTCTAACATCTTATTCCTTCCTTGGTCTTTGGTAGGTAGAGGATAATATTCCTTCACAAAAGTTGGCATGGTGTAATTGGGAGTCATAGTCCATGAAGGCTTCCAAGATGGAGTGATTTTGGGTTCTTTGGGAAGGGTGAATGTAGCTTAAAGAAGGTTTGGAATCAAAGGAGGTAGACTAGGTATAGGAGATGATGGTTGTGATTACTTGGGTTAGACCTTTTGCTTTTCCCATCTCACTAGCCTACTCTCCATGAACTGAATTATGTCTCTTATCCATAGCTTTTCACTTGTTAGGATATATTGATTTTCTTTTTCAAACAATGCCCACTCTCCAATTTCAAAGTGTAATGGGTATTTTAACTTTTGAAGGAAGTTGATAGGAATAAGGTGACCAATCTCAACTCTTATATCCATCTTCTTCATCACTATTTTATTCTTTTTCATTTTTATAAGTAACTGATTGTCTTATTCTCTTCTAGCTTGAATTTGCCTAGCTCTAGACTCTTCCTCAAACTTTAACTCTTGCTAATAGACAAAGTTTTGATATTCAAGCTCTTATTTTTGTTTATAGTGTTCACTCATCCTATGATTCTCTTCTATTTGCTTCTCAAAGTCAAGGATCAAATTTCTATCACTTTGTTCAGCTAATTAGAAAGATAATGACCTTACCAAGGCTAATTGAAAGTATGCATAGGATAAGGATGGGAATAAATGCTAGGATTAGGATGGTATACAATTGAAGGGATACTTGAGGAGAAGCCATGAACATGATCAGTCTGATATGAAGAATTTATAAGTGTAGATTATGCATTTTCACTAGATGGAAATTGAGAATACATACCAATTTCTAATTTTTGGGCACTTGGACTGCTTATGCCAATTGTAATTCATTAAGAGTCACCATTGATATTTGTTGAATGCCTCTAAAGGTTGTTATGTTGAAGAACACCACCAATAATCCTTCAACCACTTTGGACCTTAGTCCCACCAGGCATGCCAAAACTATTATCAATCAAATTTGCACCCTTTAGAAGGTAGTTCAAGCCTTCCAAATTTGATGTACCATCGAAACACCTCAAGGTTGTGGTTACCCTATTGGAGAGGTGAATATCTAGGTTAAAGTGATAGCTCTACTTGATGAATCATTTAGGCTTAAACACTAATATACCACTTGCTAAGAAAAGGAAGATAAACCTAATCTAATGGAGGTGATGCACCAAATATGACCTAACCATGACTAACCAACTACAAATGTACTTCAAACATGAGACTAATGTGCACATGACACTGCTCCAAATTTGCCTCTCTACATCAATGTTTCTCATGAAGGTTTGTGAAGCAAGCTTAAATTAGGAGGACTAGTTAAGAGGTCATGAAATGACACTAATGGAAATACAACTCACTAAAACCCTATACACTCCATTTGGACACTTCAAGAGACCTGAAAATAAGTTTCAAATTGAATATGAATGCAAGGAAAGGACAAACATGTCAAGGAAGCAAAGCTAGTCACTTGACAAGATCAACTAATCACATAAACATATCAAAACCAGTCCAAGGAGAAGGTAAAACCAAAATATTCTCATTGATAAAAGGTTAAAAATGGTTAGGCCTTCACCACACCTAGGTAGAGGATACAAACTTAGCTAATCACAGCTCAATATATAGAGAAAGTGAGAGAAGAAGAAGAGAAGGGCGTAGGAAAGAGTGAGAGACAAGTGTCCAAAAGGAGTTATAAGAAGAAGGTATGAAAATTCCCCATCAGGTCCTCAAAGACAAGCGTTAGTCTTTTGAAGATGCTCTTCTGCTCCAAGTGGCATGAAAGTTTCAAACCTTGCTTGACACCTTGCCTAACTCTCCAAAATTGCTCTTTGCCTTGGATTATGAAATGACAACTGGAGTTCTTTATGGTTAGGTCATTTTGAGTTACATATTTTCTCTACTCTTGACACCTTTCAACTAATCTCTGAAGGTTCCCTCTGACACATCACCTCATTCTCTTGCTAGGTGTCTAGAAGTCTCTTTGTCTCACTAGAGCAATTTTGTTGACAAGTGTCAAAAGTTGAATTGATCTTATTTAACTCATTCTCTCCCCATATATATCCTGTTCACATCATATTAGACCTATAAAAACTCATTTTGAAGTCTCAAACCACCCCAAGAACTCGTTCTACACCAAAAGCTCTTATTAGGCCTCTTTTCTTGTAACCTTAAAAACATATAAACCTCATTGTTTAGGGAGTTTTACAAAGTGTAATGACAAAAAAAATTCATATCTAAGGACCCAATATGGATTTATAGCTCCTTGCCAAGTTTTAGGTCTAGACTCTAAATGTAAGTGCATTCTTCTACCTTTTTCTCGCCTCAATTAGGTCTAAAATAAGGCCTCCTTGCCTAGAAACTTGATTTTATATTCCATATCTCTCCCACATGTGTGAAACCACACAAAAGTGTGTGATTATATTTCCTCAGCCTATCACAAAGCTCCATGTCAAATTCAAGGCTCTAAGACCCAATGGAAGTGTGAGAACCAAGAAATGGCCTTGAAACCTAGTCTCATTTTAGGCCTATTTGAGACTGCATTGAAAAATAGAGTTTATTTGATCACTTCTAGGATGTCTTGTGCATATTTTTTGGCTTGATTAAATGAAATACATCTCAAGTGACTTATTCCAATAGTTTTCAAGTTCTTCATTAGTCAAAACCCTTGCAAAACACCAAAAACCATGCAAAATAGTGCATTTTACAATCTGTACAACAAGTACTAACAAAGTACACTTGAAAAACCTACTTGAAGTACTCAACAATGTCCAAGAGGTTTCAAGATAAACTTAGGTAATCTCATGCACTTTAGGATCTCATCTCTCTCATTTGGTATTTAATAGGGTTTTAGGCATGTTTTGTTCTTAAGGTTCATTCATAAAGAACATATCCTCTTTCTCTCTCCCAATGACACAAGATTTCCACCATGTGTATTGTTAGTAAAGTTATGAGCAAAAGTTGGTGCCACTTAGGTGGTTGAGTGTGCATTTAAGAGGTATTTTCATTCTTAAGCCTTGTTCATGAAGGTCAGGGATCTAATCCAACAACCACTTCCATGATTTTGTAGTGTAGGGGCCTTATTACCTCCTCTGAAAGTCATTTAGCTCTATGCATTAGGGTCATGGCATCACCAATAAAAATAAGGCTGGACTTGAGATAGTCATGTATAAAGGGAACTAAAAGAGGTATGAAGGCCAAATTGTCACTTTTCTTTCCTTTTCCTATCTTTGGATAGTCTTTTAGGGTTGTGACAACATTCCAAATTTGTCAACTCCATCAGATCTTCATTTTGCTTTCATTAGATCATCCTATCTATGACTATCCTAGAGGTTTTACTATGTATGAATTGGGTTCTACAGGTCTTGAAAGGGTTTCCAATGTTTTTTTAATTTTTGATTGAGTTTGAGGGTCTAAATGAGATTCTAACACCCTGAACATCTTCAAATTATTTTCCTTTCCCTCTCACAAACCTTTAATTCCCTCAGTCAAGTAAATACCTCTCATGAACTTAGGCAAACTTACAGACACTAGTCTAACTATGAAGACTGCATAAAGGTTTTACTAGTATTAGTACATCATTCAATGTGAGGTACCTCTCTTCATAGACCTCTATATCCTTACAAATAAGCATTCTCTTAGGCATTTGGCCAGGCATGCATGTAACTTATATTAGCATGTTTGTGTAAGATTTAAAGCCTTGTTTAGGCAAATCTATTTAGTAAATAATTCATATCTCTTTTAATCCTCAAATGACCTATGCACTATCTATCTCTTCACCAAGCTCCCATATCATTGACTATAGGTAACATTCTCTCTTTCTCAAACTCATAACCAGTCTTCTTGCCTAAGTAACCTATAGGTGGTATTTAGGGTAGTTTGAGTGCATCCTTAGGTTTTAGGACTTCCATTTCCAATCAATGAACATATCCATGTATTTTTATAATCTTGGGAGTTTGGAACCACCTCAAACTATCCAAAACATCACACACTTACTTGCACACATTATTCTTTGCACTTTCTCAAAGTGGTTGTAGGTGGTCATTGGAGGGGTCAGAATGCATCTTATCTTTCAAGGTATTTGATCTAAATTAATGAGTAAGAAAGACCATTATTCATTATATTAATAATTTAGTTAAATTCCTTCATACCCTATGAGCCCTTGTAAGATGTCATACTCAACAAACCTATAATTTTAGAATGGTATAAATGTGAACTTTTGAAATTAATCCTCTCACTCTATTGTTCTCTCCTTGAAGGCATTCAAACCTCATTTAACTTTCAATCTCACTTTCTTATAGAATCTATTGGCTTCATAATATTCTACTACCTTTACCTTCATGTCTTGAACTCAGACTTGTCCATGATTGTGACATTAATTACTTCAATCCTCTTTTGGATCTCAATTGAATGAGATATCTTCATGAGTTTGTCTTGTTTATTATCTACACTAAGTCAAACTTCTACATCAATCCTCTTCATATGAACTTTGGCTTATGTTCAAAATGAAGACCTACAGGTTTGGGCCTATAGGTCTACCTTTTGCTTAGATGACTATTAGAGCACCTTCCTGAGATCTTTGGACTTAGAGATTATACTAACTCATGTTATTTTATCATACCACTCTCTCAATAAGCTTATGTAATTCTAACTAAACTTTGTGCCACTTTAAAAATTTTCCATTTGGTGCATAGTCTTGTGTATCAATCAACTCAAGGCTTTGTATAGAAGTCTGTGCATAGAGGTTATGTTTCTTCATCATGCTTTTGTCTTTTAATGGTGGCAGTGAGGGGTTAGTCAATGTCCAATGAGTGTTTATGTGTTTGTATCACACTTTCCATTACCTTAATACCTTAAACATGAACTTAGACTCATGGCTGCTCATTCATAGGTCTGCAGACCTGTGGGTAACTGAATCACTTCATAATCTTTGTTTGAGAGTAGAAATTTGGATTTACACTCTCACCTACTTAGACCTCTATTGTTAAAGGGTGTTTTTATATACTACCATTGGATTCCTCATGAGGTAAATACTCTTATACACCCCTGGTCAATGCAAAATAATACCTCATTACTCCATTGTTACATGAAACTTGTACACACAGTCATCAAATGAGAGAACATAGTAAATTGCTTGGAGAGAATGGTGTTGGGGTTAACATGGAGAGTGGTGATATTTTAGAGCACAATAAGAATGAAAAAATGATATGAAACCTTCATTCATCTCCTCAGACATTGAAGACCCTAGAGCAAATAGAAACTATGACAGTCACTCTACAGACTGTGCGAGAGAGTAGTTTTCCTTGCCAAATGGTTTCCCACATGTACCAACCTAGTGTATGAGGGTGTAAGATGGTTATTTAGACCTCTAAGGATTTTTTCAAATTGATTTAATGTATCCAAAAAGTTCACATTTACATGGGAATTGGATAAAACTCATCCTATGGGGATTTGAGCTTAAAAAAAGCACCTTAGCTCCTTAGCAGTTGTTCATAATGCTAAGGAAATCAATAAAATAGCCAATGCCACTAATTGGAATCCCATAGGGGTCCTCAAATCTGGTCAAAATCTTAGCCTCTCACTATACCTATGTGACCTATACCATTGACTTGAAAATGGCATTCATGAGCTTGTGAAGAAAGCGATGTGAGAGAGAAAGAGTTTTCTATAACTTTTAGACCTGAAACTTCTTTGCATGCCTGATTCCTACCTATAGAAGCTAAAATGACACTGATAAACTCTTTTCACCTGAAAGTAAGTTCAAGAAGTCCATACAAGTTCTAAAAATCCCCTCTAAAGTGTTGAAATTTAAGATTCTAACTTCTATCTGACATCTTGACATGTAGGTAAGTTATATAACTAATCCAAGGACATTGGAAAGAGTGTTATATTTATTTTTGGCATTTGAAATCTTGGGTATACATGAAAGCTATCAAAAATCATATTTTTCCTCATTTTCTCATACATTAAGGTCCACAAAAGAACCTTAAACTTTCCAAATCACCACAAAATGTTTAAAAAAGGTGATTAAGGCTTAAAATGACCTTGAAGTATACCTAAGTACCTATGACACCTCTTAACTAAGTCTCATCACTCCTATACATGATTAAGCTAGTCTAAAATAAAGTCAAAGAGTTACCTTAATTTTATCAAATTAACCTTAAACAATGCTAATAAAGTTTTGAAAAGGCTACTTGAAGACCTCTTAAAGCATGAAAAAGCTATGAATAGGGCTAACAAGATATAACACTCAAGTTTTTGCCTATAGGGGTTGACATTTTGATCTTGGGGGTCAAAATTGGTTGACAGTAACCTCTAAGGACTCAACATCACTACATAAGGAAGCCTTAGCCTTATCATGCTTATCAATTTCATCTATTGTAACATAAAAAAATGCATACATTAAGCCCTTGTTATTATTGATATGAGTGGTCAATGCTTCTTTATCTTCCATTTGAAATTGGGTTTTCTATTTTCTATTTTTCATTATGTACAAATGAAAAATTAAAGAATTTGAACAATGGACCAAAACACTAGGAATCAATTTTTTTTTGCATTCACATGAATCAAGTTCACCAAATGTTTAACTCTAAATTGGGATAAGGATCCTATGTGTTTAGGGTTAATAATATATAAACGATTAAGCACAAGGGTGATAAATAGATCTATAACATGCCAATTAATTGTAAAACTCAGATAAATCATATACTAAATTTATTATGCTGAGATACACTAAAAATTGAAAGTACAATTATGCTAGATGTTACAATGATAATGAAAACAAGATACCTACTTGTTTTTTATGCTAACACTTGTCTAGATTTGGAACAAGTAGTAAGTTGACTGGAAAATGATTATGGATCAATTATTAAATTCTAGAATTTTGACTTTTGTAGCTTCAGACACTTACATCGACTTTAAATGGTTGCATTAATGCTTCTGTCTAACCTAGATGTAGGTGTCCTCTATGAAACACCTACTAAAAATGGATGTGTTCTAGGTTCTGTGTCACTTTTACTCTAGTGTGCTCATATTTAGATCATAAGTTGTCACTCTTTGTCAAATTAAAAACCCTAGTTCTTCATCTTCATAGTGGCTATGGAAAAAATTGGCTAGTTGGATCACAGTGTCGAGCTAACCCCAAAGACCCTTATGTTAGTGGGTTCTACCTACATAACAATTACTTTGAAGAGGGCCTCAAATTAATGTAGTTCTCCTCTAATGTGTTGGCTTATGTGTTCACAAAGGTGTAATATGTGGAAATAAAATACAATAGTGACCTAGCTTATAACTTGGAAAATAAAACTCATGGCATGCTCTTTTAATACTTTAGACCTCTAGATGTGTTGTCCCTATGATTGATATGGAAATAGGATAGAATAGAGAATATTTCTCTCATTCAAATGTTTTTTGATCATTGACTTGTGAGAAGGTGTGATATTGCTAGGTCTTTTGGTAGCTCTGTAGAAAGAATGAGGATTGATCATGTATTTATAGCAATCCATTTAGAAAATATCTTGTATAAGAGAAATTAGGATGACCATAGTTATAGATTTCATTTTCAAATTGAATGACTTTAGGGTACTGGACATTTGTGTCAGGTTAGGACACTTGCATCAACATAGGCATTTGACTGGGATACAAGTGTTTGGGAAGCAGAAAAGTAGGTACATGTCCAAAACTTACAAATATGGAATATGAGTATGTTTATAGAATTTTTGGTAAGATAAAATGCCTTGGTCATCAGAATGACATTGGTCAGTCTAAGATATAATCAATGAGAACATAGAGATAATAGATGTGATCCTTTCAACAATGGGAAAGGTCTAGAATTGAGAGGAACTACCAAGATCTATATTTTCCAAGTGTACAAGACTGAGGTGCTATATAATTCATAAATAGTGTCTACATTTGTCCCCCCCTTAATCTAGTAATGAAATTATTGGTTTAAAGGAGAAGAAATGTAGACCTAGATGTGTATATCACACCTTGCCTTTATGTGAACCCAACTTGAATGCTTTGTTGGTGACTGAATTGCAACCAAGAGCATGCTATAATATATAATCAATTCATATAATTTGAAATTAAAAGCATTTTAAATGATTGAAATTAAAATAATAAGGTTTAGGAGTACACATGTGTATCGATGCAACTGCCTTGACTTTTGGCAATTTGAGTTGAAAATATGTAGCATTATGAACATAGAGATGAGATTAGGACAAATATAAATATGTAAAGTGCACATATATAGATAAAAATTCCCCCCAACCGTGGATCTAAAGCTGAGTTTCCACTCAACAGTTAATATTAGCTCAGCCGTACAACCCAATAATACTTATAACCTTGTGAGTACGAGTGATCCAAGTCAATTCACACTATAAATTTAGTGTTGTTGGATGATGTAATCAAGTCCAACCTATAAATTTGGAAATATTAAGTGACTTAAGCACCTCAAGCATATCAAAAATAAAACCAACTACTACAATATATTGGCTCAATACAGTTTGTAAAATTCCAACTTGGTGGGTGATGACAGTTTATAAGAGTGTTTGAAATCTGAAACTAATTTGATTTTGCAATATTAAGTGCACATTGCATAACATATGAAACTTAGATATGTATCATGTTGAAACGATGTATAACAAGGATACCAATGTATAGAATTCTACCACAAATGTGTATCTAAATCATATAACTATGAATTTGGCTAATCTGGAATTTGAACAAGTGTGGAGGACATGCTTATCATGCCATGCCCACACTATATATGGAGAAATATGAAAATTGATATAAGTACCAATGTGAAGGACATGTTTTTAAAACATGCCCCCATTATAATTTAGGTATTTTGAATACTGAATAAGTGTGGAGAACATGTTTTCAAAACACGCCCCCACTGAATTTGAAACTATGACAAATGTGGTTAACATGTTTTTAAAACATGCTCCCACTACAATATAAATATGTGAAGCAATTTGAAAGTCATGCCTCTATGGCATGGCCCTACTAATATTCCCCCATTTTGAGGTGAGGGAAAGTAGAAACTGATAGTTACTTTACCTCAAAAGGATGAGATAACCATGTAAAATGTGAATGTACCATGTAACATATTGATGGAACATGTCTAGGTATATATATGATGGAAGCACATAGAATGTGATCATATGAAGGCCTAAGATACATGATATAGATCATGGAAATGATTAGAGAGTAACAATACAAGCTCAACAAGAAACTAAACACACACACAAGAGCACTCAAAATCTTGTCAAAAGATAATGGTTGAAGGAGACCTCAAGCAAGGGGCATGTTAAATGTCCACAAAAGCAAGAATGACATATTCAAATGTCCATACAACAAGCAATGACATTAAAATATTAAAGAGGCAAACACAGGCATGGGCGTTGTAAATAATGGATCATAGTCAAGTGCTCAGACAAGAAAGACAATATCAAGGCAACAAACTAGAAGAAGTGCATGAATGAAAGCATAAATAACCAACATAAACATAATATACTAGTCCATGGATCATATATGTTAACAAAAAAGTTTAATTACATAGCATATCAAATATATTACATAAGATATAAGCATGGATAAAGGCATGTGTAAGTACATAACCTCAAACATGATAATCATAGAATAGTATAACCTAGATGTATCATGATCAGAGAAGCTGATGCTTCTAATGTCCACATGACATGAGTAGAGGGAAGGCCTAACATCCAAAAGTGTATAGATCATGTATTTATATATGTTATTGGGGATCAACCAACAATATGATTACACTTATGAAAGCAATAAACCGCGGAAATAAATCAGATAGATAAGTAACTAGAATAATGAATAGCAAAGAACAAGAGATACAAGAAACCACCCTAAAAACTTGTATTAAAATCTTTACAGAAGGAATACAATTGAAGAAACTTCTTTCTTCCACACCTCTCTCAGATGTACAGATCTCTCTCTAGATCTCTTTCCCTCAAGAGCTCTCTCTCTCAAGTACAATCAACTCCAACAACCTGGATTGATTCACCTATACAATTCTGTACTGTTCTTTCAACATACAATATACTAAGCTAAGAAAATCTTTCCTACATATAGAATGAGAGTGTAAACACATAAATTAAAAATAGTCTTAAATAATAAAGACACGGACTAAGACTACAACTTAATCTCATCATGCAAACACTCGGTTCTGTCCTCGAAAATAACTTTCTGGACGCACAGGTAACCGACGCCGGTTCACCCCTGCTTTCCTGTAACCGACGTTGGCTGATGTCGACGCTGGCGTCTCTTCAACTGCTCCTGACCGACGTCGGTCACTCCTGATCGACGCTGGTGACTGTGTAAACCTGCAAACTACCAAATCTGCTCCTTGGTGAAGCTTTTAGGCTCCACACCTTAACATATGCCTATATCACACTCAAAAGTAATGAGAGTGTAAACACATAAATTAAAATTTAAGCTAAAATAATGCACTTGTGACCACCCTTACACAATTAGGTCATGACCTATTATAGGGACTTTTGACCACTTTCCTCTACCTTGTGCAGAATCACTCTTATAAGTTATTTCATGACCCCAAAATTTACCAAAATCTTATGAAAATAGATCCAACCCCATTAGCACAATAGTTTGGCCTCAATAGACAATAGTGAACCATTAGACAATAGTGTCTTGCTCTTTTGTCTGAGTCCCCATTGTTGTCTTCCCACCAAATAATGACTATTTTGCAAAATTCAAAGTTATAAAAATGTCAGTCTATGCCCCTAATAATCCCCATCTAAAATAATTCCAAATATATTACTATAAAAGCACATTTCAAACCATTGTGCACACAAAAGGCTTTCACACTAAAAATTACTAGAATTCTAATTGCACATTGAGAGAAAATTCCCTATTTCTCCTAATTCTGATTACATATAGCCATAGTATCCCTGATCTAAAGTCTAAGGTCAAAAGCAATGGTTGAAAAATATAATTATACCAATATTGAACTAACTTATAACATATTTAACTAGTTATTCACACACCACCATAGAATGTGAAAACTACATGAAGTTTGATCCCTCTTTGGAGTATTGTTATGTAGACAACACTCAACACATAGGTTGTTGAGGTCATGCCAAATTCAACTGTTGACCTATTTTTATTCCATTGATTTACATTTATCTTCACATGATAAGGATCTAGGGTTTTTAAGAGAAAATAATCATACAATGGTCTCTACATCAGATCAAAAGCTCACAGACAAGTTAAAAAACATATAGACAAAGGCAGACAAAACCCAAAAATATTGAATCTCAACTATTTACTTGACAAGTCTGGATACTCACCAAATAGGAGCACCCTAATCTTCTATCCATATTAGGGTGTTGTTTTCTATGTACACATGAACAACACATGCCAAATTGGGCATTCAACTCATCAAGGTCAGGCCTAGGTAGCCAACATAATGGATAGGATATGGATTGGGCTCATTGTTAGGTAGAATGGGATTTAGAATAAGTGGTGGTATGGGATTCTCATGATATAAACAAAAGACCTTAGTAGTAGAACATAAAGCTATGCAGAAATAGATCTCAAAGGTCCTTCAATTTTTGAGATCATAAGGCGGTAAAGATCTTGATCTATGCTAGGATTAGGGAAATGCACAAGATTAGGCTGAATAACTCACGAGAAGAGATCCATTCTATCGAGTTGGCTATGTTTAGTCAATGTCATCCAAAAATTTGAATGATATAGGATGAGGATAAATCTAAAGAGAAGAAGAATGTAATAATGAGAAACTATGTCTAGATAATGTTATAATGATGACCTCTATTATGAGGGAGGACAATGATCGATGGATTAGGAATTTGATCTTTCTCCTCTAAGGTGTTGAAAGAATCAACAATGAGGTGGGTGATTGGGGTAGAATATAAGACCTATCTCTATAGATGATATTTAAGGATTATATATCACCTTAGTCTTATACACTTGGAAAACTTAGACCTTGGTTATTTCTCTCAGTTATGGACCTTTCCTGCTTTCGTAAGTCTTGTATCTACTATATCTTATACCCCTTGGCCTATCTCTTAGGATAACTAGTCTTATGTTGATGACCTAGATTTAAATATTTCCAAGAATTCTTACAACATGCTTATCTTCCACATTTTAAAGTTCTAAGTCTATACCTACTTTCTTATTCGCTAGACACTAACATTGCAGATAGATACCTGTATCGACGTAGGTGTCCTCTGATGCAAGTGTCCAGTATCTCTAAAGTTAACTAATTTTCAAATGAAATGTATCATAATGGTTGGTGTAAGTTGTTTAATATAAGTTATTTATCCAAAGGGATTGTTATAAATATATCATTCCTCACCTACAAAAACCTAGAAACTTCTTACCTACTCACCAGGTAACTTATAAAAGGCATTCAATCAAGCACTAAAGTGAGTAAAGCTTCCCTATTTTATCATATTTAAATATAAATCATAGGTACAAGACATACATAGGTCTGAAGTATTGAAGGAGCATCTCAAGAGCTATATTTACCAAGTTACAAGCTAGGTCACTATTATACTTGCTTTTCGTTTATTGCATGATTCACACATAAGCCAACACATGAGGGAGAATTACATCAGTCTGAGGCCCTCTTTATAGTATTGGATATGTAGATAGTGCTCATTGATAGAGGGGTCTTTTGGGTCATCTCAACACCATGTGTCCACTAACCCATTTTACCCCAAGGTCACTATGAAGATGAAGAACTAGGGTTTTATAATCATAGGAGGAACAATAGTCCATGACCTATATATAAAGGCACCAGAGTGAAAATCAAGACAAACATAAAAGAATCTTGATGATTGCATCTTTTTATAGTAGGTAGTTTGTAAAAGACACCTTCGTCAAGTTTAGCTAATAGTATCAACACAACCATCCAAGGCTATTGCTAGTGTCCACAGATCTAAAGGCACTCAAATCATAATTTGGTGACTATTCTAGAATCATCTTCTATTCTCTTTCTTTCTTGTTTTAGATCTAGAATAATATTAGCATTAGAACCAACTACGTACATTAATTCTTTATCATTTACATATCTAGCATAGTTGTACTTACTATTTTTAGCCTATCTTAGTTTAATGAATTCAACATATGTTATATATGAGTTTAGCATCTAATTGGCTTGATATAAAGATAGTTTATCACCCTTGTACCTTAGGCTATCTCTATACCCTTTAAACCTATATAACCTTAATATATATTGTTAGGGTTAGACATTTGGTGAACCTATCCTTTGTTATTGAGCTAAAACCCTAGTTTTCATGTAGGATTTTCTCCTTCAAAATAATTTCATTTCAAATTTTTGTATTTTATTTTCAAATTTAATTTTCTCTCTCCTATTTATATGGTTTTGGGGTTCTATTGTTTCTATAGCTTTGACACTAGAGTCTACCCCAATGAGCTAGCACATTAGTCCTTTCATGCAAGACTACGATCTTGCACACTCACTCGAAGTGCATAGCTGGAGACTGATTCTCATAGGTTTTGTTGCTTAGAATTATTACCTTAGTAATATTCTTCCTTTTATGTATTTAAATAGACATTATGTAAAATCATACATAACTACTTTTATTCTAGTGTTTCCAAGCTCGATTACCATGATTACATAGACTATTGCCATCACTAGTTAATGTTGTTACTTTAGAGAAAGAAAAGATAAGTTCGATAATAAGTTCTAGTTATTACTCACTTAAAACAACACATTCAATTGTCATGAACACCATAAAAACTATGTAATGTTTGTAACTCATATATTAAGTGTGAACATCTAAAAATCAATCCACATCCATCCAATACAATAAGAGTATTTATACTTGTTTATTCCTAACCAAGTGTTGAACTCATTAATGGAAAGAATAACTAATCAATAGAATCTCAATAGATTGAGATTCATAGCTCTTAATCAACTAGATTTGACTAAGGACCTAATGCCTTTGCACCCCTTAAATACTCTCATTATGGTGGATTCTTTCTACCATGTGTTCTTCTCACAGCTGGTGTAAAACTTCTGATCGATAAGGGCTAGGTGTCCCATATGAATCTTTTCTTAACTACTCTAACTTCTCATGCAGTCCCCAAGCGTCACACTTTAGTTCCAAGTCATATGTATTTGGGTTCCTCGTGATTAATTCTTGTTTGATTGGGTCTTCTCATGTTAGGGTTTCCATGCCTTTGTCCTTTTGCACCTTATAGGTTTCGCACCACAGTGCTTCTATGCCTATCAAGTTCTATGCCATAGTTTTTACACACTATGGTCCTTTTGTGCCATACCAATCCCATGCCAGAATGGACATACTTATCCAAAATTTGGGGCCAATATTACACCATACTAAGCTCTTAGTCCGTCATGGACTAAGTTGTGCTAGTGGCCTCTATAAAAAATTTAGGTCCCTCCTGCTCAATCTCCTTTCTAACATTGTCCCAATATGATAATGCCTAGAGTAGCTTGGAGGTTAATTCTTGTATGACCTCCTTCAATTTATTCATGTCCTCAAGTTGGCTAAAGGTCTCATTGGCCTTCTTAACTAGTTCATCTAGGGATGTGGTGGCATCCTTTTGGATGTCTTCAAGTGTTGATACTTCTTTGACAACCTATCTGTTGACCATTTTTTGCCCAATAGGCAAAAAATTGGTCCTCTTCTGTCCCTGCTGTTCTAGGCCATTTCATTTTTCAATTTTGCATGAATCTGTTCATTTCTATGGACTCTGTAGGTTAGTCCTTTGGCGCATGAAAGATCAGTTCAGAGAGTTCCAGGTTTTACAAGGCTTCTTTAGGCTCTAGTCTAAAGAAAATGAAGAAGTTTGGCATCGTTGAACCATTGAACCCGGTTCAATGCCTTGTGTTAGGTTGTGGAGCTAAAAGCTTCACTGATGCAAGCAGGGATAGAGGTTGCGAAGGGTTGCAGAGTGTCACAGACACCGGTGTCGATTAGGCCAATAGACGTTGACAAGATAAGGCAGGAAGGCAACTGACATCGGTCAAAAGTCAGCCAGCGTTGGCACCCCCCAGGTAGACAGGGACCGACGTCGGTCACCTGTGGTTCAGACTGCGAGTGTTTTATGGGCAATTAGCTAAGGAACCAAGTGTTTGCATGTTTAGAGCCAATTTTAGACTAAGAGCTGTGGATCTAATTATTGTAATTAGGTGTCTAATTATTGTTTGCATGAGATCTATTTAAGAGACTCATTGGTTGTATTGTAAACTAGTGCTAGAGAGTAAGAGAGCAATATTATAAGCTCCTTCTGTGTGTGAAGAGAGCAATGGTGTGTTCCTCCTAGTGCCACAGTACCAAGTGTGGGTGCTGGATTGGAGAATTAGTAGGGTTCTTTATGTGTGTATGATCTTGGTCATCAGGTGAGCATGGCTACGATAGGAGATCTGCATGGTAAGTAAGATCATTGATTTGCAGGCGTATGTGTGTGCAAGGTCAAGGTTCACAGGTGTACAAAACCAGATTGATTTGCAGGTGTGCAAGATCAAATAGGACAGCAACACAACAGGGAGCATATCAGGTGGGATCTACTTGGAGTACGTTGAGTGCTTGTGGAGTACATTGAGTACTTGTGGAGTGCGTGGAGCACAGGTGTAAAGTGAACACCAACTCACTGTTTGAGTTGGGTGTTGGGACCTAAGGGAGAGAGCTTTGAGGGAAGATTTACTGTTTATGCCCTAGAGGTGTGGGAGCCCTAGAGGTGTGTAAGGAAGAAGAACTGTGGCAGCCTTCTTTGTTGTATTTCCTTTTGAAAGAGTTTTAATACAAGTTGTGTATTGTCTCTCATATCACGTGTTATTTCTAAATTCTAGTTACTTGTGTATTCTGGTTAATTTCCGCATGTTAAGTTTCTTGGTAATCAATTATGTGCTTCCGTTATTCATCCCAACATGTGGTATCAGAGCTAAGGTTGTAGGAAGCAGGTTTTGTGTTCGATTACAGGTCACTCTCAGGGGTTTCTGATTGAGTGGGAGTAGAGCAATGGCAGATGAAGGTAAGCTAAGAATGGAGGAGTCGAAAATCATAGATGGTCACTTACGGTCCTATGGAAAGAAAGAGCAGGTAAAAGAATATTGGTGGTTGGTAGCAAATCAACATGAAGGAACTAAAGATGTAGATGTTGTAGGTGTTGTTCCACAGGATGCTTTGGGAGGTTTCTTGGATAAAGTTGAATCTTGGATAATAGATTATGTTGCCTCTTTCCATGTGGCCCCAGGGAGAGGAGCTGGTGAGCTTTGTCAAAGAATTGGCAAAGGGGAAGTGAAGCTGAAATTGCAGGTGGTCAACACATGGGTGTTAAAGCAGGCCATGCAGGTCCCAGGTTTGGAGATGTGGCTAATTTCTTCATAAAAGTTGGGTGATGAGAGATGCACAAGAACTCTCACAGCGGATGCACTTGAATTAGCTGGTGGTAAGAAAATAGGTACTCTTTATCTACTTGTTTATATTACTGATTCTTCTTCTGTTGCGGAGACATGGCTTCGTAGGCTTGGTCACATGAGCAGGAAGGAGATGCATGTTCTTAAGCGAAAGACATATATATTTGACAGGTTTAAGAACTAGAAAGCCTTGGTGTTTATGGAGGAGATGGCGAACAAAGACCAGTGGATGGTGCTGGATACTTTTGAGCAAGGCAGGTTGGACATGGGATTGATTCAAAGGAGCTCGTGGGTAAAAAAAAGTCATCACTCACAGGAAAACACAAGTACCAGCCTCGATAGGAAAATCGACGTCGGTAGTAGGTAAGATTGACGTCGGTCACGAGGACCGACGTCGGCAGCAAGAGGACACTGACGTTGGCAGGGTTGGTAGTCAGGACAGACACAGGAACCAACATCAGTCGGATGCAGACTGTGTGGTGACCGAGGTTGGTCACTGTAACGGATTTTGGGCAGACAACAAGCTGTCAAGGAGTCTCAAATGCCCATATGGAGGACTGAAGGTGGTAAGTAAGCCTCAGATTCATTGTTCCTCTTCTTTATACTAGTTGTTGATTACAGAGCAGGAAGGATCCAAGAAACAGTGGGAGCATGGCAGAAATATGATGCAGAACCAAGCAAGAGATTTGGTAGGGTTGCCAACAGGTATGAAAGCACAGAGACGAATGGATACCTTAGTTGAAGAATAGAGAGAACGGACACGTGAGATGAAAGACCAGGTCATATGGTCTTAAGGAAGCTGCTGGACAGTGATACATGTTTTTTACAGGTGGATGACAAAGCATGACTTTAGTCAACGTCAGGGTAACTACTGTGGTTTGTCTCACCATGAGGATGGTGATTGCAACATCATTCTGTCACTGTATGTGGATGGTATGTTTGCTAGCAGGTTTGTACATACAGGGTCTTGCTGAGCTAAGGGTAAGATTAGTTTAGAGGTTTGCTATGAAGAATTTGGAGCAGCGAAATTCTTCGGCATGGGAGACATGGGAGATCACAGGTTGATTTTGTCTCTAGTGGGAGCTGATGTGAATTAGGTGTTGGCGAGATTCATTATGCAAGATGCAGAATCGAAGTGCACTAAGGGTTGGACAGTTCAGTGTCTGAAATCACATGAGGTCTAATATAGACCTGAGTTTTCCCAAGCAGTGGGAGCTGTCAGAGAGTTAGGAGCCAATTCAGAGAAGTGGATTTTTAGGGATGTGAGAGGGACCAGCAGCAGGGATTCATGCTATTCAAGGTCAGGACTTCACTACATGGGATTGTAGGTTCAGATGGGGCAGGGTACTCAGATGACAGGAGGTACACCACAGGTTGTGTGGTGGGTTGTCTTCAGGATTGAGCTTGAAGAGGGATACAAGCCAGGAAACAGATTAGATGGGGTATAGGTATAGTGCAGCTATTTATCTCCAAGTGGGAGATTGTTAGGTTGTGGAGCTAAAAGCTTCACTGATGCAAGCAGGGATAGAGGTTGCGAAGGGTTACAGAGTGTCATAGACACCGGTGTCAGTCAGGCCAATCAACGTCAGTAGGATAAGGCAGGAAGGCAATTGACATCGGTGAAAAGTCGACCGACGTCAGCACCCCCCAGGTAGACAGGGACCGACGTCGATCACCTGTGGTTTGGACTGTGAGTGTTTTATGGGTAGTTAGCTAACGAACCAAGTATTTGCATGTTTAGAGCTAATTTTAGACTAAGAGCTGCAGATCTAATTATTGTAATTAGGTGTCTAATTATTGTTTGCATGAGATCTATTTAAGAAACTCATTGGTTGTATTGTAAACCAGTGATAGAGAGTAAGAGAGCAATATTATAAGCTCCTTCTGTGTGTGAAGAGAGCAATGGTGTGTTCCTCCTAGTGCCACAGTACCAAGTGTGGGTGCTGGATTGGAGAATCAATAGGGTTCTTTATGTATGTATGATCTTGGTCATCAGGTGAGCATGGCTACGATAGGAGATCTGCATGGTAAGTAAGATCATTACTTTACAGGCGTATGTGTGTGCAAGGTCAAGTTTCACAGGTGTGTAGAACTAGATTGATTTGCAGGTGTGCAAGATCAGATAAGACAGCAACACAACAGGGAGCAGAATCAGGTGGGATCTACTTGGAGTACGTTGAGTACTTGTGGAGTGCGTGGAGCACTTGTGAAGTGCGTGGAGCACAGGTGTAAGGTGAACACCAACTCACTGTTTGAGTTGGGTGTTAGGACCTAAGGGAGAGAGCTTTGAGGGAAGATTTACTGTTTATGCCCTAGAGGTGTGGGAGCCCTAGAGGCGTGTAAGGAAGAAGAACTGTGGCAGCCTTCTTTGTTGTATTTCCTTCTGAAAGAGTTTTAATACAAGTTGTGTATTGTCTCTCATATCATGTGTTATTTTTGAATTCTAGTTACTTGTGTATTCTGGTTAATTTTTGCATGTTACGTTGCTTGGTAATCAATTGTGTGCTTCTGTTATTCATCCCAACACCTTGGTTCAATGCCTGGTTCAATTGCTTCGTTCAATCAGCCTTGGTTCGAGCTTTGTTTTGAACATCAAATTTAGCATAGTGAAGTAGCTATTTGTTTTGAACTACCTTAGCGCCAAATCAAGAAAAGAGCCTGAGGAACACAACGACCCACTAGAAGATTGCCCTCGAGGGCTGAAAGAGCAGGAAGAAGACAAGGAGTAGAAATGACAAAGCATTCAAGTGGCGAAGGGAAGGTGAGTTATTACAGATGAGCAACATGACCTATTTTCTGTAGTTGGCATTGATAAGGGGACAAACTACAATTTGCTTGCAGAAAGGAGGCGCGACCATGCTCTTACATTAATGTTTGAATGACAAAGTCAATTTGGGTGACTATGTAGCATGGTTCTAGTAGGCCTTTTCTAAAGAATGACATCAGTAACAGTGGTTTCCTCTTTCTGATGTGTTCAACGCACATGGGCTACTTGCAAAAATGAGCGCCAAAATCCTTCCCAGGAAGCACCAATTTCTCTTCCTCTTCTTATATATTGTAAACTTCTCTTTTGAGAAGGAATCCGCTCTCAGCCTTAAGGCAAAACTCTACCCAAAAATCTCTCTAGCTTGTAAGGCAGAGCTCTACCAGAACTTTACCTTGAATCAGAACTTAGCTTTTTTACCTCTATTTTGAGTTTTGCATCTTTAGTATGTGTCTATGCCTTGATTCTATGTTAAGTCATTTTTTAATGCTTTTGCAAAATGATTTCAGCACATCTAGTGCATTTTGTGAGTTTCTTTTTATAGGTTTGTCAAAAGTGTCCCTAGAGGAGTATAGGTGAAGTGGATAGGCTGTTGCAGTGTGTCTCAGAATGCCTCTAGTAGTTATTCCCTCTTTGTATCTCCACGGACCCCGGACCCACTGATGCAGAAGGTTCTCTCATGACGGATGAAGTGTATAGGCACTTCTTTTGGTGAAAAGTGTATGTTTGAGCCTGAGTGGGTCACTTTTTTTTGGTGTATCACCCTTTTTTTTACATTTTTAGGCTTAGGTTCTATTTTCAGCATCTCTCTCTCTCTCTCTCTTCATCCCCCCCCCCCTTTTTAATATTTTGTTTGTTAGCAGTAAGAGAAACTAGGGCCTAAAAGATACATCAGAGGGAGCTAGCCCTTATCTAGAGACTTTCCCCTCCAGCTTCACTGATCCCACAGGCAGAGGGGAGTTTCCATTGTTGCGTGAAGAAGGCAAGAGCTTGGCCTCCTGCCAAGGGTGCAATCTTCTGTGTCAACAGTTTTTGGCACGCCCAGTGGGACCAAATAAGAGAAGTTGTGTCCAAAGAGTTGAAGAATTTTAGTGTGTTCTTCAACCGACCAACCTTTGGAGGCTTTTGTATCAACACCAATGGCAACTCCGAGCTGAATCAGCTGGTTAAGCAGCCTAGTGCCATTAAGAAATCATTTTTGTATGTATAATTCTATTGCACAAAATCATGGGTCTTGTTTTCCTTCATATGACTATGATCAAGCTCAATATTTTTAGAGAATCACCTCAAGCAGCTCTCCTAGTTGCCCTTCAATGATAAGGGAGGTGGTGCTGGAGTTTGAGAAGTAAACAATGGAGATTGACAGACTGGAGGAGCAGTATAGATATCAGTAGGAGCTGATGTATAAGAGGAGTGTTTGTTTAGACAAGCACATGCCTTGTAGTCCATGGAAGAGGAGGTAGAAAAATGGAGAAATCCATTTATTCAAGGCAGTCAGCCTTGTGTGCCCCTTCCTATTCTAAAGAAAGCCCCCTCTTTTGCACCAAATCCTTTCTATCAGATATCACTCACCCACTCTAGCTCATCTGATGCATCTGCTCTCAATCCTGTGCACTTGGCTTTCCAACATCAAAGGGCATCAAAGCAACCCCCCATAGAGATGAACCTTCTAAACTCCTTAGATAGTGAATCTTCTTTTGGGGGAAACTCTACAAACCAGCACATCTCTTTCGAAACTGCTCCTATTCAACATGATGATGCTGGTGACCTCCAAGAAAGACTCTTTCAGAACAACCTAGCCAAAAAAATAGAAGATTTAGAGGCTAGGATGAGACTGCTTCTTGAAAGAGAGATAGAACTTCTAGACCTTGCAGAGGAGCCCCAGGACCTTGTACAAAACAAAGTTGCTGCCTGTTCACAAGAGCAAAATTCCAATTCTGAGATCCAAAATTGGGGAAAATTAGTAGAATCATGGGGCAGGAAGGAGGATAAGTAAGGTTTTTCTCAAAACCTTGAAGAAGCTAAGGCTGTTCCCGCTCATGATGATGCTGGTGACCTCCAAGAAAGGCTTTTCCAAGAAGATCTAGCTAGGAGAATTGCAGAGTTGGAATCTAAAGAGAGATTCCTCAGCTAGTGTGTGATGGATGGTTCAGACCTAACGGCACATTCCATGTCTGAACACACCCCATCTACACACTTCCAAGAGAGCTATTAGGCCACACTTGATATAAATGAAGTGTTGACCAAGTGGAAGGAGGAGAATCATTGAACTCTAGCTCAAGGACTGCCTCCTCTTCCACATGGTTTTCCCACTTCACCCCTTCTCAAGGAAGAACCTGTTCTGTAGGAGGCGAGTGAGGAGCAGAAGATCCAAGCTACAATTTCCCAGGGGCTATCATGAGCGACAACAAATAAGAAATCATCATTGATGCTTCTTGTGAAGACAACATCAGTAATGGAGAAGATGCAGGTCTTGCATATATGCAGATGTTCCAGCAATACGAGGAGGAACAAAATCATGGTGAGCTCTCTTCCCCCTTGTTTGATGAACTTCCTTATTGCTTTGACGAGGAAAATGATTACGCTAAAGAGCCTGAGTTGGAGGAGGAAAAGGAGAGATCTGTCTTCCTGGAGGAAGGCCTTGAAGAAGAAAGCTTTGAACAAAGAGGTGATGTATTATGGGATGAGCAATCATTTTGTGAGTCCATTTCAGATATCACCACAGTCACCCTTCTTCAAGAAGGCCAAGAGGAAGCAGAGGATGAGTCTGATAGAGTCTTCAATGAGGCAAAAGGAAATAAGTTAGACCATGATACATTGTAGAGGAGCTATACACATCAAAGGGCTTATGGTGATGAGCCAGTAGTCATTGATTTCTTGGTGAAGAGTACTAGTATGAGGGACTAGCATTCAACAAGCTTCTAAGGACAAGCAGAGTACATATACATCAGAAGCATGTTTGAATCTAATCCACTCATATATCAGCCAATCCAGGTGATAGACAAGAGGAGCAGGTCACCAAATCTCTTTTTCATTCAGCCACTTACTTGGCACCATAAGTCTTCTTGCCAGGAAAGGGACTTAAGAAAATTTCCCCTCGATCCAGGAGGGAGGATAACAGTCCTGGTTAGCTGTATATAGTAGTTTGTTTTCAATTTATTTTCTGACTTTCCCTAAGTGCAATTTGCATAGATAGTGTTTTTTAGCCTTATGTGTTTCCATTTGCGTGTGGGGTAGAAAGCTTCATGTTTGATTCATGGATCTTTTGGGGCTGTTGCTGATTTTGTTTAAGATGCATCTGACTCTGTGCCCAATGGACTGCAAGGCAACTGGGCTTTAAGCATATTAGGCATGCTTCCCCTAGGAGTCACTAATTTGTCAACCATTTTTTGCCCAATAGGCAAAAAATTAGTCCCCTTCTGTCCCTGCTATTCTAGGCCATTTCATTTTTCAATTTTGCATGAATCTGTTCATTTCTACGGACTATGCAGGTTAGTCTTTTGGCACATGAAGAATTAGTTCAGAGAGTTTCAGGTTTTATAAGGCTTCTTCAGGCTCTGGTTTGAAGAAAATGAAGAAGTTTGGCATCATTGAACCATTGAACCCAGTTCAATGCCTTGGTTTGATGCCTGGTTCAATTGGCCTTGGTTTGAGCTTTGTTTTGAATGTCAAATTTAGCACAGTGAAATAGCCATTTGTTTTGAACTACCTTAGTGCCAAATCAAGAAAAGAGCCTGAGGAACACAGTGACCCACCAGATGATCACCCCTGAGGGCTAAAAGAGCAAGAAGAAGACAAGGAGTAGAAATGACAAAGCATTTAAGTGGTGAAGGGAAGGTGAGTTATTGCAGATGAGCAATGTGACCTATTTTTTGTAGTTGGCATTGGTGAGGGGACAAACTATAGTCTGCCTGCAAAAAGGAGGCACGGCCATGCTCTTACATTAATGTTTAAATGCCAAAGTCAATTTGGGTGACTATGTAGCATGGTTCCAGTAGGCCTTTTTTGAAGAATGACATCAATAACAATGGTTTCCTCTTCCTGATGTGTTTAGCACACATGGGCCACTTGCAGAAATGAGTGCCAAAATCCTTCCCAGGAAGGGCCAATTTCTCTTCCTCTTCCTAGATATTGTAAAATTCTCTTTTGAGAAGGAATTCGCTCTCAGCCTTAAGGCAAAACTCTACCCAAAAATCTCTCTGGCTTGTAAGGCAGAGCTCTGCCAAAACTTTACCTTGAATCAAAACTTAGCTTTTTTACCTCCATTCTGAGTTTTGCATCTTTAGTATGTGTCTATGCCTTGATTCTATGTTAAGTCATTTTCTTAATGCTTTTGCAAAATGATTTCAGCACGTCTGGTGCATTTTATGAGTTTCCTTTTACAGGTCTGTCAGAAGTGTCCCTAGAGGAGTATAGGTGAATTGGATAGGCTACTGCAATGTGTCTCAAAATGCCTCTAGTAGTTATTCCCTCTTTGTATCTCCACAGACCCTTGACCCACTGATGTAAAAGGTTCTCTCATGACGGATGAAGTGTATAGGCACTTCTTTTGGTGAAAAGTTTATGTTCGGGCCTGAGTGGGTCACTTTTTTCTGGTGTATCACCTTTTTTTTACATTTTTAGGCTTAGGTTCTATTTTCAGCATCTCTCTCTCTCTTTTCATCCCCCCCTTTTTAACATTTTGTTTGTTAGTAGTAAGATAAACTAGGGCCTAAAAGATACATCAGAGGGAGCTAGCCCTTATCTAGAGACTCTCCCCTCCAGCTTCATCGGTCCCACAGGTGAGAGGAGAGTTTCCATTGTTGTGTGAAGAAGGCAAGAGCTCGACCTCCTGCCAAGGGTGCAATCTTATACGTCAACATTATCCTTAGAAGGGAAAAAAACCCATATTCAATTATTGATGATGAGTATTGATGGTCTCCTCTATCATCTCCACATATTTGAATGCCTTAGCATGCTTAGTGTGGTCCCTTATTAAGATCACAACATCAACTAGTTGCTTCTTCTAGGCTTCTTCAACTTGGAGTTGAGCCTCCAAGATTTTATTTAGGTGTGCCAACCACTCAAAAATTCCATCTAAAATGGGGATGACTTCCCCAAACCTTTATAGGGCACATTTACAGACCTCTATTACCTCAATGAATTGATCTACCAGCTTTAATCCCTTATCCTTTGATGTGAGCTGCTCCTTGCATTACTTTAGTAGGAGGTTCACTAGGGTCTCTAACTTATTTATGGCATCCTTGTCAAGAGGCACATCATTCATTATCACTAAGTCCTATTCCAAAATTATTTTACAGAGTTTTAATGTTCTCACCTTTCCCTTTGTGGCCTCTTAAACCTGTTGCTTCTAAGTAACCACTTCTTTGGTGAGTGTTTATTTGGCAGTGACTTCTTTATTATACATACCCATAATTTGGGCATGTTTCCTCCTGATAGTGCATGCATTAAAATTTGACAAAATGTTCTGGTGCGTGACCTCCATGGCCAACTTGAAACATATGGTGCTTGCTAGAAGAGGGGGGATCTTTTGGGGATCCACCTATAGTGGTTTGGGTAGTGCAGGAAGATCAGGTCCCAAGGAGAGGCTATCTTGGGGGGATCTTCAATTCTCACTCCTTATTATACATGTCCAGAAGAGAAAATACTTTTTTCCTTATTTCAAAGGTTCCATCCTTAGGCAAGAAGTTCAATCCCAGATATAACATCCTATTAGGGATGCCAAATTGAGAAAGTTCATGTAGATTGGTAGTTATATCATTGCCAAGTTCTTTCATAGACCCAACTAGTCCCTTCCCTTTAGTAGGGTCATGTTCTACTTCAACCCTTGTGTTGGTAGCCATATAAGTGCTACCAATGGCCCTTTCTCTCCTTTCTTCCTCACCATCCCCTTATTCACCATAAAATTCCCCAGAATCAAACAATGAGTCATCAAATCTAATGTCCTCCTTCTTTACTAGGGAGGGATTTTTCTTGGATTCAAAATCTAATGTTTGTACCTATGACACTTGTTCTATGGTCTACTACTATGTTGTTTTTAAGGATTCTTTTAGGGGAGATGGCTATGAAATTTTAAGGGGTGAGGGTGGAGTTGGAGAAACATGTGGAGGTGAAGGTGAAGGTGGAGAGACTAACGATGGTGGTGATTTGGGTGGAGATGGTTGAGGCGGTGAATGGCATGGTGGAGAAGGGTGAGGTGGAAAAGGGCAAGGTGGAGATGGGCATGGTGGAGAAGGGTGAGGTGGAGATGGGCAAGGTGGAGAAGGCTGAGGTGGTGATGGGTAAGGTGGAGATGGGCAAGGTGGAGAAGGGTGAGATGGTGATGGGTGAGGTGGAGATGGGCATGGAGATAAGGGGCCTTATTGTAGAGATTAGGTGGCCTTCTTTCACTTTGGTGGTACCTAATGACCACTCGTGCTGGCCTCATACTCAACCCTCTTTTTCTTTTTTAACGGTGGCATTGAGGGAAGCTTTGCCTTAGGGTCTCCACCCTTTAGTAACTTTTGAGGGTGAAACATATAAAACAAGTTATGTACTTGTTCCCCCACTATTATTTGTTTGACCTTTATGTCTATCAGGTCCATCTCATTCCTTTCATGGTAGGCCTTTTTACTTGGATATACAAACATTTTTCAAAGAGTGTGTATCTCCAAGTCTATCTTCTTGACTTCCAAGGTAAGGGGTTGTGCATCATACTCTAGTTCATGGAGTCCATGAATTACCACACCAAGAAGGCATACAATATCTTCAACCATGTAGAAAGCTCTCTAGAATAGATCATTCTTATGCACACAATGGAGAAGTGTTGCTTCACTACAAACTAGGCTTGCTCAGCCAAAGGGGGTAAATCCTTCAAGATACACCACTCATTTTTAAATTCCTCCCACATGCCATCAACCATCACCTCATCTTGAATTTGTAAGAGGGGGTGATGTGGTGAAGGCATGTGAATGCCTTGTAGCACTTAGTAAAGGACTTGTGTATGGGTGGGTATGTCCACTTTAGCACTCCCAATCTATAGTCTAATATGCTAACCTCATCAAAGACCATTAAGAGAAGAAATACCCCCCACGAAAACCTATGTTTGGGGGTCCAATGGGTTTTCTATGCATCTTCAAAAATCTTCCAACTAAAATACATAACCCAATTGTATTGTAAACCTTGGGTAGCCTGGTGGGCGATGTATAGGTGTGCCATGCCAACTTCTTTCCACTGATCACTCCCATTAATCTTGGTCATAATGGTCCATGCCACAACTTGGAGGGTAGGATCTTATAGGTTCTTTATGTGCATGTCATGGCCCTACTTCTAGTACATGAGCATTGTAGTGGTCTTTTGGACCTCTTCGATGTCTACCAAGTCATTGGCCACATCTAACCCTAAGCACTATAGTCCCATAACCTTGCTTTTCTTCTCAGGCATGAACTTCATACTGTGCTTGAAAAAGTAGATATAGTCCTCATGGACTCATGAGAGAAGGAACTAAACTACCTTTGTGGGTTTTCAAAAGTATGGTAGATTGAAAAGTTAGAATAACCTTATAACATCTAGCACATTAAAGATCTTGAGATTAAGCACCACTTGGTTTTTGGTGTTCTAACACTTGACTCGATAGTTATTTTGAAGTTCAACTTCATTTTTAGGTTGTCGATGGTTATAATCAAATATTGTGCAAGTGGAGACCTTGGAGACCTAGTTGTCTACACACAACACTAATTTTAGATACTACATTTCCTTAATCAATAGAGGTGGGGGTAGGGATGTTGAGTCTCCTTTACTAGGTGCATCATGCTTGATTCATCTATCTCCACATGTTGAACTTGCTCTTCTAGAGTTTCTTCCCTAATGAAAATTATGTCTTCCCCACTACCTCTTCTTCCTCTAGTATTGTAGGTAATAGTTTAGTTCTTAGGGCCTTTTACTTAAGCTGCATCACCCTTCAAGGATCCTGAAGGTTGACGTGAAACCATCCACTATTTCCAAATAAATACATGGTCATAGTTGATGACTTTGGATTTTTGAGCTTGATTACCCTCTAATGGCAGAATTTTGCAACCTACAACATGTAAGCTCTCTCTAACATGGCCATGTCTCAAAGTTCCTCCTATGTTTCACTTGGCGAGAAGTGACACTTTCCTCAATACCTATATTAGATCATGACTTCTACATATTCTAGCTCTGGTATTTACTTGTTTAGCTCTGGTATTCACTTGTTCTTATCTCTTTAGCTTTATTAATCATAATTAATTGTAAAGGTAAAGAGTCAAAATAAGTTAACTTGCTAATTTATAGGCTCTATGGGGGTTCACTATCATTTTTACTTTCCCATCACCCATCACTTCATGTCATTAATGTAGATCTTTAACGATGACCATGCTTTGATCATTGCTTTTGGCATTTAATGTTTTTAATGGTATTGTCACATTATGTCATTGGCACATTTCTTGCCATAACTATTCTTTCTGCATTAATGACATGTCTTGTCTCATGCCTTCCTTACTGTAGAAGACATCTTTCAAAATTCAAACTAATGGTGGGAATACACTATCCTTAGGCTTCATAGTTATGTGACTTAAATGACTTACATGCTGTTAAAACTTTGCATGCCTAGATTATTTGTACCCTAAGAACCTTGTGTGCCTAGATACTTTACGCACCTATGTAATATATGCACCTATGAATCTCTAAGTTAAGATTTAGAAGATTTTTGATCTTTTTTTACCCCACACTAAAATGAGTCATGGTCCTCCATGAAAATAAAAACAAAACATTAAAAAGAATTGTAATAAGAAACATTTACACGCAACAAGGGCAACACTTTTATTAAAAATAGGAAATCTTAAACTAATGGCAAAAGCCTTATTGATTACAATAATTTAGCTATTCAGAAGTGAAATACGGTTGGAGCCAACTTCCATTATAATACCCAAGAAGGAACTAGCCATCCAACCTTTGTAATGAACATGCTCCAACAGTAAAATGCTATGAATAAAAAAAAGACCATCCCAGTGAATCTAAAGTTTACTAAGATGGTGTGTGAACTTGGAGTCGTATAGTAATAGTTTCATGGCCAGAGTAAAAGTTTTGTACTTTTTGTGGTGGTCATGCCATGCCTTTTATTTGTGCTCTTCCACATCCTGACTCTAATGAGAAAGGAAACAAGCTTCATCAAGTTATAATAAAGCATCTAAGCATGCTTTAAAAGATGCCTCTTCATCTAATTATCCTATGCATATTATACAGAGAGATGGCACTAAAAACTCAACTAGAAAGACTGCTTCTTTGTTGTATACCAAATTGAATAGAGTGCTTTTGTTTAGGAACTTTTAAGTTGTTTGGTAAGCCTACAGGACCATAAATACCCTATCATCCCAGTCTATTTAGCTAATATTACAAATCTTCATTAAAGTTATACCTAGGATCTTCTTGAAGGTCTCAATAGTGCCTTTGGCTTGAGGGTGTTACAGTGTAATTTTGTGGTGTGCAATCATGAACTCATTTAGTAAGACATGAATTATTTCATTTAGGAAATGGGTACTACGATCACTAGTAAAACCTAGTGGACATCTAAATTGAGTTATGATATTCTCCAAATGAAGCACGCAATAGTAGCAGTATAATCTTTTATTGGCATAGATTCAGCCTAGCTCATGAGGTACTCAGTTACTATGATGATGTACCAAGAACCTGTTCTTCATCTTGTTTGAGTAATGGGGCCAAAAAATTAATGGCCCACTTCTCAAATGGCTCTTGAGAAGGAATTGGTCATAGAGGCATGGCATCTCTTTAGTTAGGTTTTCCTATGTGTTGACATATATCATATTATCTAACGTACGCTTTAAGATCTTGGAAAAGAGTAGGCCACCATAATCCAACCATTAAAACTTTATGCACAATAGCTTCTCCAGCATAGTGTCCTCTAGTTATACCTTAATGAACTTATCTAAGTACCTCGAGATGTTTGTGTTACATAACACACCATCAAATAATCTCATAATGACCAAGTTTTTAAAGATCCCCTCTTATGAGTTAAAAAGTTATGGTGTAGACCATGAGTTATTTCTTGGTCTGAGGAGTGAGATAATCGGGTGCTAAGCTAGTTGTCAAAAAGGTGGCAATGTCATCCAACTCTTTAGGTACACAAGTAACACAAAATAATTGAACATCAAGTAATTCATCTTATATGACATGTAGTGGTTCTCTAGACTCAATTCAGGATAGGTGGTTAGGTCCACAATTGATTTTTCTAGGTTTCACCATGATGGAAAATTACAACTCTTGGAAAAACATGATCCATCAATAGATCTATCCATATAGAAATGGTTTATTTATAAGGTACTTCAAGGCATCATGATTTATTTAGAAGACAAAAGGAGTGGCCAATAAGTAATGACAAAACTGTTATAGAGCATAAACCATCGATAATGATTCGTGCTCTGTAGTGTTGTAATTCATTTTAGATGGAGTGAGTTTTTTATTGGCAAAGTAGATTAGATGACCAATGTGACCTTCACCTAGTTGTGCAAAGATTGCACTAATGACCATTCCAAATGCATCAACATGGATACAGAATGGTTTTGTCCAATCAAAAAATTGGAGGATAGGAGTGGTGACTATTTTTTCCTTCAGTGTCTCCAAATATTTTTATAGGAGGAAGTGCATATGAAGTTCTCATTATGCTTTAAAATTTCCTCAAGGGACACGACAATATTTGCATATCCATAGATGAATTTTTTCTAGTAATCAATATATGCTAGAAAGACACAAACCTCATGCTGAGTCTTGGGCATAGGGAGGTGAAGAATAATAGACACCTTTGTTAGGTCTACCAAAAGTTCATCCTTAAAAATGATATGTTTTCATATCACACCAAATGGTGTAGCAAAAAGGTACTTCTTTAAGTTTAATGATATTTGTAAGACCTGACAGCACTCAAGCATAAGCTTCAGGGTAGAACAATGGTCCTTGACCAAACCATAAACTATATAATCATCCAAGTAAATTTGGAGGAAATTAGGGATTAAATCCTTAAAGGATTCTATATCTACTCATGAGAACATAGTTAGGTTGTTCTTCAGCTTGAAGGGCATGCCAATATACATGAAGGATCTCCATTCAGTGGCAAATATTGTCTTTGGTTGGTCCTCTTCAACTATATGTACCTGATTGTATCCTAAGAAGCCACTAGTGAAGGTATATATCTCAAATCTAGCAACACCTTCAAGGATATCCCCCATGAAAGGTGTTGTAAAGGGGTTAGTGACATAGGATGCATTAAGCACTCTATAGTTCATACAAATACAAAAGTGTCCATATTTATTGATACTAATCACCATGGGACTAACCCATTTAGATTCATCAATGGGGGTGATTACTCTAGCATGCAACATACTATTGATTTCCTCTTTGATGTACAGTTGCAGATTGGGATTTATTCCATATGGTCACTTTCTGATTAGTCGAGCAACATTAATCAACTTGATATGCATTTTTCCTAAGGATGGATGAAATCCCTTTATTTCACTATAATTTCTTGGAAAGACACCCTGATATTCCATTAACAACTCAAATATTTTTGAAATCTCCATTTCTATCCAGTAATTTCCTATCGTAGCCATCTTTGGTTCTTGCTCTGTGTTGATGTTACATTGAATAGTCTGGATGGGCTCATTGTAGGGGTTATCTAGATTGACACCTGTATCATGAAAAACTCACGTGTCATAGTTTGTAAGGACATAAATATGGGTTCTTAAAGGGTCAAGTGGATTGGATCCTTCAACTTTTTCCACATGAAACACTAGATTCTTTTTACCTAGTTGTATTTCTTTGTGTTGGTCTTGATCAAGGACTAGTTTTAGTGTGGAGATAACTTGAGTTGATGATTTATTAAAGAGATGCAGAGGTTGTTTATGAACATTATAGATAGTCCTTAGATGATATTCAAAGGTATTTAGGTCACCAAAAATGACTTCACGTATGGCTTGCAGGGTAATGCATAAATCTATTCTTGGAGAAGAATAAGATAGGGCCAATTTCATGTTTTCCTTCAAGAGATGCTAAAATTGTGTTCCTGTGTGTCATTATTCATGAACATACCAAGCCCTTACCCATGTATTTAAATTTACATAAAATGCATGCACCCACAAGTACTCTGATAAGTATGACTCTTCATTTCTCCACATTTGTTTGCAAGCTTATATATAGGGTTCTAGTGGTAGTACTCCACTATAGCTGATTTCTCCCCTAACCTTGTTGTCATGATAGAACCAATGATGCAAGGTAGAGAGTACTTGGTCCCAGTGAAAGAATCAATCATGATGGGTTTTGTACCATCTTGTATCTGTACCATCTAAGAGATGAACTAATGACCTCATACAATCACTTTCGGTGTCATAAATTCTTCAAGGCACTGTATGAAGTCATGTACCTCCATTTATCCATGGAACCATGGATCCTCATTGATCCTTTTAAGCAGTACCTCTACGATTGGTGCCCTCATGACTTAACCTATGATAAGGCACATAAACATGTGACATTTACAAAACTAATGTGGAATGGTCTTTGAACTTCCAATTTCACTACACACTTGTCTAGTGAGGTCATAATTTCTACATGTCCAATAATTACAAGCATTGCTTGTAGTGTTAGAGAGGGATAGTGTCTAACCATTTGAGAATGCTATCTAGAGTTGGATGTTGGAGGTATAATAACCTAGAGGTGGGGTGAATCAATGATGCAAGATATTTCAAACTTTAATTATAATCCTTTCAAACTCTTAATCAATGACCATAAGCATTCATAAAGCATATAAGATGTTCATAATAATGAATAAGAAAGATGATGCAAGATCACACACATAACACAATATATACATGGGGAAACTCTCTTGGGGAATAAAACCCACTCTCAAGCCTAAAAACACATGGTCTACTTATCTTATAATATGATCACAAACATGAGACTTTTTAGTGAAGCACCCACTTCATAAGGAGTACCCACCCTTACGTATGAACAAGCACCTACTTTTTCTAGATGTTGAGCACCCACACAAAACCTTATGAAATCAACAACTCTATAACTCTGATTACAGATCAATCTGATCAAAGAAATAATGTTTAACACCACTCTTTCAACTCATCACACACATTCAACCTTGATCATACAAGCAATGCATCCAAACACCCTTTTTAGATGACTCTAGGCTTCTTCTCTCATCCTAAATCTACTTTGTACTTTAGTCTATCCACTGAGCACACACTCTCTGATCTTTTTTGTTTGTCTCTATCTTTTGCTCTCTCAACACATTCACATACAAGTCTATAAACCATTACCTTGGTCTCCACCTTTTATAGAGTCTTCATGAATATCAACTTATAAATTGGACATTATGCTTGAATTAAACCTTAAGACATCTATTATGCTAACAAATAGCTCAATACCATCCTCACAGGTCAGCCATAATATCTATGGGTTACACTTAAGTAGCTACGCCTTTTAATTAGACCTTAATAGCCCTTATAGGTCTCATGGAGACCTATTACTCTTCTAAAACTTCATCAAACAAAAAAAGAACACAAGATCACTTTTAAATACATGGGTCCACTCCATATGACCTCTACGACATGTTTAAATGACTTCTCCCACCAAAACACTATTATGTTAAAGCACAATTTACTCAAACAATAGTCTTGTATAGTGTAGCACCATGAATGAATAAATATTCAACTTTGAATCTCCATAAACTTGATTATATAAATATACAAACCTTCTAAAAAGATTATCTAGATGTGCCTTAAAGTCCTCTATAACTTTTCCTTTTACACCATCATGAAATCCATCCTAGATCAAAAGATATAGCTCAAAAACTAAAGACTGGTTTTCCCACATTAATTTGAATATTTTAATTCCAATGGTCACTATGCAAACATTAAACATCAGACACTTTGACCTCATCTCATTCTTCCTAGATACTTTAAACAAATACACACCATCAATCTCCTCAGGAGTAATCTAGTCTTTACCTTATGATGTTCACCATTCATCTTTGATCTAAGCTCCAATGATTGTGCCACTTGGTAGCGTCGCATGACTTCTGAGCACATTGACTATTTGCCTCAAAGAAAAATCCACCACTTGGTAGATCCACATGAAATCTTGACTATTTGACTCAATACACTCCATTAGATAATAATTTGCATGATCACGTGCTCACCATTGATCTCTATTTGATAGGTTTCACACTCACTGTTAGATCTGTTGCTCAAGCTCTGTGATTCTAACACGTCACTATAACATACAATATTGACTATTTGAATTTGAACCATGCTATTGGATCCTTATCCAGTTAGATTAATTGACCATTGTTAGATCCTTGATTTGATTAAATGCTCACTTTTAGATCTCCTCTTACAAATTTGGCTAAGTATTGAAACTTAGTGAACTCTATTTGAGAGACCAACTTTGCACCTTAATAACTTTTGCTATGCTCAACCTCATGACCTAAAATTTGAACCATAGGATCACCTTTCATAGGGAAATCTTGTAATGTATCAAAATACTCTTGAAACCTTCACACATTTGAGATATGATGTCATCAATCTGTTCACCTAGAATTATCTGTCAAGATGACTACTTGAGCTTAAACCTTCATATGATTGTTATGATGAATTTATTTCACTTCCATAAACACTTTAAGAACTCATAACACCCCATAGGGTCTCTAAAACATGTCCATACCATCAATATCATCCATCAATTGCCTCACTATCAAACATTATCTAAACCATAAGTTTAATTACTTTGTCATTAATGCACTATGAATCATGCTTTCTTTGAGATCAATGACAACCTAACATCAATGACCATGCTCAAAAATCTCCCCCTTTGTCATTGATAGAAAAACTCACTCATAATGACTTCATTTGAACTCTTTCATTCTAATATTTCTCCACATTTAACATTAATGACAAAGGGTCTCTTCCTCAACATGACAATAATCATTCCTTAACATCATGTATGCATTCAAATACTATTTAATATACTCAAGATACTCACATAATTTCAAGCATATGAATCAATTTCTCCCACTTTGACATGCACCGTTCTGAACTTGGGCTTCTCTGATCCTTGGACTTGATAAACTGCTCAGAGAGCTTAGAAATCTCCCCTAACATCATGCTCCATCTCATGTCATATATTTTGAAACATCTCACACATGCTCCCCCTTAGCCAATGCATATTATCAAACTGAAGAAAACATACCTTTATTCTAATTTTACATTTTGAAAATTTACCTAGAGCACACACACTTGCTTCCACACATGAAATATGTCTCCTAAGAAGCATAGGTAGAGACACCCACTTGTAATAGAGGGACTAAAGATCCCAAAACTTAGGAGAATACCATATCTCCATGCTCTTACTTGACTTGAAGTCCTTCCTCATCTTCAGATTGACTTTGAATGAGTTTTCAACTTTATTCCTTTCTTTTATCTTAGGATCCTGCTTGATTTCCTTATCCATTTGGGCAGATAAGGCTTAGTACTTGATACTTGAACTTGTTCCCTATTCTATCATGGAAAATAATCCTCTTTGAACCTATTTTTCATTTACCAGCTTAGGCCTCCATTCACTATGACTCCTCTTTATGATAGGAGAATTGGAATACTGATCATTCTTGTAGAACCTTATTATGTGACCTCTCTTATGACAATTGAAAAAAATAAGGTTTATCAAATTATACATACCTTATGATTGAGATATATGATGATTCCTTAAAGTTTCATGATTATGTACCTGATCATTTGGTCCCTTGAGGAAGATATTATAAAACTTTACAATATGACCCAATCCTTGACACTTGTAGAAAACAATGTCATTCTTTCCTTGTGAACCTATTGACTATCTTGAGTGATGATGTTCTTCATGCTTACCATTGTCTTGCTCATAATTCCATGGAAATTCATTCCTTGAGGATATTTTACAATCTTTTAGTCTATGACCAAATTAATTGCAAGAGTAATAATAACCATTGAAATTTACATACCTCATAACATTTGGTTGTTTGATCTGATTTATCTTCATTCTATTAATATCTTCATTCCTTGACTGATGATTGATCTTCAAAGCCTTTATCTTGTCTTAAGTTAAATTCTCTTGTTCTTCTTTATATCCAAGACCATATCTATCACTAACATGCTTTTGACTACTCATAATATTGTCAAGATCATTTAAACTCTTTTCATACTTCATAAATGACTTTACCTTACAAGATGTCTTATATAACTCAAATTTTAATGACTCATTTTCAATCACATACCTTGAATACTCATCTTATTTAGTTTTCAAGCTTTTAGATAGGATTTATAATTGACAACTGAGATGCTTGACTATATCTTCATGCTCCTTGGTGTCTTCATTCATTCTTACTTCAAACACATTGTATTTTTCTTCATAGTCCTTGATTTGTGACATCATCTCTTTGTTATTTTTCTTCTCAATCTTAAGATCTTCAAGAGAATTCATTAATTGATCCTTATTATCTAAATCATTAGTTGTATCTTTGCTCATAGCTTGATCTAAATTCATCTGCAAAGACTCTATCTTTGATTGATACATGGTACACTCTTCATCCTTACTCTTTACTTCTTCATTAAGAGTATAAACCTAAGTTTCAAACTATTGTGTGATATCATCATGCTCCTTGACTTCATTACTCAACCTTCCTTTATAAATTTCAATTTTCTCCTCATAAGATTTGATCAAGGAATTTTGTTTTATGTTCTTTCCATGTAGTATCTTCATTTCTTCCATATTATCTAGATATTTATCTTCAAGAGTGACTTTCTCATCTTCTCCCTCTGAGCTATCTTTGCCAAAGAAATATCTACTAAAATAACATTCATCTTCATCATCAATACAAGATATGAATAATGTCTCCATGTCCTTATAATAAAAAAAATCATCATTTTCATTTGTGTTTACTACTTCTGTAGACGAGTTACTATCATCTTCATGGTAAAGGCTCTTACTGCCTTTATATGATTCCTTCTTTCCATTTTTCATACTAAATAACTTTTGGTACTACTAGGACCCTCAAATTTCTTATATTCATTCTCATGAGATTCCTTATCAGCTTCTTTATGTTTAGTCTTGTCTCTACCTAGACATCTAGATGCAAAATGACCAACTTTACCACATGAAAAACATTTGAAAGGAATTTTTCATTCATACTTATCTGATCGTACATTCAATTTTCTTGTAATCATGGCTTCAAGTTGATATTCTTTAAGATAAAAATCTTCAAGACTTAACTTGTTCTTCTTAGCTTCCTTGATCACCTTGATGGCTACTTCCTTCTTAGGAGGTCTATCCTCATCAACTCTCATCTCATAGGTAGTAAGACTACCATGCAATTCATCCATCTTCAATTAAATGAGATCATGACTTTCTTCTACAATAGAAAATTTTGAATCAAACTTGAGTGTAAGAGTTCTCAATACCTTTTGTACTATAGTAGCTTCATCAATCACCTCTCCAAGACCTTTGATCATGTTTACTACCTCATCAACCCTAAGAAGATAAATGTCATAGTATCTTCTTCCTTTATTTTGAGACCTTTAAATTGACTTCAGTAGGTCTGTGACTTATCCAATTTTACCTTTGAGTCTCCTTCATAGATAGTCTATAATTTGACCCAAATTTCCTTGGTAGACTTGTAATGGATCAATTTGGTAAACTCAACCTCAGATAGACCACAAATGATAGCATTCATAGCTTTAGAATTATTCTCACTCAACTTTTTTTCAACAACACTAGTTGGAGTAGTAGTTGCTGTAGTGTAACCATCCATGATAGATTGCCAAATATCAAACCCTAGAGACATTATGTATGTCTTCATCCTTGTAATACATAAAGTATAATTTGATCCATTGAATAAAGGTGCTTGATTTGTAGAGAAACCATGCATCTATTTACTTTCCATATTATACCTTAGATCATATTCAAGTGGTTTAACTTGTAATGAAGGTCCTGCTCTGATACCAATTATTGGAGGTACAATCACTGAGAGGGGGGGTGAATCAATGATGCAAGATATTTTAAAATTTAATTGTAATCTTTTCAAACTCTTTATCAATGACTACAAGCATTCATAAAGCATACAAGATGTTCATAAAAATGAATAAGAGATATGATGCAAGACCACACACATAACATAAGATCTACGTGGAAAACCCTCTTGGGGAATAAAACCCACTCTCAAGCCTACAAACACATGGACTACTTGTTTTATAAGATGATAAAAAACATGAGACCTTTTAGTGAAGCACCCAATTCATAAGGATCACTCACCCCTGAGTATGAACAAGTACCCATTTGTTCTAGATGTTGATCACCCACACAACACCTTATGAAATCAACAACTCCTAAATTCTGATTGCAGATCAATCTGATTAGAGAAACAATGTTTAACCAATACATCCAAACACCCCTTTTGTATGACTCTAGGCTTATTTACTCATCCTTAATTTCTCTTTACTTTAGTCCATCAATTGATAACTCTCTCTCTCATCACTTTCCTTCATCACTATCTTCTGTTCTCTCAACACATTCACATACAAGTCTAGAGACCATTGCCTTGGTCTCCACCTTTTATAGAGTCTTCATGAATATAAATACTTACCTTAACCATTAAGACATATATTATTATAAAACATAGCTCAATGCCATCCTCAAAAGTTGGTCATAGTATCTATGGATCACACTTAAGCAACTACACCTTTTAATTAGACCTTATAACCCTTATAGGTCTCATGGAGACCTATTACTCTCTTAACACTTCATTGAGCAAAACAAGAACACAAGATCACTTTTAAATACATGGGTCCAATCCATATGAAATCTAAGACATATTCAAATGATTTTTCCGACCAAAACACTCTTATACTAAAGCAAAATGTACTCAAATAGTAGTCTTGTACACAATAACACCATATATGAACAAACAATCAAATTTAAAGCTCCATAACTTTGACTATACAAACATTTAGACCTTCTAATAAGATTTTGTAGATGCACATTGAAGTTATCTATAATTTTCCTTTTACATCATCATGAAATTTGTCTTGGATCAAAATATATAGCTCAAAAACTAAAGACCAATTTTCCCTCATTAATTTGAATATTTGAATTCCAACGATCATTCTGCAAACATTAAACATCAAACAATTTGACATCATCTCATGCTTCCTAGAAACTTTGAACAAATATGCATCGTCAATCTACTTTAGAGTATCTTGGTCTTTACCTTGCAATGCTCACCATTGATCTTCAATCTGAGCTCATGTGATTGTGCCACTTGGCAGCTCTACATGCCTTCTGAGCACATTGACTATTTGACTCAAATGATCTTCTGGCACTTGGTATCTCCACATGTAATCTTGACTATTTAACTCAATATGATTTATTGGATCATAATTTTCATGATCAAATACTCACCATTGATCTCTATCTGATAGGTTTCATGCTCACCATTAGATCTATTGCTCAAGCTCTGTGATTTTGACACATGTCACTAGCATGTGCAATATTAACTATTTGAATTTGAACCATGCCATTGGACCCTTATATAGTTAGATTAATTTCTCACCATTAGATCCTTGATCTAATTAAATGCTCAAAATTAGATCTCCTCTTGTAAATTTGGCTAAGTATAGAAATTTAGTGAACTCTATCTATTAGGCCAACTTTGCACTTGAATAATTTTTACTATGCTCAATCTCATGACCTAAAATTTGAACCACATGATCACCTTTCATAAAGGAATCCATCCATGTATCAAATAATTCTTAAAACCTTCACATGTGTGAAATATGATGTCGTCAATATGCTCACTTAGATGTATCTATCAAAATGACTACTTGAGCTTAGACCTTCATATGACTGCTATGATGAATTCATTTCACTTCCATAAGCACTCCAAGAACTCATAACACCCCATAAGGTCTTTGAAACATGTCCATACCATCAATATCATCCATCAATTGCCTCACTAATTCAAACACCATCTAAATTATCAATTTGATCACTTTGTCATTAATGCACTAAGAATCATGTTCTCTTTGACATCAATGACAACCTAACATTAATGACCATGCTCAACATTGGATCCCTTTACTCATCATCTCTAGTAGTGACACTATAAATGTGGTTAATGCCTTATTCCACATTAATGGGTTCTTTATAAGGGGGCCCTTATGTTTGATCCTATGGAATTATAATGCACTATTCAATGTTCTCAAAACTAATATACCGCTTCTTAAAACTTAGATCTACATTATTTTCATAGAACTGGGGCCATCCTAATAGATCTAGGAAGTCATTTTCCTTAAATAATTCAATAACCTTAAAATCCACCTTAAATTATACTCTAAGTATATCAACTACATTATTATTAAGGACACCTATCGATAAAGCATGAGTCTTCTTAGCCATGAATAAAACATGAGGTGATGGCTACAACATTAGACTAGCCATTTTCTACTAGGCATATTTGGTGAAGACATTCACTTTTGCACCAGTGTCAACTAGTATGTCCCAGATTACCCATCCATGGATGACAACATTGACTAGTATCTCTCTATCTTCCAAGTGAAAAGGGAATAGGAGTGTCCTACCTCCAAGCATGATTCAGGTGATGATGCTCAGCCTATCAAGTGACTTTTGATTAAGCATAATGTGGTGTTTGTGCTTGATTCTTAAGCCAAACACTCAGTTGTGGGATAATATCTTCATCTAGCATGCACTTAAATAGTTATTGGAAGTCATCACATACCACATTGTGTGGTTCAACTGTACTTTGCATAGTAACATGCTACATTGCTTTTTTGTCTTTAAGAAATTGAATCTCTCCTTATATTTCTCATACCAATGCCATCATATCTTGGAGGACATCCTTTTACTATTGGGCATCATGATACTTTCTTACTCATGGTTCTTCATGTTGAACTTTTTAAATAGAATTTGAGATAGATTAAGATTGTCCTCTGTTGTGCATGGTAATATTCACTTGTTGAATAGTTAGGGTGACTAAACGTGTGAACTAATGTGGTTTTTCAACTCATATCATGATATCACCCTTTTCATTTTGCTCTTTAGTGATAGTTATGTACAAGTTAGGGTACTCTTCTAGTCGATGGTCCTTTTTACAAAAAACACATGTAGGGTAGTCTGGACAATCTCTTTGGTAATTGTCTGGGGATCCATATTTGTAACATGTTCTAGGTGGGAAACAACCACCTCCTCATCCTCATCCTCATCCTCATCCTTGATATCCACCATTATCTTAGTTATTAGATATCGAAGTCTGGTGTATACCACATACTCGTGCTTCATGGATGTCACTAATTAGTCAACATTCATTAGTGTCATAGTATAGGAATCACATATCTTACAATAATTAGACACCTTTGAGTGTGTTGTTGACTATAAAAGAGGGCAAGAACACACATCATGTTCTTCATGACATATTTCACATGACTGCTTCAATACAATGTGAATGTTTTTTTATAGGCAGTTACTTCGAGTGTGACCTTCAAATTCACATTTCATACACTAGAGACCATTATGAGTATCATGTGAATTATTTATAATTAATTTTTCAAGTTGTGATGCTATTGAAGCTATCTGAGTCTCCATGAATGGACTGATCCATGTATTGATACTTCCAACTACTTTAGCATGGAGGGCAACTTCTGAGGCTTTGTGCAGGCTAGTGAAAGTCTTTTAAGACAATGTTTATCAGAAGGGTAGTAATAATCCTCCCATGAACCATTATGCATGTTGTGTAGCATTGATTTGAATGGATAGCTTTGACACAAGCATTTTAAACCTTATTTCATAGTCTCACACACTTTTAGTAATTTCCTATTTGATGTCCTTCAGTGTGGCTATGATTTGTTGTTTAAATTTTAGAATGTCAAACTCCTAAAGAAATGTTATTTTAAGTTAATCATAGTCTATGATAGCTTGTTGAGGGTCAAAATTTATATACCATTTGTGCATGTGTTCTAAAAGTGTTGTTGTGAATTATGTGGCTTTATGTTTAGAGGAGATGATGCCTCATGCCCTCCAAATAAGTTCACATTTATATATGTGCTCAGATTCATTTTCTACACCTTGATATTCTAATAAGTGAAGCATCATTTCATAATAGACCATTATTGGTTAAGGTGCCTAAACTGGTGGTTGTTGAGAACTTCTAGCACCTATCTTATGATAGGAAGTCCACTACCTCCTCCTGTGCCTCTACCTAATACACCTCTAGCACTTCCAATATTAGCGCTCATGATATGGGGTATGGTAGTTGGGTGATTAACCAAACTTGGGCCTATACTCTATCCACTTTGAGGGCCAAGCCCTCTAGGCATCCTAAATTGCACCATAAAATTACCTTGAGGGAAGGAAAGTGTTAAGTTTATATGTGCATTAAATGGCTCAATTTTAGTATTCCTTATTGGCTCAGTCTCTGATTCCACACTATCCATGTCATAATTATGTATGTGTAATTCATCTAATTCAAGAGCATGAGTGTGCATTATGGTTAGGGTGCCTTGTTTTTTCAAACTTGGTTCTTCGATTCCTACCATCCAACTAGTTTCTCCTTTATATGATATTAGTGGCATAGGGAATGGCTCAAAAGTGATGTGGTCTTCTTTGTGTGTCTTCTCTTTCCTACAGATCTTAACAATACTTCTTGAGTTTTCTCAGTCCCTTCTTGCACCACTGACTCCTATAATCCTTTGCTGAACTTCATCATACTTCTGCTTCTGTAATGCCTACTAATTGGCTACCATTCTGAACCCATAATATTTTACCAACTATTATCTACTTCCCTCCCAAATTTGTGGCTCATGTACATATGGATTTAGCTCTCCATTGGCATAGTCTCATGTTATAAATCAATAAATAACTTCTTGATTTCTAAAGCAAGATGTCTAATGTAGTGGCCATGCAGTTCTTGAAAGAATTAGAACTTAGATTCTTTATGACATGAATAGGTGATTACATCATAATCTATAATGTATCTATTCAAAACTCCTTTCCACCAAATGTTAATAGCTCTAGTCTATGGGGTTCTAAGTCATGCTAAAGCTCTTTGTCACTCTAGGGTCTAAGACTATCTTATCTCAAGGTTTTGGGACCATCCTCAAGCATATAAAAAGAGCCAAGTGTGTAAATGAACTGGGATCTCAAAAAAAAAAGTTTCATACAATGTAATATAGAGATTATTATTTACCCATTACCATGCAAAAACTCTTGGTTCAAGGTAGGGAACTACAAATTTATCTTCAACTTCGATAATCCATTGTTCTATATTCTCAAGATTAATGCACTCAAACATTTTCCATGACTAAGTAGTAAGCACTTCAGGTCCTAGCAATAGAATAAAAATATCGGGGTTATATTATTTTTATAGCTTTGGCACTGGATTTTAGCTAAATAACCTAGCGCGCTAGCCCTTTCACATAAGACCATGATCTTGTGCACTCACCCAAAGTGCATAACTGGAGATCGGTTCTTGTAGGTTTTTTTGTTTAACATTATTGCCTTAGTCACATTATTATTTTTATATATTTAAATATAAATTACATAAAATCACAAATAACTACTTTGATTCTAGTGTTTCCAAGCTCAGTTACCATGATTAAATAGACTATTGCCATCATTAGTTAACATTGTTACTTTAGAAAAAGAAAAGATAAATTTCATACTAAGTTCTAGTTATTACTCACTTAACACAACACATTCAATTGTCATGAACACCAAAAATATTATGTAATGTCCATAACTCATATATTAAGCATGAACATCCAAAAATCAATCCACATCCAACTAATACAATAGGGGTATTTATACTTATTTATCCCTAACCAAGTGTTTACATCATTAATGGAAAGAATAAATAACCAATGGAATCTCAATAGATTGAGAATCATCAATCATAATCAACTAGATTTTCCTAAGGACTCGGGCCCTTTCACCCCTTATATACTCATACTATGCTATATTCTTGCTACCATGTGTTCATCTTCTCATGCTCGGTGTAAAACTTTCGATCAATAAGGTCTATGTATCCCATATGAATCATTCCTTAACTACTCCCACTTCCCACATGCTCCCCAAGTCTCCTAATTTAGTTCTGACTGTTATGTCCTTGGGTTCCTCATGACTAATTCTTCTTTGATTAGGTCCTCTCATGCGAGGGCTTTCGTGCCTTTATCCTCTTGTACCCTATAGGTTCTGTGCCATGGTGCTTTTGCACCTATCAAGTTTCATGCCATATTTTTTTTGGATATGGTCCTTCTACACCATGCCAGTCTCACACCAAAATGGATAACGCTTAGGCAAAATTTGGTTCCAACATATTGGCATAGTTTAGGAATGCTTAGTTATATTATTGCTTTAACCATAGTGGTTTTGTGCTTCATAATTGTTAAAATCCTTATAGAGTCATTAATAAAAGGCCATTTAAGATTCCTGATGATTAATGTATTGCATATAAAGATCTTATAGAACATCAAAAACATGATAAAGCCTCTTTTGCTTACAAATATGATAATTAAAGAATCAATGATGCAAATGCAAATATAAATGAGCAAGGTAGTGACATTTCTACTTTTGGTTATGAGTGTGATGATATACCTCTTGGCTATGACACCTCTCCCATTCCTCTACTTTCTAATGATGAAGGGTTTCTAGAGTTAAAAAAGATGCATGATACGATAGATACACAAAATGGTATCATTAATAATATAAAAAATCAAAATATTACATGCATACATCCTTTAGTTGATTCAAAAAATGAGTGTGCTTCTTCCCTTTCTAATGATGCAAATGTCCAAAAAGTTGAATGTTCCTTCTCTATCTCTCATGATGAAAATTATATGCCTTATTTGGATGATTCAAGGAAAAATGGACATATTTATTCTCCCCCTCTAATTTTTGGTGAACAACATGAATGGCCTATGTCTCCCATCATTTTTATTGAATAAAAAAATTAAAGTGAATATGACAATCACAAGAAAATGAATACAAAACATGCATTGTTTGGGGACATAAGTAAAGTCCCAAGTATATTTCATGTATATTCTTCGAAGATCAAGTCATGTAAGTCAAATAAAATAAAAACTAACAATACATCTTCTCTCCCTCTTTTAAAAAGTAAAACTGAAAGTGAAAGTTGTATTAGTCCCTCTCATGATGTTGTAAGTAAAATAACTAATGTTTCTTTTCTTCCCTCCTTTACATTTTCTGATACAAAAGACTAAATGTTTACAAGTGAAGTTTTTCCCTATACTCCTATTGAATGTCATGAGATTATAAATACCATATCACCTTATAATCATAATATTACCAACCTTCATATTATCCAACATAATATACTCACCTCTTTAACCATGGATACCCTTTACAAAATGTTGTAAAACCATGTGATGATAGTGGAAAAAAATTAATTATTCCTATGTTCCATGTGCATGGTAATTTAAAACTAATAGAAAAATATTTAACCTCTTCTTATGATATGTTATCTATTGTGATTACCATGGGATATTTACAACAACAGGTCAACACTCTTAACCTACAAATTTCTTTTCATAAGGCTATTTTTGATGAGAATATATTAGCAGAGCAACCTATAACTAAGGGTGTATTTGAGCATCCTTACCTTCATAAATTTATTATGCCTAATTTATCCTCCTTTGATGGTCAAAGGGATCCTGTTATCCATTTACAATAATATATACACTCCTTTGAACATTGAACCCAAAATAGAACCTTGCTCTTAAAGGCTTTTCATCATAGCGTAACCTAAGGGGCTCTTGATTGGTTTTATAGTCTTTTAAATGGTTCCTTATCAACTTTAAAAAAAATTGAATATGTATTTATATCACATTTTCATTATTATACCTTACCTAAATTACCATTGGAACATTTTCGAGCATTGACACAAATAGAAAATGAGTCTATACAAGACTATGTTATTCAATTTAAGGATGCTTTGTATTCCTTAGATTATATAGCCTCAGATTTGGAAGTATAATTTATATTTAGTAGAGGTCTTGTTTATCCACTTAGATAAAGAGCATTGCATAATCCCTTTGTCTCATTGGAGACCTTAGATGTGCACAAATGTGCATGTGCTCTAATGAATACTCAAACCAAGTTGTCTATCTCTTCATCGAAAATTATGCATGATAAGAATAATATTTCCAAGGCAAATAAATAAGCTACAAAATATTATGAACCAATTCAAACACCTTTTTTAGAACCAATAGTATATGTCAAATAAAAAATAATAAAGGTGTTGAATAAAGGAAAGGACCATGCTTACAGAGTATCCCCTATAGTTAGACCATATGGCTCTACCAAATAACAACTTCTTAGTTTGATTGGTACTGTGATAGACCACATGATATATTGCACATACTATTGGATAAATGAATGATAAAACTTCCTCATAATTATTATGACCCACCACATAGATTTGAAAATGTAAAAGGAAAACACTTTTGCATTTTGCATGGTATAAATGAGGACTGAGATAATGATTGTTTTGCTCTTGATAAAAATATTACATAATTAGTTGATCGAGAAATCATTACATTTTAAAATACATATCTAGACCTATTTCACATACATATTATAGAGGATATTCTAAGAGGGTTGAGACATCCCATACTGCTCCTTTTGAGGATCACATGGTCCATCAACCTTCACAAAAGGTGACCATTAATATAAGTCCTCTTCATGCATGATTTCCTAGGACTGATCTCTCCCACACTGATCCCACCAAAGAACCATTGGTCAATTTGGTCCTTCATAAAGAAACATGTGGAGAAGGTGAAATTACACAAAAAATATAGGTACCTAAATAAATAAATAAATATTCTCATGATATTTATATAGATACTTTAGAGTTAATGACAAAAACCAAACCAATAATTTCGTTACTAGATGATCATTATAGTCAAGCTTTCTTGTTTCCAACTTATTTTCATTGCATATGGTGATTGCCTCATTATTAAAAAATTGAAAATTTCATTAAATTAAAAAATCTCATACCACTATGCAGTTTACCATATCCAAACATACATTATGGAAACAAATGGAAGTAACATAGAGAATGAATAAAGAACTAAAAGTACACTTTCATGTAAAGCAAGAATACCAAATACTAAACTACCAAAGGACCATGATACAACTTCCTAATTATAATATGCACCATATGAAGATATAAAGCACACCTAAACATGTTCCTATTATTGCTATAAAGAAACCATAGATCATGATAAATTATACAGTGAAATGTATTGCACCTATACATACTCCTTAACAATACCACCATTTTATTGCACCAAGTTCTCAGAGGGGAAATACCTATGAACATACATTGGATGTGATCATAGGATAATTATTTATTTGCACATATTAAAAAAAATACCAAAAAATTAAAATCTTAAAAAATCCAAAAATATTTTCAATATTAACATGTTCTATTAGCTCATTGGCATATATATTGTTGATTCCATGTTGGTAGATGACATATCAATATTTTCTATGTATACATGTGTTTCACACATATTTTGAGTGTGACACATGAATAAAAAGATACAATATATATGCACTTCTGGATGTTTGGCTTTCCCTCTACTCAAGTCACTAAGACGTTGGGGGCATCCACCTTATTTGATCATGATACATCTAGGTTATTTCATTCTATGCTCACGTTACAATATCATGTTTTGAGCTCTTATATGCACTTACACATGTATTTATCCATGATTATATATTATACATGGTAATTTATATGTTAAGCACTTGACATTTTTTGCTAAAACATTTGATCCATGGGCTACTATGATATGTTTATGTTGTTTGCTTATGTTTTCCTATATGTATTTCCTTAAGTGCCTTGCCTTGCTATTGTCTTGCTTATTTGAGCATTTGAATATGCCTTTTTTTATGTCCCCTATGCCTATGTATGATTTATTATACATTTAAATATGTCATTCTTGATTTTATGGATAATTTACTAAGTCATGTCCCTTTGATTGTGTGGTATTTGAACATGCCCATTATTTGTAGTCTCCTTGGACCATTGTATGTTGACTTATTTTTTAGTGTTCTTGTGTGTGTGCTTGATTTGATTATTGATATTGTACTGTTATTATAGACATATTACCATGATATTTATCATGCATCTTATGCCTTCATGTGATCACATATTTCTATGCACTTCAATGCTACATTTACCTAGACATATTCTTCTGTATGCTACATGGTTCCATTCATAGATTATATAATTGTCTTATCCTTTTTAGTTGAGGTAATTACTGGTTTATTTATTAACTCACCTCAAATGGAGGAATATCAATGGGGATATGTCATAAAGGTATGTTATCCATATTTTTCACTTACATCAGTTTTCAGATTCTGTGGGGGCATATCATATAAGCATGGCTTCCACACATTCATAATTTTTAGATTTAGTAGGGGCATGTTATATAGGCATGGCTTCCACACATTCATAGTTTTCAAATTTAGTGGGGGTATGATGTGGAAGCATGTTATCAACACTTATTTAGTAGTTGGCACACCCAGATTCAGTGGGGGTATGCTTTGGAAGCATATTCTCCACACTTACATAGTTTTCAATTTGGCCAAAGCACACAATTACAAAATTCAGATTCATAATTGTAGTATAGTTATATATATTGGTACCATTGCTCTACAAAATTTTAGAACGAGACATATTTAAGTGCATATTATATGCAATGTGCATCTAATATTGTAAAATCCAAATCAATTTTAGATTTCAAAATACTCTTAGGGATTGTCATCACCCATTAGGATGGACTTTTACAGACTATATTGAGCCAATCTGCTATAGTAGTTGGTTTGCTTTTGGTATGATTGAGATGATTAAATAACTCAATATTGTTTAGTTTTTAGTTTGGATTTGATTGTATCATCTAGCCTTACCAATTTTAAAGTATGAGTTGACTTTGTTCACTCATGATTATCAGGTTATAAGTATGATTGGGTTGCACGATTGAGATAATCTCAACTATCAAATGAAAACTCACCTTGTCTCCAAGGATGGGGTATGTGCCTTCCAATCTCTCTTATCTCTATCTCTTTAGATATATTCACTTTATAGATTTATATATATTTCCTAATATCAATTTCAAAGACTTATAATGATATATATTTCAAATTAACTTGCCAATAGGCAAGGTGTTTACATTGATACACATGTGTACTCCTAAATTTTTTTATTTCAATTTAAATCATTTTAAATGTTTTTAATTTCATATTATATGCACTGATTATGTACTGTAACATGCTCTTAGTGGCAGGTCAGTTGTCAACAAAGCACTCAAGCAAAGGTAAGGTGTGTTATAAACACTCAGATATGCATTTATTATCTTTTAAACCAAAAATTTAATTAATAGATTAAAAGGGGGGAAATGTATATGATATTTATGGATTATATAGCACCTCAGTCTTGCATACTTGACAAAATTAGACATTGGTTGTTCATCTCAGTTCTAGACATTTTCCACTTTCATAAGTCTCACATCTACTCTATCTTATGCCCCTTAGCCTATCTCTTAGTCTGACCAATCTTATGTTGATGACCTAAACCTTATATCTTTCCCAGAATGATTAAAACTTACTTATCTTCCACTTCTATAAATTCTAAGTCTGTACCTACTTTCATGTTCCCTAGACACTAGCATCCTGTATAGACACCTACGTCGATGTAGGTGTCTTGCTCTGATTTAAGTGTCCAACACCCTAAAGTCATCTAATTTTCAAATGAAACATATCCTAATGGTCAACATAAGTGATTTATTTATCCAAAGGGATGGATATAAATACAAGATCAACCATCATTCATTCCTTACCTATAAAAACTTACAAACTTCTTACCTACTCACCAAGAAACTTAAAAAAGGCATTTAATCAAGCACTCAAGTGAGAAAAGATTCCCTATTTTCTCCTATTTCCATATTAGTCATAAAAACATCACATAAAAATGTTTGAAGTAATGAAGGAGTAACCCAAGAGATATATTTTACAAGCTATAAGGTAAGTCACTATTGTACTTACTTTCTACATAATGCATGATTCACACACAAGCCAACACATAGGGGAGAATTACATCAATCCAAGACCCTATTCAGAGTATTAGATATATATTAGAACTCATTTATAGAGGATTTTTTGGGGTCATTTTGACACCGTGTTCCCACTAACCCATTTCCCCAGGAGTTTTTGGGGTCATCTTGACACCATGTTCCCACTAACCCATTTCCCCCAAAGTCACTATGAAGATGAATAACTAGGGTTTTATAATTTCATGAGTGATAGTCCATGACCTATATTTTAATGAAATAAAGTGAAGGTGAAGACAAAATCAAAATAATCTAGTGGTTTCATCCTTTTACAATAGGTATTTCATATAGGACAACAACATCAAGTTCAAACAATAGTATTGACTCAACTATCCAAAGTTGATGTGAGTTCTGCAACTCTAGAGGAACTCAAATTAGAATTTAGAAAATATTATAGAATCATATTATAGTATGATTTCTATTTATTCTATATCTAAAACTATCTCAACATTATAACCAATTAAGTACGTTACTTCTTTGTCATTTCCATATCTAGCCTAGTTGTACTTACTATTTTTAGCCTATTTTAGTTTAATGAATTCAACATATGTTATATCTGAATTCAACATATAATTAGCTTATTATAAAGATAATTTATCACCCTATTACCTTAGGATATATCTATCCATTTTAACCCTAGATAACCCTAATCTATATTTTTAGGTTTAAACACTTTTTAAAGCTCGGTATTGATATCAAACTATATGCCAACTGTGGGACTGGGTGCTCCAACCTTAGGGAAAAGTTCTTCTCTATCAAGACCAGATGTTTCATGGAGTATCATGAAAGAGGTATTAGGAAATTTTTAATCATATGATCTTGTTTTAATATATTATGTGAAGGCCTATTGTGTTTTTAGAAGCAAGGTTTTTTTGGCTCGTGTAGTTAGACAAGGGTTTTGATAATATTTTTGTTTGTTTTATTTGAAATTAAAATGCTTACTTAATAAAATTTAAATGTTGAAAGTAAATAAATGATAAAAATTAAATTAAATGGAATTAAAACTTATTTTTATCTTTTTCCAATGATTTGACAATGCATGCAAGGAGAGAGGAGGAGATCTACTCTATCGTGCAATAAATTGATTTTTCCTAGCTTTGTCTAAACATAATCTAGGTGAGGATGTTTTATATTTTTTTTACTGATTTTGGAGATGGTTTTAATATGAAATATGTTTTTTTAATATTCAAACAATTTGAGAAATAATCTATACTAAAACAACAATAATCTAATGCTCTTACAATTTTTTTACAGACCAACAAACTAAACTAGTTTTCCAACATTCCTAGTTATTATATGAAAGTTTTGAATGATTTGTTTGAAAAGAATAAAGAAATATAAATTATAATTTTTATATTGATATGAATAATAACAAAATTAAAATTAATATAAAATAATAATAAAATCATAAATATTAAAACCTCTTGTTTAACTAGAGTTTATATAGGGTTTTGTTGCTTATTAGTTGATTATTTTGAGAGTAATGAAGTTTGTTTTGAATCTAAAATATAACTACTGTATTCATTGGGAGTGTATTAAATGTTTTATAAAACCTTCCTAAAATTTTATTTCAAGATTTTATGCTAATGAGATTAAATCTATTGAGAGGGATACAAAATAAAGAATCTATCTGTTGCATTTTTAATAGTAAAGGTGGGAAAAGGAAGGGAGTTCTTTCTCTTATAAAATTTGTATTTTTTATTTTAAATAGATATTTAATTTAATACAAATATGAATAATAATATAGTATAATCTATTATAATAAAACAAATAAAACTAAGCTAATAACCTCTAACATGATCCTGATGTAGACCAATTGAATCCAAGAAATTTGTTGCACTATGGTCCTCAGTATGTTGGTTCCTTCTGCTCAAATGAAAATGTCAGGTACTCTCCAAAAATGAGGTTAAATAAATGACTATTAAAAATGGGAAAATAAGGAAAGAAACATACCTCCAAATGAGGAACAACTGACTATGGCTAGTGGAAGACACTATTTGTAAAGATTAGTTGCAAGAATAATGGCTCTCCCTATCTAGAACTATATAGTCAAACATGAAAGAAATCAAAGCCAATATCTAAAGTAATTATAACAGGCTATGGATGTAAATGATTCAAAAACATTAAGTTCAAAATGAAAATTTTTGGATCCAAAATCAAGTTAAAATTGGCTTACTTGTAGAAGATAAATAGAGCTTACATGAAGAAGTTTAACTAAGTTGAACTTGAGAGGGACTAAAAATGATTGAAAATAGGAGTGAGATGGGATTGATTGGAGGTAAAATTAGGGTAGATAAAGAAAGAACCACGACAATAAGCATGCAAAATGCATCAAATAATAAATCATGAAAACTAAATTGAAAAGGCAAAATAATGGCGATAGAATGACCCCTGTTTACTAGGGTGGTTACATAACCACCACCTTTGGGAAAAAAATAGCATTATAGATTTAAAAATCACCTTTAATTCAATATAAAACCACCCTATTAAGATATAACTACCATGGGGGTTTGCACAATTTCCATGATGAACCCATCATGAATGAGAAGGTTTTGTAACCTCATAAGGCAGTTCTATCACTTGATAGGGAGGTTTCATCATAAATGAGGAGTTTTTGAAAAAAGGATAGGGGAAGATACAAGGGCCAACAAAATGGGTTTTTAGGGCACTTGAGAGAGAGATAAGGAAGTGAAAGAGGATAAATTTTTAGATATTTCTCGTTTGAACATTATTAGGAGGTCATTACATCATCATCAAACTTATTGTGTCAAGAATGTCGCACTATTTGAAAATGAGTGCATAAATATTACCTCTTGAAAGGATGCCTTATCATGGATTGACAAGGGTGTAGTCTAGAGTAGTGGCATATAAAAGGGATATAGGAAGATATAAATACTCACTTTACTGACCTTTATGGCATAGCAAAGCCAATTGAGACTCCATGTAACCTATAAATAAAAGATGAGAATCAAGTGCAATGTTACAAGAAAGTAGAAAATAATCTACGTAATAAAAACATGGATCAGAATATGTACAATATGTGTGGGGAAGATCATATTACTTTGAATATCTCATTAGGGGATTTAATCTAATGCTAAGTGGTCAAGAAACTAAAAAACCATAAATGTGCTACGAAAGATAGAAAAGTGGTTAGAATGTCAATCTTAAAATGTGAGTTATAAAATTTTAGCAAGAATACAATTTGTAAATATGAAAATATGTGTAAAATGTGAAAATGTACCAACATTATAAATTTTAAACTAAAACGCCTAGTTTGGGACCTAATATATTTAAAACTTTCTAAAAACTAATTCATTTGTGCCAATCGCTTATGAGTTTCTTGATCTCTAGATTGCCTATGATAATTTTGAGTAAGAAAGTAGTCAACAGGAAGAGGATGATGAGGGGATGGTAAATCTACCAGTGGAAGTAGCTGTAGGGCATGATCATGTAAGTTTTGTACCCCTTTTCCCTATTTTTATGATTTTTGATCAAATCTTTCTAGAAATCTGGTTAATTTTAGAAATTTTAGTTTTAAAATGTTCACGAGGAAGGGTAGACTAGGAAAATATATAAATTTTACCTATTGGTATAGATTTTAGAAAGATTTTGGGGGTTGTGGAGGGCACATGATCGATGGATACAGCTACTACTCAGAGATTGAACCATCAACCTTTGTAGGGCAATGATTACGTAACTACCATGGTGGTTATGTATCTGTAACTATTTATTAGGGTAATTATGTAACCACCACCTACAACTAGGGGTAATTTTGCTTGCTAGAACTAGACTCTAAAACTTGTAATTTTTTTTATTTTGATAGGTGGAGTCAATATTTAAGCTAACTTAGGGTCTTTTCTTTGTTATAGGGACTGATGGGTGTTGTCAATACCCTTCATTTAATAATGTCAATCTACAGATGGTTTCCAAAGGCTATATGCAAAAAGAGAAAGAGATATTTGGCAAATAGTTCCTTCTATCACACTCCACTCTTACAAAAATTGAAAAGCACACTTCTAGAAATTTAAAATCACACTTTACAGAAATCAAATCACACTTGCAAAAAGTAAATCACACTTGCATAAATTAAAACACACTTGTGGAATGTAAATTGTTGAATTCAAATTAAATGACAAACACATAAATCACTTTTAGGTTTACAACAAACTATACAAAAAAGAAATGTATACAACAATAAAAAAAAAAAAAAATTTATAGCAAAAAGAATAATTACAGTATAAAGAAATAAAATAAAAATACATTGAGCCATCTTCCTTGGAATGAGTGGCTAGCTCATTCCTCAGAAGAGAATTTATTTCGAACACATGTTTTAGATGAACTACTCAAAATAATGGAAAGAGAAATTATATTGATTGATTGATTGAATAATTCATTTGAGTATGAAAGGTTGCATTTATAATTCATGATTCAAACCAAACACTTTATTTGGGAGTAATAATATGAGATATCCTATCCTATCTCAATATCCATAAAATATGGATAGAGATATTTATTCTAATAAATAAATCTATTACTACCTAATCTTAATTTCCACTAAATATGAAGAGAGATAATTATTAGAATGAAATTACATAAATGAATACAATCTGTAATGGAAAGTCTATACATATAAATTTATATATAGAAATAATATAAATAGAAAGAACTCTTCATGATAGCTAAAAAATTAAAATACTCTTAGAAATACTTCCCAAACAAGTTTATATCAGTTTTCTTGAAGTCCATAGCAGTTTTGTTAAAATCCATAGTAACCTGCTAAAATCTATAACAAACTTGATAAAATATGTAGCAATCCTAATGATATCCATAGTTGGTATGATATAATCCATAGCTAGTTTATAGCAAGCCTATTGTAATCTGTAGCTGGTCTATAGTAACCTTGTTGTAATCCATAACTACTGCAACAAGCCTGATATAATCTAGAGCTACTGTAACAAACTTATAATCTGGAGCTACTGTGGGATTCTATAGCAAGCCTGTAAGAGTTCATATCTTGACCAGAATACTGGATCTTATTGTAGAAGACTTCAATATGGTTACTCTTCATACTTTGAAGTATTCTTAACAGATTATGAACTGTATGTACATTTATTGATAGTTTTTTCCCATTAATCATTAGAAATATATAACCAATAGATAAACAAGTTTTTTAAAGACATAACCATTATATATACTTGCTATTTCATTATAAATAAACTATAACTTCAGAAACTACATTTAGATCCACTTTCAATGCAAGAAAAAAGATGTTATTTTATGGATATAATGAGCCATTTTATGGACTCATCATCTCCCCCCCACTTAATCTCATTCATGTCCTCATGCATGCCACTATTTTAAAACATCATGGTACATATGCATGGGTTAGACTTAACTTCATACTTCAAATGGGATTCACAAATTGATTGCATTGGTACAAGTATAATGAAAATTTTATTTTAAAATCTCTAGACAAAAGTGGCTAATGAAAATGGACATTTAAGGATAAGTTCTTATGTGGATATTTTTCCTACTATCTTTTTCTATTAGTGGGAAATCAAAAGTGGGGGTTTGGGGGTGGCATCCCCCAATGCTGTTAAGGGGCAACGCCCCTTGTGCTCTCCCTATCATGATATAGGGTGGGGTTGAGGGGCAGAGCCCCTCAAATCCAGGCCCAATTTACCACTTTTGTAACCATATATTTGCTTTGTATTGAAGATAATTTGATAATTTCATGCTATTTGAGACAACTTGCTAAAAACATGTAATTCCTACCAATTTATAGCATCTATAGTATTTAGAAATCATTAAACACTCAGTTTCATATGATTATATGTAAATTCAATATTCTGGGTTTCATGCTAGTTTGGAGTGGAAGGGAGGTCTGATTTATTTTTTTATTTTTTAGACTCATCATTTTTTTTAATCTCAAACTTCCTCATACATGCAAACTAATAGGAGATATAGAAAATAAAAAAAACATTTAGTATTGAGATCGAAATAATAAAAATTTCTCAAGTAATTCAATCTATATTTTTTATCAGACATTATCACAACAGTTTAGAAAGAATTCCAAAAAAAATTTGATATCAACTGGGCAATTAGTTAAAGAGAAAATATAAATTGAAAATTTTAAATCACCCAAGTATTTTAATTAAACTTTTCTAACATAGATTATTGCTATAGTTTAGATAAAATCTTTAATGATTAATTTAAAAGAATATAAAAAAAAAAATATTTAGATCGTCAAATTGTACATGCAAAAAAATTGTAAAAATCAATGATTATGTTGATATGTTTGACTCACATAAAATCTAGAGTTATATATTTACATGCTGCAAACTAATTATCAAATATGTTGCATGACTCTATATCCTCTTCCACCATGATCTACCTTGCATGTATATTTTATTATTTTTAGTTTGTTTGGTCCACATGGAATTGGTACGAAATAACTTCCTATGCACGGTGATATTGTAAGTAAGATTTTGGGAGGCTATATTTGGGTATTCTATTCGTGAATCTCGGTATGATCTCTATGTCCATTGATTTCATTTGGTAATTATCTCTCCATCTATTGACTTATCTTGATTTAGAAATTATCCGTATGAATCTCTTTAGCTCGTAACATAGCATTAAAACTGTTGAAATCATTATCATGCATATAAATTGGTCAGCCATACCAGATTAGAATGAAATCCCTATGTAACATTTTAATAGATAAAATCTCTAAGAAAATAGTTTATTTTCAGTAGATCACACAAATTTTAACTCTTCAATTTCTTGATTTTTTTATATTTGTCATTACTGGAAATAAACTATGCTTACCTATGAGATCAAATTTCTCACATAATTTTGGCTTAAGAGTCTACCTTCAACAATTACATAGACTAAATTACAAACCATTTTATTTTATCAAAGATCATCAGCATGATTTTATTTATCTGTAATGCCATCTCTTTGTATACTTCAACCATCCTTCATAAACTTTAACCTTCTTTTTATAAATTTTAGCCATTTCTAAATTTTGTTCCCAATCAAAATCTGATTGCAATATTATCTTAGAAAAAATTATTTATATTTTTCAACCAAACAACAAACAACAAAATATTTTTGTTGCAGGCATGTAGGTACGAGGCAATTTAAAATAGTCAAATATTGATTTGGTAGTGATTTTCACCTATCTTTTTTTAGCATGCAACTTTTCCAAAATCATCCAAACGTATGTGTAATCCATTATAGTCAGTTCTGAAAAAGGTGCAACTATATTTGTACAGGTTTCACACAACCATATATAGTCGATCTAACTAACTTCAAATGCAGATCATTCCCTAATTCAAATTTCTTGATTGTGAACAACTACAAAAATTCATTTGTCAGACTATTTTCTCCATCTTATTGGCTATCTCATAATTTCATTTCCTTCTTGTATCAAAAATTAGATCTTTGTACATAGCAATATTAGTATTTGGATTTTTTGTTTTTTTATATTTTAAATATAAAATTCCTAATTGAATAAAAATAAATTTTAATCTATGTTAAAGAAAATAAATCCTAAAGAAACCATTAACTAAGTATTTCATATCACATAATTTGCAAAGAAACATTTCCTCTCACTAGGAATCTCCTTAGCAGATTTGAATCTCCTAATAACACCATGAGTCCCTGACAATGGCATAAAAAATGATGGGTGTCATCAATACCCTTCATTTAATAATGTCAATCTCTGGATTGTGTCTAAAGGTTCTATGCAAAAGGAAAAAGAGATTTTGGGCAAATGATTCTTTCTATCACAGTCCACTCTTGTAGGGTTTGAAAAGCACACTTGCTGGAATTAAAAATCACACTGTAGAAATAAAATCACACTTGTAGAAAGTAAATCACACTTGCATAAATTAAAGCACACTTGAAAAATGTAAATTATTGAATTGAAATTAAATGACAAACACATAAATCACCTGCAGGTTTACAACAAACTATATAGAAAAGAAATGTATACAACAACAAAGAAAAATAAAAATTTACACATAAAAAATAATTATAGAATAAATAAATAAAATAAAAATACATTGATCCATCTTCCTTAGAATGAGTGGCCAACTCATTCATTAGAAGAGGATTTATTTAGAACACAAGTTTTAGATGAATTGCTCAGAATAATGGAAAGAGAAATTATATTGATTGATTGAATAAATCATTCGAGTATGGAAGGTTGCATTTATAATTCATGCTTCTAACCAAACACCTTATTTGGGAGTCACAATCCAAGATATCCTATCCTATCTCAATCTCCATAAAATATGGAGAGAGATATTTATTCTAATAAAAAAATCTATTACTGTCTAATCTCAATCTCCACCAAATATGGAGAGAGATAATTTTTAGAATGAAATTACATAAATGAATACAATCTCTAATAGAAAGTCTATAAATAGAAATCTATATGTAGAAATAATCTAAATGGAAAGAATTCTTCATTATAGTTGAAACATTAAAATACTCTTAGAAATACTTCCCAAACAAGTTTGTAGCAGTTTTCTTGAAATCCATAGCATTTTTTTGAAATCTGTAGCAACCTACTAAAATCCATAGCAAGCCTATAAAATCCATAGCAAACCTATTGTAATCCATAGATATTATAACAAGTCTATTATAATCTAGTTCTACTATGACAAATTTGTTGTAATCCAAAGCTACTATGAGATTCTATAGCAAGCTTGTTGTCAGGGGATCCATAGCTCTACCAATTAGAGCACAATGATTACTTTCTTATATGCAATTAAACACAAAATTATACCAGAATGATAAAGTAGCTAGAAACGTGAGACAACAAAGAATTTGAGAGACAATACACACTCTTGTATTAAATACTACTAGAAGAAAATACAATAAGGAAGATGCCACTTCTTCCTCCACCTCAAAGGCTTGCCACACCTCAAGACCTTCTTCCCTCTCTCTCTTGCTCAACACAACAACTCTAAAGCATGAGAAATATCCCTCCTTGAATGATTCAGCTGATCTCCTTGACCTTACACCTGTAGATCTCCTTGACCTTGCTTGCTTCATGATTTTACTTGCCTTAGAATCATTACAATACATGCCTTATGGGTCTTTAAATAGGATCCCATGCTTAAAAATAGAACTCTAATACTCACACAGCCCGCGACTTAAATTAGCTCCTTAGCATGCAAACACTCGGTTTAACTAACTAACTGTTACGTATGCAACGAACAGTTCTGGACCGCAAGGCGATCCTTGCTTGTCTGGTGCTGCCGATACTCTCTGCCGTATTTCCTTCTCCACTATCTGTGAATGTCGGTCATGCTAACGCCAGTTCTCTGGTTCTTCAGCATCCTCTTCATTGTGTCTGCAAACAGTTGAAGCTTTTAGCTCCACACCTTAACATCTCCCACTTGGAGTTAGCTGCAACTTGTACCTGTTCTTGTACACCATCTATTTTGTTCCTTAGGCTCTATATCCCTCTTCAACATCACTCTTGAGACCAATGTACCTTGATGTTATACCTGTCTCTTATGCCACAAGAATTTTGCTGCTCCCAAATTCTCCATGACATTTGAACCAACTCTACCCTTAGCTCAAAAAACTCCCTGTATATTCAACAAGTAAGCACAATACAGAATCATAATGTAGCTAATATTATCCATGGTAAAGATGAAATACAATGGTTCCATTGTTCTGCAGCAAATCTGCCTTCTGTCTCATGTGTCCATCCACTCTCTTCTCTAAAATCCATCCCTCTACATGCTAGTGCTTTTTTCTAGCTGATAACACTACCAACAAATACCTGTTTGGTTCTCCAAGGAATACACTCCTCAATGCCAATCCCATATTTTTGGATTCTACTTGCATTGCTTCTTCCATCTTCCTATTCATGACTATCAGTAAACAGAAAATATAAAGAAGGTGAACAACGAATATGAGGTTCACATTTTCCTGATCCACATGGGTGTTTGAGACTTATTAATTCACCCAACAGCCATATGACTATCTAGGCCATCTCCCAGTCTGCTCCCGACCGATGTTGGTTCCCTGCATGACCCTGACTGCCGACGTCATTTCCTTGGCTGACGCCGGTGTCCCTCCTGTCGACGTCGGTCCTTATGAAACGTCGGACTTCTCCAGTCCAACCTACCGACCCTGCTGTCTGCACATGACTGATGTCGGTATCTGGATGACTGACGTAAGCTACCGACATCGGTGTCTGTGTGTTCTTATAAGTGATGAATATTTTCATTCGTGAGCTCTTCTTGGATCAAACCTCTGTCCATGCTACCCTGCTTTTATTCAGCCCCTGTGACTGATCTCTGATCTCCTCCATAAACACCAAGGCTTCTTTGTTCCTGTTAAAAGCATCAAATTTCTCTTTCTGCAATGAACTGTATCTATGCTTTCCAAATTTGAACACATACCTTTTGAATCAAGAACATTCCATTATAGAAGCCTAAGGCCACATCTTCGAATTTACATCAAAAGTGGAATCAGTAATACAAGTTAAAGAGTATCTATTTCTTACGTCTTGCATTAGAACAAGTGCTCCCTTGGTAACCTTCTCAAGAATAGGGTTATTGTGCATATCTCCCAACCTTCCTACAGAAATCAGACTCTATTCAGAATTAGAACATGCATGACTTTATTTCAACACCCACGTTTGTCAATCACAATCTCAGCTGCACTTTAACCCTTTGCCAACTATCTGACAAGGCCATCCCCTAAATAGAGCACTCCAATCTTCTTGTTCATACTCATAGAACAATTCTCTGTTTGGGGATGCATGAAAAGATGAACCAGAATCTAAAATCCATGATCATACCTGACTTCCGAAGAAAGTATGAGAGCGTCCTACATCACAATATTTGCATCCTTTGCTTCTTCCATACTGTTGATTCTCTTTATCTCTCAACCAACACTCCTTTGTATGTCCTTTCTTTCCACAAAACCAGTAGGTAATATATTTGGACTCGGATCTCCTTCCCGACCTTGATTTTCCTTCTAACCTAACTCCCTTTGCCTTTCCCTACTTTCTGCACTTAGAGCAACTACTGATGATTCACCTGTGCTTCTCTTGCATATCTTCTTCATTCAAGATCACACTCACAACATCATCAAAAATTAAGATTTTAGAAGCATATGCAGAATTACTTATTGCCATAACCAAACCGTCCCAACTTTCAGGCAAAGAACATAAAATCAAGAGAGCCTTTACCTCATCATCAAAAACAATATTGACTGAAGCTAATTGGTTTACCAAACCATGGAAATCACTGAGATGAGTATGTACTGATCCATTCCTGCATTTGCAAATTAAATAGCTGCTTCATAAGATATACCTTATTAGAAGCTGAGGGCTTTTCATATAAATTTGCCAAGGACTTTATCAATCTTCTGTTGTCTTACACTGTGATAAGCTGGAAATCATAGACGTGCAAGGCTCAACCTTATGGAATCGAGAGCCTTTCGATCAAGAACGTTCCATTCTTCATCCTTCATATCTGTGGGCTTGCATGCAACCCCACCCAATGGTAAGTACAAATCCTTCTGATACAAATAGTCCTCAATCTGCATCCTCTGATGTTGATAATTCTTGCTGTTAAACTTCTCCATTCATAGCCTGCTTTTTCTGGCCATTGCTGAACTCCCACTCAATCAGAGAACCCTGTGAATGAACTATAATAAAAAACAATACCCTACTTCCTGCAAACCATAGCTTTGATACCACTTGTTGGTATCAGCTCTTGAACCTACAACCAAGGCTCTGATACCATTGTCAGGGGATCTGTAGCTCTACCAATTAGTGCACAATTGATTACTTTCTTATATGCAATTAAACACGGAATTTTAGAATGATAAAGTAGCTAGAAATGGAGACAACAAAGAATTTGAGAGACAATACACACTCTTGTATTAAATACTACTAGAAGAAAATATAATAAGGAAGATGCCACTTCTTCCTCCACCTCAAAGGCTTGCCACACCTCAAGACCTTCTTCCCTCTCTCTCTTGCTCAACACAACTCTAAAGCCTGAGTTGCTATCCTCCTTGAATGCTTCAGCTGATCTCCTTGACCTTACACCTGTAATCTCCTTGACCTTGGCTTCAATGATTTTACTTGAGAAATCATACAATACATGCCTTATGGGTCTTTAAATAGGATCCCATGCTTACAAAAATAGAACTCTAACTACTAAAATTAGACACACAGCCCGCAACTTAAATTAGCCCCTTAGTATGCAAACACTTGGTTCAACTAACTAACTGTTCTGCAACGAACAATTTTTTGACCGCACAGGCGACCGACGCCGGTCCCTGCTTGTCTGGTGCTGCCGAGTCGGTCGACTCTCTGCCGTCGCCACTTCTCCATTGTCTGTGACCGATTCGGTATTGTCGATGCCGGTATCCTCTGGTTATTCAGCATCCTCTTCATTGTGTCTGCAAATAGTTGAAGCTTTTAGCTCCACACCTTAACACTTGTAAGAGTTCATATCTTGACTGGAATACTAGATCTTATTGTAGAAGACTTCAATATGGTTACTCTTCATACTTTGAATCATTCTTAACATATTATGAACTGTATATATACTTATTCATAAATTTTTCCCATTAATCATTAGAAATATCTAACCAATAGATAATAGAGAATTCTTAAGACATAACCATGATATATACTTACTATTTCATTCTAAATAAACTATAAGTTTAGAAACTACATTTAGATCCATTTATAATGCAAAAAAAGGATGTTATTTTATGGATATAATGAGCCATTTTATAGACTCAATAGGGACCTTACATATGGTGAAGTAAAGATTAGGATCAGGAGTGGCTCCCCTAAGTCTTGGTGCTTTTGATGGCTGATGAGCTAGTCATCCTTGATCGTACTGGGATTTTGTAGATTGTTTAGGTAGGGATCATTATGACCTATATTCAATTAATTTATGACATTTTAACCTATTGGGATCTTGATTAGAATATTTTTGTGTTCACCTAATCCCTAGGAGAGTGGATGATCACTCTCATTGACATTTATTGGATTATAGGCCTTCCCATAATAGGTTGATTAGTATATATTTAAGCAATAATAGTCATGGGGCTTAGAGTTAGACAGAGTATTTTAGAGATGATAAAACACTTGATATGGGTGTAAAGTGTGGCATGATTATTTCTCAAGTTAAGGGATCAATAATCCCCAACTTGTGGAAGATCATTATTGGCATCCTTGCCTCCTGACTAGTGGGATACAATGGTACTGATAGGTTTTAATTTAGATGGTCATCAATTATATGACACATTAAGGATAGGGGAACATTTTACTCTTGGAGCTAAGAATTATTAGCTTGAACCTAAAAAGATCTCTATCATGTGGCTCATTTGGGGGCCCTATTGATCAATGACCTAATGGTTGTCACGGGCTAGATATATGAGCAAATCATCCCTTATCAAAGAGGAGTGTTGAATGGAGTGACCACAAAAATTAGGGATACTAGATGGATGGACATGGTGTCGTTTCATGATTTGTCCTAAGTAGTGGGGACTTTTATAGTTGCCAAACTAATTACCCTACCCTATCAAGACATGGTTGGGTAATGGGCTAGTGAGGGGACCTATTTTGTAGTAGCCACCAGGGCCACTCAAGTTCAAGATAGACTTTCATAGGTTGAGGTACACCCTATAGATAAATTACCATAGTAGTTTAACATGCCCTATGTGGGAAATATTCCCATCCCTATGGTCATTTACACAAGCACACATGAGGCTAGATTAACAAGATTGGGATGATTGACATGGCACTTGCTTATGAGAGGAGTGCCCAGCACTTGACCAATTTAGATTGGAGTTGCATATGGACCTCCCTTATAGGAAGTTAGGGGAGGAGGAGGATAGGTGTATTAAGGTAACAATAAATGGGTCCACCACCACCACCACAACAACAATAATAATACCCCACTCAAGAGGACATTGCATAGTAGCAATGTCTAGGAGGTGGAGATAGTGAGGCTCTAGAGTATATTGAGTTGGAGGAGGACTTGGACATAAATGAGGAGGAGGATATAGATGATGATTATGACCCTGATTAGTATGAGGGGGATCCAAGTAAAATGTTGATTTACACATTTTTGAGTATAGGTTGTACTTTTATTTTTAGTTGTTCAATTGATTTCACATGTTTTGTATTTTCATATCGACTAGATCTGATGTTGATTTTGCATTTTGTAATTATAGATGTTGTGATTGGGTGGAGGTAGATGATTAGGGACACCCTAATCAACCTTTTCTAATTGAGCACTAGCCTGACTAAAGACCAACTCTTGATAGATCCTAAATACCCTTTAAGGATTGGCTAGCACACCTATATCATTTCCCCAATGTACCATGCATCCATGATGGTGACATCACCGTCGATAGAAAAAAGCACCTTGTTTGCTAGGGTGAGGCAAGTGAAGGCTCTAGTAGACATGATGGTTTTTCAAGGAAGAGGCTAAGCCTCAAGCCACAAGATGGGGGAAAACCTAATAGGGAGGTGTTATCATGGGTCACCATACTAGTATTCAGATTAGAGAGGATGAAGCAACCTTAGAGGGAGATACTAGCAGGAGACACCACCAAAGTGACAACCCCTGAAACTCCTCTATATTGATACATTCTCATAAGAGGAGGACATGCTCCTAAAACTTGTTATATATGTTTTTTCTATACCATTATATATGTTGATTCTTTTTGAGATGCCTTGAGGCACATTGGCCCTTTATAGAGGAGCTTGTATTGGACATCACTTTTGTATAAACTCGATGGTTATTATATATATATATATATATCTTTTTGAGATGCCTTGAGGCACATTGGCCCTCTATAGAGGAGCTTGTATTGGACATCACTTTTGTATAAACTCGACGGTTATAGTTATATATATATATATATATATATATATATATATATATATATATAGAGAGAGAGAGAGAGAGAGAGAGAGAGAGAGATTTTGGCTTATCTCAGTGACTTGTCATTCATGTGTTGTGACTTTAACTTCCATGTTTTGATTTTTAGTTTATGTACTCTAGATGACTAGGCATGTGATGATGTACCTACATCTCTTTGATTTTGATATAATGTTATGGAAAATGCTTATATATGTGGGAACAAAATGTTTATAAATTATGTAATACAATGGATAAATATATTAAATTGTAAATGCTCTAAAATTTGTTTTATAGGTGACAACCTAGTTATTTTATTTACATAGCATATGCCTTTCAATTTGTAGCAAAGAATGAAAAGGAGAGTAGGATAATTGTGAGCTGATAAAGAATGAAAACCATAGATCAAAATTTCATAGGAAAAAATAAGATGATCTAATACTTATGAGCAAAGGGGAATATGTACTTCTTTCTAGACTTACAAAACACTAACTTTATTGGTTTCATTTAGAGATAACTAGTCTTGATAGAATCGATAATTGGGAAAAGGTTACCCTTTTAAACATAGGCATGTAGGTAAGCCTTTTTAATAACTTTCTATTTGGACACTTTTAGATTTGATATTACTTCTAAATTTGGTTTTTAATTCCCTTTGTAACCCCCTACACTTAGTCTCATATGACTAGGAAGATACATGGGCTCATCACCAAAGGCTATATGTAATCGAGTAAGGGCATCTCTCCTCAATGCTAACTACACACAACTAAAAATATGCAAGGGCTCAACACTGAAGGTTATAAAAAGATGGGAGATGTGAAAGTTGAATTTTATACTTGAATAATCTTTTGATTTTCATGGAATGTCTATTTTTTTATTTGCAAGGCCTTTACCCCAAATATTGGTCTCATGAAACTAGTAATATGCAAGGGCTCATCACTGAGGACCAAGATAGGAGAGTAAAGTTACCTATTTTTTAGAATGCTAATATTCTACTTTATAAGGCACTGTAATAAGAGACTCTACCATGGACAATCCTCTAGACTAGATTGTAGGCTAACATTTTTAAAGTTGTGTAAGAAGATGTAGGGGAAATAAATGTACTCTACTCATAAGAATTAAGGCAAGAACTAATGAAATGATGATGTTGATATTTTTTATATGGGGTGATAGGGTAATGTGATAATTTAATGGTGTGATATGCTGCATTCTAAATTTTTTAATGTTTTGTGCATTAAAAACCAAATAATCATCTAAAAACACATCTGATATGCAGACAAACATACAAACTATGAAAATGTAATGTGAATGAGAATAGTGTGATATGTAAGTACTAGATATATGAGTGTTTTAGGTGAAAATAGTTAACATACTTACCCAAATCCTTTCCCTCTAGAGTGCATAATCGATAGGATCCATTTTTGAAGTCTTTTGTCACTAGGTAGGGGCCTAACTAATTAGGTCTAGACTTCTGACCTTATCCTTTCTTCTTGTCAATCCAAATATTAAGCCCAAGGAAAAGGTGTCTTACATGAAATAGGCACTCATGGAAATTTTTATTGTATTATCTACTGATATAATCAACATAAGCAATATGATCATTTACGGTGATGATCTGATGTTTATTTAAAATTTCTAATTCAACTAGTGTGCCTCTCTACACTCTTTATGATCAAGGAGGCCTTGGAGGAAAATGCAAAGGATAGGTGTTTTTAATTCTAAGGGTAGAATAAATTTAGATCTAAACACAAGTGAGTATGGAGTTGACCCCAATAAGCCCAAAGTGTTGGATAAAGCTGTAAGTGCCAATCTTATTTAGAATCTCTAACAATTTTGACCAAAATCAACTTTAGGGTTTTGTTGGTAGCTTTAGACTAACCATTAGTCTATGGGTAGTATACAAAGGTTTAGTGGAGCAATATATAAAACTTCTTACATATATCCCAAATCTTAGGGTTTTTGAAAGGGGACTCGTTGTCAGTAATGATGACCTATGGGACCCCAAATCGGTAAATGATTTGATTGAGGATAAACTTTGTGATGACTAAACGTATGATAATTGTTAATGGTATAGCCTCTACCCACTTTATAAAATAATCAATAATCTTGATAATGAAGTGATGAACAAAAATATAAGTAAAGGAAATCTTGCTTACTAAATCTAAACTCCAAGTGGAAAAGGGCCATGAAGTGACAATGGGCTACAACACCCTAGTGGGAATATGTATCTCATGTGAAATATGTTGACATTTCTTGAATTTGTGTACATATTTGACAACATCATCATCTAAAGTGGAACAAAAATATCCCATCCTTTATATTTTTCAATTAATCATGTGGCCACTAAAGTGTCTACCATAAGCACCACTATGACAATGAAAGATGACTCTTTCTGATTCCTCTTGGTTAGCACATCAGAGCAACATGTCATTAAAGGGCTTACAATAAAGGACCGTATCTAGAATAATGTACTTGGATGTGATGATGCAAATATATCTCTTATAATATGAGTTGGCATATTTGAGATAAGTGTGGTCAATTAGGTAATTGATGATATCTGTGTACCAAAGAGAGGAGATAATATCAAGTTTTCTACATAACATATCAATTCATCAAAAAAGCTAGTATCAATGAGGTCATTAAATTCCAAGGGATAATTATCCAACCAATTAAAAATGATTTGTCCCTTAACAAAATTTTGGTTGACACAAGTTAAACAAACTTGCTTAGGAGTGTGATGAAGTGGCCAACCTTCATAGAGAGAGTTGGATGGGTTAGAAAAGTATGTAGGGCTTGAGACCTCATGATAACCCTTGTTTCTTAGTGAACATATAATGTTATAATCATTTGGTTGAAAACAATATAGCTAAGTATTATTTTTATGCTTGAGAGTATCATGTATTGTAATTAACAAGGGTGTGGCTAATACAATAAATGACATGTTCTTTGCTAGCATCACCCTTTTTAGCCAAAATATAAATGAGGGACACCTTAGTCACTCTAATGTAAAGTATCAAGGGATTATCTGGATTAGGCACCGTGAACATGGGGGGAGACATAAGGAATCATTTTACTGATTAAATGCCTCTTGAAAATCATTTGTCCATGTTAATCCAATTATTATTTTAAGAAGGTTATTAATAGGATGAATGGTGTAGGCAAGATCAGGAATGAACTCTCGAATGGCTCCCAACTTACCTATGAATGTTCTAATGCCTGATTCATCCATGGGAGGGAGTATTTCTAAGATTTATCAAATATTATCAAAGTTAATATTGATCCCACACTACGAGATGATATACCTTAGGAGTTTTACACCAGTGACTCTAAACACAAAATTTTACAGATTAAGAGTAACATTGTATTCAATTAAACATGTTAAAATGGTGCATAACACCTCTAAATGGTATATTCATTGTCTTGTTTTCCATAGAAGATCATCTATGTAGACCCCCACTATTTTTTGAATAAGCTCATGGAATATGTGGGCCAGGGCCCTTTGATATATTGTCCCTATGTTTTTTAGGCCAAAGAGAATCACAACATAACAAAAGGTCCCCAATGGCATAGTAAAGAAGGTCTTCCTTTGATTCTCATCAGAATGTGGATTTAATTATATCGCGTAAAGCCATTTATGAGTAATAACAATTCATATACCACGATAGCATCAACAATGATTCCAATGGATGGGAGAGGAAAGTAATCTTTTGGACATGCTTTGTTAATATCTAAAAAGTCTATACATGTTCAAATTTTATCATTCCTCTTGAGGATGGGGAAAATATTGGACATCCACTTATAATAGTCCACTAACTCAATAAATTTGACTTTTAAAAGTTTGATAACTTCCTCTTTTACCATCAACATAAACTTAAGATTGATGGGAATGAGATTTTGTTTGATTAGCTTCATGTTAAGCATTGTAACTAGGTTGTGGACAACCACATCAGTTTGATGCCTACCATTTAGTGTAAGAGAAAGTGAAAGATTTTTAGAGTTCTGTGAGTAGTTGCTTATGGTCTTCCACCTCTTGTTCAAAGAATTAATACCCTATCTTGATAAGTTTGGGACTCTCCTCCATCTTGATGTTAATGTCAATGGTTTATTTAATGAGGGAGGCATTTCCATCCTCAAACACATCAAGGGATAGGGGAAGATTAGGATATTCACCCTCCATATTAAAAACATCATATTCATCATCAGAGGATAAGTAGTCCTCAACTTGGTAGTAATAATCATGATATTTATTCCCAAGGTTCGATGTGAGATAACATGGAACTGATAATCCCCTCTTATGATGGAATGATGGGAGGTCATTGTAAGCTCATAAAAAACTCAAGAATAGCTTCATTATTATTTTCTAAGTTAAGGACCAATGGACCATTGTCTTTCCTAATGTGGGTGACTATTTGGTCATTAGGAGTTTTGTGCACAATAGATTTTGTCCTGATTGAAACTATGAAATTGGACTCTGGTATAGTAGGATGAGGGTCAAATCAAGAAAATGAAGTAGCCATGAAGTTTGTAAGATGTTTTCCTTCCCTATGGACTATTTTTATAGAAATAAAGCCAAAGTATTTAGTAATATCATGCACAAGGACCTGTATAGTTGAAGATGTTTGACCTTGTTTTGATAGACTTTAGAAAATTGGTTCACAACCAATTATGATTCACCTTTGATCCTTAATTTTTGAACACCCAAATTTTTTTCAATGAGCATGACAACCAATAGGGCCTCATATTCAAACCCATTTTTTGTACACTTAAATTATAGTTTGAAACCAAAAGGTATGACTCGCCCTTCAAGAGAAATAAAAATAAATCCTCCCTCAATGCTTAGGTGGCACTTGACCCCATCATAGTAAAAGACCCACTGATCATGTGTAGAAGGGGGGTAGTCATCTAGTGAAGTTTCTTGGTCTTCTGATATCTCAACCATATGTATATCAAAAATGTTGAGCAACCCCTCTTGGGGTTCCTAGTTCTGAGACTTAGAAGAATAATGAGCCCATCCCCCTTGCAAGGTGAATAAAAGGTCTTGTGAAAACTAAAAAGGCCTACTCTCATAATCAAGATGAAGGAAGGGAAGTAATTTAGGGTAATCAAAAGGTTTCTTTCTAATATCCAAGTTGAGGTAAGTAAGCATCTTTATAAATTCAAAAGATTGTTTACTAGGCCCTCTCTTTAGCATGGGAAGTATGTCATCATAGTTATGATTATTTTTTGATGTGGGCAATATCCCAACATAGTTTTGATTTTTATTTAGGATGGAATATTTTTAAATGTAACTATGCACATTAAAATACTATTTATAAGAAATTGGTATCTCTATTTGTCCTGTTGTTATTTGTAGGAAAGCCTACAAGAATTCAACAAGTGACTTTCCAGGGTCTTCTCTCTTTGAGAGGGGAAAAGGGGGTACCCTTTTAAGAATCTATGGATAATAATGGGTTGTAATGTTGATTTCTATAGTACCTATTATAATAGTACAAATATTATCCTTGAGCACTGGCATGGTTGGAGGAGAAGGAATTATTTAATTGCCTATTAGAGGACTTGAAACACAATGAGAAGTACAAGAAGGAACAAGCCAAAGTACAATGGTCGACATCTTAGGAGTAAACAAAGCCAATGGATCAAAAAATCTAGAAAATAGATATGACCCTATCATAGTGTGATCCAAGAGCATACTCCAAAGAAGCTCAAAAGTGACAAGAGTAGAATGCAAAGTGAAACCTTTCCCTATGTGGTTGAGTGTTGGGAAATAATGATGGTTGTTACTGAAATGACTGTTATGAAAGGGGACCTATTCATTACCTAACACTGATACCATACAAAGGTTAGGTATAATAGTTAACCCCTATTAGGGCTACTAGATTTAACACTCAGAGAAATCATATGTCCCCACCTCTTGTGGGTTGAATGGGAGGTTGAGTGGAGTGTCCTTTTTTAAGAGATTGATGATCTTGGCTATAGACAGGGTGGAGATCACCAGACTGATGATTGGTTTTAGATTAGAGATCTTTTCAGTCATCCCAATAACTTTCTTTTATGACTCATATTTTAACTTAGTTTGGGGTATTTCAGTCCCCTTCTTTAAGATAACCACTCAAGGCTTCATGGGTTTAGTAACATCAACTAATTATAGGGGTTTCATGCCCGTTGGTAGGTAAATGGTAATTGATGTGTAACCTAGGCTGCTTATGCATGATTTATTATAACATATTGAAGGGTTTAAGATACCCTAGGGCTATGAAGACCTTTCTTAGGTGCAAGAACCAGATTTGTGAGAACAAGGTTGAAGGGATGGCCTTCATCCTATATATCCAAGGTCTTCCCAAGATCATGTTGTAGTTGGTATCTTTGTCTATGACATATAATTTAGTTAGCAGTATCTTAGGGCCCAAAGTGACTTGGAGTAAAATGGTCCCTATGGAAGTAGATTTAAGGCTATCTTAGCCTTGTAGGGTGTTACATGTTAGAGAACAATTAGTTTCTCCATAACCAAAATTTTGTAGGAAGGAAAAGGGGAAAAGATTGATGGCCACTCCATCATCAACCATGGCACTCTTCACATAATTTTTGTAAATATAAACCTATATAAATAAGGCTAGATATCCCCTCCTTGCCATCTCAAAGTTAAGGGGAAGAATTTACAAATCAAATAAATAACTAACATCCCATACTTCCTGACCAAGTGGAAACATGTCCAGATTAATGTAGTTGATCTAAACTTGTGGAGGAGGAGTAACACTAGATAGATGCCCCAGTCCTGGGGCATTGAGTAAGGTTGACCAATGGGTGGGGGAGTTATTGAGTAAATAAAGGAATAAAATGTCAGAGAAACATATTGGTTGAATTAGATATCAAATCATAGTTTCCCATGGGTTTATGAATAGCCTCAATTTTAAAGATGTTTGAGGAAGAAAGAGTCATAGGTTGATACTATCTATTACGAGTAATTGTGTTCACCTCTTCTTTAAATTCTAACTCCATGAATCCTATCATTCTAGTTTTGATTTGTACTCCCAACTAAGGAATAACATCAGTGTTAACATTTATGGGGGTGGAGGCTTTGGCATCATGAATGCATGCCAACATAGGTTGGTCATGTTGAATCAAATGGTTATGTGGGCCACCTTGTTGTTAAATTTGGGAAACATGCACTTGGTGGTTAGGATAGGGGTTTTGGTAGATTTAGAGATTCTAATTTGGAGGGGTGAAAAATCCATTTTGAAAGGCCTAGGATTTTGTACTAGCATTCTTAAGAACATGTCAACAAATGTCTAACTTTGATCTTCTAGGATTATTTAGATAAATTGATTATATTCCCTATAGTTATGAGTATCATGACTAATAAATTGGTAGAAGAGATAATATACACTGGTATCATATTCCCTAGTCTACTTGTTCTGTTCCTATTGACCAAAACCTTGTTGATTGTTTCATTAGTAATAGGTTTGATTTTGAAACTAGAGGAATTGTTCAACATGTTAGTATTGATTTTGATTACGGTTTTGGTGATGCAAATCACATGGTGGAAGTTGATTAAAGTCAAAAACATGAATGATAAGATGGGGATTCTAGCTCTTATTACCCACATTATTAACAACATTGGTTTTGTTTATAGGTTGATATTGATTTTTATTCACATGGTTTCTATTTTTGTTTTGGTTAGTGATGTCATCAGTAATGGTCTTCCTATTTTAGTTTAGGACCTTGGGGTCTTGGTTATTGGTACTGTTCAGAATTGCACTCTGAAATCCCCCATTATTTTTGTTTGGGGTGATAATGTGTCATTGGTCCTATAAGTTCACTAACCGCTATCAATCACTACTTGGTTGATTCGCAAGTCACTCTTAAGAACTCCTTCATAGGATCGATATGGGAATTTTTGGACCTCCTCCCCCATTTCCTTGTTAAGGGAGTGAAGGAAGAGATCACATTGTTCTCATTGATCCATGTGGGGTACATTGATAGAGGAATATAAGACTTAAAACTATTTTGGGGTACATGAGGACTCATTGTGTTCTTACTTGATGTGCAAGAAATCTCATATGCTAGTCTTTACGAGTTTGTTCATATCAAAAGATTTGAAAAACTCAACCATGAGTTGGTGAAAGGAATGCATATACCCGTTAAGGAGGCAATAATACCAATCAAGCACTATTTACTCCAAGGTTTTGGGGAATTTTTTCAACAACCCCATCCTAAGGTTGGAGTTCCCTAATAGTCATAGCATAAGTTTTGATGTGCGTGTTGGGATCTCCCTACCCTTTGAACTTGGGAAGGTCAGGTAGGGGATGTGGAATAAGAATCCATTATATGTTGGGACCAAGAGGCTCCTTAAGGTACTCAATGTAAGTCCCCATGTTTTTGAAGTCCATTGTTATCATGGTAGGACTATAGTGGAAAGGCAAGATCACATAGGGGTTAGTTTGGTAACCACTAGAAGGGATAAAAGAAACTTGTTAAGGCAAAGTGGAATAAGCTAGAAAATAGTTATTTGGCTAAGTTGATTTGGAGTACATATGAAAGTAAGGAGTAAGATTGTTAGATGGAGGAGGTGTGGTGGTTTGTTGCAATGGGGTGTATGTGGTTTGCACATAACCCAATGCTACATAAGGTGGGATATAACTTGTCTATGGAGAATAAGTGCACGTGGGAGGCAAGTAACTCAAAGGCATAAATAATGGTGGATTGTTGACCACCACATAATTTTATAAAGGTGGAGCATAAGTGAATATGTTCCCCATTAGGTTTTGAATAGGAACTTGATAAGATGAATGGAATTTAGAGGCATTTGGGTTGGGAACCCTATGAGTAAGGATATTCCCAAGGGGTTGGTGAGAGATATGGTTTGGAAAGGGTGCATGCTCCGATTATGGAAGAAGCATGTAAGCTTATAGATGTGGAATTTGATGAGTTATCACTTGGATGAGAGAAGGAGAGGGACGATCTTGTGTAAGAGAATTTGGGCCCATCCTCCAAATTAGAGTTTGTTGGTTTTTATTTAGGTCATGAATGCAACCCACTAGGGTGATGATGAGTTAGTTTAGGCCAGGTTAGGTGTTAGACCCAAGATCCTCCTATATAAGAGGGGTAGAGGCATGATATGGGTTAGTCTGAGGAGGTTGGTTTAGGATGAGATCCGTAGGGGTAGTGGTTGTAGTTTATGCCAATAGGTTGGAGGCTTCTTGGCTCATACAAGGGGGATGTGCAATCGCTTGCATATGATTAACCTCATCTTTCAAGTGGTAGATCCTACCCAAATAATGATCATATTTAATAAATCTTTGTGTCTAGGATTTGTAGGCTAATTGATGGCCTAGTGTCCATGTAATGAATTATTATGCCTCCCATAATGAGGGTCATAGCATTGGAGTCAGGGTGGTTACATGTAGTTTTAGATACCTCCCATATTTTTTTAATGGAGTCCCCACTCCTGGTTTGGGTGTTAGGATGAGAGTAATCACAAAATTGGTAGTATATGTTGGTGTTTAATGTTGGGTTGTTACAACTCATCAATGAAGGCTCACTAGAGTTGAGATAACTTATCTTATAACTCTCTAGGATAAGAGATCCACCTATGTCCTATCTAAACATATTCTAGGGGTGCATGAAGACCCACATAATAAACGGAAGGAGGAGGTAAAAATGGAGAAGGGAGGAAGGAGAAGAGTAGAGAAAATGGGAAAAACAAAGGGTGGAAGTCCTTCATGTCAGGTTCACCAATTTATGTACATGCAAATAACACATGCTAAACTATGTAATTGACTCCCCAAGGTCAGGATAGGGTTGCTGGCATAATGAATGGGCTATGGATTGGTATGGTTGTTAGGTGAAATGAGATTTAGATTATGTGGTGGTAAGGGTTTCTTGTGATGGAACCAAAATACCTCAACAATGTCATGGTGCTCATTAAGAGCATCAAGCTATGTATAATTAGAGCTCCAAGGTCCTTCGATTTCTGAGATCATAAGGAGGTGAAGCTCCTAGTAGAAAATAGGACTAGGGAATGTAGGAGATTAGGTTAAATAACTCATGGAAATAGATATATTATACTAGGTTGGTTGTGTCTAGTCAATGTCATAAAAAAATGTGAATGATTTAGGACAAGGCTAGACTTGAGGAGAATAAGAAAGTGAGAATGGGAAACTAGGCCTGGATAACATTATAATGACAGTCTATGTTCCAAGGGAGGAAAATTACTGGTGGATCAATAATTAATTGTTGATAATATAGGCATTGAGAGAATCAACAATGGGGTGGGGGATTGGGGTGGAACTAAAAACCTCTCTCTTAAGCTTAGTATGGATATCAGACTATCTGCCAACTATGGAACTAGGTGCTCTAACCCTAGGGAAAAGACCTTGTCTAACAAGACCAGGTATTTTAAGAAGTGTCATCCAATATGGATTATGAAATTTGTAAATATATGAGATTGTTTGAATATATTGTGTGAAGAATTATTGTGTTGTTAGAAGCAATGTTTTGTTTGGCTTGTGTGGTTGGACAAGGCTTTCGATAATGTTTTTTTTTGTTTTTGTTTATTTTGTTTGAAAGTAAAATGTTTGATTGCTAAAATTTAAATGTTAAAAGTAAATAAATGAAAAAATTAAAATTAAATGGAATAAAAACTTCTTTTTATCCTTTTCCAATGATTTGACAACACATGCAAGGAGAGAGGAAGAGATTTATTCTATCGTGCAAGATGCTGATTTTTCCTAATTTTATCTAAACACAATCTTAGTGAGGATGTTTTGTATTTTTTATTGATTATGGAGATGGGTATAATATGAATTATTATTTCTAAATATTCAAACAATGTAATAAATAATCTAGCCTAAAACAACAACAATGTAATGCTTATACAATTTTCTTATAAACCAACAAACTAAACTAGTTTTCCATTTTTCATAGTTATTGCATGAAAGTTCTAATGATTTGTTTGGAAACAAATAAGAAATATGAATTGTGATTTTTCTATTGATATAAATATAAAAATAATTAAATTAATATAAAACAATGATAAAATTATAAATATGAAAGCCTCTTGTTTACCTAGAGTTTATCTAGGGTTTTGTTGCTTGCTAGTTGATTGTTTTGAGAGCAATAAAGTTTGTTTTGAATATGAAAAATAACTATTGTGTTAGATGGAAGTGTATGATTTTTTAAATTGAAACCTTCCTAAAGTTTGATTTCAAGATTGTATGCTAATGAGAGTAAATCTACCGAGAGGGATGCAAAATAAAGAATCTATCTACTAATTTTCTATATAGCAAAGACAAGGAAAGGAGGGGAGTTCTTTCTAATATCAAATTTTCCTTTTTAATTTTAAATATATATTTAAGCTAATAATAGATGAATACTAATATAATCTAATTTACTAAAATAAAACAAATAAATCTAAGCTGAAAACCTCCAACCTGATCCTGATGTAGACCAACTAAAGATAAGAAATTTGTTGCATTGTGGTCCTCAATATGTTGGATCCTTTTATTCAAATGAAGATGTCAAGAACTATCCAAAAATGTTACAAACCTACAAGTTGTACTAGAATAATGTAGTAATTTTTTTAAAAACTATTACTTAACATTCATTTCACATAACCACAATTAAACTAAATAAATTTAACCAATCAAAATAAATAACTTAGAATAATAATGGTTCCATAATTCCAATACTGAATGCAATAGATATCTTATTACCACTCCAAGGAAAGTAAATACACTAGGACACTGCTACAGTTAGTCCCATAATAGAACAACTGCTACTTAAGTATAAATCAAAGAAATATAATTACATTTTCATTAAGCCCTCAACCTTAATAAAAAAAATAGATATAAAACCTTCCAGAGCTTGTATCATACCAACTCATGTATCTTTGATCAACTCAACTATAGTCTCCAGGTAATTAGTATTGCTGTGGAGAGGGAGAACATCATTTGAGTGCTTTTTCACACTAACCATAGACCAATGATCCCCTGCATAATTCCTTATCAGTGAATGGCCCTCCCTTCACAAATAGGTAGATAGAATAGTGTAAGAATCTAGAGAATAAGTTAGTACCCATGTGTGTATGATGTCATAAAACTAAACATGCAGTGTATCATAAAACACTGATCTATTGTAAGATATCACACTGACATGTAAATCATAGTCACCAAAAGATAATTTCTCATCAAACATTATTAATCCACAAGATTCATACTAATTACTTCCTCCTAGAAATCATATCACATCACATGCTAAATAAGGAGTAAGCAAAGTCTACATTTATTCATCAATGTATGAATGAATCTTACATTATTATTTAACTCAAACATGAAATAATACCTACAGTTCATACCACCTAAGTATGTTTTGCATTCATTTAAACTATAGATTCTCAACTACCACAATGATATCCAAATAACTGCACTTCGTGATAGCTTATAATATCATAGTTTAGTGTTCTAAGGCACAACTATTAGTTTTCCCATAATTAATCATACTAGTAGTCATAAATACATAGATTCATAAGTTTTTATTCAAGCAAGTGTATATATAAAAGCAAGTCATATAACACATAAAAGTCTAACCTAACATTCGTTACACTCACAAGGTTGTATGCACGCAACTATTATGTCCTACTAACTGTTATTAAACTTACTAATCAAAGTAACAACCAACACACATATAATTATGTAAGTGTGGGTCTAGATATATCAAATATAATATGTACCATCTGGATACTTTTTGTACTATAGAACTCTATGACATCGCATAATGTCATAGATCATTATGCTTAAGCACCCTACTCAAACACAAATAAACAATCTTACACTATAATTATTAAACAAGTAAGTACAAGGATATACCACTTAGGTATACCCAAGTTCATGCTACACAATAATAAATAAATGAAAACATAATCTCTAGACACACATTATAATGCCCTATTTTTATGTTATAAAGGTCTAAATACTTGCACATATTAATACTCTCAAAAATATACTACACATAAATTTTATTACTATCTGAATAAATGTACTAGCATTAATTTATGATGCCAATCAAGGTTTTAGAATATTTCACAATAATTCATTGAAACCATTGATTACAAGCATATATATATATATATATATATCGATTGTAAGCTTTACTCAAATAATCCAAGCATCCTTATAACCAATATGTATAGGTAAAGTTTAATTATTCACATTAAATTATAACTACTAATGATGGCAAATAAATTTATGGATTTATCATAGGGTTCCACCATGTAACTTGAGCGGGTGATGTAATTCAGATCATACAACCACATGGAAATCCAAGACAAAAATAAAGTTTTGCCAAACATTCGATCTTGCATTAAAGAGGAGACTTAGTTTCCTTCATACATTTACTATTTCTTTCCGAACCAAGTAAAAGGAGCATTCCAACATTGATTTTGGATCTAAGGAGTAATGCAAGTAAATGAGTTTGAAATTGGAGTATTACTATTCTCCAACAAACTATTTTAGTATTCTAACTGAAACACTTTATTTTAAATAACTCAACTTTATTATAGTTTGAAATTTTAATTATATGACAAGATAACTTATAAAAGTGACTCAACAAGTTATTTATGGATTAGCGTTTAAAGAGTCAATGTTAATAAAAACTACTTAACATTTATAAAATATAAACTCATATTTTACATAATGCCTTAGCACTTTTCAACATAACGAATCAGCTTAATATTTGTTTATAAACTCAACAACATCAAATGCATGCTCAACATGTTTGATTGATGTATTCATAGAAATTAAAATATATATACTATAATTTCACTTGGATACTTAGCGTTCTACTCAGTGCCCTATGCAATATATTTAGCACCCTATGTAATATACTTAGTAATTTAGATATTCAATGAATCAGATATTCACATTCAACGATTTACATACTTATGACCTAGCGCTATAATGACTTCAATGATTAAATAATAGACTTCAGCTATTTAAAACACAAACATAATGATTTCGAACTTATATGGAGCTGTTTATTTTAATAATCAACCAATAATTTATATTCATAGTGTTATAATAAATACGTAGTCTTTCATATTAAGACTCAACATTTCAATTTTGACTTGGTAATTTTGAATTAAAGACATCAACTATATTTTATTAAATTCAACATTCTATTTATTATGGGGGTATTTCAAGAGATGACATTTTAATAAAATGTTATGGTGTTTCAAGAAACTGACTTGCCATAAAAAAATGGCTCAACTTTCTACCTCATCATTTTGTCTAAATTCAACATTCTATTTAAAGGAAAGGCATCTAATGTAAATGGCTGGGCATCTTAATTAGATGATTGATTTTCAACTTAAATACACAATAACTTCAAATTGTAACATGTCATTTCTATTTATAGTCTCTACATACCATTTTAAATATACAATGATACCTAATACAAGCAACAATATCTAAAACTTGGTATTTCTGTTAACTTGGCATTTCCATTTAAATAACCCAACATTTTAGTTTTGACCAAATAAGGCTCCACACTTCATTAAAAGACTCAACACTATAAATAAATAACTGGGCATTTCATTATATATATATTTTTTGACTGGGCAATTTCTCATATTAATATTAACATTGACATCTCAGTTTTATTAGCTGGGCATATTATTTCATTAGCTGAGTGTCTCATTTCATTAGTTGGGCATTTTATTTAAGAGTCTCAATTTTTTTGATAATAATACATATTAAACCTTTTATATTATATGCTCAATAATTTAAAATTCGACTTCTGTAATTATAACTTGACTTCTACGGTTTATAATTGGACTTCTGCATTTTATAATTAGAATTCTGCATTTTATAATTAGATTTCTGCATTTTATAATTGGACTTCTACGTTCCCTTACTATCTTCAGCAATTAATTTTAGACATAATAAATTTACATTAAGTATTCAATTTCAATATAAGACCAAATTCAAACTCAACATTATAGCTTTTGATTCAACCTTCATTAAATATTAAATTTTGACTTAGTATTTCCCATTTTACACTTGGCATGTCAATCAAACAACACAACATGGCTAATATACACAATTGATTAAATATATACGTGAATTATTATCCAAATCTCTACGTTATCTAACTAAATGCCTTAGGGGTTTCTTTTTAGAGACTATGCATTTCAATATTATAATGCAAATTGGCATTTCTAATATATAAAGACAGAGTGTTTGAAAAGATAAACTTAATGTTTTTATATAATGGTTCTACATTTCAAGAATAATACTCATTATATAAAACAGAAACATAGACTAGGATAGTTATACATAGTCTATTTAGCCATTTTCTTTTAATCTAAAATCATTCCATTCTTTTTCATAAAAAATTCCATGCATAATTGAAGTACATGACCTATTTGGTAGAAATATGCTTGTGAAGCTACTTGGATGAGGAATATGCCTCTTTTCTCTAAATACTCTTACCTCTTCTATCTTCTATATTTTACTCTTTTTCTCCTTCCCATGTGTATGTATTTCTAATTTCTCTTTCCTTTATTTATAAAATTATTTTCTCATTATCTTTACTTTGCATGCATTTTCTCTTCAAGTTTACTAACTGTTGTTAACTCATTCCGTAGTTTATCTCACATTAAAACTCTGTAAATATTATCTTAACATAAGTCAATGTTTGATAATTAATGCATGGATTTTTAGTTTCAAGTTAATTACATAGTTTCATTCATGTATTTCCAAGACCAAGTTTAATTTGTCTTAACCCATGGTTAGTAAATTTAGACAACTTAGGCTCTTTAAAATAATGGTAGTTGTTTATTAATAAATGGATAAATAGTTTTCTAATTGTTTTCAAAATAAGATAACTAAATAATTAACTATTATTCTCATGTAACAATTAATTATCTATTTCTTGATTATTCTCAAAAATCAAGATATTTATTTAAATAAATCTAATACATATTAAGAAATAAATTTTGCACACTAATTTAACTACATACTAGATTTCCTTAATTACGCACTAGAATTTAAAATATGTTACACATAAACATTTAAAATCTATTGTGTGTGTGTGTAAGGTCACTAGCATTTTATTTGACTTTGCCCAATCATCCCATCTAGTCCATCCTCCTTGATGATAGTCTCCTTCGTCAAGCTTTGAGGGTAGGATCTATCCTACATCCACTTCACAACAAGTAGGTAGTTAGTCTGAGTCATCATATATATCAACCAAAAATGCAAAACTAACAAATATACATCTCTAAAGTACAAAATAATAAAATACAACTATCACATTATGAATACAAATCAACAATATCATTGCCCCAAACTTGCATATGTCATAAAGCTCAAATTAAATTAATGATAATCAAATAATAATCATATCAATCCACTATATCAATCCATAGATTTAAAAGTTATAAGCTATAGGGTGAAATTGTGATGTGACAAAAAATGAAGGTAAATAAATGACTATTATAAATGGGAGAATAAGGAAATAAACATAGATCTAAACAAGGAACAACTAACTATGGCTAGTTGAAGACAATGTTTGCAAAGATCGAGTTACAAGAATAATGACTCTCCCTATCTAAAACTATGTAGTCAAACTCAAAAATAATCAAAGAAAAGATCTAAAACAATTGTAGCAGGTTGTGGATATAAAGTCTTAAAAAATATTATGCTCTAAATGCAAATTTTTAGATCTAAAATCAAGTCAAAATTGGATTACTTGTAGAAGAGTAATGGAGCTTGCATGAAGGAGTTTAACTGAGTTAAATTGGGATGGACTAAAAACAATTGAAAATAGAAGATGGAGTGAGTTGGGCCTAACTGAAGGTGAATTAGGATGGAAAAATTAATAAGTGTGATGATAAGCATGTAAAACATGTCAAGGAATGAATCACAAAAGCCAAATTAAAAAGGCAAAACAATGGTGATAGAACGACCTCCTTTGAGAACACAACCATTGCTATAGATTAAAAAACCACCCTTATTTTAATATAAAACTACCCTATTAGGATATAACCATAGTGATGGTTTACACAACCTTTGTGATGAACTTGTCATGAATACGACAAATCTATAACCTCATAGGTCGGTTTTGTCACATGATATGGTAGTTTCATCACCAATGAGAAGTTTTTGAAAATAGGTTAATGTAATATGTAAGGGATAACAAAAGGGGGTTTTAGGGGACCTAAAAAAGAGAAGAAAGCAAAAGAGGAGGATAAAGTGTTAAAGAGTTCCCATTTGAGCATTATTAAGAGGTCACTGCATCATCATTGGATATGTCATGTCAAGAATATTGCATCATGTAAAAACTAGGTGAATACAATATCCCAGGTTCCTACAGGCTCTAGATCCAATTTCACACTTAAAGACCCCAATAATCCTGCTATTTAAAGTCATAGAATCCTCCCACAGATCTATCTTCTAGCTAAGTTTATATTTCCTCTTGCACTTTCCATATTTAGATCATTTCCAAATTTAGCAAGTTCCAAATTAGAAAATGCTTAATTTATTGAAATATTATTCTTTGTGATTTTGCACAATAGTTTGTTATATTAGGTAATTTATTTCCCTAGTTTTACAAATTTTTATAAAACATAGAGATGTATTCTTATGAACCATTATTCATGAAATATTTTTCAATATAGATTAACTTGAAACTATATAGCTAGATCCCAAAATCGTATCACATAATTTTTTCTTTTTTTTCAAATAAATTTTTATTAAATAGAGTAGGTGAGATTTTAGCTTTAAATAATATCAAGGTTATTATTTATTTTTAGCTTGATCTTGGATGGTTTGCATGGCAAGTATTGTCTTAACTACTCCACCTAACCTCACATATATACTTCCTTAAATCTAGATTTGTCTATTAATAAGAAGTAATGTAACATTATAAACCATATACCAACAAAGTGTCTTTTACAATGAGACATGTTATTAAATTTAAACATCAATTTAACTAAATTAATATTTATAGATTCAAAAATAACATCTTTATAATATTCACATCATTCTAGAAACATTTTGATAATATTTGTAACTTTATTAACTTTTGACAAATTCAACTATTTGATGTTCTTTCTCATTCTCTATTTTAATTCAAGTCCTATTGCACATACTAACCCATTTAGGTATACTATAATCACTATCCATCATGTCTTTCTCAATCTATTCTTATTATTACATGTTTTGTTTTCCTTCCAAATTTTTGTAATAGTGACAAATTTTACATTGTTTCAAAACTTGTTGGTTTCTTGTTTCGTTTACTATTCCTCTTGTATCTCTTGACATTTCAGTACTTTTTTATACTCACTGAGTGTTATTACATCCTTTCATACATCTTCCTTGAGTTTTCCATTGATTTTAGGCTTGTTTTGAAACATTTTTTTAATCACCATTTTGCTAGTTTTGTCCCATTATTAGGTGAATCTTTGCATGCTTTAAATATTAAGGTTGCAACTTGCACATTATTGATAATTAGGGACTCGAGTCAGTCTATTTATTTTTCTTATATTTCATACCTTATTTGCTTCAATTTAAAATCATTCATAGTATGCAACATGACTAATGTAAAAATTAGAAAACTAGCCCATGATATGTAATAGATAACCTCAAACTTTGATCACCCATACACACATGCAATGTTGATTAAATCAAAATAATAATGAATAATATATATATATGAAAATAGGTAGAAGTTTCTACCACTTTTCAATAACTCTAGAACAAATATGCCATTACTTAAAAACAGTAACACTCTTCTCTTATTAAGAGGACCAATGTCCTCCTCCTCTTATTTGTGTACTCACTAATAACATCTTGTCCTTATATAAATAAGTAATGAGGTTGTGATGTAAGATAAGTATATATAATTAGAATAATACTAAATTTAGAAAATGGTGTAATTGAGGATCTCCACTAATTATAATATTCTTAAAATTAAATTCTTATTATTAGCAACAAGTTTACACTAAAATAATATATAAAAAATATGTGCACATAATCTAAAAAACAAGTGCATCTTAGACCATACAAAGGTACATAAGTCTTAATATACACTAACATCCCCCTTAGGATGTCATCTGATAAAGGGAAGGATAGAGGAATCATGAAGTCTAATATGTGTCTTGATAATAAGGCCATGTTTTTTTAATTGTAAAGGAGGATTTTTAGAATAAGGACCCAACCCTTTTTACAAAGAGCTAGCAGACTATGCCAACAAAGCCAGAATAGAATTTAAAATTTGCGTAGAAAGTCTATCAAAACAAGGAAACAACAACTAAAAAGCTAAAAAATAATAACTAAACAATAATAGCATAGTAGAAAAATAGCTAGCTAACTGGTCAAAAGCTAAGCATTTAAGCCATTGTTTCTTTTGCCCACTAATCCATAAGGCCATGTTAGTGTTTACCCTAATAGTGGTTTTAACCAAAATAAGAAATTGACTAATTACAATTAATTAGATCTAAGCATACATGAATTAAAGTAAAAAATTCAATTCTATCTAATAGGGTGTGATCAGAATAAGTCCAAATGCTATAAATTAAATTAGACTAAACAATGTAAATGATAAAAAGGTAATAAATGATCACACTAGTTTGTTGTTATAGAAATCTAAAACTATAGATGGACTATGTAGATTGTTTGCAACCTAATACTAAAATTTAGAAATTATGCAATTCTTCAGGATGAAACCATTCACTATGATAGTCATGTACCTGTGTAAGTCATGTCAAGGCAAACTTGTATGGCCATGACTGTGTGAGTGTGGTTGGGTTTTACTTACTCCAACTAGGTTTATCCTACTAGGGTTCCATAATTTGATTTCTCTATGACCCATATGGTGTCACCTTATTAGTACACATGTACCTTTGCTTCATAGATATGATGGGTAGAATGTGAATAATAAAGGGGTATTCCCTTTGAACTAGCTTGACACTCCAAAATATAATAAATAGTTATTGAGCAGGAAATTACCAAGGCAATGTTGAAAATTATATACCCTGTACGCACATAATCAAACCTTCATGTAGTTGTGTGAGTGTGTGATAGAATAACTTGAGTGAGGGTTTGTGAACCTCCTCTTCCCTATAAGTGAGGATGCAACTACATGTAGTATAATACCCTTATTTGACACAACGGAAATGTAGAGAGACCAAGATAGAATGACAATGTCACTAGTGTATGAGATTTGATGAAGCTTGACTTGAGTGATGCTTGGCTCTAGGATTGACCTTATATGTGACTTGGATCTTGATATTCAAACATGTCTTATGATTCTTCTAGATGATAAATGGCATGGTTAAAAATTATATATATATATATATATATATATATATATATATATATATATATATATATATATATATATATAATCTATGTAAGATTCACGATAATGAGATGATAGGCTAAAAAAACTAAAAGGGACAAAATCATATATATATATATATATATATATATATATATATATATATATATATATATATATATATATATATATATATATGATAATCTATGTAAGATTCGCGATAATGAGATGATAGGCTAAAAAAACTAAAAGGGACAAAATCATATGACATAGGAGTTTGTCCAAAATAGACCCATACATTATATAGGTTTGTGCAATATGGACTTGTAAATTGTATGGGTTTGATTAGGAGATAATTTTAGATCTATTTTTAAGGCAAGGCCAGATAATGAGTGAGAAATTGTTTAGATGCATTGAAAAATATATTTTTTATAAGTGTTGAGATAATTTTAGGCCTATGGACCAAGTTTAGACCTATTATGGAGCCAAAGTAATCCTAAAAATAGGCTTAAATGTACAAGTTTTCTAATAAGATAAATTGGGAATAAGACACTAGGAATAAGGGTCTTGTTTCAAATTTATGTGTCTATAATTAGGTACGCATGTATAATGAACATAACTCCTTAGAAATAGTCACCCAAAATAGAATATCACACCCAAGTAGTAGTATAACACATATTTTTACACTAACACCCCCACTTAATTTAACTTGAATTGGGTGAGATGGATGTATGACTCAAGATGAAAAATTTGGAGTTGATGACAACCAATCATAATCAAAAATCATAAAAAAGAACTCAAAAAATTAGCATGGTTGAAACTCATGTTGACCATGTAAAGTCAAGAAACATAAAAAACTTTGGACATGACTAGTGTCAGTAGAGACATCATAAGGTTCCTAAAATAAAGGCTTCCTAAAGAAGAAAACATCAAGTGAGCTACTTGTCAAGATGGAAAAAAGAGCTAAAGTGAACACACCACACAAAATAAAAAAGGTAGTAACAAAATTCAAGCAAAATTGGTATTGTAAGAGTCATCACAAGGTTTTGGGAACAAATGCTTCTTAAACAATGTGGTTGAAACAATGTCAAAGCCATAAAATTTTTTCACGAGATTGATCGAAGAGGGAACACTACTACTAGAATACATGTGTATCTCAATGAATCCTGACAATAAAGGCTTATTAGGGGCCCATCTAAATTATGTTGAGAAATGCCAAAAATTCCAAGTCTCCTTACGAATGACATTTCATCTTCTTGAAATGCATGGGTAACCATATTATGTAACTACTAAGTCAAAAAGGAAATAGTGATGGATAAATGGATCACTAAATTTTTAGGGTCTTAAAAATTTAAAAAGTATTAGGGTTGTCAATATTCAGACTCTATAAGAAGTAGTTACCATGTTAATAAATGAATACACATGAAGAGGACCTCCATCTAATATTACATGAGTGGTATGCATACACTACTCAAACACAAAAAAATGATAGATGTTGGGGATGTTAGAAATCACTCCACACAAGGAGATAATCACTCTATCAAAGTGTCAAAAATATAAAATACATGACACATATATGTAAGTTATTATTTTCTTGCATAAACGTTTGTACGTCAAGGCATGAATCCATTATAAAGTTTATAAAGACATTACAATAGTAATTAATTTAGACCAAATTACCCTAAATGTAGCCCAAATTACAAGATTTTAAAATTTACTATAAATGAAATCAATCACTATATTCCTCTTAAAAAACTATGTAGTTTTAAAAAACACTAGACTAACAAATAACTCGGGCCATAAAAGTTATCTAAAAAATGTAAATAACATAAAAATATTATTGAAGTTCCCCAAAAAAAAAAAAAAAAAAAAAAAAAAAAAAAAAAAAAAGAAAGTTTTGCACCATAACAAAAATATCAAATAAACATACACAACGATAACAAAACACTGAGAAAGGTTTCTCTATGACCAAAATATGACTTATCAAAGTTGAAGTGTCAAAATCTAAGCACACTAATGAGGGGTCAATCTCAATAGCCAATAAATGTACATTGTCTAAAAGGGGTCAATATCAATAGCCAAAAAGTGTTTATTGTTTCAATTTTGAAAAAAAAAACAAACTATCTACATCATTGCGTTCTTCTCTAAAAAATATATATATATACGTTAAAAATCAATGACTTAAAAAAGCACTTATGTATGAAGAAGTTATGGTTAAAAAAACTTTGCACAAGGAAACATATAATTCCTTAAAAAGTGCAATCTACAAATTGATTTAGTTTAGTTTAGTTTTTTTTTTTTTTTCTATAATTAAAAAATACTAGAGAGATTAAAAACTCATGCTTGAGAAAATTTAGGTCGAATGGAGAAGTTGATTTCTAACACGATTCCCAAGATGGCCCAAAATTGTGCCTTAGACATTGAATTCACTTTATTTAAACGAAGAAAAAATAATTAGAGACATTAATAAACTTTCAACCCAAACTAAGGCCTTTAATTTTTAGCACGCATTACAAGGCCACCCAAAATAATTTGAATGAAGTCTCGGTGCATAAGACATAATTTCATAGGATGCTCTACATCAAGTGTAAAATTTTCAATCCATTTTTTTTCAACAATTTTTTAAAAAAATGTATTTATTATTATTATTATTATTTTAATATCCAAAAAAAATTAAAAAATAAGTTAGACATAGAAAAATTATAAAATGATTTGCATATGAAAATGAATTTAATGGTATTTTTAAACCTTAGTAAAAAGAATATAAGGAATTCATTTTTTGAAAAATAAAAGTCAAAACTGAGTTTTTGGACGTTGTAGGTGCCTTAGGTCAAAATTTTTCTATGGGGCTCCTAACACTATAAATTGAAGAAGTAATTTCAAGAAGATGATAAGATAAAAGCTAAAAAATGTGAAGAACTTTGATTCTTGATGTAGAAATCACTCATGAAATTAAAGTGAATGCTTCAAAATAACTCTACTACAATGTTAAAATTGGGAAAAAAGTTGAGGTTCTATGCTAAGAAACCTCAAGCTAATCATCCATAGAAGCATGCAATGTTTATTAAATCAAAGCAATAATAAAGAAGACATATATGTAACTGGGTAGAATTTTCTACCACTTTTTAATAACTTCAAAAAAATATGCCATGACTTAAAAACAATAACACTTTTATCTTAGCAAGAGGGCCAATGGTTGTCTTCTCTTTCTTGTGTATTCGCCCATACCCTCTTTTCCCAATATAAACAAGTAAGGCAGTTACGAGGTGGAAGAAGTCTCCATAATTAGTGAAATGATCAATTTAGATAACAGTTTAATTGAAGATCTTCACTAATTATATGTTTCTTAAAAATAATATTCATATTGTTAGTGACAAGTGTCTACTAAAATAAAATATATATAATGTGTGCCTATAATTCAAAAATAAAGTGTATTTAAACCATACAAAATCGTATAAGTCTAAATATACATTAAGAGTTAATATTTTTCATAATAGTAAACTCAAAATCTGTTACTTTTATCAATGATATTGGAAAAAATGCATTGAAATTCATATTAATACGCTCTAATGCAATGCAAACACTTTTTCTAACATAAATCGCGTCAAAACTTTAATCACTAAATTGATTTTTTTATGCATAAGATATTTTCCTATCAAAAGTGCAATTTTTTTTTTCCAGAAAAACTGTGACACACTTTGCATTAGATGTCATACACAAATTACATCAAACATTGAGTGAGAAGCTAAAAAAAAGAGGTGCAAAAAATTTTGGTGGGATTTTTGAAAGTACACAGAAAAATTGAAAATTGAAAATTTGATGAAATGTGTACCACAAATCTGTGTCAGACATCTTTTTCCCACATTTGTTTCCAAATAGTGTTTGCAATTTGCATCAAACAAATTATTAAGGCCAATTTTTTTAATGTCATGTTTAAAAATAAATAAATGAAACTTGTCAGAAAAATTTATTAAAAAAAATAATAATAAAAAATTAATTATTTAATTTTTTGAATCATTTTAAAAGATGGCATGTATTGTGGATGACAATGGCAAAAATGACCACCAAAATGATTAGCAATATATTTAAAAACAATATAAATACAATAATTAATTAAATTATGTGAAATAATATATAAAATAAACTAAATTAAAATTATTTGATTATATGACATACAATACATTAAATTCAAAGATAGTGTTAAAAAATAAAATTAAAAATATTGAAAAAATGCAGTGAATTTTTTTTAAAACATCATGAATAAATAAAATCCAACATATAATTAATTTATTAATAAAAGGTAAAGGTTAAAGTAAACCTTGTTTTTTAGGTGACCACTAAGCGACTGAATAAAATTATATTGTACTCAAATCAAATAATTAAGATAGCGTCAAAAGATAAAATTAAATTTGAATCTAATAATAAAATATCAAATAATTGTGCAACATATTCATCAAAGTTGTCAAATCATTTTTTTATAATTACATCAATAGGTGTAACTTGTAATGGTAGGTGACGTTGGTGGTAGATAGTAATAGATGTCAATAAAAATATTTCACCTTAAATTTAACATCTATTTGACCATCAAAGAGTAGATTTGACCTTAAATTTGATGTCCATTTGACCATTATATAGAAGTTTTTCATCTCGCTTGGAGAAGGAGATTGAAAAATCATGATATCTTGGGCATATAGTGGAGTTTGGAGCCCATATTTTTCCTAATTTTTTTTTCAAGCCCTATGTGGTGGTGCATCTAGATTGAGGGCATTTGTCATCAGTCAACAAGAAATTTTTGAATAAGATAATGGAGTCATTAATCAATGTATTAGTTGTAAATCTAAGTTAAGTTTCTCATGATTGATATCTATCAACATTTATCAAATATTTGTACTAGTTTTAATAAGACATATAATGATTTAATCCAAACCCCCGTCTTATTATCATCACCTGCATCGTCATCTCTACCATTATTGTCAGTGTGCATGTTATCATCATCCTTGTCAACACCTTTATCTTTATTGTGAATGACTTGACATCCCCTAAAAATAAATATAATGTTGAAAGATTAATAATACAATTAATAATAAAAAATAGTAATAAAGTTTGTTTTAATCTGTTGAAAAAAATAATTTAGAATAATAAATTTTATTTATTTTTTTCTCCAAGGTTAATAGATTCTTTATTACAATGCTAGCAAGAAATGCCTAAGTGGGGGGTTTATATAGTTTTAAAGGAAGAAATTCATTTTTAGAAATGAATATTAACATTGTGGAGGTGTATACAGGAAGGTATAAATGAGTTTATGAAGTTATTCCCTTTGATTCTTAAACTTTTTTTTTTTTTTTTTTGGAGATTGCCCTAAATGTATTATCTAATTCATACTTATTGTTTAGGGAGTAGTTTCCCCTTATTCCTACACTTAATTTATTAGGATAATATCTTAAAAATATAATTTGATTTATTGTTATGGATTTCCTTTTTTGATTGACATGATTTAGTGTAAAAACATTTTTTATGATTCAAACCTGTTACCAAACAATAGTTATGCTGACTACCTATTGCTAAATCACATCCCTTGGTAATGTGCTTCATACTCTTAAAGGATGTAATAAATGAAAGTAAATTAATGCAACATCCTCACTAGGATTTACTTAGAATAACACAATTTTTTAAATTTATTTAAACATTTTTTTTTCATTAGATTTCACCATGAGATTCTAATTAGTGATCCAAATAAAACACTCTAAGTATGTTAACTGTAAAATAATCATGTAACATCTACCTATTACTAATCACTAGCATCATATGAAACAAAACATAATTGAATAAGGAAAATAATTACAAATTTTCTAACTACGACTAATACATACATACAACCACTGCTATCAATGTATAATGAGTAAATACTTTTAATTCATCAAAGATAATGTTTAAATAATAATAAATACAATATAAAATACAAAATATAAGGTTTCACATAGCATGAGTTTCCCGAACTCTAGTATCTATAGAAATATCAAGTATAGTCTCCAAATAAGTACTATTTTGGGGAGGGATATCATCATTTGATTAATTTTCACACCAACCACAAATCATCAATCCTCCACACAATCCCCCAATAGGGAATAACCCTCTCTTCATAGATGAGTATATAGTGATGGTGTGGAAATCCAGAGAGACAAGCTAGCACCCGTATGTTGTAATATTTCTAATACATGATGTGTACTATAAAAAAAGTACGTTCTAATATGATATCACACAAATATGTAAATCATACATATAAAATAACAATGTCTAGCTAAATATTACTTTGGCCAAAATTTTTAATAGTTATTGATCTCTAAGATCAATTAAATTCATACACACCACTTGATTGGATTACACTCATTTGGCATTGGTGATGCTAGTAATCTAGTGAAGTCCATCTCACTACTTAATTAGTACCAACAATACAAGATTTGGCTAATATAAATATAACCAACATATTCATACATATTACTTCCTCTAGCAGACATAAAACATGCTAAACATAGGAATAATCAAAATTCATACATTTATTCCATCAAACGTATGAATGAATCTCCACTATATTATTTATCACATAGCATAACAAGTATAGTTTATAACAACTAGGTATAATATATATTTAGATTGCAAGTTTATAAATTCTCTAAGTAGATTCAATTATAATGCACTCTATGATGAAAAATCATTTCATATTCCATTGTTCATATATGATACTACTCAATTACAAATAACCAATCATAATAATTTTAGAGAATCAAATAACTTATAAACCAAGTTATATTTCGTATGAACATAATCTTTCATTTATACATATTTTTATGTTTTTAGGAGACTGTATTCATTTATCTATAGTTTCTTGACCCTTGGGTCCTATGATTTTTTTTAACTCTCAATAAAATAATAGTTATAGGCACATGATCCAATACACCAATTTATGTTATATATTTATATGAATACCTAAGTTTACATATAGATATATTTCCTATATATATGCCCTTGTACATATTAACTATATTCATACGATGTTTCGCATATAAAGACTCAATAATATATAAATATTTTATATAAAGGTCAACAACCATTTATAATTCTAACCAAAGACTTCTTATGATTTCAACAATCATTATACCTTTCCTATACATAAAATACATTGATGATCTATTATTAGATATTAATATTACCATATTTACTTACCAAATCAATACAATTACCCACTACTAGAATACCTCTATTTAATAGATAATTAATTTAGACTTAGTTATTACAGTGACAACATTTATTGTAAGCATCCCATACCACTTACATGAAATGTTATCTCAAACCACATAATTATCTTAGTTTCCCACTATTTAATATCATCTTAGTTTCCCTTTGTTTAAGTTCTAAATCTTGATAATCTAGCCTAACCATAATTTAAGTATGACTCAAGGTTCATATTGACTCAAATAATTTGATCAATTCTTCACTTAGTTTATGATCAAATAATGAAGTATTTTCATTTAGTTCTAAGACCTTTATAATGATTTGATTTCAAGATATAATTCATTTTCATTTTTCTAACAATACCACTTTAGACATTTATTCAAACTCTTCAAAAAAAAACTAAAATGTATAAAGAACAACAATTTACCAAATAAATTAATACACAGAAAAACACTTTACCAAAAGAAATATAAATATTGATATGATTACATTGGGCATTGAGGATCAATAAGTCAAAATAAATAAATAATAAAGAAAAGGGTTTAAATGAATTAATGCTCACCTGGGGAGTGGGGTGACTAGTGATTAATGAAGAACCACATAAGAAATGGTACAACAACCAAACAATAAGAAATTGTGAATAAAATATGCCAAGAGAGTCAACTTAGGTGGAGAATTAAGTTTGGAATTTACAATAGAATTACCAAAGGCACCTTCTCTTTTCCTATTGCTAGATGAACCTTCCTAGATAAATGATGCCATAGTATGGCAAGTGTATAGGAGTTAAAATAATAAATTTATTAATTATTAATGCTAAGAAGGGAGTAAAAAAACTATAAGGTAAGCAAAGTATGATATTTAGCAATTATTTTCTTTCAAAAATTTCAATTAGAATCCATACAGAGACTAGCAGAGAGATGAAGGTATGAATCTAGGTGTAGAAGACAAAACTGGGATGCCATAGCTGGGAACAATAATTTAGTTTTAATTTGTTTGAGCTTAAAAATACAATGAACTTATAAATTACTATGCCATGCTAATGAATCACCTAGTTTGGGCAGATAAACTATTAAAATATGTTCTTTGATTACGTTTGTATGAGCTAAATGGTATTATTTTTCCAGAATTGTGCTAAGGTTATGATAAGATTTTTTTTTTGAGATAATAATCATTTTTTTGTTTTTGTTTTATTTGTGGTCATACAACTCTTCAAATATAGACTATAATGATATCAGGGAAGCATTTAAATCTACACACAATTTACTATATTTATATACACATAATTTTAGACAAACATCTATCTGGGGTGTGTGTGTATATATATATATATATATATATATATATATATATATATATATATACATACATATATACATATACATACATATATACATATACATATATATATATAACAAATCTCAGTCTCTATATAAATTGAAACATCTATATAGTCTTATGTATTTTAAATGCTAAATGGACTTCAAAACAAGTAATACACAAGATATATATATATATATATATATATATATATATATATATATATATATATCTTGTATATTACTTGTTTTGCTATATATATATATATATATATATATATATATATATATTGATTTGTTTGATCCCCAAATCACTTAGGCTTCGAATTTATCAAAAGAGACACAATTCATACCTATATATTTCTTCACTATTTTTAAATAATGAACACATATTTTTATATCAACCCTATTTGTTCCTTAATTCAACTTAGATTCCACACTAGATTTAATAGCATCACCTACCTCGTAAAAACTTCCAAAATGAAATGAACTAGAAGGTCCTTTGCATGGCTCCCCCTATCTTCTCCTCTACACGCCATCTCTTTTTCTCCAATTCATGCTCTCTTTTCTTCCAATATGCCTCTTTATCATTATTTATCATGCAAGAAAAAATCTCTGTAGTTTCTATTTTCTAAAAACTTCCCCAAGTCACCAAGCTTTCTACTTTTCTCTAATTCACCATTCTCCTTTAAATCTTGTCATTTTCTCTTTTCTCTTTTTTGTGTTTTTTGTATTTTTCTCATATATATAGTTAAAATTATAATTCAATACAATATAATTGCTTTATTTATTTATTTATTTATTTCTTAATTATAAAAAAAACATTAAAATATAGTTTTATTAAAACATCATGACTTAATGATAATATGATTAATATAAAGTCAATTATATTCTTATATAAAAAATGAAAAACTACATACTATTATACCAATCTGAATTATAACAACGTAATTGTTGTGTTATTACTAAATTATATAGAATATCTAATGTCTTTTGTTATCTATTTAATCTGAATTATAACAACGTAATTGTTGTGTTATTACTAAATTATATAGAATATCTAATGTCTTTTGTTATCTATTTATATTAAGGCATTAAGCCATATAATGATATTCGAGAATATCATAAAGATAACTAGTTAACATTTCAAAGACATGAGGGTTAGTTTATATATGGTAGTACTAGATACTACTTACTCAAATTTATGTTCTTAAAAAACCTTATAATCATGAATATAATGACATGACATAAAAGCATATTAACATTATACATCTAATCTATTTATAACAACCACAATGCAATCACACAAGATTAATTTCTCGTAAGCATTAAACTGAGTTAACACACAACTAACATGCATAAATAATTATCTAAATACATACAACATCAAAAAGGTACTAACACCAATAATTCAAACTTTGTATTTAATGTATACTATTTATTGTGGTGTGTGCATGGGTTCTATCCATTCCTCTGTCATCCCCCAAAACCTCCATTTACGTTACTCTCTCCGATGATGCTCTCCCTTCATCATGCTTTGAGGGATGAATCTTTCCTGCATCAAACTCATGACATGAAAGTAGTTAGTTCATAAAATTGTGACATATATCATAAAATACTACTATAATAACAAATCAACATGATCACAATGTAAAGAATATATAATACAACTAGTTCATAGAAATGAAATCATGTAATTGAAAGAACATACAACTGTCCCATAACAACATATGACTTAAAACTTAGTTGAATAATAATAAAATCAAATTACCAACCATAAAAATCTATTAACAATCAAGTAAATTTACTTAGTAAGAAATCTGGATGTAATAATTAAAAAACATATAAATAAGTATAACCATATAAACATTATAAAAAATAAAAACACATGCACTTATTTTTATGTTTTATGAAATAAAATGATTCTTCTCCACCTTGAGGAGGGATTTTGGGTGTGCTTGTAAGAATATTAACACTAATTATTCATCTTATGTTTTTAAAAAAATAACATATATTTTCCAATGTTAGGGTAATGAATAAAATAAAAAATATAGGTACTTACAATTTCTTGTTGGGCATAGTGGGATTACATGTCAATAGGCTAGGTCAATATTTATACCAATCTCTTGTTCTTGAAGGGTCTCATTATTTTTCCTTGATGGTTTATCTATCTTTCTTACTTCTGCAAATTTTTTTTTTTTGACAAAATCTAAGTATAATTCAACATATCTAAATAAACAAATGTAAATAGATTCCTTTCTCTTTCCTTTTACTTTATGGTTTATATTTCCATCACATCTTCATAAAAATCAGATAAATATGAAAAATTATGAGTAAAGTCTAAAATATATTGATAGAAAAATGCAAATAGATATCTTTTCCTTTCTTTTTCCTCCGTACTTTATCGTTTCCTTTCCTTACATCTCCATAAAAATTAGATAATTATGAAAATTTATGAGTGAACTCTAAATGATATTAATAAAAAATGTAAATAGATATATATTTCTTTCCTTTTCCTCACTAACTTATCTTTTCCTTTCCTTTTTTGGCTTAACCTTCTCTCATAACTTAAAAAAAAGATAAATATGACAAATACTTATTGAAGTCTAAAATATTTGAATAACATATGTAAATGGATCCCTCTTCCTTTCCTTTTCCTCTTTCACTTATCTTTATTTCATATCTACCCAAAAAATAAAATAAATTTGATAAATTGTAAATTAATTTTGAATTATCTCAATAAACAAATGTAAATGAATCCCTATAATTTGGTGACTATGTTGTTTCCTCCCCCTTGACAATGTTCGCAAAATATGAATGAGAAAATAATAAAAGAAATGACCTAAAGTTATTTATTTTGGGGTGTTGAATTTTTATAGGTTTATCTAACATTTTTTTGGCATGTGTCAAAAGTCAATGAAAAATAATAAAGTCATTTGGCTAAAATAAATATAAAATTTCACACTTTAAGGATACTTGTAATATCTAAATCTTAATTTTTAGATGATGAAATACCTATTATAGAGGAAGGAACTCTTCATTGATGAGCATCTAGGTTTTCACCCACCTAATGCCACACTATCGAGCTAGCATAGATCTAGGAGGTTATAAATTTATTGATAATTTTGATCAGTGATTCCCTCTGGGTGGTATGGTGTACCCCTATTTTTAAATGTTCACCACCACTATCTCTACATCTTTGGATGTAGGGATAACCAGTGCAAGTGAGAGTGATCATGACACTGAAACAAGTGAGGAAGTTCATTTCAAAGGTTTTTCATGAGGTATTGATGCTAACCTAGACATTCCCTTAATGTTGTTCTTGATTTATCTAGATTTGATAAATCTTGTAATTTTGATTGAGAATTACACTTTGATTGCTTATTTTGTGGGAAGAGTCCCCCCTGAGAGCCTCTTGAAATAATGGGTTCATAACCATTGGCAAGGCCATGCTGTGAAACTGGAAGGAGTCCAGGACATTACCAAGGGTTTCTTCTTGTTTCATTACACCAAATGAAAGCAAAGTAAAGCCACTGTTAATCATGGTCCTTGGTTCATACATAACACGCTAGTGGTGTTTTCTCACTAGACTTGAGACTTTCAAAATTTGGAGCAAGCAAAATAAAAAATTCTAGTATGGCTCAAATTTCTAGGGTTTTATCAACCAACTCATAAAACCCATAGGGTGATTCATATTCCATGATTAGGAAAAAATATATGGCTCATCCCCCAAAAAGGGTTTGTGTGGAAGTGGATCTATCTTGGGATCTCAAAGAGTCTATTTACATTCAAATAAAAAATAATCAATTTACTTAATGGGTGGTTTACGTCAACTCACTGAATACTTGTTTTTAGTGCCAATCCTTGGGTCGTATAATTTAAGAGTGTCACTTAATGGTGCATGATCCTCTTTCTCCTTAGGAAAAGGGTGAACCTAAAGCCAAAACCCTAAATGGAAATATTGATGGTTGGACCATTGTCACTAATTAAAAAAATAATTTATAAAGATGTAATGGTAAGCTTCAACCTTCTGCTTATCAACCAATCATGGCTCCCAATACCTTGGCCCCTACTGGTAAATTTATTATGCCTAAAAATGCTTCACCTTTGCTCATTCACACATCATAAGTGGTGGCTACTTTTATTGATACTCCAACTTTATCTCTATAAGCTCAACTGTCACAACCCCTACTTAGGGTGACCTCATCATAAAAAAACATAATATCATTACTCTAGAACATAAAATGGTAATCCATCACTCTAGAAGTCCCTCTCCTTCTCATGAGGAAGAATATATGGCACATAAATGAAAGTCTTTTGAGATGGGTGATTTTATGAAAATCTCAATTGATTTACTACTCTTAAAAATATCCTTTTAATTGATTTACTGCTCTTGAAAATCTCACAGATGAAAATGACATGGACATTGATGTTTCCCCATCTTAGTTTATTCATGAAATGTTCAAGGAATTAATGATATACTACATAAGTATGCAGTAAGGAAAAATTATTTATTTTTTATTAATATGAAAATTATTTGTATGTAAGAAGTCAAAATCTTTGTCTTTCTCCTGCATAATGCAACCAAAATTATTTGGCCTAGGGCCCTTTGTTAGAATACCATGCATGACTCTAGTCATAGTGGGGATATCACTCTTTTAGATCTCTATCTTTCTCAACACATTATTTCTTGGGGATATGACCCCCCTCATTATGTTATTTATAATCTATTTGACTTTGACAATCACATCATTCGGTTGGTAAATCTATATGCCTCTAATGATGTTATGGAATAGGCATTGCTTTGGAGATGGATGGTATAATCATTTATATATTCTCATTAGATCATTTGTGTATATTTTAACATGGTAGATTCTCCTAATAATAAATATGTTCATCTTCCTATGCATTGGTGTGTTAGTAAACTAGATGCATGGTTTTACATGCACAAAAAATTTAGAGTGTTTGATCCAAACCACCATCAAAGGAGGGATTCAAACTCTCCCTATTTTACTTTTTCCAATTTTTGACAAGGATAGGATCAATTATTCAATGGTTCAACTGAGTTCTGTTAGCTAAATAAAATATTTTTTTTATCATATCATGATAGGTTGATTTAGGTACCCCTTGACACCTTCTTATTAGATCACCATCTTATCTAATTCAATATTGAGTGGTATACCCCTAAAGTGAGGCCTACTATAAGCCAATTCTATCTCAATATTGCTCACCTTAAACATGAGATAACTATTGGAAACATTGTCATAATTTAGAATTTAGTTCCCAAGCCTAAGAGGACTCTAGCTAGATGTAATGGTGAACAAATGCTCTTATTCATACTACCACCTTTCTTCGTGTTTATGGTAAGCAATCCTCTCTTTTTTCTAGCATATTCATAATGATACAAAATATGAATACCTTTAGGTATCACATGAGTTTGAAGCCTCTCCTTATAATTTATTGATGCTAACCTATACATTCCCTTACCTAATGTTGTTATTGATCTATTTAATTTGATAAAGCTTGTATTTTTTTTGAGAATTACACTCTGATTGCTTATTTTGTGGGAAGAGTCTCCCCTAAGAACCTCTTGAAATAATGGGTTCATAACCATTGGCAAGGCCATGGTGTGAAACTGGAAGGAGTCCAGGACATTACCAAGGGTTTCTTCTTGTTTCATTACACCAATGGAAAGCAAAGTAAAGCCACTGTTAATAATGGTCCTTGGTTCATACGTAACACACTAGTGGTGTTTTCTCACTAGACTTGAGACTTTCAAAATTTGGAGCAAGCAAAATTGAAAATTCTAGTATGGGTCAAATTTCTTGGGTTGCCTCTCCCCTCTAGGGTTTTATCGACCAACTCATAAAACCCATAGGGTGCTTCATATTCCATGATTAGGAAAAAAATTATGGCTCATCCCCCAAAAGAGTTTGTGTGGAAGTGGATCTATCCTGGGATCTCAAAGAGTCTATTGACATTCAAATAAAAAATACTCAATTTACTTAATGGGTGATTTACGTTAACTCACTAAATACTTGTTTTTAGTGCCAATCTTTGGGTCATATAATCTGAGAGTGTCCCTTAATGGTGCATAATCCTCTTGCTCCTTAGGAAAAGGGTGAACCTGAAGCCATAACCCTAAATGGAAATATTGATGGTTGGACTATTTTCACTAATAAAAAAATGATTCAAAAAGATGTAATGGTAAGTTTCAACATTCTGCTTATCAACCAATCATGGCTCCCAATGCTTTGGCTCATACTGGCAAATTTATTATGCCTAAAAAGGCTTCACATCTGCTTATGCACACATCATAAGTGGTGGCTACTTTTGTTGATACTCCAACTTTATCTCTATAATCTCAACTATCACAACCCCTACTTGGGGTGACCTCATTAGAAAAAGAACATAATATCATTACTCTAGAACATAAAATGGTACTCCATTACTCTAGAAGTCCCTCTCCTTATCATGAGGAAGAATATATGGCACATAAATGAAAGTATTTTGAGATGGGTGATTTTATGAAAATCTCAATTGATTTACTGCTCTTGAAAATCTCCTTTTAATTGATTTACTGCTCTTAAAAATCTCACAGATGAAAATGACATGGACCTTCATGTTTCCCCATGTTATTTTATTCATGGAATGTTCAAGGCATTAATGATATACCACATAAGTATGCAGTAAGGAACAATTGTTTATTTTTTATTAATATGAAAATTCTTTGTATGTAAGAAGTCAAAATCTTTGGCTTTCTCCTGCATAATGCAACAAAAATTATTTGGCCTAGGGCCCTATGTTAGAATACCATGCATGACTCTAGTCATGGTGGGGATATCACTCTTTTAGATCTCTATCTTTCTCAACACATTATTTCCTGGGGATATGACCCCCCTCATTATGTTATTTATAATCTATTTGAATTTGACAATCACATCATTAGGTTGGTAAATCTATATGCCTCTAATGATGTTATGGAATAGGCATTGCTTTGGAGATGGATGGTAGACTCATTTATAGATGCTCATTAGATCCTCTGTGTTGATTTTAACATGGTATAATCTCCTAAGAATAAATATGGTTATCTTCCTATGTATTGGTGTGTTAGTAAACTAGAAGCATGGTTTTACATGCACAAAAAACTTAGAGTGTCTGATCCAAACCACCATCGAAAGAAGGATTCAAACTCTCCCTAGTTTACTTGTTCAAATTTTTGACAAGGAGAGGATCAATTATTCAATGGTTGGACTGAGCTCTATTAGCTAAATAAAAAATTTTTTTTATCATATCATGATAGGCTGATTTAGGTACTCCTTGACACCTTTTTATTAGATCACCATCTTATCTAATTCAATATTGAGTGGTCTACCCCTCAAGTGAGGCCTACTATAACCCAGTTATATCTCAATATTGCTTACCTTAAACATGAGAGAACTATTGGAAACATTTTCATAATTTATAATTTAGTTCCCAAGCCTAAGAGGACTCTAGCTAGATGTAATGGTGAACAAATGCTCTTATTCATACTACCACCTTTCTTCATGTTTATGGTAAGCAAGCCTCTCTTTTTTCTAGCATCTTCATAATGATACAAACTATGAATACCTTTAGGTATCACATGAGTTTGAAGCCTCTCCTTATAATGTACATTTATAAACCCATTAAACTTATTAGCATCATAAGCTACAAGTTGAGGAGGAATACAAGGCCAAAGTAGATCAACTTTGAGCTCACATGCATTGAATAAAAATTGAGGATAAGGTCACTAAATAACCTTTATTTATCTACTATGTTGTAGAAGGGATTATGATATAATCAAAGACTATCAAGGAGGGATTTTCTAAATTTACTAAACTCCCTGACATTCTAAGTAAGCTTTGTTCATCATTATCATGGGGTTTTTTGACCCATAGTGGTTTTTAACTAGTGTGAAGCTACTCTTTCCCAGTTTGGAGCAATCTATCCCTTGTAAAGTTTTTGATGCTTAGTGGGTTGCTTGTGATAGACCTCTAATCCTCAATGATCTTAAATAAGTAGTTATGCATATGGCTATTGATAAAGAACTGGGCATTGATGGTTTCCCTTGTGAGTTCTACCAAACTTTATGGGATACCCCATGGGTTTATATATTTACAAGGTTTATTATTATATGGTGTTGAAGAGCTCTCTTAGACCTCTTATAAATCAAGGTAAAATCATGTTTATCCCCAAGGTTGGTGATTCTTAGGTTATTACTAACTTTAGACCTATTATTCTTGCCAATGTTTCTGGGTAAGATAATTGCTAAGGTGATGGCTCTTAAAATTAAGCATCTCCTTTTAAATGTTGAAAGTGAGAAAACATGATTTATCCAACATAGATACATCATAAAAAATGGAATTATCTAGGAAGGCATGGAATGGGCTCATGTTTCTAGTCAAAAGGCCTTATTTATTAATATTGATTTCAAGAAGGCCTATGACCATATTGAGTGGCCTTTTATTTTAGCCATGCTCCCAACTCTCTATTTTGGTCTTACTGGAAAATTTATTGTGCAAAAAGGCTTCATATCTGCTTATGCAACATCATAAGTTGTGGAGCTAAAAGCTTCACCTTAATGCATACTCCAAGGTTTATCTGAGCTATGACAGCTCAAGCGTATAGGCCACAACCCCTACTTCGGTCAAGGTGACCTCATCAGAAAGAAACCATACATATCAGGGACTCTAGAACATAAAATCGGTCACCTCCATTCAGATAGGGACCGACGTAGATCGCCTGTCCTTATCCAGGAAGACTGATATGGCACATAAATGAAAGTTATTTTGAGATGGGTTGATTTGCATATGAAAATCCAATTTATTTACTACTCTTGAAAATCCGCAAGTTAATTGATTGTACTGCTTTTGAAAATCTCATGAAAATACATGGACCTTCATGGGCCCCATGTTATTGTTATTCATGGAATCAAGTTACAAGGCATTAATTCTATACCACATAAGTATGCAAGTAAGGAACAATTTTTTATGTATTATTAATATGAAAATTCTTTGATATGTAAGAAGTCAAAATATTTGAGCTCTCTCCTGCATAATGCAACAAAAAATTGGTTTGGCCTAGGGCCCTATGTTAGAATACCATGCGATGACTCAAATAGATCATGGTGGGGATAGCAACTCTTTTAGATCTCAAGGTTACATCAAGGAGCATTATCATGGTGAGATATACTTGGAGTACCCCTCGATTATGTTATTGGATATAATCTATTTGAATTTGAACAATCACATCATTGGTTGGCTATGTCTATATGACCTCTAGATGATGTTATCAGGAATAGGAAGATTACTTTGGAGCCCTTGAGGATGGTAGACTCATTTAGGTAGATGCTCAGTGTAGATCCTCTATTGTAATTTTAACTTGGTAGAATGAGTCCTAAGAATACAATATGTGTTTCTTCTCATATGTTATGTGGTGTGTCTCAGTGATACTAGAAGTTCATCTGGTTATTACATGCACAAAAAACTTAAGTTGTCTGATCCAAAGGTACCATCGAAAGTGTGCTCTTAAATATGACAAGTTGTGTCAGAGCTTTGGGGAACTTAGGTCCTATCAAATGGTATTAGAGTGAGGTTGGACGTTCTCAGAGTGAGTAATTTTTTTTTTACTCATATCATGATAGGCCCAGATTTAGGTACTCCTTGACACCTTTTTATTAGATCACCATCTTACTCTACAGGGGTTTCAATATTGAGTGGGAGTACCCCTAGCAATGGAAAAAGAAAGTAAGCTGAGAATGAAGAAATTTAGGCACAGGATTAACACCATAAGGAGTGTGGTGGGTAGTCTTCAAGTGGGAGCTTGAAGAGGAATACAAGCCATGATGCAGATTAGACAAAGTACTGGTTTAGGTATAGGTGCAACTATTTATCTCCAAGTGGGAGATTGTTAGGGTGTGGAGCTAAAAGCTTCACCTTAATGCAAACTAGGAGGTTTCTGAGCATGACAGTCACTGGCATTGACAGGCCATAATTGACGTCAGTCAGGGGATAGTGCAAAAAGAAACTGACATCAGTAGGGATCGGCCAGCGTCAGTCACCTCCAGTTAGACAGGGACCGATGTCGGTCACCTGTGGCGGTTCCAAAATTGCTGTTGATGAACATTCAGTTAAGTGAATGGGTTGTTTGCATGATGAAGACCAATTTGAGTCTTGAGCCGCAAGTCTAATCATTGTATGCATGAGATCTATATAATAGACTCATGGGCTGTATTGTTAAGTGGAGAACTGGTAGAACTCAAGTGTAAAACTTGGAGAGTTCTTCCCATGGTGGAATCAAGTAGGATTCCTCATGTATGTAAGATCAGGTTTGATATGTAGGGTGTTGTAGGATCATGGTGGAGATCTACATGTGATAAGTAAGATCAGGTTGGTTTGCAGGGGTGTGTGTATGTGAGGGTCAAACAGAGATCGGCAGGGGAGCAAGATCCAAGGTGACAGCAATACATCAAGGAGCAGAATCATGGTGAGATCTGCTTGGAGTATCAGTTTGTACTTGACGTATAATGAGGTGAACAACAGCTTGTGTTAGCTATGTGTTGTGACCTATTGAGAGAAGATTACTCAGGTGGGAAGATTACTGGGAGCCCTTGAGGAGGAAGCCTCACAGAGGTGGAAGAAGAGTGTGATCTCTTTATTGTAATTTCCTTTGTAATGAGTTGAATACAATTGTGTGTTGCCTCTCATATTCTGTGTGTTTTCTCATTGATAGTTATTTGTTCTTCTGGTTATTTCTGCATGTTTAAGTTGCTTATACAAAGGTAATTATGTGTGCTCTTAAATATGACAAGTTGTGTCAGAGCTTTGGGGAACTTAGGTCCTATCACAAGATGTTAGGGTGTGTATTATTATATGTATATCCTAGTCTTCTTCATTTGATCTTCATAGATCTATCAGGAAAGGGTGTCCTTTAGCTCCTTCACTTTATGTGTTAGCAATTAAAGGGTTTAGCTATCTTCTAGCTAATTATTCATCTAGAGGCTTGGTGAAATGCATATCTCTCCCTTATTTTTACCACCAATTAATAGATGGTCACTTTTCTAATGACTATTTTCTCACTCTCTGGGAAGATAAGTTAATTAATAATGCTATGGATTGTCTTCATATTTTTTGTATGGCCTCTGGAGCTTCCATTCAATAGAAAAAATGTAGTGTTATCACCAGTCTCTTTTTACCAAACCCCCTTAGCTAGAGGGATATCAATGGTAGTGGCTTATTTTAGGGGTTTAATTTAATTTCCTTGGCATCCCATTTGATTTTTGGGCTTCTACTACTGAAATGTGGTCATATATGGTTCAAAGGGTTGAGAAAAAAATTCTTTTTGTATCATAAAACCCTTGTCCTTGGTGGGTAAGTTTTAGATTTTATCCAAGTTATTGGTATCTATGCATATTTATTATTCTTCATATTAGGATCCTTCTAATATTATTTGTGGTAAACTAGAAAAGCTTATAAAATATTTCCTCTGGGCCAACTCTAAAGGGCATAAAGGCTTTCATAGAGTTTCTTGGGATATTTATTACTAGCCTAAAGAAGTAGGCAGTCTAGGTCTCTTGGATATTAAGCTTCAAGGCCTAACTCTCAGCATTAAATGGGTAATCTAGGGATTGGAAGGTGATCAAGCCTAGAAGATATTGATTAATCTCTATATCTCTTAGGGGGTTCCTTGTGGAAAACATGCTTAGTAAGGCCTTATGATACATAATCTTCACATTACCCTTGTTTATGTTAAAATTAATGGTAATTTTGTCATTTAGAGCATTTGGAAAGCTTGGGATAAACTTAAGCCCCATCTCATTTGGATAGGGGAGGGTTTTAAGAATGGTATTTGTCTTAATTCTCATTCCATTTAGTGGTCTCCTTATCTAAATTTTCATAATGTTCCCTTTGCTTTGGTCCTTTAGATCAAAGTCTTAAGGCTATTCAAAAAAGGTGTGAAAAACATTGGGGATCTTATTTGTAAAGTGAGCCAGTCTTAGATTTTTTGGTAGTAAGTTCAAAATAAATTTAACTTAAATATGTAGACACTGATTCTATTCTAGAAATTCAAGGCTTTATAGAAATTCAAGGCTCCACACCTGATGAGTATCTTCATAAGATTAGAGTCAACTCCCTTACTCCCTAGTAGAAGGATTGGCATTAGCCTATGACCACTTTATTTACTCATTATTATCCTCATCTAGGGTATAATCTAATAGCTCCCAAACATATCCAAGATGATACTCTCAATCATCGTTGGAACCTTTGGTTTAACCATGTGGTCTGGTCTAGAAAGTTTAACACTTGTGGGATATGCCCATTGAGCCTAAGAAGTCTCATTTTATTTAATGTATTCTCTATAAGTGTTTTCCAGTGGGTGACTAGCTTAAGCACATGGGGGGTACAAATCCCATTTGTCTAGCATGCCATCAACTTGAGATAATTAAGCATCTTTTTTGGTTATGATCCCACATTTAGAATATGTGTCAATGGATTCATACCATTTTTAGTCATCTAGGCCCGACTTATTTACATGGAATATGTCTCTCTTGGGGGACTTTTCCCTTCTTCCTATAAGATACAATAGATTTTTGTTGTTTTTTGGTACTGATATTCTTTTTCAAATTTGTAAAGCTAGAAATTATGTTTGTTATAATCATGAGGAAATGGGACATAGTTTTTCTATCATTAACAAAGTCATTATCATTTATAATGTTACTCTCTAGATTCAAATCTAGATTGATAAAGTTTTCCTAGAGCTTAACCACATCTAACATTTGTTTTATCACTAAGGGAATGCCCGATGTGCAGTTAGCCAAGAGCCTATAGAACCTCCATGTCTACAGTCACCTCCTCATGGGAGAGGGTGTGGTATGTGATGATAAAATTATAGGAATAGGAACAAGAGCCTATTTCCTTACTAATTAACCCCTAAATGGTTATTTCCATGATGTGATTAGCCTCATGGCTCTACTAGAGGTGGAGGTGATATCAGGGCAAATATCTATGACTAGATCTTGCTATTTCTCTTGATAGACATAAGTAAGACAATAATAATTTTCAATAGAATGATGGTTGGGATCCATTATTTGTGGATGAAAAATCTCCTACTCAAGGGGGATGGGTTGAAAATACACAAGATCTACCTCTTCCACTGTATCCTCTAACCCCCATATTCATTACACTAGAGCTTAATTATTTTCTTTACTAGCATGTGCTTTTATGTGCATCTTTTTGGTTGTTATGCACCTTTGACAATTTAATGTGGTGTTTTTTTGAGTGGCCATTATTGACCCTGTGTTTTACTTGATCTTTCTTGAGGGTTTCTTACCTCGATTTGATTGTTTTTGTGGGGTGTGACTTTTTCCACCCACATTTTTGTATATCTAGCATTGTACCATTACTTGTTTATATTAATATAGATACACTTTTCAATCAAACAAATTGAGACATTTTCCCAAAATAAATATAAAAGTAAGTAGGCATTGCATGCCTCCACTACCATAATTGTTAAATAATTATAACATATCTACAAGCCAATGTTTAGTGTTAAAGGTTTATGATTTGTTGAGTGAAATAAAGTCATTGCATGACATGTCATTTCAGTGACTCTAGAACTAAGTACATGGTTAGGACATAAAAATCATAGTACATGGATTAGAGTAAACACCATGTTTTATTCTTTAAATACAATTAAAATTGCATGAAGAATACTATAGTAAATTAATTTTAGATAATTCAATTATATTATGAATATTTTAATTAAATGATCTTGTTGTATGCTATGATGGTTTATGTTTATCAAATTTTGAATTAATAGGTGCATTAATCCTAATTCAAATAAATTGAATAGAATATAACATAATGTTATAAATGAACTGTTGACAAGTAGAATAAAAGTAAAAGATTTAATTCAAAAAAGTACAATTGATTGAAAGAATAATAAATATGAAAGGGGATGACAAAATTAGTTATTTTTGTATAAGACTTGACTATGTGAAGGTGATAGAAGACTGAAACTGACAAACATGGACTAGATCTACAAATATCCATAACTTGGAATTAAAATTAGAGAAGGATAAGGCTTAGGATAGGATCAATTACCACTATTATCCTACATTGGTCGATCCTGTCTTTTGTTAAAAATTAAGAACTTAGGTCAGAATCATTTGTGATAGATTAAATTAGGTCTGATGTAGAGATTTGACCTTTATATGTGTGTGGAAGAATTTAAAATAGCTAATTCAAAGTTAAAACCCTAATAGGGATTATAATAATTGAAAACCTATGAATAAAAAATGGGGGAATGTAATGTGCTAAGCTAGCCCCAATAACATGTGATGATTGAATGTTACCTATATATCTAATAGTCTGAAGATGGAATTCAAGCCCACGTAGTTATTCCACTTAGAGTGATTTGTGTAATTTTACTCATTTGAATATATGAGTGCATCTATATATGGATTGAATACTTGATCATGCTTTGCTTTGGATTAGATAAAATAGGCTTTTGATTTGGCTAAGGACTACTTGAAATGCTTAGAATCTGAATTGAGAAGAACAAGGAAGCTTTTTTCAATGTGCAGTAGTTAAGTATGCCTTTGTATTAAAATTTACAAGTGATATAATAAGTGACTTGAGTGTGATTTATAAAAATATAAAATGAAAAAATTCACATTAAGAATCTTAAAAACATAGATAAAAAAATAAGGGACGGTTTAAGTTTAAAAAATTATTGTTAGAAGACTAAGGACAAATACATCTCATATGGGAAAATAACATCTACCACTATTGTTACCTACTAGATGTTTTTGTATTTTAGGTAAATGTGTGTATTTTAGGTCTAAATTTATTTGTACATATGCTTAAGGGTGTTTTTAGCTATTAGAACATTTATATAGGCATTATATAGTAATTTATAAAGGGAATAGGTCAACATAGGTGTCTAGGATAGATTGAGGTGTCAAAATAGGCCCATTTTAATTTCACAAGTCAATTAAATTGAAATAAGTCCAAAAATGACATAATCAAGTATATGTGACCAAATTTGAGTGATTAAAATTTGCATCCATTAGAAGTATCCATATGTTTCCATTGTATGTTAGATCAACATGCTCCCTTAAATGTTTAAGATATTTGTATAGCCATTTTTTTGGGCACCCTTGAGGCCAATATACGATAGGAATACTTTATTCACACCCATAGGTCATCTTGAATTTTTCTATTGCACTATCTTTACATGCCTTTTTATATTTTTATACTTCAAGCTAATCATTCATTCAATATTTGTTTAGGAGAACAAAAGTACTCAATGTAGTTATGTCATCTAAGGCTAAAAATAACATAAGCATACATTTTATTAATCTATGCAAGACATTCTAATATAATATCTAAAACATGAATAAAAAAGGGATAATTTTAGTCTTACATAACTTGTGTGTATCCTCCTTTTCCACAAGGAACTCTCATAACTTTTCTGATCCCCAATATTGGTCCCATATTTGTGGCACATTATGGAATAGGTTATCCTTGTATATATACTTTGTGACATTTTTTTAATAATGCACCCCTTTACCATTGATCACTCTAGATGAAAAATTTTCTTAAAAAAACCCTTCAATGTTTTCATGTATCCTCCTTGAAAACCATTTTCCTTTTGATTACAACACATGTTAGCTTTACGTCATACAATAAGAAAATTATCACATGTACCATTATGTCCATGAAGCTTGTATAGAGTTACTTTTCAAAAAGACAAATAATTACAATTATTAATTTTTCCATGTTGCTATCTTATTTTCATATATCTCTTTCAATGCCAACCACCTATAAAATCCAATAATAATCATTATTTATTAACATTGTTTTGAATAAGTGTTAGATGGTGTCAAAATAAAAATATCTTTTAAAACATGAAATTTGATATAAGGCTTCCCATAGGTGCCTTGGTGAGTCATTTGCCTCCTCCCATACCACCCTAATCTCCTGTCTACCCCAACAAAGTAATTATGACAATATACTCTAAGATGCATGAAATGAAAACTCAAAGGTTAGTGATATATGGAATTACACATGAAAATAAAATGATACATTAAAATCCATGAGTTAAACACACATACAAAACCTTGAATGAATTAAATTAATCATTGTATGCTAGTTGTGGGTCTTCAAGCCTATGCTATGCACATTACTAGTGAACACACTTCGAAAAATGACCAAAATTTCATTAGAGTACATGTATTAGTCACAAAACTCTTGAACTTCTCTTTGTTGGTAGCCAAGAGAACCCATCAAGATTTTTCAAAGCTTGCATGATAATTTATAGACTTTAGTGGCCAATACTTATGTTGGATACTTTAATTTCATTCCTTGTTTCTAACTTGTCTTTATGTTTTAAATTTGTTTCTAGTAGATTTTACCACTTATTTTATTATGTGCATATGATCCAAAAAAATGTGACAAAGATATATTTCCAATAAGAAAGGTTATATAATTAAGATCTAGTCTCTTCAACACATTTTAAAATACCACGTGTATTTCTTGGGTGATCCATATCAATCCTCTATACAATGATCAAAGAAATATCTCAATGGAAACATATGTGGACCTCACAATTCAATTTTCACATTAAACTTACTTTTTTTGTATAAGGGTTTTGACATTGGAACTAATATTTGGTCACCTTCCTATAAAAATTTATGGAAATCCTTGGACCATCTATAAGATAATTTATCCCCACACCTTAGAAATGTATAATATCCCTTTGTATGAAGACCTTGAAAAAAGATGTATATGGATTTTAGTATACTTGCAACTATGAAACCTAAAATTATTTTTAATTATTAAAAGTTAAGATGTATCTAAACATATGATGAATAATGGGAAGTAATGAATACGCAAACATAGGATCCCATGCAAAATAAAGGATTTATATCAAATAAATCTTGTGACATCAAACATGTGCACACCACTTCACAATGCAATTAACTTATCTATAAGAGAAGCAAGATAAACATCAATCTTTTTCAATAATTTATTTCTTAGAATAATAAGAAACATAAGATGCTCCTTTATGTGGTACAACATGGCTTGATATTATAATTTATGACAATAATAGGCCATACTAAATAGTGTATCAATGTTACCAAATGGATTGACACTATCCATAACCATACTAAGCTTAACACTGTGGGGTTTCTTACTAAAATTTCTGGTATACTTACTTTCAATATGTTTCATTGCTCTACTATCATTGGGTATGCTTAATACAATATTATTTTCACTCATGTTCTCATTATGCTATGTCATATGTTTTACCAATTCCTTGAAATAATGTATACACATCAATGCGTCAACAAGAGAAAAGTATTGCAATACCCTTTGAGAAAATATAGGTCTATTAAGGCCTTCCCTATAACATGGCATACCACAAATATGACATATCTTAACATTCTCATTTTGTCCCCTATATAGAATGCAATCATTGACACATAATCATGATAGGAATATCCAATCCCAAGGAAATAAGTAAAATTTTGTGTATCTCTATATGATGATGAAATGCCATTGCCTTCAATAGTGATTCCTCTTTTGGTAACCCATGCAAAATAAAATTCATATAGTTTCTAGAATTGTACAATATTCAGTATAGAAGAAGCAAAATTTTAAAAGATATATTTAATAATAAAACCATTTATAATTTTATTATAATACCTCAATAAAGTGGTTAAAATTAAATCAATCCATACATATTTAACTTTTAAATCCATTAGTGGCAAAGTGGCATGAAACAAAAATGGTCCTTGTTAAAATAGTTGAATATTAGAATTTTATTTAGAGACTCATATGTAGATTCATTGAACTTTGAATCTACATGATGATATTCAAGATCCTCCCCATTAATGTAGTAGTTTTTATCACTATCACTAGTCAAGGAATTGATTGTGTCTTCCTATTGAGTAATGAAATAATTTATCAATATGGTATCCACGTGATCCTCTACAAATTATTCAAACTCATGTTAATAAACAAAATGTATGAAATTTTTAGCATGAACTTTTTGAATCTTCTTATACAATTTACACCATTCTCTATCACTGGCTCAAATCAATTTCTCTTAGGTACTTATCTTAATGTTGTTAGGGTGTTATGGGTTGGTGGAATTAATCTCAAGTGTCACATTTATATCATCTAAAAAATCTTACAATAAAAATAATTGATAATATAATTTAGATAAAAAAATTGATACTACTTTGAGCAATATGTAAATAATATTTATTGATTTATTGATTTTTCTATAGAGACATGAATGTAAAAAATATTAAGAAATATAATAATGAAACTAGGCAAAACAATTAAAAAACATAACTAACTATTCATTCATTTTTAAAAGTAGACAACATGTTTGAAGTACATTGATTAATTATAGCATTAATTAATTTAAGAGATATAGACCTGAAATTGGATAAAAAAATTACACAACATAACTAATTTAAATAATAATAATCAATACACATGGAAAATACATTGTTTATTTGACTTGTAAATCAAAAGGGACAAGTATTTAAACAAATATTGAATTTTCATGCTCTAGATGATTGATTTGAGGCCCACTTATAGAAACCATTTATTGGACTTTAGGTAGTGCATATTCTATGTGTGCATGAGTTGTTGCCCTTGAATATCAAGGCCAAGTAAGATACTCTTGATGTATACTATGTGGTCCTATTTGGATAGCTTTGAATATGGACAAGAATGTTTATTGATTGAATTAAATTACTATTGTGACCATGTGACCATGTTGGGAAAAAAACTCCTATGTAGATTTGGGTTGGGCTTTCTAAGTGTGCTTGGGATGATGCCCTTTAAAATCTAGAATAACCAAGGAATTTTGGTGGTGTACTATGTAACCATGAATGAGAAGTAATAATTCATGCTAAGGATGTTTATTGTTGGTGTCAATGATCTTTGTGGCTATGGGGGCTAAGATGGGTGGAACCTCTATTGAAGCAAATAGATGTAGAGCTATTGATCATTGCAATTTCTCTCTTATGGAGCTTGCGGTGTTGTAAGGACTTTTCAACTAAATCACAGGAGTGTTCTCTCAGATGTGATGATAAGGTTTAGTTTAATTTTATTTATTTTTTGTTTCTACTGGTGGTTTAAAATGAAATTGTTGTTTGGGATTTGTTTTCCCTATTATTTGATGTCCTTTGTTGACCTTTATTGAATATTTATTTATATATATGGTACACAGTTCTAGTCCAAAGCATTGTTCATGTTCATAACTCTGGTCAAAAGTCTTTATATATATAATAAAAAATTCACCCCCTTAAATCTATTATATCTTTAAAAATAATATATCTATTCACCTTCATAATTATATAATATTCTCAGTCATTGATGCACTCCATAAACTAATAGTTTAGGGAAGTAGTGGAGCTCTTACAAGAGTTGTTTATAAACCTAGCCACATTATTGAATGCATATTTGTGAAAATCCATATGGGTGCGGCTATATTATTTTCTCAAATTTTTAATTTCTTGAATATCATGATTACAGATATGTTGTTTTTGAAATAATGGTATATAAACATGTTAAATTTTTATACTTTACCATTTGTGACCAATTTTTTTTTGTATAAGTAAAATTATGGAACTTACCTAGGACATATGATAAGTGTTTTACCAAATAGTGAAACTAGGGTGATTAACACATGTAAAATGGATAAAACAAAGGTAAAATATAGATCTATGATAAAATAATAAACTACAACAATTATATCTTAAATATGCCTAAAAATATAAATTGAAAGTATGATAATGATTGAATAAGAAATAAAGATGAGGAAAAGATAGAGAGATGAAAATAGACACACCTAGGTTGAATTATAAAAATCTAAAATTGAAATATGGATTTGGAAATGAATGTGCTAACACCTTGAAAATATGGATTAGAACTATATTTGGGATATAATAAAAAAAATCATCAATTTTGAATAGGATAAACTTGACAAGTTACCAATTTTGTACCTTTGTTGCTATTGATTGTTTATCTAAGCATCAATTTTATCATTTGCTAGGCTTCTTGCTATGTAACTTTCTAGGTAGTTTTGTATTATGATGAATAATAGGGTCACAAATGTGTTGTGCATAATTGATGAGAATATTTCACTAAATTATTATCTATAGCTCTTTTGTGAAACCCTTAAATGTAGCAACAAAATAGTGTGCGTAAGCTAGCTGACTTGGGATACCTCTTAAGGAGTTTTAGGTACCTATTCTACATACTTAGAATTAGATTCAATGTATTTTTATTTTGCATGTGAGCGGAATCCCATCCCAAATGAGAGAAATGGATTCACCTCTTTTCCTAGATAATCAAATGCAACTATATAATCTTATTATAAAATTCATTTGGCATAAGGTGATGATGGTACTAAAAGAGTTTATAAAACTCTCACCCAGGGTCAAATATACAAACCATTACCACAACAAAAGCCATTAATGCATTGCTCAAATAATATCTTAGTATATTATACATAGATAGATCATATAATGAGAAATAATCTATATATCCAAAGCTTCCATGTAAATACAATGAATGAGCCTTGCATATATAGGTAAGGAATATCAATCATAACTAAGAGATCAATCTAGAGATAAAACCTAAGACCAAGAGATAACTATCCCTAAAGGATAGAAATAACTATAAATTATCCCTATAATATCTTAGAGCTAAATATGTAATATAACATAATATCTTAAATAATATAAATGAAATATTCACACATAAGTGGGTGGGAATAAATAAATACCTAGGTGAACATGAGCTAAGGTAAATAACCTACTCTAACACCCCCCCTCAAGTGAAGCTAAGAGAAAATATAAAGTGTCATATCCATAATATGAGTCCCAAGAACAAGGATTGATCAAAGCACTCATGTAAAATATATCCATGAAACAATATCTCATAAAATAGAGAAAGGGAGAAAACCCATAGGAAAATACAACTACCTCCCAAAAAGAGAGAAAAAAAGGAAGGAAATGGCTCCTGATAACAAGGCTTGATGAGGTACCCATGCCCCAAAAAATTATTCAATGTGAATAAAAGTATCCCTATGGATGCCAATCTATCTTGTTAGAATACATGGATGTCAAGTCGCTGTAACCACCAAGTTAAAGTAAGAAAGGTGCTAAATTTGAAGATCATTGAATAGGAACACTGCACTCCAGAATATTGGATAAAATGATAAACTTGAGGAAGAATTATCTAAACACCCTCCCTCAATGCTGAACTTGGAGCAGATGATAATGAAAGTCTCTATATAAGTGGATTAAAAATAGTGTAGAAGTGAACACAAAGACTGGTGGGGATGCCACACTGGTGTCACTACACAAAAAGTCACCAAGAATGCCAATGAAACATAACAATCCTTATATGGGTTTAGGTAAACAAAATGATTGAATAAGATACCCATTTATAAAGGAGAAATATATAAAATTTAGATGAAATATCTTAATAATAAGGCCCTCATGGTGATGGGAGAGACAAATAACTGAAATAGTAAAGGGTGCACAAACTAAGGTACACATGCATGAAGGTAGACTAGGCTGTAAAAGTAAACTCCCCATGGCACTTTATAATTTAGTGGAAGTACAATATATCCCATACACAAAAACACCAAAAAATAAAAAGACATTGTATAAAATAGAATAGCTCCAAATAAAGAGACTGTTGACCTGTCAAAGAAGTCATCACAAATAATGAAAGTTGATCCAAAAATAAGGGAGCAATATGGACCAAAAACACAAGTGGCATAAAAAACAAACTCAAACAATGTAAGACATTGGGTTATACCAAAATACATCTGAAAGTGTATATAAAAATGAGCATGAGTGAAATAAAGTATTTTTGTGAGGGATCTGAATAATGGAGGAACCATGCTAGTAAAATCCTTGCAAAGAATGATGGTACTAACATAAGTGATCTAAAATCCATCCCAAATCAATAGGATTGGTGGATGAAGATGCATGCATAAGATGTTGTATGTAAAAGTAATAAGGGGTGGGGGTGAATTAGTTATCTTAAAAGATTCCTCCAATTTCACTTAACATTCATGCAACATTCATTCATTTACATACATCAATCAATGCATACACAAACATCTATGAAAGCAAACAACATAAGGACATGAGATATATGTGGGAAAACTTATTAGGGAATAAAAATCACTAAAAAACACTTGTAATACTATATTATAAGTAATGGATCAAAATTTTAATGAGGCACCAATCCCATAAGGAGCACCAATCCCTTACTAGTCAATCACCAACTCAATTAGTCTTTTAACAAGCTTCAACATACAAGGAGGCTTCAAACCCCTATGTAACTCCACACCAAATTAGATAAATTGAATATGTGATCACCATTAGACATATATTTCTTACTCAATTGAATATGACCTCCTTCTTTTGCTCTTCTCACTCTTCAATCTCTCTCAAATAGCCTCTTGAGCCTTCTCGTTTAACTAACCCTTTCTTTGATAGAATTAGGTAAAATGACCTTGATAAACACATATATACACATATTTATATATTAATGGTATATTAATAACAGATATTTTATGATATTAAATCCCTTTACCTATTATCTAAAACTCTAAATCCTTCGTTCACATGCTCAACATTCTAACTAGTCAAAATAGGCCTATTAGGCTTGTTTTTATACTTGACTCTTGAACATACCCATATTGGTTGTAAAATAACCTTAAAAAACTTGGATCACACTTAAAATATATCAATACACATGTTTCACAAGTAAAAAAATAAATACATAGGTTTTTCATTACCCTTAAGGGCCAAAACCACCATTAGGCCTAATAGAGACCTAATGCAACTAGGCCTTCTCTAAGCACACATTTAACTTAGATATCCTTGGAAAATTTTGAGCCTAAAAAAATAGATAAAAAAATTCACATGTCACTTTAATATATCTCTGATAATCTCATCTTATGTCCCCAACACCATTTGGATCTTTTCACTCATTAAACCAAATAATTAGGTCTACTCATAATTAGGCCTTCTCATTGCCAGAAAGTCTATCTTGAAAATATGATGCATTATACATAAAATTTTCACATAAAAAAAAAAAAAAAATATATATATATAGTATATTTATGACCTAAAAAATATCCCAAAATTATTTAATCTTCACCACATAGGCAAAAATAAGTCAAGAACACTCCTGCAAAAAGCTTACTTGGAACCACCAAACACTGTCAACATACAATCAAGAACATTTGTATTTAAATAATTTAATAGGGAATTATAATGAATATAAAAACATTAAAATTATACTATGATATCTTTATAAAATATTCATGATCATTTTATCCTTAAACTTAGTGCAAAAGGACTCAGAAACATCATTCTCACTCTCACATAGAAAACTATCTGTAGCACCAAAAACACAATCAATAAGATCAAGTATTAAAAAAACTATGGGAATAATTTTATGATATTAAAATAGGTTTAAATGAACCTTAATAATCCTTATATCATCTTTTAAAATATATATTTCATGGTTATATACCGGTACTGGTCCTATAGACCAATCTCATAACTTCACTTTACACAGACTTCACTATGTTAGATAAACCATTTTGATGATTTTTTTTTAATTATGTATGAGCATAATAAAAACTTATAAAAAAATATGATATTAATTATAGGTATTTAAAAAACACCCCATTCATTTGGATCCATCCCTAATCCTCTACAACCAATCCCTAATCTCATTCTCATTCTTGCCTAGTTTTTCACTATCTTGCTCATTAGGCCTATTTAGCGATAGGTTGATTTTCATGAAAAGTTTATCCTATTTATGGTCTGAAACCTGATAAAAAAATTACATGAGAAAAAACTATAAGTCTTACACATAATCCTCCATCCATTGACATGCTTTGACCTGGTCAACCCTGCTTGTTATATCAAAATTCTGAGAAACAAGGGGTTTCCTATAGCTTCTACTCATTGTCATGACAAACCAAAACCACCTGGATAAACTTGGAAGAGTAATTTTAATTTTAAAAACATAAAAATAGGTTAAAAAATCATTCTAATCCATAACTAACAAGATATTTCCTCTTGGGTCATTATAAGGGTTTTAAGAGGGTTTTGACTAGTTTTCTCTTCTTAACAATTATTCATAAAGGATTGTCCCTTATCTCCAAAACCAATGCTAGGAAAATAAATATATAGAACTTACATAACTTCCATGATATTATTATGATCTCATGAAAATGTTTCATGTGCCAACGAGCACAAGAAATTCCTTCTCAAGTCTGCAATACCCCATTCTATGTACACAAAAGACCTCAAAACCATGTTTCCTACTTTTTCCTTTAGGTATTAACTTTAAAATTGGTAAAAATGATTAAAATAACCTTTCAAAACAATTTTAAATTCTCTTAAGAGATATGATACCTTGGTAAAATATCTTGACCCCTTATTAGGCCACACTAGGTCTTTTCGCTCACTAGGCCTTGAACTACCAAACATACTTAGACCATGATCATGACTTGAAATATCTTTCACTACTCAAAATATCTCATACACATGTCAAGTTACCTCATAAAATTATCATATAATACTGAAATTCTTCACATAAGGCTCATATAGCTCAACTCATCATGCTAGCAGGCTTATGCCTTCTCACTAGATCTCCAAGTAAGGACTAAGCCTCAAAAACTAGACCTTGAAACTCATATAAAGGATTATTTGACTCTTAATCATGTTTTCATAATTTTAAACACTCTCTCATGACTTTACTAACAAAAATCATCAAACTTCACTATGCTTCATGCATACACCTTCTCTCAGGGCTAGACTAGGCCTCTCAAGACACCTAGTACTCAAAGTTTGGACTCAAATAAGCTAGCTCTCAATTATGTCATTATTCAAACATGATTATATAAAGAGAAGGCTACTCTTAAAAATATTTATGATCTTTTCATATCACAACCTTGTGTCAAGACCTCATATAGAACTCAAAGACTTGTTAATGCGTACCTTGTATGCTCCTTAATATTAGATCTCAACAATATATTTGATTTGTATTTTAAACTTGACCTTAACATGTCATCAACCTTAGGAAAATTAATAGGTTACCTTCAAATTATCTCTCAATAGAGAAACAAAACTTATTTATCACACACCATTTCATCATGCATAGCCTCAACTCTGACATTGACATTAAAGACATCTATCATGACTTTAACATCAATGACAATAACAATGCTTCATCATCAAAAAAATGAACATACCTCAACAATATCCCCATTTTTCATTGATGGAAAAATACTCTAACATAGTAGATCATTCTCATCACCTCAAACTGGATCTTATTTGATATTTAGTCTTTCTCCCAAACAAGAACTTTCTACCCCTTTGACATTAATGAAAAGGGCCATGTTCTTAGAAACTTATCTAATCCTTGGACTTAAAATAATACAACTTTTATTTTCAACTAATTTTAACATAGATTAGGTTTACACACCTACAATTTGATCATGATTAGCTCCCTTTGTCTCCATGAGAATTTAAAACATTTTCAAAATTGTGACTTGGTTTGATCAAGTCATCATACAAACTCTTTTTGACCTGTCTATTGTGATCACACTTACAACAAATTCTTGACTAAACCTTGAATTTGAAAGCTACAAAGACCAAAAAAATCCCCCTATTATTGAGCATTATTCATGCTTATTTCTTACTATCTTAGTGCTTCCATGAAGCCTAATGGAGTCACCTCTGCTCTAGTGAATTAGAATAACATAAACTTAGGAGATTCCTAGATCTTCATGTCCTTACTAGACTGAACTATTTTCATGATCCTCTTATGTTTGAGTAGTCCTTTTGACTTGACTTGTTCATCCATAGTCTATGATGATAGGGAGAATTATTGGCATTCTTTTACATCTTCACTATTCTCCACCATGGCAAATAGTCCACTTGGACTTGTAGATTTGTCATTAACTTTAGCTACCTTGGGTTTCCACTTACTATCTTGTCTTCTTTCTTGTACTCTAGGAGCCTAAACTTTCTTATTTTGTCTTGAGAAATCATGCTTACAATATTTTTCAATATTACCAATCTTATGATAATCGAAACATATTATTCCTCTTGATGGAAACATAACATGACCCATACCTCTTGACGAATGACTTTCTTCATAGTTTCATGCATATTCATTTTTGGAGGGTCTTCTACAATGCTTTGCTCTATGACCAAATTGGTTACATGAATAAAAATATCCATTGAAAGGATTAAAATACCTTATGGTATTAGGTTTCCTAATAGTATTAGCTTTTATTCTATCAAAACCCTCATTTGTTGGTTGATCATTAACCTTTTTGATCACATTAGTGTTTTTATTTTGGTATCCATTAAAACCAAGGCTTGTTTTATCATTAATAGTCATTTGAGTACTCAGAATGTTATTGAGATCATCGGTAATCTTTTCAAACCTTATAAAGGACTTTAAATTATTTGATTTTTGTTTCAATTCATCTATTAAGTAATTCACTTCAGATATATACCATGCACATTCATCTTATTTGGCTTCTAGGCCTATGATCATAATTTCACGTTGAGTATCCACCTGTTTAACTATTTATTCTTATTCCTTGGAGTTGTTACTCATTCTAGCTTCAAATAAGTTAATTTTATCCTCATAATCTTTGATCAGAGACCTCATCACCCTATTCTTCTTCTTTACCATATTCAGTTCTTCTAGAGTATTCATCAACTCAACCTCAAAGTCCACCTCATCTCCTTCTTCATCTGAATCACCAACAACACCTCCAATCCATATGGAATCTTCTTGATTTTAGAAACTTGCTTATTTAGCCATGAAAATAACTTTGTTGATATTAGGGATATCACCTTCATGGTCACTCTTAGAATCACTTCTCTCACTCTCATTAGATGAGATGCAATCTTCCTTGGTGTAGAAACTTCTTTTGTTTTTGAATAACTTTTTCTTATCATCATACCTTCTACAAATTTTCTTGCTCTTATCAGACCTATAAGAAGTTTTATCATCATCATGACCTTCATCATCCTTATACTTATGCTTATGAGGGTGCTTGTTATCAAAGTGTCCAATCTCTCCACAATTGAAACATTTAAAAGGCAATTTGACCTTGTATTTACTTGAGACTATCTTCATGTTCCTTGTAAACATAACTATCAACTCATCATCATCAATATCATATTCATCATTTTATTTTAATTTCTCACCTTGTGTCTTATTATCCTTTGGCTTCTTTTCTACCTTGAATACAACTTCCTTATTTGCAGGTCTTCCTTCACTTGTCCTCATCTCATAGGCTGTTAGGGTGTCATGAAGTCCATCTATTTATAGCTTATCTAGATATTGAATTTATTCAATGAAAAATACCTTATAATAAAATTTGGGAGTTATAGACCTAAATACCTTTTAAAGAACAATAGAATCTATCAACTCTTCACCTAAACCTCTTATGATGTTGACCACTTCATCAACCCTCAACAAGTAAGTTGTAATGGTCTCATCTTCATTAATTTTTAAGAATTCAAATTGTATTTAATGGGTTTAAAACTTGGCCAATTTGACCTTAGATTCATCCTTATGAATAGTCTTCAACTTGTCCCACAGTTATTTGGTAGACATATAATGAATCACTTTCATAAGTTTTGCCCTTGATAGGCCACACATAATACCATTCATTGCTTTTGAGTTATTGTCACTAGCCTTCTCGCATGCTACATCTATAAGAGGAATAAGGGTTAAATATATCCATCCAAAAATAATTTAAAAATATCATGAACTTTAGATATTTTCTCATCTTGACACTCCAAAAAGCATAATTGGATCCATTAAATAATGGAGCTTTTCTTGTAGAAAAACCACCTTATGCTTGACTAGCCATCTTCACTTGCTTAGGATTTTATTTAGGTTATTAGACCTCATTTAAAGGAATTAATCTGATAATTTTTTTTGGAAGTATAGCTAATAAGGGGTGGGGTGAATTATTTGTCTTAAAATAGTCCTCTAGTTTCACTTAATATTGATGAAACATTCAATCACTTACATCAATCAATGCATACACAAATATCTATAAAAGTAAACAACATAAGGACATGAGATATATGTGGGAAACCATATTAGAGATTAAAAAACATTGAAACACAACTTTAAATAATATAATATAAGTAATGGATCAAAATTTTAATGAGGAATCAACCCCACAAGGAGCACCAACCCCTCACTAGTTAAGCACCAACTCAAATAGTCCTTTAACAAGCTTTAACCTGCAAGGAAGCTTCAACCCCCTAGGTAACTCAAAAAAAATTTAGATAAATTGAATATTTTATCACCATTGGACACATATTTATTAATAAACTAATTATCACCTCCTTATTTTTCTCTTCTCACTCTTTAATCTCTCTTAAATAGCCTCTTAAGCCTTCTCGCTCAACTAGCCCTTTCTTTGGTAGAATTAGGTCAAATGACCTTAATTAACACATATATACACACATTTAGATATTAATGGAATATTAAAAAAATATATATGATGATATTAAATCCTTTTAACTATTATTTAAAACTCTATATCCTTTGCTCACATGCTTAATATTCTATCTAGTCAAAATAGGCCTTTTAGGCCTTGTCTTTATACTTAAATCTTGCACATACCCATATTGGTTAGAAAATAAAATTAAAAAAATTGGATCACACTTGAAATATATCAATACACATGTTTAACAAGTAAAAAAATCACTACATAGGTTGTCATTACCCTTAAGGTCCAAAACCACCATAAGGCCTAATAGAGACCTAATGCAATTAGGCCTTCTCTAAGCACACATTTCACTTAGATCTACTTGGAAAAATTTGAGCCTCAAAAAATATATGAAACAAATAAAATGTAAATTTAATATATATTATATAATCTCTTCTTATATCCCCAACACCATTGGCTCTTTTCACTCCTTGAACCAAATAATTAGGTCTACTCGTAATTAGGCCTTCTCACTGCCAAAAAGTCTATCTTGAAAATATGATGCATATTATTAACTTTTTCACATAAAACAATAATAAAATAATATATATAGGATATTTATTACCTAAAAAACATACCTATATGATTTATCATTCACCATATGGGCCAAAAGGCCTCAAGAACACTCCTGCAAAAAGCTTACTCAGAACCACCAAACACTATCAACATACAATCAAGAACATTTATATTTACATACTTGAAAATGGACTTATAATGAATATAAATGAATTAAAATTAACCTATTATAAATTTTTAACACATTAATGAGCATTATATCATTTAAATTAGTGCAAAATGACTCAGAAACATCATTCTCACTCTCACATAAAAAACTGTTTATAGCACCAAAAACACAGTCAAGAAGATCAAGTCTTGGAATACCTATGGGAATATTTTTGTGATATTTAAATGGGTTTAAATGAACCTTAATAATCCTTATATAATATTTAAAAAAATATATTTCATGGTTATATATTAGTATTAGTATTATATACCAATCACATAACTTCACTGTACACAGACTTCACTATGTTAGATAGACCATTTTGATGACAACTTTTTATTTGTGTATGAGAATAATATAAAATTATAAAACAAGGGGACATGAGATATATGTATTTAACAATGAACCCATGAATTTGGATCCATCTGAATCCTCTGAAACTAATCCCTAATCTCATTCTCATTCTTGCTTACTTTTTCACTGTCTTGCTCATTAGGCCTATTGAGTGATAGTTCAACTTCCATGAATGGTTTAGCCTATTTAGGGTCTGAATAATACTATAAAATTATATGAGAAAAAATTATCAGTCTTACACATTATCCTCCATCCATTGGCATGCTTTGACCTAGTCAACCCTACTTGCTATATCAAAATTTGAAGAAATAATGGGTTTCCTGTAACTTCTACTCATTGTCATGACAAACCAAAACCACCTGGAGAAACTTGGAAGATTCCTTTACATGTTCTAAACATAAATATATGTCAATAAACTATTCTATGCTATAACCATTAGATATTTCCTATCAAGTCATTATAAGGATTTTAAGAGGGTTTTGAATGGTTTCCCTTCTTATTAATCATTCATAAAGGATTGCCACTTATCTCCAAAATGAATGATAGGAAAATAAAGATAGGGAACTTATAAAAATTACATGATCTACTTAATATCTCATGAAAATGTTTCACTTGCCAATGAACACAAGAAATTACTTCTCAGGTCTGCAATTCCCCATTTTGTGCACATAGAAGATCTCAACACCAAGTTTCCTACTTTATAATTTAGGTATTAAGTTCAAACTTGGTAAACATGATTAACACAATTTTTCATATATTTTTCAATGCTTTTAAGAGATCTATCACCTTGGGAAAATATCTTGACCCATCATTAGGCCACACTAGGTCTCTTTGCTCATTAGGCCTTGAACTACCAGACATACTCTGACCATGATCATGACTTGAAACCTATTTCAATACTCAAAATAACTCATCCACATGTTCAATGATCTTAGACCATGCTCATATACTACCAACCTTATTCACACAAGTCTCATATGGCTTAACTCATCATGCTACCAAGCCTATGCCTTCTCACTAAATCTCTAAGTAAGGACTAAGCCTAAAAACTAGACCTTGAAACTCATCTAAAGGATTATTTTCCTCTTTCTCATGTTTACATAGCTTTAAACACTCTCTAATTCATGTAATGACACAAATAATCAAACTTCACTATCCTTCATGCATACACCTTCTCTCAGGGCTAGACTAGGCCTCTCAAGACACCTAGTACTCAAAGTTTGGGCTCAAACAAGCTAGCTCTCAATTATGTCATTATTCAAACATGATTCTCTAAAGACAAAGATACTCTTAAAAATATTTATGAGCTTGTCATATCACAACATTATGTCAAGACCTCATACATAACTCAAAGACTTGTTAACCCATGTATGCTTACCTTTTATGCTCCTAAGTATTAGTGCTCAATAATATGTTTGCTTTGTATATTGAACTTGAACTTGACATGTCATAAACCTCATAAGAATTACCAAGTTTCCTTCAAATTATATCTCAATAGAGAAACAAAACTTCTTTGTCACACACCATTTCATCATGCATAGCCTTAATTCTAACCTTGACATTAATGACATCTATCATGACTTTGACATCAATGACAACAATAATGCTTCATCATCAACAACAAGAACATACCTCAAATTAGGAGTAGGTGAAAAAATACACAAAATAAAAATGTGAGGTATTAGATAAAGGTATGTTAAATTCAGTCAAAAATACATCCATGATTGCATTCATGATAGTGAAATCAATTAAGGAGAAAGTTTATTTGCTTGTGAGAGGGTTTAGACACTTGTCAAACTGGACCTCACCCTTTGGCCTTCGACAAATGAGATCAGGAAAAGAAGAAATGTGGAAAATTATAAAAAATACCTTGTCTCCCAAATAAAAAATATTATTTTTAATAAAAAACAATCAAAAAATCATCCAAGGATATTGTTTTATTAAAAAAAACAATTAAAAAAAAATCTCCCCACAAGGGGTTTTTTTTGAATGGTACTGCTCAGTGAAACTATGATAATTTTTCAATTCTTAATGAAATCAAAACTTTCAAAATGTTTTGAAAAGATGAAATAAGGCACACAAAACCCATAAATTGATTTGAGTGATCAGTTATAGTTTTCTCAAATTAAATAAAGAAAAATATTTTTTTAGAATAGTGCTACTCAATAAAACTATGATAAAATTTGAAATTCTTAATTAAATTAAAAATTTAAAAATTTTATGGAAATTAGAAGCCAAGGATCATAAAATTTAGATTTTTTTTTGAGAGATCATCTACAGTTTTCTCACAATAAAAAAAGAATAATCATTTTTAACCAAAAAATGGATTTGCAAAAAACTTGTAGATCTTGCCTCATATCCAATTAGGATGGAATTTGAGGTGATTATGTATTTATCAGATAATATGGATGAATATATGATATTTAATTTACTTCTTCAATCTTCAAAATTTAACTGTAATGAAAAACACAAAAAAAAGAGGACCCCCCCAAAAAAACTAGAATGTATTGCACACTTTTCTGATTCTCAAGACCATCCAAAGAGGATGCAAGAGAAGAGCATACTTAGTTAAAAAAATAAATAATAGATACTGAGTAAGAATAAGCTAAGGAGCTAAGAAATAGATGTTGAATACTGCTATGATACCATGAAAGAGTTTAGAAAATTCTCACCCAGGGTCAAATCTACATACCATTACCACAATAAAATCTATTGATGCATTGCTCAAATAATATCTCAGTATATTATATAAAAATAGATCATATAATGAGAAATAATCTATATATCCAAAGCTTCCATGAAAATATAATGAATGAGCCTTGCATATATAGGCATGGAAGATCAATTCTAACTAAGAGATCAAACTAAGTGATCAATCATAACTAAGAGATCAAACTAGAGATCAATCATAACTAAGAGATCAAGCTAGAGATCAAGCCTATGATTAAGAGATAACTATCCATATATTATAGAAATAAATAGAAATTATCCCCATAATATCTAAGAGATAAATATATAATAAATCATAATACATTAATTAAAATAAATAAAATATCCACACATAAGTGGGTGGGAATAAATAAATACCTAGGTGAACATGAGCTAAGGTAAATAACCTACTCTAATAGGTACATGTGATCACACAATTTCAAAGGAGATTAGTTTCTTTTTAACATGAAAATAAAACCAATAAAATACAAAACTAACATTCTTGGTACATGTCTTCAGATTGGGCAAGGTTTAAGAAGTGACAAACAGACAAATAGAAGACAAAATTAAATGATTATACCTTTCTCATGGATATTTCCTTTTAGCTAGAATCAAGATTGGATTAGCCTTGATATAGTGCTTGAGGTTTTTGAAAATGTCATGAAACTATTCAAATAACATCTCCCCTTTAACTTTGCATGATTTGTTGAATAATTGAATAACCTGGTGAAGCTTTTCTCAGAGATTTGGTAGCATACGTTTAACACAAATAATTATAGATGATTAATAGATGATGGGCTTAGGATTTGGTAGAGCTTAACTGACAATATTTGGTCATGTTTTAATGAGGAGGAATCCCTCCAATTTATATACTTGGATTATGAATGTGAACCATTAGATGAAGGCCAATATCTATGGTTGTAAAGATGTCCTACACCTCATAAATGAGAGAGGTTATGTGTGTAATAAATCCACTCATGAAATTTTGGAGTGTAAAATAATTTGGATTGAGTGTGTAAGAGGGATGTAAGATATTGTCATAGAATTTACTCACACACTATCCAAATCCATTAAATTACCTTCAAAAAGAGGAAGATGATGTCATGGTAGATGATGTCATGAACTTGAGATGAAAAATAAGATTAATTGATTCAAGAAAATAAGGATACTCCAAATTCCATGGATTTTTCCATTAGAGGAATATTAGATAATTAATTAATTAATAGGAAGTGATGTGAATTTGATGGGATATGATGTGATAATAGAAGAAAATATTAATTGATCAAGGGGGGATGAATAGTGAATGAACTAGGAACATTAGATAGATAGAAGACTTGATTAGATGATTTATAATGATGTTGGTGGATAGTTAAAATTGACACAAGGTGTCTGTATGCACCTGAGTTTTGTATGGTGTGATATTCTCAACATGATAGGTCTAATGATGATGTAGTGACCTACCAATAACATTCAAATGGGAACTCTCTAATACCCCTTCTCCATTTGATTCCCCTTCCCTTTTCTAGGTCCCTCAAAGCCCCCCTTTTTTTGGACATTGTAACTCACCTCAAATTATTTTCAAAATCTCTCATTGATGATAGAACCACCCTATTAAGTGATAAAACCACCCTATGGGGTTATATAACCATTCCATGTGTGATGGGTTCATAAGGGTAGTTGTGTAAACCAACCTAATAAAACCATTATATAAGGGTGGTTTTATTCTAAAATGGGTTAGTATCATAATTTGAAAGGGTAGTTTTGTCTCCAAGAGTGGCGATTATGTAACTATCTTTGCAAACAGGGGTGGTTCTGTCACCGTTGTCTTGCCTTGTAATTTTAGCTTTCCAGACTCATTCCTTGGCATATTTTGTATGTTTATTCTTAATTTTTATGCCTTAATTTCACCTATAATCAGTACTATATCATTTCCTTCTTCTATTTCTAGTCATTCTGAGTCCCTTTTAAGCTCAAATCCCAATTCAATTTATTTAAACTCCTTCATGCAACCTCCATTACTTTTATATAAGTAATATAATTTTGGATTGATTTTAGATCCAAAATTTATATTATAAGCTTAACATGTTTTGAATCCTTTACAACCATATCATGCTACAATTACTTTGGAGCTTTTCATTGATTACTTTCATGTTCAGCTACATAGTTCTAGATAGGGAGAACCATTGTTCTTGTAACTAGGTCTTTGAAAACTATGTCTTCAAACAACCATAGTTAGTTGTTTTTTTATTTAGAGTTGTGTTTATATTATTTTTCTCTTATTTTTTGTAGTCATTAATTCATCCTCATTATTAGATATTTATAAAAATCTTTGTTTGGGTAAAGGAGCTAGCACAATGAGGATCAAAGTACAACAAATGTCTTGCTTTTAACTAGTCTACATCAAGATCAAGTTTGAGGTTATTCTAGATTTATTTATTTTATTTAGTATATTATATTAAATTAGAAACCATTATTATATTATCTTAAATATTTTTTTTATAAAAATCAAATTTTGATAGGGAAAATAATTTTTCTCTATCTTAAATATTATCTTAAGTTTTGATAGGGAAAAATAATTTTTCTCTCTCCCATCCTTGCACAAAAACAATATTTAGTTTTTTTGTTTGTCTATATTCATTAAAATAAATTATTTCACAACATGATATTGAATCTAAACCCTAGGTGAATGTTAAATAATATATCATACATTTACAACTATTTATATAGCTAGTTTTTATTTTTGAAACAAGTTGTTTTCACTCTCAAATAAGCAATTAGTGAGCAACAAAACCCTAGACAAACCTAGGTGAACAAGTGGTGCTATTGTACTTATAATTTTCATTATTTAAAATCAATTAATAATGTTTTTTTAATTCATTTAATCATATAAATCATAATATAGATCATTTATTTTTAATTCAAATACATTGTTTATAACTAGTGTGCAACACCTAAAAAAGCTAAAACTTGTTCTTGGCTTGTTTGGGTGAATGAAAACTCTAGGAACCTCATAGTATTGTTGTTTAGGGCTTAGATATTTTCATGAATCAATTTATAGTAAAGAAAACATAATTTTCATAGTATATCCATTTACATATCAATCAAAAAGGATAAAAACTTCATATAGCTTGCATCTAGAAAAGTTAAAAATCAACATTAACATAGCTAAAATAGATATCTGTCTCTCTCTCTCATACTTTGCATGCATTGAAAAAAAATTGAAAAATATAAATAATAAGCGTTAATTCATTTAATTTAAATTTTCTCATTGCTCTCTACTTTTAGTTATTTCATTTCAAAAAGTAATTAATTTCCATTTCAATCAAATATTCATAAAACAAACAAAATGATTGCCAAATGCTTTATCCAATCATAAAAGCCAAATAAAACCTTATTTATAACAACACAATAAGTCCTCACATAATATATTCATAGAAACTTATACACTTACACATTGCCTAATCCATTTTGAATGACACTTCACAAACACCTAGTCTTGTTAGAGAAGGTCTTTTCCCTAAGGTTAAGGTGCCTAGTTCCATAGTTAACATACATTTTGATATCAACACCAAGCTTAAGGAAAATTTTTTCCATTTTCACCCCACTCCTCTACCTCATTGATGACTCCCTCAAAACCTTATAGGAATAATAACAAATTCTTGATCCACCAATCTTTGTCCTCCCTTAGAAAAAATGTAGATAATACAACGTGATCCAAGCCTAGATCCTTGCCTCCACCCCCTTTATTCTTCTCCTCATGTCTAGCCTCATCCTATATCACTCACATTTCTAGATGACATTGAATTGGCATATCCAACTTGATATATTTGATCTCATTCTATGAGTCATTTATCCTAATCTCCCTCATTTCCCTGATCCTATCATCAATCAAGAGCTTTGCCTCCTTGTAATATCAAAGACAAAAAGACCTTGGAGATTTGTTTCTACATAGATAGACATTCTCAATGAGCACCATGATGCTACAAAGGTAGTTTGTTTCCCTCAAGAGAACTACTTGCCAACACCCATTCCAAATTCCATTCTACTTAACAACCAACCCAATCCATAGCCCATTTATTATGTTGGATACCTCAACTTGAACTTGGGGAGTCGAGTGCATAATTTAGCATATGTTATCCATGTGTACACAAATTAGTTAACCCAATATGAAAGAATTTCATCTTTTTTGTATTCTTTTTTCTTACCCTTTTTATTTATGCCTTCTCCACTTTCCCTCCTCCTTATATTTATTCTACAAGTATTCATATACCCCCATAATATGTTTTGATAGGACATATGTAGATATTTTGGTTTAGAGGGATATAGTAGAAGCCAACTAAACTCTAGTGATCCATCACTAGTGAGTTGGAATAGCCCTACCTTTAACACCAATTTAGACTACTAATTATATTATTACACTTATCCTAACACCCAAACTAGGAGTGGGGTCTCTATCCATGAGATAAGAGACGTATCCAAAATGATAAAAAATCACCCTAACTCTAATGCTATAACCCTCACTAGAGGAGGCATGATCACTCCTCACATGGCCACTAAACCATAAATCAATCTAAAAAGCCTAGATGTGGAAGGCATTACGAAACATGATCATTATCTAGGAATGATGCACCACTTGGAAGATGAAGTTAATCATATGCAATTAGTTACGCATCCCCCTAGAAAAAGCCAAGACACCTCCAAATCACTGGTACAAACCATAACCATGACTCCTGGGGCTCTTGATCCAAACCAACCTCTTCAAACTAACCCATATCATGCCTCTGCTCCTCTAGAATAGGAGGGTTTTAGGCCTAACATAGCCACTGACACAAACCAACTCATCAACAACCTATTAGGTCACATTCATGACCTAGAGAACAATGACCGAACTTTGGGTTGGGGTATGGGCCCAAATTCTATTACACAAGATCATTCTTATCTTTTTCCCATTTAAATGATGATTTATCAAACATAAGATTACTAAGTTTACTTGCTTTCACCTTAATAGGAACATGCACCCTCAGCAAATCATGCCTCTAACCAACCCCTTGGGGATATCCTTACTCATGGGGTCCCCAATCAGAATGATTCTAAAGTTACTCCATCCTATCAAACTCATATTCAAACCCCAATGGGGAGAGTATACACTTACACTCCACATTAAAAAAAATGTAGTGGCCAATAATCCACTATTCTTTACACCTCCAAATTATGTGCCTCCCACGCCTCAAAAAAAAAAACCATATCCCACCTTACACATCCTCAAGATATATGCAAACCACATATACCCCAATGAAACAAACCACCACTCCTACATCTAATAATATTCCTCTTTACTTCCATATATATTCCAAATCTATAAAACTAGATAACTATTTTCTAGCTTATTCAACTCCACCTTATCAAGCTTTCATTATCCCTTGTAGTGGTTACCAAACTAACCCTTATTCAATCCCACCTTCCACTCTAATCTGAATATGATAATAACAAACTTAAGTAACATGAGTACTTACGCTAAGTACCTTAAGGAGCCTCTTAATCTCAACATATGAGGGGTTCTTCTTTCATGTTCCCTACCTTACCTTGCCATGTTCAAAAAGGAAGGAGATGTTACTTCACTCATCAAACCTTATGCTATGACTATCAAGGAGCTCCTACCTTTGGATGGGGTTGTTACCAAAATTTAACCCAAAACCCTAGAGGGAATAGTGCTTGACTAGTATCAGTGCCTCTCTAATGGGTCTATACATTATTTTCACAACATATGGACAAGTTTGTCAAATCTTTTGTTATGAAAAAACTTCTAAATACTAACATACAAGATTTATTGCACATCAAACAAGAACATAATAAATTGACTACCCATTTTATCACAAGATGATGACATGTTTTGTATTCATATGTTAGCACACCTCACATGGATCAATGAGAACTATGTGACATCTTCCTCCACTCTTTTAATAAGGAGATGAGAGAGGATGTATATAAATTCCCATATTGATCCTATGAAGAATCTCTTGAGAGTGCCTTGTGGATTAACTAGATGACCATTGATAGTGGGTGATGAACTTATGAGACCAAAAGACACAACATTACCCCACATTAAAAAAGTGAGGGATTTCAAAATAAAAGTCCTAATAACACCAATAAACCAAAAGAAATATCATTACCCTAAATTAAAATGAGGGATTTCAAAATAAAAGTCCTAATAATACCAATAACCAAGGTCCCAAGGTCATAAATTGAAATAGGAATGCCACCACCAATGTCATCACTGACCAAAATAAAAGGGAAAACCCCATAAATAATAATCAACCTTATCCCATGAACAATGCCAACATATATAACAATACAAGTTTTAGGAGATAAAATCCCCCTCCTACCATTAATGTGATTGATTTCAACTGACCACCACCATGGAACATGCAACACCAAAACTAGAAGTAAAATCAATATCAACATGTTGATCAATTCACCTAGTTTTAGAACCAAACCTATTACCAATAAAATAATCAACAAGGGTTTGATCAACAGGAGAAACGAGGCCCAAGGAATATGATCCCAATGTCTATTTATTCTTCCACTGAGTTATTAGTCATGATACTTGAAACTATAGAGAGTACAATAAATTTATCTAAAGGCTCCCTAAAGGTCAAAGGTAAAAATTTGTTAACATGTTCTTGGGGAATGCTAGTACAAACCCCTAGGCCTTTCAAAATGGCCCTATCACCCCTCAAAATTAGAATCTCCAAATATACCAAAACCCCTTTCCTAACCACTAAACATGTGCTACCCAAAATCAATAATAGGGTGGCCTATAAAACCACCTAATTCAACATAATCAACCCACAATGGCATGCACCCATGATGTTGAAGCCTTAACCTCTAAAAATGCTAATACTGATGTCATTCCCTAGTTGGGAGTATAAGGCAAAACTAGAATAATATGAGTCATGGAGTTAAAATTTGAAGAAGCAGATACTATTATTCACACTAGAGAGTATCAACCTATGACTCTTCATGACTCAAGCATTTTGGAAACAGAGTCTATCCCTAAGACCATGGGGAACTATGATTTGATATTTGATCTAACCAAGACATTCTCCCACATTTCATTTATTTATTTACTCAATAATTCCCCCACTCATTGATTGACCTTGATTTATGCCCTCAAATTGGGGCATCTATCTAGTGTTACTCCTCCACCATAAGCACAAATCAACCACATTGATATTGATATGTTACCACTTGGTTAGGACTCTCAAAATGCTGGATACTTATTTGATTTGTGTATTATTCCTCCTTAATCTAAGATGTCAAGGAGGGGAGATCTAGCCTTGTTTATATAGGGTTGGATCTACAACAATTATGTAAATAGATCCATGGTTGATGATGGGGAAGTCATCAACATTTTTTCTTTTTTATTTCTTACAAAAGCTTGCTTATGGGGAAACTAACTACTTCATGACTCGTAATACCCTAAAAAGCTATGATAGCTATAAATGTACTTCTATAGGGACCATTTTACTTCCAATCAATCTAGGTCCCAAGATGGTGCTAATTGAGTTCTATATCATAGATAAAGATACCAACTATAACATGCTCTTACAAAGGCCTTGGATATATAGGATGAAGGTTATCCATTCAAACTTATTTCAGAAAATTTTGTTCATAGACATAGGGAACGACTTCATAACCTAGAGGGATACTAAACCTTTTGATATGCTACAAGAAACCATGTGTAAGAAGCCTAGGTTGCACATTGATTACCATCTACTTAGCAGTGAGGTCTAGAAACCCCTATAATTGGTCAATTGAAACAACCCAATTATTTTTTGAAGTTATATTTCAAATCACACAACAAAACACCAAAGGTCCCACTGTATAAAATTAATGCAGTGAAATGCATATAAACAACTCTACATGAAGTACTAACAACCCATAACCAACATTCCAAGCATCCCAAAAAAGATAATGCTATAAACAAATATAATGGAATTAAGCACATCCAAGAAAATCTGGTTAGCCAAATGCTTTATAATCAAATAAGATATGCTAGAGGTACAAAAACTTAAGCACAAAGTTTTGAATGACTGGACATAAGGGTCCATCTCACTAACTTTCTTAACAAGTCTTATCACATCATGAGATCAGCAAGTCGAGATCTCTAATCACTGCTAAAGCCAACATGCCATAAGCATAAGGGTCCCAAAGCATTTTTGAGGAATCACCCAAGCAAGGACTTCCCCTATTGATCACCATACGATGATCCAAGGTCCTTTAAGAAACCATTACACATTTGTTTCCTTAATTGATGAAGGCCACACACATAGGATATAACTCCATATAGAAGAATTATTTTATTAACCTAGATAAGTTAAAAAACACTTAACTTAGGGTAGATGACATCACACATGTGAGCATCCTAATAAAAAAGTGTATAATTGCCATTGTGAAATCAATTAGTTATCATGATACAGGAACACCATCCTATGAGCCAACCATAGGGATCTCAAACCTAAATGTTGCTTAATTATCCTTCAATTATCCTACCAAGTTACTGAATAAAAATAGGTATTTACACCATTCAAATAACATGCGTATGACCATGCAAGTTCATTATTTAAATAGTCTCAGGCATTGAATTATGTTTCATTAAGTAAAATTATGATTTAGTAACTCATTTTCAATGTGGACTATTTAATCATCTCACCAAATGAAATCATTAAGGTTTTCACTGCTTATTAAATCCTTATACAAATTATGGGATCATTTATTAATTTAATGAACACATATAAGGTATAAAAATAATTTAATGACAAGGATAGGCTTTAATTTTAAGCATGCACATGTCTAAAATAACCAATGACTATCTATCCCTATATAAGTATTAATGTCAATATAACCAACATCCATTAATCAAGAGTTTCATTATAAACGTTTGAATTACTAGACCTTTAGAACACATGTCATATATCTAAATTATTATAACACTATTAATGGTATAATCCATAGTCTATAATATGGCTCCACATAAGAAGATCATTAAATTGACTTAATTCATTGCTTAAGAAATATAAAGTAAGCTCACTTAAGATGACATTATGCCCAATAAACATTCATTGTTATAATATAGTAATGTAAACATATTGCTTTTAATCATCAAGAGACTATTTGCATAAACTATTTGCAACATCTTATTTTCAGCCAAGGTTATAAACATGAAACCCATGCACTTATGAAACATCATAAAAGGTCATAATGAAGTAACATCAAGGAGTATGCCTTTAATCATACATTCGATTGTATACTTATTTATGACTACTAGATTAAATCCCAAGTCTAACCTGTTACCAACATGTTCCAAAATAATAATATTTCACAATATAGTTGGCTATCATCATGCTACAAACATAACCAAAAGATAATGTCCATATGTTAAATAGGCATTCCATGCCATAAAAATGTCATCAAATAAAAGTCATCACAAAGTCTATATAAAAATATACACAACTCCCACACTGAATTAAAACCTCTAAATAATTCCAGCATGCCGTAAGGAAACACCATCATACTTCTATGTAATTCAAGGTCAAAGACATTATAGTTTTAGTTGTTTTGATAATAACATTTTTCTATTTTGTACCTACTTGAAACCATCAATTATATCCCTTACTCATGTACATACAACAACTTATAAGGATAAAATATCACACAATGCATGCTAAATACACTAATACTCATGCAGTAAATAGGTCCCACTATAAATGCACACCAAAATAATACATATAGTAGGTTAATTATAAAAGATCCAACAACTATCAACAAGAATGCCTCTAATGTCAACATCATAATCAAAAATATTTTTTTCCAATCATAACAATGTTACAAAGTTACATAAGATAATAAGATGGAACCACAACATAAAATAGATAATCAACCAAAATCTAGTATGCCAACATCATACGTCAATGGGTACAAACAAGAGGAAGCTTTCATGTGCAATCTAGGTGCAACAACGAAGAAGATAAACACTACAAGGGGGACACCCTTCAAAACCAACCCTATGAGCCCAACCATCGGTGGCCCTTACCACCCCAACCATCAACTTGGTGGGGGGTTTTGGCAACTAGGTACTTAGGAGAGGTAATAAATATACACATAATATTGAACCACTAGTAAGGACTTACAAAACCATCAAAAAGGATAAAGAAATAATGCAAAAACATAAATCCATGACTTTCATCTAAACCATGGGCCTGAGTAATGCCCAAGGCATACATTATATTTTTATAGGGGATGATTTATATCATAATTCAAATTCTAATATAACCAATTCATAAGACTAGTTAACACATGACTTGCAGGTATACACCATATTTTTCCATAATGGCAACTAATGATTCAAGCAATCATCCAAGATTTGTAAATTGATTAAAATTCAAAACTTGATAAAAAGGGATTCATGGGATTATCATGAGGTCTCACGACATCATATGATCTCCAGTTATAAAATTCAGTTAAAATAACTTATATGTGAACATAAACCTTCAAAAACATTAAATTATGTGTCAACCTTGACTAGAAGATAATAAGTCTTAATAGGGATTCATTCATGACCCATCACATCATGAGTTTAATATATATATATATATATATATATATATATATATATATATATATATATAATTAGTTTAAAATCTCAAGGCCATGGCCTATTAAATGATTCAACCAAATCATTGAACAAAATAGAAAAATCCCTTTTTATGAGAATAATAGTAAACTCAAATTGATTTTTATAATTGATTTAAAAATTGAACCCATTATTTAATAAAATTGACCCGAGTCTATTTTCAAACCCTTCAGTTCCTATCGAACCCAAAAAACATTTTGATAGGGATAATAGGTTGAGAGTCAAGTTTTAAAACAAGCAACAAGGGGAAATCCTCAAACTAGAATATTCTAAATTTTGGGATGGTGTGGTCTTTATGTTAACGCAACAAGGTAAATAATAATAGAATTTATTTCAAGCATAGAAAGTTGATTTAGGACAAACTAGAATTTATTTGCATGAGGTAATTATGAAACAATGTATAGATTATAATTCCAATGTAGAACAAGAAGAAAATCCATTTCTCAGTGTCTTAAATATCCCAATAAACAACCCACTGCAAGTAAAATAATTTTAATGCACTCACTTGGGAACTTACAGGTTAAAAATGAGATAATGGCTTGTAAAAGGAAACCAGGCCGTGGGTTTTTCTATGTCCATAAACAAAATCAGAATTTCAAAAAATATAATAAATTCTTCACCACCCCATATTTATTTTCTTTCACTATATGCCATCATCCTCCCTTTCCCTTGCATGTCTTTCCTTTCCTAACCCAAGTATGCAGAGCATTCCAACATTGCTTTTGGATACTGGGGAAATATAATGTTTTATTTGTTTATTAAATTTCCACCATAACTTTTGAAAAACTCAAATCCTCATTGAAATGAGAAATAAGAGATCTAAACCCAAAATGTAGTATATAAATTTGGATTAAAACAAGGTTCCAACCAACATCTTTGGTATTCCCTCTAAAGGGAAACGTATCCCCCTCCAAATTCCCCTATGTTGACCCCCTGTACACCACTCTTCACCGGGTATCAAGAGGTCCAAACCAGCCAAAACTCAATGAAATAAAATCATGTAAAATAAAGTTCTACCCAAGGTGAAAGGAAAATTCAAACCAATAGGGCGTAATACAGAATTCTAAGGTTGAAGAAAGTTTTTGAACCCCCTCTTTTTGGTCTCCTCCCTTCCTTACATTTTCCATCCCCCAACCATCCTAGTCAACACTCCCTTAAATGGCATCTCCTTTCTTCTTTCCCCCCACATTTATTCTTTACTCCATACTCCTTTTTGGCATACGTTAGGCCTCCCATCCATCACCTCTTTTCTCTCTTCTCAAAAATGTCCTTTTCTTCCTCCCAACCATACCCTTGCGTCTTGTGCATCCCTCTCTCCCCTCTTTATTCCACACCACTCCCCTAAGCGTGTGTAGCAAGCCAAAAAGGGGGAAATTAAAATAATATCCTATCTTTTTTTTAATAAAATAGTATGTAATATATATATATATATATATATATATATATATAAATCCAAAAAATAGTAAAATCTTGCAATTAAAATAATAAAGATCTCTTAGAACCCAGCTTTGGGCATAAGTTAAAGAATAGAAAATAAAGAATAAAATAAAATAAATAAAATATAAACAATAAAATTTATAAAATAAAATAACAATTTTATCCATTTTAATAATAATAATAAAATCATTAAATAAATATTAATCAATATGAATTATTAAATAATATATTAAACACAATATGTAAATTAATTAATAATAATAGTAATAAAGTCATTAAATAAAATAATTGACTGGAGTTAACAAACCATTAAAACAATAAGGATAATCCTCAATTTCATTTAAGATAATGGTAATTAATAATATCATTAAAATAATACTTGATCATCAAAATTGTAATATCGACCAGAATATAAAAATCAATAAATCTCAAAGTTGACTTTCACAAAAGGAGGTAACTAAAATTTTAATAGGGTCAAAGGACCTAGATGGGTCTAGATGAACCCAAACCAACCTGATGAAAAGACAACTACTCAAACAGCTCAAAAGTAAGTGTCTAAAACACCTGAAAGGGATAACTAAACATGAAGGTATAACCTCCATCACACGAGGAATGGATGATAGCAAACTACACACACACAAACAGAGAGGCCATACCAAAAAAGACAAGAAGCAATAACACAAAAGAATATAAATGATGGTGGCTCAATATCACATAGTAAATACTATACCTATTGGAGTGATATTTCAACTATTCAATTGCCCGTAGTATACCCAAGATGTCCAAACCCATCACCAATCTTAGCTCATGACCTGCTGCCTGCATTCACCAAATAAGACATCAATAATATCTAAATGATGTCAATATAATAATAATAATAATAATAATAATAATAATAATAATAATAATAATAATAATAATAATAATAATAATAATAATATAATAATAATAATAATAATTTATAATGAATCAATAAACATGAAATGATAAATCAAGTATAATCATTTGTAACTATGAAGGGACCAGAGTCAATACTAATGATCATGACCCCAAACATGCCTTGTGACATAATTGATAGTTGTAAGAGAAATCAATGTCAATTCACATTTATTAAAACCTGATATATTAATGACATATAATAATGTAACTAATTGAAGTAGCATATACATAAAACAAGTTAAAATGAATCTAGTGTAGGTAGTATGCATATCAGGATATATTTAATCCAATGAGAGCTTCAATTGTAACATAACATATCACATTAGCTATTTAGGGTACATGTGTCACAATCATCTAAAAAAAAACCAACATCAACCATCATCAGTCTAAGTTCCATCAAAACACGCTAAAACAAGCCAAAATATAGTATCTACAAGGGGACACAAGGTCAATTCATGACATCCTCCCCTCCTTAAAGAGGAGCTGTCCCAATGACCATCAATAATCAAGCACAAAGTTCTCAAAAAAGTCCAACAAAACCAATCCATACTTATACTCAATCTCTCCACCCATTATGGGGTGGTAATATCTCAGCCATATCTTGCTGACATTCTTATCTACTATCATTAGAATCGACACATTATCTAAAGCATTAGGCTAATTAATGGTCACCTTCTTGTCTTCACATGTCCTTCATGACACTAAAAGGGAAAAATAGTACTCAAACAACACTATAATAGTATAAAATTACACCAAATCTCATAACTTGGTTGTAACTTTTCTAATCTCATGCCTTAAAAAGTTCACCAATAACATTAGAATCAACTAAAGCTAGCTACAATAGGCTCACCAAACCCATAATGCCTACATCAATCAGTAAAAATTCCAATGTAACAACTATTACTTTTAATATAACACTATCGATATTAATCATTCCAACCATTTATGAAGGCAATCACAAAGCATCACAAGCATACAATGTCCTAAAACACAATAGGTCACACCTTCTTTAATACACTTCCCAACAAGGGCACTAACAACACTCTCAATTAGGAACATACAAATAAGGAGCCACAAGATAAAAAGTGATGTCTAAACTAAGATAACAATTTGTATATGCAACTTGACTAGGTTCAATCTCACTCATGTCAACACAGACAGACCTATAATATGAGGTTAGTAATCATAAAATCATCTAATCCCACTAGATTGCAATCATAATCTAAATACAGAAGGAAAATATTCCACTAAAATATTATGCCACATGCATAATCCTAAGAGCAATCATCATATAATGTTTTATCACAATGGTAGTAATCCATACTATTATGGTTACTCCACTACATCATTAACCATTCAAGGGTTAGTACAACATCCTACACCAACTACACTGAACATTAAAGAAGTCATACCAGGCATCACATACAACCTAAAGGCTTACAACATGTTATCCAACACACACATGAGCTCACATGATGGTCCAGGGATACCAATCCCACTATCCAAAAATAACCATCTAAGGGCATCACCCAACTTTTATCACTCTATCCAAGAGTCAAGTGGGCACTTAAGGATTTTAAACATTGTCTAATCAAGGCTTAGTGATACTCTATATGAGCATAAAATTAGCATACATTCTAGTAATGCTTTTAAAACAAATCATAAATATTCATCCCAAAATATTTCTAATAGGTATAATAATAAAAATACCTTAACCAAAGCATGGCTACACATATATACCAACACATGCATGCATTTTAGCAAGTACCACCTTGATGATTTGCATAAATTTCCAAGTCAACAAGACCAGTTAGTGCTTCACAAGGAAAAAACAATAAAATTTCACAATGGTTTCTTTTATCACAACCTCCAAGAGGTAGCTAAAGGAACACTAAATCCATAAAGTGACCATTATGCACTAAGATTCCATAACCAACTCATGGCACACATGGTGCACACTTTGAATGAATCAGGTGACTACTTGTACAAAGGAAAAAAATGGATTTTTAGCCTATGAGAGACTCCACTTCTTGGCTCATACCATCAACCTCATACTTACACCAATACTTAATGTTAGAGTAGTGAATATGAGATTGCAAAACGTAATACAAAATTATACCTTGGAAATTCAATCAAATAGAAGTTGGTTTCAAGAGGGAAAACACATCACATGAGTGGTGTACAATCATATTACCACATACCAATATATTAACAACACAAGGTCACATCTATTTCTAAGACATGTACACAAATATTCATATAATAATTTTAAAAATATAGATCAAAGTAAGGTTCACATGATTGATTCCAAAAAGGGGAAGATCACATTGCACAAGTAATTTACCATCATTAATACGTTTAACCATTTACAACATACAACCATGTATGTAAAATTCTCATACAAAAATTTTGATATCAATAAGGGAAGTGAAACTCACAAGGTTATTACATACACATAGGGTGTAAAAGATACCAATTTACACGATTTGACATAATCAACAAAATGTAAAAGTTCACACAATATTGTTGTTATCAAAACAAGTATATGAAAGATTGCAAGGTCCACCATATGCACAAGCATAATAAAGACACAAATTACATGATTTATCAAGATCAATGATAATTAATAATTATACAACACATAATAGTTAATATACAAGGAAGAGCCACATGAAAATAGACCATACAAAAATGATTCAAGCATTCAATAATTATGCTAAGGTACTTTTACATCACAATGAATAATGCACATGGAGGTGAAGCATAAGGGTCCATGACTCACATAAAGTCACTTGATATCTAGATGTCATCCAAATGACACCAAATAACCATCAAAAAATACACATAATTAATCTTAGGGATCTCAAATTATGATCACCTTCCTTCTAGGAAGGTTGTGTTCCAACAAAGCTTGAAATCTATCTTTATGAGTTCTAAAAAAATTACTAATAATGTTTGTATGTCATGGATAGATGGATCACACTAACTAATAGCAATAAGATATCCCAAAAAATCTCTAACTTGCCTAAGCAAGTCAACCACACTCACCTGCTAGACCCTCTAAGCTCAAGTTGTATCCCTAGACCTCCTAAGATATTATACCTTGATATCATTGGATAGCTTGCCCATGTAAACTATCAATGGATGCTAAGGCATTATCTCATGATTCCAACAACAAGATTACATCACTATTCTTCTGGTTGACTTAATCCAACAAGTTGAAGGTTAAATAATAATGCTTGTTTTGATGTAACATCATTTTTGAGAAAGGGTGAACTTAGCTAAGGCATAGGGTGAATGCTATAACACTACCATATAAATTACAATTTTCCACAATCAATAAGTTTAATTGAACTCACAATAAACATCCTCATAGATACAACACATATCTATATCACAATAGACATCTCATGAGTGTCAAGACATAGCCAAACTTTCAATTAAGCATCCTCTTGGATGCATAACTCAGCTAGAATCAGATAAACATCCCCATGGATATAAAATATCCATGGTCAACATGAAAACTCATGGAAATCAACCTATCCATGGTCATATAACCATCACCGATGTAAACATACGTATGATCAAAATAACATCATAATGCAAAATAGGAATTAGACATCCCCACACACTTATTTATTTTTAGCCTTTAGAGTTATGAAGCCACATGCTCCTCTATCTAACTCAAGAGACTAAATACATCAATAATTTCAAGTTCTTAATACAACTCAAGATGCTCTCACAAATTTAATATCCCAATCCTTACTAATTTACCCAAGTAAATCTGACAACCTCACCCTATGCAGCGCTCGAGGTTTGAGCTTAACCCTTGGTCTTCCTAAGGTCAAGATGTTCTAATCATCTAATGATGACTCACCCATATAAGTCAAAAATACATACCAAACATCATTTCCTTAATTCTAAGGTGAAATAATGTTCACCAATCTTCCATTGACTTGCCCATTAAGTCAATAGTTGACTAGTGATGCTTGCCCCAATGCAACTGATGAGGGAAGGGTTGACCCAACCAAATCTATGGGTAAGCATCACAAGATTGTTTGTATAAATTTATTGATTTTTGTACACTCACACACACATACACATATACATTCCATAATATAGGAACTTTAAATCACTATAGGATTGCATAAATAAATCACTAATCAACTCATCTAAGAGGTTAAGTGACTTTATAAAGGTCACATCATAGCCTTCTCAAGCATATAAGACATATAACAGTCTATGTTAGACATATAAATCTAGCCATGGTTCCGTATACATGCTTAAAGTACAAGGTTTTAATTCTATCTTAACAAGACAACATAGACATATAGGTGGTATTCAGCCATCACAAGACATACACATACATGAGGGAAAGAATAAGCCTCCACAAGGTGAGTTACATCTACACTAGGTGTATCTACAACCACCCAAGTACATTATGCAAACATAATCACTTGTAAGGGTATGCACAATCACACAAAAGTTCAACTAGATTCTCAAGTATAGGCTAAAAATCAATGCAATGTGTCTAATACTCATCCAGAACCTCTAAAGCATAGGTTTTGATACTAGGTGAAACAACACCAATTTTTTTTTAGAATTATATTTTACAGTACACAATAGAACACCAATGGCTCCACTACATAAAATTAATGTAGTGCAATGGATCTAAACAACTCTACATGAAGTAATAATAACCCATAACCAACATCCCAAACATCCAAAAAAAGATAATATTATAAATAACTAGAATGGAATTAAGCACATCTAATAGTTTCTGGTTAGCCAAATGTTTTCTAAAAAATAAGATATGTTAGAAGTGCAAAAACTTAAACACGAAGTTCTGAATGACTGGACATAAGGGTCCATCTCACTAACTTGCTTAGAAAGTCTTATCACATCATGAGATCAACAAGTGGAGATCTCTAATCCACTACTAAAACCAACATGACATAAGCATAAAGGTCCCAAAGCCTTTTTGAGGAATCACCCAAGCAAGGACTTCCCCTATTAATCACCATCCTATGATCCAAGGTCCTTTAGGAAACCATTACACTTTTGTTCCCTTAATTGATGAAGGCCACACACATAAGATATAAATCTATATAGAAGAATTATTCTATTAACTTAGATGAGTTACAAAACACTTAGCTCAAGGTGGATGACATCACACATGTGAGCATCCTATTGAAAAAGTGTATAATTGGAATTGTGAAATCAATTACTTATCATGATATAGGAACACCATCCCATGAGACAACCATAGGGATCTCACACCTAAATGTTGCGTAATTATCCTTTAGTTATCCTACCAAGTAACTAAATAAACATAGGTATTTATGCCATTCAAATAGCATGCATATGGCCATGTAATTTCATTATTTAAATATTCTCAGGCATTGAATTATATTTCATTAAGGAAAATTATGATTTAGTAACTCATTGTCAAGGTGGACTATTTAATCATCTCACCAAATGAAATCATTAAGATTTCCAATGCTTATTAAATCTTTATCCCAATTCTGGGATCATTTATTGCTTTAATGAACATATATAAGGTATACCAAGAATTCAATGACAAGGATAAACTTTAACTTTAAGCACACACATGTCTAAAATAACCAATGAATATCTTTCCTCATATAAGCACTAATGACAATATAGTCAACATCCATTAATCAAGAGTTTCATTATAAACATTTGAATCAGTGGACCTTTAGAACACATGTCATATATCTAAATTAATACAACACCATTAATGGTATAATCCATAATCTATAATATGGGTCCACTAAGAAGATCATTAAACTATCTTACTTCATTGCTTAGGCAATAGAAATATACTCACTTAATATGACATTACGCCCAATAAACATTCATTGTTATAATATAGTAATGAAAACATATTGCTTTGAATCATCAAGAGACTATTTACAACATCTTATTTTCATCCAAGATTATAAACATGAAACCCATGAACTTATGAAACATCATAAAAAGGTCATAATAAAGTAACATCAATGAGTATGTCTTTAATCATACATTCAATTGTATACTTGTCTATGATTACTGAATTAAAACCCAAGTCTAACCCATTACCAATGTGTTCCAAAATAACAATATCTCATAATATAATTAGCTATCATGATGTTATAAATATAACCAAGGGATAATGTTCATATGTTAAACAGGCATTCCATGCCATAAAAATGTCATCAGATAAAAGTCATCATAAAGTCTATATAAAAATATACACAATTCTTACACTGAATTAAAACCTCTAAATAATTTCATCATGTCATAAAGCAACACCATCATACTTCCATGTAATTCAAGGTCAAAGACATTATAGTTTTAGTTGTTCCAATAATAACATTTTTCTATTTTGAACTTACTTGAAATCAAGTATATCCCTTACTCATGTACATACAACAACATATAAGGATCAAATATCACATAATTCATGCTAAATACACTATTACTCATGTAGTAAATAGGTCCCACTATAAATGCACACTCAAAATAATAAATATAATAGGTTAATTATACAAGATCCAACAACTATCAACAAGAATGCCTTCAATGGCAACATCATAATCAAAAATGTTTTTTTTTCTAATCATAACAATGTTACAAAGGTACATATGATAATAAGATGGAACCACAACATAAAATAGACAATCAATAAAAATCTAACATGCTAACATCATACGTCAATATGTATGATCAAGAGGAAGATACCATGTACAATCCAGGTACAACAACAAAGAAGATGAACACTGCAAGGGGGGCGCCCTTCAAAACCAGCCCTATGAGCCCAACCATCGGTGTCCCTTACCACCCCAACCATCAGCTTGGTGGAGGGTCTCAGGAACTAGGTGCTTAGGTGAGGTAAGAAATATACACAAAATATTGAGCCACCAGTAAGGACTTACAAAACCATCAACAAAGACAAAGAAATAATGCAAGAACATAAAGCCATGACTTTCAACCGAATCATGGGCCTGAGTAATGCCTAAGGCATGAATTGGATTTTATAAGGGATGATTTACATCATAATTTAGGGTCTAATATAACCAATTCATAAGACCAGTTAACACATGACTTGTAGGTATACACCATATTTTTCCACAATGGCAACTAATGATGCAAGCAATCATCCAAGATCTAAAAATCATTAAAATTCAAAACTCGATAAAAAGGGATTCATGGAATCATCATGAGGTCTCATAACTTCATATGATCCCCAATTATAAAATTTGTTTAAAATAATTTCTACACAAACACAAACCTTCAAAAACATTAAATTATGGGTCAACCTTGACTCAAAGACAATAAATCTCAATAGGGTTTCACCCATGATCCATCACATCATGAGTTTAATATATAATCAATTTAAAATATCAAAAATATCAAGGCCATGATCTATTAAATGATTCAACCAAATCATTGAACAAAATAGAAAAATCCCTTTTTATGAGAATAATAGTAAAATCAAATCAATTTTTGTAATTGAATTAAAAATTGAACCTATTATTTAATAAAATTGACTCGAGTCTATTTTCAAACCCCTAAATTCACATCAAACCCAAAAAGCATTTTGATAGGAATAATAAGTTGATAATCAAGTTTTAAAAAAAGCAAAAAGGGGGAATCCTCAAATCGGATTATTCTAAATTTTGGGATGGTGCAGTCTTTATGTTAATGTATCAGGGTAAACAATAATAGAATTTATTTCAAGCATATAAAGTTGATTTGAGCCAAACTAAAATTTATTTGCATGATGTAATTTTCAATAATGTATAGATTATAATTCTAATGTATAAGAAGAAGAAAATCAATTTCCAATCTACTTAAACAACCCAATAAATAGCCGACTCCAAGTAAAATAATTTTAATGCACTCACCTAGAAACTTGCAGGTTAAAAAGGTGATAATGGCTTGCAGAAGGAAACTTGGCTATGGCTTTTTCTGTGTCCATAAAATAAAATTAGAATTCCAAAAACTAAAATAAATTCTTTGCTAGCCCATATTTCTTTTCTTTCACTAGACACCACCATCCTCCCTTTCCCCTACATGCCTTTCTTTTCCTAACCCAAGTATGCATAGAATTCTGGCATTGATTTTAGATATCAGGGAAAATAAAACATTTTCTTTATTTATTAAATTTACAACATAACTTTTGAAAAACTCAAATCCCCATTTAAATGAGAAAAAAGAGATCCAAACCCAAAATATAGTACAAAAATCTAGATTAAAACAAAGCTCCAACCAATGTCTTTGGTCTTCCCTCTAAAAGGAAGTGTAGCCCCATCCAAATTCCCCTGTGTCAATCCATTATACGTCACTCTTTGCTAGGTATCAAGAGGTTTGAAGCAATCAAAATTCAATGGAAGGAATTCATGTAAAATAAAGTTCTACCCAAGGTGAAAGGGAAGATTTGAACCAACAGACCGTAATGTAGAATTGTAAGGTCAAAGCAAGTTTTTTAACCCCCTCTTTTTGGTCTCCTCTCTTCCTTCCATTTTCCATCCCCCAGCCATCTTGTTCAATGCTCCCTTCAATGACGCCTCCCTTCTTCTCCCCCCGTGTTTCTTCTATGCTCCATACTCTTTTTTGGCATACACCATGCCTCCCATCCATCACCTTTTTCCTCTCTTCTCCAAAACATCCTTTTCTTCTTCTTGACCATACCCTTACCTCTTGTGCATCCCTCTCTCCCTTCTTTCTTCCATGTCACTCCCCCAAGCATGTGCAACAAGCCAAAAAGGGGGAAATTAAAATAATATCCTATCTATTTTCTAATAAAATAATAATAATAATAATAACAACAACAACAACAACAACAACAATAATAATAATCTAAAAAATAGTAAAATCCTCCAATTAAAATAATAAAGATCTCTCAAAACCTAGCTCTAGGCACAAGTTAAAGAAAATAAAATAAAGTAATAAAATAAAAGAAATAAAAAATATATAATAAAATAACAATAAAATCTATTTTAAAAACAATAATAAAATCAGTAAATAAATATTAATCAATAATAATTATTAAATAATATACGTAAATCAATTAATAATAATAATAATAATAAAGTCATTAAATAAAATAATCGATTGGAGTTGACAAACCATTAAAACAATAAGGATAATCCTCAATTTAATTTAAGATAATGGTAATTATAAAAATCATTAAAATAATACTTGATCATCAAAATCATAATATCAACCCGAATATAAAAATCAATAAGTCTTGAAGTCAACTTTCACTAAGGGAGGTAGCTAAAATGTTACCAGGGTCAAAGGACCTACACGGGTCTAGATGAACTTGAACCAACCTGATGAAAAGACAACTACTCAAATAGCTCACAAGTATCTACAACACCTGACAAGGACAACTAAACATGAAAGTATAACCTCTAGCACATGAGGAATGGATGAGAGCAAACCACACACACACACACAAGAGGTAAGACCAAAAAAGGACAAGAAGCAATAACATAAAAGAATATAAATGACAATGGATCAATATCACATAGTACATGTTATACTTGTCAGAGTGACATTCTGACTGACTAATCAATCACCCACAGTATACCCGAGATGTCCAAACCCACCACCGAGCCTAACTCATGACCTGGTGCCTACATCCACCAAATAAAACATTAGCAGTATCTAAACAATGTCAATATAATAATAATAATTCAAAATGAAACAATAAACATGAAATGATAAATTAAGTATAATCATCTGTAACTATGAAGGGACCAGAGTCAATACTGATGATCATGACCCCAAACATGCCTTGTGACATAACCAACAACTGTAAGAGAAATCAAGATCAATCCACATCTAGTAAAACATGATATATCAATGACATATAGTAATGCAACTAACTGAAGCAACATATGCATAAAATAATATAAAATGAATCTAGTGTAGGAAGTATGCATATCATGATATACTAAATCTAATGTGAGCATCAATCATGACATAATATATCACATCAGCTATCTAGGGTACCTATGTCACAACCATATAAAAATAAAGCCAACATCAACCATCATTAGTCTAAGTGCCATTGAAACATGCTAAAGCAAGCTAAAATATAATATCTGTAAGGGACTAAAAGGTTAGTTTGTGACATTGATGTTAATGAACCTGTGAAGCCTAAAGTGGTTATCTTGAAGGAGGCTTAAATTGCCTTAGGCTCTATTAAAATATAAGTTGAAAGAGAAGGATATAATAATGGATGAAAAAGTCACTAATATAAAACCAATCATCAATTCAATAGTTTCCACCATGTCTACAACCAAAATCATCAATCTCTTGGAAAAAGACACATCACTCATCCTCCCGTTTGACCCGTGAGGGATGGGGACCTATAAATTATCTAAGACTCAAAGCCATGGACCCTAAGAAGGGTTATCCACTCTTCCTAATATTTTTATGAGAGAGGTGTCAGAGAATGAAGAGATCCCCTTCATAATAGCCTTTCCCATGACTACTGTCATAATCTCCCAATGCCTGACCACATAGGGGCAAGCCATACTTCACATTCTACTCTATTTAATTCTAATCCTATTCAAAACATGCTCTTAGATCATGCTATGATAGGGAAATACCAGTTTTCTAAATTTCTAGATCCATTGGGTTTGTTCCCTCTTGAGATGTCGATCATTATACTTTGACTTGTATTTAGCGATGATTTGCATCATATTCCAAGTTCCTCAATAAGCAATCAAACATTGCCTTCTACTCTAAACATGTTAGTACCTAAAGATAAGATTTGTACCTTAATAATAGGTACCATAAAGATTAACATCAGATCTTATTCTTATCCATGCATTCCTAAAGAGATTACTTCTGTACCCTCATGAAGAGGGCAACCCCTAGGGAGCCACTCACTGAGTTCTTACGATCCTTCCCGCATATAACAATGGGAAAAATTGAGTCACCCATATCTTATAAGTAATATTATAAGCTAAAAAATTACGTTCCTAAAAATTCTACCTTAAAACAAAATCATAACTATGTTGGGGTACTGCCCATGCCAAAAAATAATCATAACTATGCCGGTATACTTACAACACCAAAGAGAAAGCCTAGCTAGTGACCTTTCGAGTTCCTAAAGGTGCTTACTTACATCAACCTAAATCTTATAAGTAATCCTTTTGAGTTCCAAAAGGTGTTTCCCTTCCTTCATTTAAAGTACAAGAGTTGGCCTTTGGAATTTCCACAAACTCTTCCATTTGCCTAGAAATAGTCAAGGGCTAATACTCTTCTAATTATTAGGACATAAACCTCAAGAGGGGTTACCTGACATTATCTATACCCATATGGTTAATATATTATAAGACCAAGAAACTTTACCAAATGATTGTCCCTTTTCTACATATGATTAGTGGGTCCTCTACTATGATGGGGCTAAGTATCACCTACATGATATGGTATGAGTTATTCTCATTTATCCTAAGGGGTGAGTCATGTCTTTTAGTTTCAAGCTAGAATTTAAGTGTATGAATAATGGGGCCAAATACAAATCCCTATCATTTAAATATCCAAGGTGACTCATAGTTGGATGTGACCTAGGTTTTAGATGTCTATCAAAATAAAGTCAATCACCTTCAATTATATAAAGATGTTGTGCATGAGATTGCTAAAGACTTTGAATTTGTTTCTATTGAAGTAGTCCTTAGGAAAAGCAACCAAATTTATAACTCTATGGTTGCTTCATATTCATGATTTAACCCTCATCTTGCTATACTAGAGTCTGATTTCAAAGTTTCAATTAGGATGAAACCTCTTATATGAAAAAATCCTAGTGACTAAACCATTGCCCATATTGGAAGAGATGATAGTTTGTTAATCCTTGACTTAGCTAAGAATGATGATGATATTATTGAGTTCTTGAAAGCATATGATGACCTCCTATATTTTAACCATAATAAAGGCTTCACCCTTATTTGTTATCCAATGTCCACCATTGGGGGTGAATACTTCCATTCATGCTACCAAGTTTAGGATAATATGTCCTTTGATGATGAACATGACATTTTTAATGTAGAGGGTGAATATATTGATCTTCCCCGAGCCCCTGATGTGTTTGAGGATGGAAATGCCTCCTTAATTGAAGAAACCATTGAAATTAACATTGGAAATGAGGAGAGTCCCAAAATCCTCAAGCTTGGGTCCTCACTCTCTATATAAGAAGTGGAAGACCATAAGAAACTACTCACCAAGCTCTTAAAATCTTTTTCTTTCTCTTACATTGGCATGGTAAGCATCAAACCTGATGTGGTTTTCCAAAACTTAGTTACAATGCCTGACACAAAACCAATCAAACAAAAGCTTAGGCCCATAAATCCTAAGGTCATGTTAATGGTAAAAGAGGAAGTTATCAAAACTTTAAAAGTCAAATTTATTAAGCCAATATACTATTCCAAGTGGATGTCCAACATTGATCCCATTATCAAGAAGAATGGTAAGATTAGGATATGTATATATTTATGATATACCAATAAATCATGTCCTAAAGATGAATTCCCTCTCCCTTTCATCTATGTCATTATTGATGCAACAAAATCATATGAGTTACTATCACTCATGGATGGGTTCTCCATATATAATAAAAAATGTGTATTTCTGATGAGGATCAAAGTAAGACCTCCTTTACTATGCCATGGGGGAATTTTTGTTATGCCATGATGCTTTTTGGTATCAAAAAAGTAGGGTAACATATAAAAGGGCCATGACTTGCATATTCCATGATCTTACTCATAAGATAATGTAGGTACACATATATGATATTTAAGGGAAAGTGAGATAATGAGTAGACCACTTAGAAGTGTTACACATAATCTTAACATGCTTAATCAAATACAATATTACTCTTAACCCAAAAACATGTGTGTTTGGAGTCACCAAATGAAAACTCCTAAGGTATATCATTTCCCAATATGGGATTGATATTGACCCTAAAAAGATTCAAATAATCTTAGAAATGCTTCCTCCCATATATGAATCAGGCATCAAAACATTCCTAGGAAACCTAGAGTTCATTCATGATCTTACCCATATTGTTCATCCTATCAATAACCTACTTAAAAATACAAGTGGCTTAACTTCTAAAAATGATTTTTAGGAGGCATTTGAAGTAGTGAAATTCTTCCTTATGTATACCCCCATGCTCATAGATCCTAATCCAGATAATTCCTTAATACTTTACATTAAAGAGACTAAGGTGTCTTTCACTTGCATTTTGGATCAAGAGGATGATACCAATAAATAACATGCCATTTATTTCATTATCCACACCCTTATAGATTATGAGACATGATAAACTCAAGAAAAAAATGAGTGTTTAACTATAGTGTTTACAACCAAACAATTGTGACATTATATGCTTAATTAATAAATAAGAGTTATCATGACATCTCAATCCCTACCTACTTTTCTAACCTAACAATTCTCTCCAGGAAGGCTATGCATTTCATCACACTCCTAAATCACTTTGATTTAACTTATATCAACCAAAATTCCTTTAAGGGATAGATCATTGCTGATTGGTTGGTTTATTCTCCCCTAGAAGTTAAAGATATCATCGATTCCAACTTTCCTCAAAAATTGATCTACTACATAGAAAATCCTACTATTAGTCCTTCTTGGTACATAAATATCATCAATTACATAGTCAACCACATTTACCTTGAAGGTGACAATTCAAAACAAAATGATGAATTTGTATCATCACATCCAAGTACATTATTCTAGATAGGTCCTTTATCATAAGGCCATTGATGGCATGTTACTCAGATGTGTTAATTGAGAGGAGTAAAAAAGAGTCCTTTTTCATTATCATAGTGGAGTTTATGCTGAACACTTTGGTGGCCACATGACTGCTCATAAAATCCACATAATGGGATATTTTTGGCCCACCCTAGACTATGATGCCATAAAATATGTGTGAAAATGTGGTAAGTACAAACATATTTTACATGAGATACATATCCCCATTATGGCACTTCAACCCATAGTCACTCCATGGCCCTTTTTCACTTGGGGCCTAGATTTAGTAGGTAAACTCTCCCCTACTTCCTCAGATGGTCATCATTTTATTATCATAGTGAATGAGTATTTTACTAATAGGTGAAACCTATGTCATTAACAATGGTCATGAGTTTAGTCATCACCAGTCTTATTCTGAACCAAATCATTTATCAATTCAGGGTCCTACAGGTCATCATTATTAACAATGGGTCTCCTTAAAAAACCCTAAAATTCATGAGATATGTAAGTAATTCACCATATCATTACATAACCTATTTTTATTACCCAATATCCAATGGATAGGATGAGGCCACTAATAAAACCTTGAAGTCATTATTGGTCAAAACAATTAGAGATTCTAAATGAGATTGACACTTATAACTCTATCTAGCCTTTTGGGCTTATAAGATGCCTATTAAAACATCCATAGGGGGAAATCCATACTCACTCATGTTTGTATCTAAATATATTTTAACCTTATAATTGGAGATACCTATCCTTTGTGTTTCGCTCTAAGGTCTACTTGATCATGAAGAATATAGAGAGGTGCGACTAGATAAATTAATTTTTTTAGATAAATGTCTGATCTCCACTATAAATAATCATGTTAATTATGTTGATCATATAGGTAGATAATATAATAAAAACATACATGAGAACCCAATTGATGTAGGAGAATTTGTCTTTAGGCTTGATAAATATATCAACAAAAAGGAATGGGAAGGTTATAAATTCAAACCAAATTGGTTAGGCCCCTACCTAGTGATTGAAGACTTCAATAATGGATCTTATCAATTATGCACTTTAGAGGGAAAGGAGTTTGATGAATATATGAAATATTTTCACCTAAAATATTTATATATCTAGTAATTACATATCAAATTTCCCTCATTTTCATTACATTTTCATAGTTTATATGTTCATTTGCATATTAGATGTTTTATTCAGTGATTATTTGGTTGTTAATTCACACAATGTGAAACTTTTAGAATGCAACATATCATATCATCCCATTCTCACAATACACTATTGTAATATATAAAACATTTTCAAAATCAACATTACATTGGTTCTTGCCTTAGTTATTATGAATAAATTACACCTATTTTCTCTATGTCTCCTTGCACAACATATAAAATGCTAGCTTGCAGTCTAGTCTAGAAGCTTGTCTATTATAGAATCTCCTCTCATGGTTATTTCTAAAGCAAAACAATAGCATGATAAAAAATAGGTAACATTAATAACTTATATTGGTATTTGGTGATGAGTTATTGAATCTTACTAGTTGAATGGGGCCAAGATTTGGGGGTTAAGGCCTTGAAAATAAGAAAAGTAGACACTCTTATGAAAATTAAAAGCTTATTAAAAAATAAAAGTTAGATTTCATACTTGTCTCCCTTGTTATCCTTTGGTTTTGAACCCTTGCATCTTACTAGTTGTGTGGGGTTAGTATTGGGGAGAGCTGCCTCTTACTCACCTACATCTAGTCTTTAGTGATGAGCCAATGTGTCTTCTTAGTCACATGATACTAAGTGTAAAGGGTCACAAATAGAAGATAAAATATAAATGCAAAGGTGCTATTAAATCAAAAAGTGTACAAGTTAAAATTTATTCTAAAATCTTACCTACATGTCTATGTTGAAAATAGTAACCTTATCCCACTTACTGATTCTATTAGGGATAGTTATATTTGGATGAAGCCAACAAATTTAGTATTTTGTAAGTTCTATAAAGAAGCACACTTTCCCCATTTTCTATTAAGGATTAGGTCATCTTCCTTTTTCTTGCAAAATTTTGATCTACAATTTTCATTCTTTATCACCTCATGTTTATCCAATTCCCATTTTCACTCCCTACTATAAATTGAGAGTCGTGTGTTATGTAAACAAAATAAATAGGTCATTAGCTATAAAAAATGTTATCACACTTATAATTTCATATATTTATCCATCACATTACATCATTTGCATACATTTTATTCCTATATATTTAAGCATTTTATATAGCATTATATCATAAAGTGTAGAGATACATGACATATCATCACATGCCTAGTCATCTAGAGTGTGTACTGAAAATAAAAACATGGATATTAAAACTTGTGATACATGATGACAAGTCACTAAGGTAAACCAAATTTATCCATATATATATATATAATTATCGAGTTTGTACAAAAAGAATGTCCAATACAAACACCAAGTGGAGGGATAATGTGACTCAAGGCATCTAAAAAATAATCAACATGTAAAATGGTATAGTAAAACATCTATAACAAGACTTAGGAGTTTTCCTCCTCCTATGAAAAGGTCCTGATGCATAAGAATGTCTAGGATTGTCACTAAGGTAGTGTCTCTTTCTAGTGCTTCCCTTAGAGGATTTCTCACCCACTCTAACTTGGAGGCCAATATGGTGACCCCTGCTAGCAACTTCCTCTTAGGTTATCCCCCTTATCATATGTCTAGAGGCTCGACCTCATACTCCACTTATCATCATATCCACTAGGGAAATCACTCTCCTCACCCTCACTAATAAGGTACTATTCTCTATTATCAATGTTTTCACCATCAAAAATGCATGGTATGATAGGGAAAATACATACATATGCCTAATCCCTATAAGGAGTCTAGAATCTATCAAGAGCTAGTCTCTAGTCATGTTAGTGCTCAATTAGAAAAGGTTGGCATCCTTAATCATACTCCACTTGCCCATGATATATATAATCACATATTGTAATATCAACATTAGATTTGATTGATATAAAGATAAAAATAGTAAAATCAATTGAATAATTAACCTATAAAGTAAAATACAAACTATAAATAAAAATATGTAAATAAATTTTTTACTCAGATCCCCCTCATGCTAATCAGGGTCAAAATCATCATCCGTAGCCTCCTCATCATCAATGTCAAGGTCCTCCTCCAAATTAATATACTTTAGAGCCTCACTATCTCCATCTCCCAAATGTTGATGCCGTGTAAGATCCTCCTTAGTAGGGTCATGTGCCATCTACTAATACCCTACTACATTGTGTTCTCCTCCCCTAACTGGCTATGGGGGATATCCCTATGCCACTACCTCCTAAATTGGTCAGGTGATGGGCACCCCTCTCATAGGAGGTGTCATGCTAATTATCCTAATATCATAACTATCACCTTCCATATGACCTTATAAATGATCCTGGGGATGGGAAGGTTGCTTGCATAGGGCATGCCAAATTATTATGATACCCTATATGTAGGATATACGATAATCTATGAGAGCATATATCAAAACTAAGTAGCCCTAATGGCTGCTGTAAGGTAAACCCCCTCATCGCCCCATAACCCAACTGTGTCCTAGTAAGGTAAGGTAATCAAGTCAGCTACTATCAAGTCCTTACTACTTAGGGAAAAACATGGAATAGTGCCACATCTTTCCATATATTGTCTATAATATCCCTTTGCCTTCCCCTATGACAAGGGATGATGTGTTCATATATACATCCAATGCCAATCATTAGGTGGATAATTGAGAGGGACCCTATATGAGCCACATGATATAGATACCTATAAGTTCAAGCTAATAACTCATGGATCCAAGAGTAGTGTGATCCCTCTCCTTAATATGTTACATAATCGATGACCAATTGAATAGTAACCTATTGGTACCCTTGTTTCCCACTAGATGAGATGTAAGGATAATAATAATGGCCTTCTTTAGATTGGAAATAAGTGATCCCCCAACTTGAAAAAACCTCATGTTATACTTCACACCATATCAGGTGCATCAATGTCTCTAATATTCTCAACCCAAATATAGGCCACACAAGTTCTCTTAGTAACTTGAATAGATACCAATCAACTAATCATAAGAAGGCACATGATATGATAGACATTAATGAGAATGATTATCCACTCTCATAGGGCCTATGGGAACGTAAAGATGTTTCAATCAAGGTTCAAATAAGTCAATATGTCATAAATAAGTTATCTGGATGTCACAATGATCCTTGCCTGTGTAATTCATAGGATCCTAGCTTGATTTAGGATGGCTAGCTCATTACCATCAATAATGCCAAGACTCAGGGGAGCCACTCCCCCTTCCAAGCTCCACTTCAATGTATATAATGTCCTTGAAACAAATAAAATACCCTAATTTATCCTAAGGACCAATTTCATCCTTAAAAAAAAGAAAGAACTTCAAATTTTAGACCCTAGTTATAGTGAATGGAACTATCCCTATTTGTAAGAAGTGGTTATGTAACCGCTTATTGAGGTAAACATCCCCCATTTCTAAAAAATGAGGACCCTTGTTTAAAAATTTCAAATTATGCTATAAATTAGGCATTGAATTTGATCAAAATACATTATTGAGTATCATGTTTTGATTTAGCTTACATTGGCATGCTAGCACATAAGCTTTATTTGATCTTATCTAATGTTACTAACATTTAGCCTATGTGTTTCTATCTTTCAAGATCAATGGATCTTCATTAGAATGAACAAATGTTCATGGGTTTATGCTTCAATGTTAATTTGACCTTTAGTTTGTTAACTAATATGGTCCTATTCAGGGCATTATGTTAACATTTGGTCCTTAATTGATTTATTAAATCAAAGTTTAAATAATGTTCAAAACCCTAGTCTAAATTACTTTAGCCTAAGTTCTTATTAAAATGGATTCATATTTTTGACATGTCACTTTATTCCATGTTAGTTTTAGTTTAATTTTAGCCTAATTTTTTATCAAATCTATTAATTCATTAAAAAATTAATCTAAGATTTATGCTAAGCTATTATATATCTCAAGCACTTATTCTTTGATTTTACTATTTATAGGTATAAATTGAATGCAAGGATGTCAAGTGTTCAAACCTCACTCGATCGAATCAAGGATCAATGGCATGTGGGTGATCACTTGAAGTTAATAAGTCAAAGTCTCCATGATCAAGATTGACGGTGCATATTCTTATATATAAATTTTGATCAATGATTCATGTTGAAGACTAGGGTCAATAGGTCAAGCTAGATCGATGGTGCATGTTCAATTATGCAGATGAAGATCTAATGGTGAGAATGAAGTCAATAGGTCAAAGGATCCTAAGATTCAATGTGATGGTGACATGTGTCACAATCATGATGAATATTTAGTCGATGAATGGCTCATATTTGATTGAATGTTTAGTAGATAAATGATATGCATTTGATCATGCAAATCAAAGATCATTGGTGTGCATTAAACTATCTAGATGGAGATCAATAGTGTGAATCAAGTTAATAAGTCAATAAGCCTATATTACATACAAGGTCACTACATGGCATAAGAGCATTAACTAAATGGAGACTGACAATAGGGTACACACAAGGCACGTGGGGTTGCCAAGTGTCATAATATCGAAAGCCCAAATCAAAGATCAATTACCAATATTAAAATTCAAGGCCAAGAGACTCTTGAGGAGATAAAAAAAGAGAATTTGATCAAGTTTCCAGTGGGCATGAGATGAAGACATGTATCCAAAGTGATAATAGTCATATTTTAAAATTAAATAAATAACATGGCAAGGAGATGCCACATAGGCAAACATGTTAGATTGAAAGATTTTGTGGACTCAAACACGCGAAGGTATAACTACAAGATCAAACTATGATTTGGGTTACCAAAGCAAATACTTTAAATATGTATGCCTCCATTAAATCTTAATTAAACCCCAAAATCCCTCAGATGTATGAAAAAGCCCTAAATTTATTCATGCATTCATTATTTTGAACCAGAAGAGAGAGATTAATAATCAAAGTTATTCAAAGAGTCTAACCAAATAGCTAAAAGTGTTGAATTATCATTCACAAGTGGATAATTTAATCAAAATCATATCAATGGCAACCTATGGACATACTTCAAAGCAAGTGGTTAAATTATACTTATCATCAAATGTAGAGGGCAAAGTATTTAAAGATATAGAGTTTGTGGCTTCTTCACTAAATACAGGAGATAATAACTGCTCGAGCTTGTTTTGGACCATAGAGAACCAAGGAATTTTAACCAAGGAAGAGGAGAATTTACTTCTAGTAAAGAGATTGTATGATGACATAGTGGCAATTTAACTTACAAGACTCCATTATGTTGCCACCAAGCTAGAGGTATTGCACTACATTGATGTCCTTAGTCCTATTTTTAAGCATGCTAAAATTGATAAGGGTATGCTTATCCATGAACCTAGTTTGAGAAAAATAGCATACCTATCCCCTATTGCCTTCTAATCCTATTTTAAACTACCTAGGCCCCAAATATGTCTCACCTCCATTAATGCATGGGCCCAAAAACATACCATGAAGGATATCCTAATGAGATGGTTAGAAGCTAGTGACAAGGTCATTGTATATCCTTACAAGAAAATCCTTCTAAGCCAATCCAAATAAGGAATCAGAATACTTATGACCATTTTGAACAAATTATATGGATTTGCACATACTACACATGTGGAACCTAGATGGGTGCCTATTGTGTATTTCATTATTGAAAAAGTGGTAGTACCTCCTTTAGGTAAAATCATTAACATTTCCTTAAGCATGCAAATCTCTGGTATTAAAACAAAGAAGATAAATAAGTTCTTCATGATGTCATATTGGTTATATACCCTTTATGCCATAACTAAAATCCATAACCAAAGAGAGTGGCCCTCTAATGGCACCCAAACTATGTCCCAATATTACTCAAAATTGCATATTTAGAAATATAAGGACCATATCCAATTCATCTATGACTGTGTATATCCTACTTTGAGTCAAGCCATCAATGGTCTCCCCGTGATGAGGATAAATCCTTTAGTCAAGAAGTACATTGAGACAATGGGAGATATTTGGCTATACCATGATTGCACAGTTGTCATAATAGAGGGAACCCAAAGTGCCCCCCTTAAACTACCAATACACGTGCCCTATAAGTTGGTAGAAAGGAAGTAGCATACCAAGTGTTTAATGGAATAGATGGCATCTAAAAGACTGAGAGGAAATGACTTCTTCATGGTTTTCCCCTGACTATTGGTATAACCAATTTCAAGTAATGGGACTAAATTGAAGTGGCTTGAAAACACAAGATTTTTTTCAATTTGAAAATAGATGATAATAGATAGTGGGATCCCAATTGTAGGGTAAAGGATAACTTGAAGAGAAAAGTTATTTTGGATGTACCTTATGAACATGAATTAGAGCATATGACTTTGTGTTCACCAAGGCAACCACCTATCATGAAGTTGATATAAGACTAAAGGAACATAATATAAAGCCTAAACCCATATTATTGAGAGATTAAAAGATAGAAGACAAATGGTAGCTTAGTCCTAGACAATATCATCTAGTAGATGTTGGTCCTTCTAAGATTCCCTTAGCTGACATACAAATAGAGTATAGGCTTGAAGAAAGGACACCAAGAGAAGTTGCTTCAACCTCATTGATCCTTGAGTCTTCTTAGAACAACAAAACAAGATTTACCTCAATAGGAAGAAATTCATATGATAGCTTTGGATCTACAAGAATTTCTTGAGGATGCATTTAAAATGATCTCCATGACCTATAAAATAGACATAGATGTAGAGGATGAAAATGTTGAGGAAGCCAAAAAATAAATGGAAAAGGAAGAGTCATTAGACTTAATGATCATTGATCCTCCCAAGTAGAAGGTTGAGACTACAATTGTCTAAAAGGAAAAGAAAGCAAAAATGGCTATCATTCCCCCTTTAAAGGACATAAACCTATTCAGTGAAGAGAACCCAATCTATGTATCAAATATACCTGAATGGTTCATATATGAACTAAATATGGAGAAACTTCCTACTCCCTATCACCCATGGGCTATAATGGAGACCACATACATCCCTTAACAATAGGAGTTAAAGCCTTGCATAATAACATTACAAAATGAAAAAGAAAAGAGACTTGCTACTCCAACTCAACCAGTAGTCTAGTTACAAGTAGAGGTTCCAATTAAGCATATGGGCCAGTCTTCAGTGGGAGTCAGGTCTGATCTAACTACTATAGGCCTGTAAAGAGTAACTGAAACAATTATCATAGAAGAAGGTCAAGAGGTTCTACACCAAAGGGTTGAGCCTTTGGTTCACCTAACTCAAAAGGGGGAACAAAGAGTAGGGGAAGACCCTATGTTTAAAGAAGATGTTCTAGAGCTAGCCCAATCCTAGTCAAAAAGGATACATGCTACAATCAAAGGACTAAAACAAGAGAAAACATTTATGGAAGAAAAATATATGATGTTAGTACCAGTAGATATTGCTAATAACTTTGAAACAAGTATCTATGATACATTCTATTATTTAAAGGCAATAAGTTCCAAATTGGACATGATGAGTAAACAACATGCTATGGATCTAAACTAAACCAATCAGTGGTAAGGCTTAGATAAAAAAGTAAAGGCACTAATCAAGATACTAATGGAAAACTAGATCCCTAAACTTAAAATGGTCATCCCATCACACTTAAATATGGCTATGATAATCCTGATGGAGAAAATGAGGGACATAAATAAGTGGTCAAAAGTCATTGAAGGTCTCTTAAGAGACTTCAAATAACTAGAGGCTAGAATGATACAAATACTACGAAGTTTGATTAAGGATCCAAACATTTTCAGTCAAATAAGCCTAATAAATGATGAATAATTCTAGTAGAGAGCTACCGAGTTCATCCATTAGGTCAAGAGTAGAAGCAAGGGCACCACAAGGGCTAACAACAAGCATATCTTGAACTTCATCTTGAAAACAAATTAAAATATTGGTAATTCTAAGAGCATCAAAGAAGCCATGGATAGGATGGATAAAATATTTAGATATTTAGCAGGGTAAACATCAATCTCAGGTTGATTAATGAACACTATGAACAAATACATGAAGATTTTAGAATAAAAGCAAAAGGCTATAGCTGCAGGGGCATCTCAAAGTCAACAGGGTTGACTTAAAATATTCTTTTATATCAATAACCATGTAAATCATTAAAAAAGAATATACTATTTTGTAAAAGCATGTGCAACATGTAACACACATGGCTTATATGTTAGTCACATTTGAAAATTGTCATTGGTATTAGAATATTTGTAAGAAGACATTTGTCCTTGACACTTGTATGATTCCCATTTGATAATGACTAACTAAAATAGTCCATAGGTTTCTCTGCCAACCTATAAAAGAGGGTATTATCATTGTAACAAGGGAGGAAGTTTTGAGAGAAAAAACTATTTTGTAAATTTTTGAGCAAACAATATAAGAAAGAGAATTATATGAAGTTTGTCTCATTTTGTCTATTTATTTATTATCATGGGTAATTTCTCAAGTCTTTGTTATGATGTTTAGATTTGAACTACTTTTATGAATTCTAGATGTGCATTTATTTATGCAAAGTTATTAATTTAAGCTTTACACTAGGTTGACTTAAAGTTATTAGATTCATTTCAATATCATTACTTTTTTGGAAGATGTGTAAATGCAATTTTCTTGTTTTAAGTAAATCTTTAAAGTGAATCTGATCTCTAATTTGCATGTTTTCAAATATCCTTAGACATTTTCCTGGTATATGATATGATCTATACTATTTGGTAATTTCATGTCATATTCTAGTTTGATGAGGCATATCTTTGATAAAATAAGAGCTTTGTCAAGATGTCTCAAATAAAGAACAAAAACATCTATCTTTCTACTTTACCTTGCCTATTTTCTCATTTTTTTAATCAAATCACTGTAGTTTACTTTCTCATTGTTAATATTCATACTAGATTAGAGTTTTAGATTTTAGATTCTAATTATTATTCACTACATTTAACTAAATAACATTTATCTTCACAAAAATTTAGGACCAAGGTTGTTCCTAACAACCACTTGCATAATTATTTTGTGAAATAGTCATATAACTCAGTCACTACTCCACCACAGATCTCAAGAAGATCACAACCAATAATTCATGCAAAATATTCTTTGATTCTTGAAATGAAAAGTGTTTTCAACACTATGAAAACCTCGTGATACATTTATACACATTAATAAATGAGATAATTGGTGCTAGAAGAAGGGCTTGAGTTAAAGATTTGTGAATCTGAAGTATTTTGAGCTGATTTTTAGTGAATTTTGTTCAAAGATTAGTTAATCCTTTATAGATTTTTGTTTTTCTTAGCTTAAATTTGTAAAGATCACCAATATTCATGGTTTTAGACTAGTCTTTAGGCTTATTTACCTAAGGATAGTTATTCTTTGAATATTTATGTGATATTGTTACAAAGGTTGCTTAAGTTTTGTGAATCTGACATGTTTAAGGTTAGTGATAGTAATTTTGTTATTCATAAGTTTGGATGTATCTTTAAGCTAATACAGTTAAAGATAGTCATTTTTGAAAGATTTATAAGAATGTGGGCAAAGTTTGTTTGAACTTAGAAATTTAAATGTACAAATCTACTTATTGGTAAGAATTAAACCATTATTTTCAAAAATCTAAAGATTATTTGTTTTTGAAAAGATAACATTTCTAAATTTTATTTTGAATAGGATTTGGTTTTTACAAGCTAGAACTACCATAAATAAGAACTAGGTCAAGATGTTGAGACAAGACTATCTCTTCTTTCCTTGGAAATTCATAAGAAAATAAGAGCAGATAAAGGTAAATGCAAAATTTCTAAATCTCAACCTACTTCACCTATTTTTATTGTTGTATTCAATCCTAATCAAGTTATGGCTTGGTTAGATGGATATTTTATCAATGTGCCTAGTCAAGTACATGACTTACCAAGAATTCTAGATAAATATTTACCTTCATTTATTCCTACATGCATTGTTACTATTGAAGAACACATCAAGTCTTTTAAGGCTACCTTAAGATTTTTATATGTTTTTCATGAAGATGTTGCTTGCAAGTTGTTTCCTTTTACCTTTAGAGACGTAGTATATGATTGGATTATTAATTTTATCTAAGGTTACATCATCATATAGGATGATTTCAATAATTATTTCATTGATCAGTTTGGAAAGATCATCGGTCCCTATGTTCTATATCAATAATTCACTATAGTGAAGAGAGATCCAAATGAAACCATTAGATCTTTCAATGCTAAATTTCAAAATATGTTTAGTAGAACTATAACTCCCTATAATCTTGATGAATCTTTAAATTTAGAGATTTATAAGGATTCTTTAGATCTAATTACCTCTATATTTCTAAAAAGAGCTATTCGAGTCATAGATACATTAGATTTGGCCTATATTGAAAGCTGTGAAAATTAATGATCAAATGTAAATCCAAGGTCAATTAGAATATGATATTCCTAATATCAATCCTAATTTTCCTATATTGAATATCATCCTCAATTTTAATCAAAACATGCCTACTTTGAATCAAACTCTAGTTTTAAACCAGTTGCCTTTGAGTCATGTTCATCCTGGTCAGGACCTAGGATTGGTAAACAAATCTAAAAATGGATACCATCCACAAGATCAATGAGCTATTATGCAAATATATAGTAATATTACTCAAGTCCACAATTTAGAGTCACGTAAGAATGAAAATGATTCCATAATGAAAATGGTTTAAAAACTAAGCATTGATTTTCTTTAGTTACAAAAATAGGCAGGTAACATCAGGGAGAATTCCAATAAAAACTATTCTTATCAAAAGTTTAACATACCTACAAATAGGTTTCATAATAGTAATAACAATAATAATTAGTCATCTACAACTAAGAACATATCTAAAATAAACATTTGTGATGTAGCTTTAGCTAATTATTGCATGGTTCATAACACTGCAAAACATGGTGAATTAGACTATATAGAATTTTAGAATGATTTTGAAGTATTTAAAGATGAATTGGATACATTAGAAGTTATGCCTAACAAAGATAATGTTTTAGGGTCATTCGGCTCTTTAAAGACATCTATATCTTCTGAAACAACTCTTATGATGGAAACTTTTTATTTTCCATTTTAATATGAGAATGAACCTAAAGATACTCCAAAGGAGATTCATGTTTTTCAATAGTATCTGAAGAAAACTTATCTATTGAGGAACAAATAAAAACAACAACCAATGACAAGCTATATTCCACCAAACAATAGTGATACTCCTCCTGATCCCAAAGTAGATAATAATCTAGAACCTCTAAAGGGAAGTAACACTAAAAATAATACTAATTTATCTAGTTCTTCTATTAGGAGTGAGTACAACATAGTAGAGGATATGAAGAAAATTAAAGCTAATATAACATTACATGAAATGACTCAGATAACTAAATAGAGAGACTTGTTGCTTGACTCTTTAACTAAAAAACCTAGTAAATCATAAAAACCGACAAATGCAAATGTAGTAATGTATAAGAATAAAATATAGGTTCCACCTTTTCTACTAACAATTAGAGTTTTTGGTAAAAACTTGCATAACTATTTGTTATATTTAGGTGAATTTGTAAATATTATGCCAATAGGTATTTGTGAAAAGAGTGGTTTAAATCCTATTAAGTCTGATAGAGTAGTGACTCAATTAGACAAATCTAGAGTTAAAGTGATTGGTGAATTTTTAAATGTGCATATGTAGCTTGCTTTGGAACCAAGAGTGCAACAATTTATTGATATTCAAGTAGTTGACATTCTATATGCTTATGAGATGTTGCTTAGTAGAGATTAGACCAAAGCTTTGAATGCATACATGTCAATTAATTGATCTTACATGTGGCTATCATAGATGGGAGTTTCTAATCAAAATTGGATTGAAAGGGAACCAAAGATGAAGTATATGATCATTGAATATAATGTATCTAATGAAAGGGTCAATGTGATTAATTTTGATTTAGGGGTTTACACCCTTGACACTCCTTAGGTATGTAATTCTAAGGACTCTCATGCTATGCTTGGACTTTGGAAATTATAGGTGCTAGATGCAAATATGGTTTTGGAGTAGGAGTAGTTTTAATCAATCCCATTGGGAAATAATATAATTATTCTTACAAACTTCAATTTCTTTGCACCAATAATTTGGTAGAGTATGAATCATTGATCTTAGGATTACAATTTTCTATTAAACAGAAAGTTAAATAACTACTAGTATATGGTGATTCTAAATTAGTAGTTAATCAGGTCAGAAGCAAGTATCAATGCAAATTGTCTTATCTAAAAAAATACAAGTTTAGAACATAGGACATGATTGAGTATTTTTATGCTTTCAATATTGTTTCAATACCTAGAGAAGGAAACCAATCTGCTAATGAACTAGCTTCAACTACAACTAACCTAATGCCAAATCAAGATTCCCAAAGGCTTAACATTGAATTGGTCCCATGTCTATTTGTACCTTATAATGTTAATCATCTACAAGTGTTTAGTGATGACCAATAGATCATTTAATTCATGAACAACTCAAGAGTGTTTGAGTCTCATATTATTGATGAGGTCAATGATAACTCTCTTGATGATGATATAATTGATGAAAATATAATACAATTGAATGATAACAAGATTACCAAAGGCATGATTGACTTGGTAAGACTATTTTACAAAGATAAGCTAGCTAAAACTGCCAAAGTTCCCAAAGTAAATGAGAAGGATTATAATGTAGTTGACATAGGAACTCAAGGTCAACCTCAGCTAGTGAACCTTGGTACAACATGCACAAATGTAGAGTTTAGAAATGATAGAGACATAATGACCAGGTACAAGATGTTATTGCATGGTCTTATGAAGACTTGAATATCTTTGATCCTTGAGCTATCACCCATACCATTCCCTTGAAAGAAGCCTATAAAAAATTAAGGCATATGTAAAGACTAGTTAATCCTATTTTGGAACCATTTATTTATAAAGAGATCAAGAAATTATTAGATGCAAAAATAATTTTTCCAATTAGAAATTCTATCTAGGTAGCTCATCTAGTATCAATTATAAATAAAAATGGAGATGTTAGATTATGCATAGATTTTAGGAGCTTGAAAAAATGTTCCAAAAAAGATAATTATCCTTTGCCATACCTTGACTAGGTGATTCAAACTTTTAGTGGTTCTGCCATGATGTCTTTCTTAGATGGTTTTTCAAGTTATATTTAGGTACTTGTTAACAAGGAAGATAGAATGAAGACTACATTCACAACAAAATGGGGCACTTTTGCTTATAAGAAGATGCCTTTTGAAATAATCAATGTAGGAGATACCTTTAAAAGAGATATGGACCATTCCTTTGAAGGTCTCATAGGTAGATGTATAACTATATATATGGATGATCCAACTATGTTTTCCAAGAATAGGGAAGATCACATAATACATTTACAACCAGTATTTGAACGCTGTCAAAGGTATGAAATTTCCCTTAACTTTAAGAAAAGCATATTTTGTGTAACTTAAGGTAAATTACTAGGACATGTGATAACTAGAGATGGGATTTCTATAAATCTAGATAGAGTCAATGCTATATCTAAATTAGAAACCCCAACTAGTAAAAAAGAGCTAAAGTATTTTTTTGGGAAGATCAATTTTGTAAGGAAATTCATTTCTAGTTTTGTAGAGATTATGAAACCACTCAATGGCTTGACAAAGAAGGATACAAGGTTGAATGGAATGAAGAAATGAAGAAAGACTTCAAGGATATTAGGAAGCAATAGGACAGGCACCTGTGCTAATAAGTCCTAACTTTACAAAATATTTTTATCTTTATTCTTTTGCTTTTGAACATACTATAACAACTATATTGAATAGAAAAATTGATAACTATGATCATCTAATTGAATTTATGAGTACTAACTTCAAAAATGTTGAGTTAAATTATTTCCTAATTGATAAAAAAACATTTTCTCTAGTTAAGGTAGTCAAAAAGTTTAGACACTATATTCTTAGGAATAAAGTGCATGCTATATTACTAGACCCTGCTACCAAACTAATGCTGAGTCAATGTGAATTAGGAGAAATAAGAGGGAAGTGGATGTCCATACTCTAGGAATATGATCTTGAAATGAAAAATGCTAAATTGGTGAGGTGTTAGGGATTAATTTAATTGATTGCTAACACTAATCCTAGATTGAGTATCATGCAGGTTGACCAATAATAGTTTTAACCAAATGACTGGTATGATGTAATCATTCATTTATTAACCAATGGTTCTTGTCCTATAAGACTAATAGAGAATAGAGAAGATCTTTGAGGATTAATTTAGCTCACTTTTTGATCAAGGATGGGATACTTTACATGAAGAACTATGGAGTGTATTTGAAATGCATTTCAAAAGAAGAATCAACTAAAACCTTACGTACCTTTATGAGAAACTTGGGAGTGGACACCCCTCTAGGAAAATAATAGCTTAAATAATCCTAAGGGATGGATATTATTGGCCAACCATTTTCAAAGATGCTCACAATCATGTTAGGGAATGTCATTAATGCCAAATCTTCAATACAAAAGAACCTAAAGCAGTTATGCCCTTGAGGCCATTTTTAATTGACAAAATATTTATTTAATGGGGTTTGAATTTTGTAAGGGTTATCAACCCTAATTATTTAATTTGGCATAAGTATGTTCTTATTTCCATAGATTATTATAAAATGTGGATAAAGGTAGTAGTAACAACACAGTGTAGGAGGCATAAACAACCATGGCTCCTGCTACTGCTCCCGCACGCATGCAAAAATTTGAAGCCAGAGGTTGTGGATCCTAATGGTGTGGCTAATAATAGGGGGAAGGGTTCTGGTTACCCCTAACACAATTTCTTCTGAGGGTGGGGGTTCTCTTCCTGCATCGCGTTATGGATCTCCTTCTTGGTTCAGGTCTTGGTTCTGGGGGAAGGACTTTTGCTGACGTGGCTGCATTTGAAGCTTTACATGACACTCTTCCTCATGCATCATTTGGGCCTTCTCATGTTTCAATTTTAAGTGCTTTAAAACCTATTAGGGTAATTCTAGATAAATCAGTTGAAGACATTTCCATACGGCAGAAGAACTTTCCTCTCTTGCTGCTATTTTTGCTTCCATGGCTTTTGGCCCTCTCTTGCAGATCTACATGGTTGGATCTCCAAGAACTGGATGCCACTTATTAAAAATAATTTCCAAATCTTCTCGTGTGCTAAAGGTTTTTTTATAGCAACCTCTGTTCCAATTTTTTTGTGCACAATAATGGTAGGGTAGATATTCACTCATGGCCAAACTATGGCATATGGATTTTGATCCTCTCTTAGAATCTTTTAATAAGTTCCCTGTCTGGGTCTGGCTCCCTAATATTCCAATACATCTTTGGCATTATTTGATTTTTAAAACTATTGGAAATGCTATTGGGGATGGATGCAGATACTTTAGAATTCTCCATTCAACTTGTGCACATTTTCTGGTAGACTTGGATGTTTCTAAGGGCCTAAGGTGATTTGCTTGGAATCCCCAAGTTATGTTGGATTTTGAGGGTATCCCTTTTCGCTGTAGGAAGTGCCACCTTCATTTGCTGCTCATTATGTGAAATCCAAACTATTTATGGTCTGACGCTTCCTCTAAGCATTACATGGTTAAAAAACCCTTGGAAGCTTTGTTCCTGAGACTGAGGATAGTGTTCACTCTGAGTTGGTGGTTGTGGATCAAACATTCCTTTGAAGCTCCTACTGTGGTTAGTGATCTGGCCAGTGGTTGAGGTGGCATTGGTCATTTTAGAGGATCTTCCTAGGAGCTAGACTTATTCTCACAAGGAGGTTGTTGTGGCGTCATGTCCCCTGGGTTCCATGGATCATTGTCTTTTATGGCATGGGTCGCTGAGGCTGAAAAGTTAGAATGGATGGACAAAAGTTAAGATCTAAGCCTTTGGTCCCTCCTCTAGATAAGAATCTTCGGTCATGTAAAAAAAAACAATTCAAAAGGAAAATCTAATGTTCCCTTTTGCTGACTGGTTTTTTTGGTTTGGTAAACTGGTTGCTTCACTGGTTTGCTGGTTATGGTTTGGGAGGTTTTTCAGGTTGCTGATCCAGTCTGTTAACTTTCCTTCTAGATGGTAGTTTTATCTGGTCACATCTATTGGTAACAAGTCCCTGTAAAACCTGGTTTAGTTGTTTTACTGGTTTTAGGTTCTTTTAAACCTAGTTGTGCTTAATGGTTTATCTTTCTTTTTGATGTAAAGGGTTTCGGGGCCCATTCAAAACCTACTTTTACATTAATCTAAAACAACACAGTGTAGGACTGGAGATGTTATCAAGTTCTTAAAAAAGAACATTTACACCAAGTTTGGGACACCAATATCATTGGTCTATAATAATGGATAAGTGTTTACATCCATAAAGATGACTTAGTGGGCCTATGAAAATAAAATATCTATTAAGTTTTCATCTAATCATTACCCTTAGGGTAATGGAGTTTCAGAGTCTACAAACAAGAATCTAATGAAAGTTATTAAGAAGTCTGCAACTCAATAACCAAGAACATGACATCTATTACTGAAGTATGCTCTATGGGTAGATATAACTAGAGTGAAACAAGATATGAAAGCATCACCATTTCTCTTGGTATATGGATAAGGAAACCAATCTTTCCAATTACTCTCAAATTCATAACTTACAAGTTTATATAGAAATATATGGAAAGAGATCAAGAATATGCCAATTCTAGGTTTTTCTATATCATCCAAATGGAGGATGCTAGAGAAGAAGTATTTGCTAATTTTAGTGGACACCAAACCACTGTCAAAATATGGTTTGACAAATGATCAAATATCAAGCTGTTTAGACAAGGAGACTTAGTTCTCCTATGAGACAAAGCACTTGAGCCAAAAGGGAAACATGGTAAATTTACTCCTTTGTGGATTAGACCTTACCAAATTGCTGAGACAATAGGAGAAAACACCTTTAAGCTCAAAGACTTGTATGGAGTAGAGTTAATTTTTCCAACCAATGGGCAATATATCAAGCATTATTTCTCTATTTTTCCACCTCAAGTCTTTATGGAGTAATCTATAAGACTAGTTAGAGTTAGTGTAGGTATGTTTAGATTAGTTTCATTTATGTCCCTTGTTTGTAAATAGGTTTTGTGAATATCTATTTGCTTATTGTTTGTTAGCTTTCTTTGCTTTATTATCTAGCTTCCAATAAGTATTTTCCAATATGGGTCTTCAAGCTCCAAATCCATCTAAATTCTCAAAATAACTTCATAAACCAAGAATGTGGATATGAATCTTAAACATTGGTTGATCATGGATTTTGTAAATTATGAGCTTAATGTTATGTTTCTGAGAAATTGATAAAGATTAATATATAGATTAATTTTTCCCTAAAAATCTTAAACCTTATTTTGATATAAGTTTGATTTTAATAAGGATTGCATGTGTTTGAGTGGAAGTTTGAATTATTAGAACAAACTTATGTTAGCACTTAAAGAACATTATTGCCTAGGATGAAGTCTATAACCAAGGATGATTGTCTTGAAAATCAAACATTTGACAAAAATATTAACACCTGGTTAATTTTGGCTCCCAGCCTTTGTTGGAAAGCTAAATATAGCTAAAAAATACAAAAATAAAAGCCTAATTGAAAATATAAAAGTTTTATGAGCAAATGTCATTCTAGTAACCTCCACCAGGGCTATAGATGTCTAATTGACAGTGGAGCAAGCAGTAGAGTAGATCCAAAGGTATATTTATCAAGATTATGAACACTTGGATGGAAATATAGTAATGCCAAAACCTTCCCCTTTTATAAAACATGATTCATAATGAATATCTACATATGTTACAAGTTAATGTTAACGATTAAAGTCATGAAATCTAGAAGTTATTTTCTGAATCCCAATGACAATTAGTAAATGAATCAAAACACAAACACAACATGAATGAGTTTTGATATTTGACCTTAATTCTATATTTGTAATAATTGTTTTAATTATGAATTGATCTTAATAATGGTACTTGATCATATGGAATGATTAGTCTGATTATTATTTTGAACCAAAAGTATATGAATTCTAACATTCTATAATGTTTCCCCTAGAAGTTGACATTTGTTGAGGTTGACATCCCCCATTTCTAAAAAATGATGACCCTTGTTCAAAATTTTCAAATTATGCTATAAATTAGGCATTTAACTTGATCAGAGTGCATTATTGAGTATCATGTTTTGATTTAGCTTACATTGGCATGTTAGCACATAAGCTTTATTTGATCTTATTTAATGTTATTAACATTTGGCCTATGCATTTCCATCTTGAAGGATCAATTTATCTTCATTAGAATGAAAAAATGTTCATGGGTTCATGATTCAATGCTAATTTGACCCTTAGTTGGATAAATAAAATGGTCCCATTAATGTCATTATGTTAACATTTGGCCCTTAATTGATTAATTGAATCTAATTTTAAATAATGTCCAAAACCATAGTCTAAATTACTTTTACCTAAGTTCTTATTAAAATGGATTCATATTTTCGATAGGTCACTTTATTTCATCTTAGTCTTGTTGGGTGAATATTTTGTCAACCAACTAACTGATGAGCAAAATAGGTCTTATCAACCACAACAAGGGAGATTGGTCATCCAAAGTTGTAGGTTTACCACATCCAAAGGGGACAAATCTCTCCTCTCATCAATGAGAGGTTCCCTATTAAATATGAGGAGCTATATATTATATATATAATCAGAAAATAACACTCAGGGGTAGGGCAACATCATCCATCTCTCTTCTTTCAGAGATGATGCTCACGAACAAAGGAGAAATTATTGTTGAAAACACTAAAGGCACTTCTCTTCTTTCAGAAGTGATCTTGCAGGAAACAACAAGAGTTCTTTCAGGTAGTGACAAGAAACTAGTAACAAAGTGTAGTAACCAGCAAGATGAAATGGAACACAAAGTTTCCACCTCAACTGACCAAAGAGTGAAATACAAAGGATAATGGGGGCACAAAGTCATCCCAAAATCCTCTACACAAAAATAAATTAAAAACACACATTGAAGATGACTATGACAACACAAATTATGAAAGTAACTGACTTCAGGACATCTTCCTTATCACTTCCACTAGTTTTGCTTGTTAGATTAAATAAACAAGAATGCATCTAGAAGATAGACATAAGAACAATATCCTAAAGTGGCACAATCTATAGCAGCCCAAAGTCTACAAGTAACTTGCTTTCTCATTCAGATAAAATAATATGAATAACAATCTAAGCTCAAAGTCTCAATATTCGCCTTTTAATTTGGGCAGAGTCTTGCTTCTATGTTGAAAAAGATCTCCCCTCTGTATAACATAAGAGATTACAATATATAGTAGCCAAGAAGGGAATGGCACTTTATTTCATGGAATGGCCCATGTTGCACTCAATGCATTGAATGCATTTTCAGTTTTGTCAAAGAGGGCCATGCTGAAATAGGGTAGTTGCCTTAACTGTGGCATGTTGATTCATCTCGAATGTCTTCTCCTGGGCCTGAGTCATCTGGTCTATCACCTGATGTCTATGTAGCTATCCACCTCACCTTTACCCCAAAGGAGAAAAATAGGCCATGCCTTCAATGTTTGTAGGCTCAACTATCTACCTGGTGGACTGTTCCACTTACTAGAATATCTACTGCATAGATATTTCTGGTCTTCCCTCTTTCCTGCTACAATTTGAGCCCTCAAGCTATCCTTTTCCCTTTCTAATTATTTTTGTTCCTTCCTCTTAGTGGTTCTTCCTTTTATCTTGAAGGTATTTGAATGCCTTCGAGTCCACGTTTAAGCCTGCAAAGATCAACAGACACTTTATTGCCACAAATTTGACGTCTTCAGTTCTGTCATCATTTGAAAGTTAACGGTTAGTTGGTTGTCCTAAATTTGATGGCTATAGGCCCATCATCCTCCTTAACAATTCATTCATGTCTATTTCTCTTGCTTTGGCTACTTTTTGTTAATCTTAACAAGTGACATGTGGCATTTCCTATTGTGAAATAGGTGAAGACACTTGGTAGCATCCGTTTAACTTATAGAAGCTTTGGATACATTTTGAGATTCCTACAAAAGATGATACATGGTAGCTTCCACTGAGCTTTAGAAACACTATAGAAACATTTAGGACTCATTTCAATTCACACAGATGATGACACTTGGCATGCTCTACTTACTTTTGGTAACTCACCCAGGGCCCACCACAGTCCTTACTTGATAACGAAGCAAAAGGAAGAAACTGTGGATTTTGACACTTGGTGGCTTCTACCAAGATTTATAAGGGACACATGGTGACTTCCACTACATTTAGAAAAACACATTAAAACCTTCTATAGTTGCCACTTGGTGCCCTCCATGGAACTCTAAGAGAAGCTTATTGAAAGAAGTTTGAAATGTGGATGCAGACACTTGTCACACTCTGCTCACTTTTAGCAACTCATCCGAGGCCCACCACAGTCCTTGCTCAATAATGAAATAAAAGAAAGAAACTATGGATGTTGACACTTGGTGGCTTTTGTCGAGCTTTACAAGGGACACGTGGCATGTTCCACTACTTTTTAGAAACAAATTATAATGGGTCTTGGAAGATGACACTTGGTAGCTTCCTTGTGACTTTGAGACTTAGACAAAACCCATGAAAAATGAAAAACCTATGCCCTGTATCATAACCCTTACTGCCTCAAAACTAAAATGCGTAGGGACAAAAATTGGAGCGCACAACTGAAACTCAAAATAAAATGTAGAGTATTTTACTCTATAAAGGGAAGAGAAATTTTTTTGGCTCATAGGACCAAAAAATAGTTCACATGTTGTCCCAAAATAACAAATTCTAGAAACAACAGCTGGCTCCAGTTGGGGAACTTCCTTCAGTTAAAAAGTTGGAATAGCTAAGGGGAGTAGAAACCAGAATCTCCAGTGCCTTGAAGTATGCCATTAGGCTATGGAGTCATGCTACCCAAAAAGAAAAGGCTCCAAAAAAAATGAAAACAAATAACACACAATAGAAATAAAGGCTATACAAGTATACATATGCACAGGTGAACTTATCTGATACTTCAAGAATTGAAGTGCTTCAGATGCTGCCCATTGTGAAGCAGAGAAAAGGGTGTGCCATCTTGATACTTCAACAAGAAGCTATTTTCACTTTTGAGCTCATGGATAGTAAAAGGGCCTCTCCACAGGGAATCAAACTTTCCATGCATTCCCTTTGGTTCTCTCCTCTTACCACATAGGAGGACTTGATCTCCAATTTGGAAATCATAGTCTTTTGATTTCTAGTCAAAGAGTTTCTTCACCAGACTTTGATGGGCAGCAATTCGGTCCACCACCATAGTTCGCTACTCATCTAGCTCAGTCAAGCACATGATCCTCTTATCAATGGGGCTTTCATATGTTTGATCCTTAATTGCCTTGGCCAATTTCAATGCTGGCAATTCTAGGGTGATTGGTATCTCAACATTGAGCCCATAAAGAAGTTGGAATGGAGACATACCAATTGCCCTTTTTGGTGTAATTCTGTTTGCCCATAAAGCATCAACCAATGCTTTATGCCATGTCCTTTGATTGTCATCCACTAGCTTCTTGATGATAGTCACCAGGTTCTTGTTACTTGATTCAGCTTATCCATTCCCTTGTGGAAAGTAATCAGAAGAGTGAGAGAGGGTGATCCCATAGTAAAAATAGAACTGATAAATTTCTTGGGAAATGAAACAAGTTGCATTATTAGTGATAATCTTGGTTGGGACCCTAATCTTGGAAATGATGTTCTCCTTGAGGAAATTGCACACTACTTCTGAAGTAGCATGCTTGGTTGGAATTGCTTCCACCCACTTGGTGAAGTAATCTATTGTTGGGAGGACATAATCATGTCCAACACTTGAAGATGGGTTTACAATACCAATGAAATCAATTCCCCATTATTGGAATGGCTCTACTATCACCACTGGTTTGAGAGGTAGGGCAGCTAACTTGGGTCTTCCAAAAAACTACTGGAATAGTTCACATTTCTTTACCCACTTGTACGCATCTTGAAAAAGAGTAGGCCAGTAATACCTGGCTCAAAAAACCTTGTGGGTAGTTATAGGAGTAGATAAATGCCCTCCACAGGCCAAATTATGGAAGGATTTTAGAAGTTGGCTCTGCTATTCTTTGTCCACGTAGTGAAGGAACACTCCATCAAGGCTCCTCTTGTATAGGCCGTTGTCCCAGAAGAAAATATTTGTAGATTTCAACTTGACAGTCCTTTTTTATTTATAATACAGGCAAGCAAGATACTCACTATAAGAAAATGAGCAATATCTAAATACCACTCATTTGTAATGGATACAAAAAGGACTGTTGGTGTGTCTTCAATTTCTTTGTCTTCATGCTCTGTTCCTTCTGGCTTGTTATTAGCAATCAATTGGCAGAGGCCTTTTCTATGCACCAGCTTTGTTGGTTTGATGACTAGATCAAACTCTTGGATTTTTGCAATCCAATTGCCTCTTTTCATCCCAAACTCCTGCTGAGTTAATGTGGATTTAAATGTGGTGTCAGGAACCAAGGCAATAGTGTGTGAATTTAAGGTGTAGAAGCGGAAATGTTTCATTGCCTTCACCACTACATAAGCATGATTCTCCATGTTTAAGTATTTTATCTCATGAGTTTTGAGAGGATAACTCATGAAAGAAATGGGAGATTCCACACCTTCTTGGTTCTGCTGAATCAGAATTACTGAAAGTGTGTGTTCAGAAGCATAACTATATATGGTGAATTTCTTGTTGTAATTTAAAAATACCATAATTAGGGCGTGGGCAATAGCTATCTTTATGTCTTAAAATGCCAATTTGCCTTCCTCAATCCAGCTAAAAGTGGCATTTTCCTTCATCATATTTACAATATGGTGAGTCTTTTCAGCAAAATCAGGGATGCACCTTCGTAGAAAGTTCACTTTTCCAAATAAAGATTGAATTGTAGTCTTACTCATGGGAAGGGTAAGCTCTTAGATAGATTTGAATTTGTCTGAGTCAATCTTTATGCCTTCTTGGGACATAATGTGTCAAAGAAGCTTCCCTTCTGTCACTCCAAAAATAAACTTCTTGGGGTTTAAGGAAATGCCATTCTGGTGGCAATGTTCTAGCACTTGTTACAAGTGGCGCACATGATCCGGGTGATGCTTAGAAAAGATAGTCAAGTCAATAAGATATTTTATAATGAACTTGCCCATTTCATCTTTGAAAGCAAGATCTGTTACTCTTTGAAAAGTGGTGCCAACATTAATCAAGCCAAATGGCATTCTTTGATAGGCAAAGGTCCCCCAAGGTGTGGTGAATGTAGCCTTATGCTGGTCTGCTTCACCAACATCAACTTGATTATATTCTAAGAAGCCATCTAGCATTGATATCATCTCTGAACTAGTCACTGTCTAAAGTACTTGATTCATGATAAGCAAAAGATAGTTATCCTTCAAGGATGACTAATTTAAATTTCTAAAATCCACGTAGATATGAATTTCACCATTCTTCTTCCTTACAGGCACTATGTTTGTAATCTATGTGGAATGATGGATTGAGAAAATGATCCTAGCATTTAACATTTTTTATATCTCAGCCAAAATAGTACCTAATATCTTTAGATTGTACTATCTAGATTTTTTCTTGTAAGGCACCAAGTCAGCTTTGAGAGGAATGTCATGGTGGATTTATTCAGGCTTGAGTGACTTCGAATCATCATAAGAGTACGCTAGTGTTAGGTTGTGGAGCTAAAAGCTTCACTGATGCAGACATGGAGGAGGTTGTTGAGAGGTTGTTGAGTTGCAGAGTAACCAGTGTCAGTCTGATCAATCGACGTTGGTCATATCTAGTGTAGAGAAAACTGACATCGGTCAGGGATCGGCCGATGTCGATCATCTCTAGCTAGACAAGGATCGATGTTGGTCGCTTGTGCGGTTTTGAAACTGTCGATTGCATGAACAGTTAGTTAACGAATCAATTTTTTGCATGTAGGAGGCCAATTATAGACTTGAAGCTGTGAATCTAATTATTGTAATTAGATGTCTAATTATTGTTTGCATGGGATTTATATAATAGACTCATGGGCTATATTGTAAAGTGTGTTAGAGAGTAAGAGAGCAAATATTAGCTCCTTCAGAGTGAAGAGAGCAAGGTGTATTCCTCCTAGTGCCATAGTGCCAAGTGTGGGTGCTGGTTTGGAGAATCAGAAGGATTCTTCATGTATGTAGGATCTTTGTCGACAGGTGTGCAAGGACACATTTGGAGATCTACATGGTAAGTAAGATCATTAATTTGCAGGTGTTTGTGTGTGCAAGATCTAGGTTTGTAGGTGTGCAAAACTAGGTTGGTCGACAGGTTTTCAAGACTAAATTGATCTGCAGGTGGCAGCAGGATCAGGGAGATCAGCAACACAACAAGTAGTAAGATCAGGCATGATCTACTTGGAGTATGGTGTGTACTCGATCGAAGAGCAATAGAGAAAGGCAAGGTAGTTCCTTCCAAAGTAAGATCATTTGAGTTGCAGGTTGTTGCAAATTCATGGGAGATCTACTTAGAGTGTGTTGTGTACTCAGTTGAGTATGTGTGTATACTCAGTGTACTAGCAGTAGTGGATATTGATTGGTTGGAGGTGAACACCAACTCTGTGTTTGAGTTGTGTGTTGGGACCGTAATTGAGAGAATGAGCTCTTGAAGGTGAATTACTATACACTTGGTGTGGGAAGCCTATAAGGTGTGGAAGAGTGTGGCATCTCTTTATTTGTAATTCTTTTTTGTAAGAGTATTAATACAATTGGGTATTGTCTCTCATATTCTGTGTTATTTTTGAATTCTAGTTACTTATGCATTTTGGTTAAATTCTGCATTTAGTTGCTAATACAAAAGTAATCAATTGTGTGCTTCTGAATCTTGACAAAGTGGTATCAAAGCTAAGGTTGTAGGGAATAGGTTTGTGTTTGATTACATGTCACTCTCAGGGGTTTTTGATTGAGTGGGAGTATAGCAATGGCAGAATAAAGTACACTAAGAATAGAGGAACTAAAAAGCATGAATAGTTAATTACGGTGTTATGGAAAGAAAGAGCAGGTAAAAAAATATTGTTGGTTGGTAGAAGATTAGCATGAAGGAACTAAAGAAGCAGATGTTACACAAGATGCTCTGGGATGTTCCTTAGATAAATTAGAATCTTGTTTTATAGATTTTATTGCCTCTTTCCATGTAGCCCGAAATAGAGTATTTTTCCATGTTAAAGTCTTTGGAGACTTTGAAAAGATTTATTTAGGGGCTGGTGTGCCTTGCCAAAGAATTGGCAAAGGGGAACTGAAGCTAAAATTACAGGTGGCCAACACATGGGTGTTGAAGGAGGTCATGCAGGTCCCAGTCTTAAAGATGTAGCTAATTTATTCAAAAAAGTTGGGTGATGAGAGATGCACAAAAACTCTCACAACGGATGCACTTGAATTAGTTGGTGGTAAGAAAGTAGATATCTTTTATCTATCTACTTATATTACTGATTCTTCTTCTATTTTGAAGATGTGGCTTTATAGGCTTGGTCACATGAGCAAGAAAAAGATGCATGTTCTTAAGGGGAAGTCAGATGTGTTTGACAGACTTAAGAACTGGAAAGCCTTGGTGTTTCTGGAGGAGATGATGGACAGAGATCAGTGAAGAAGGCTGGACATCTCTGAGCAGGGTAGTTTGGACAAAGTTTTGATCCATGGAGAGCTCATGAGTAAAAAGTCATCACTCACAGGTGAACACAGTTACCAGTGTCAATCAGGGGGAACCGACGTCGAACAGGCAGGTGCTGATGTCGGTCATGTGCAGAGTAGAGTCGGTGGTATCAGGCAGGGTGGCTACCAGTGTCGGTCAGAGAACTAACATTGGTGACCAAGTAAGACTAACGTTGGTCAAAAAACTGGCATCAACAGAAAGGATAGTTGCATGGAACCAACATCGATCGAATGCAGATTGTGTGGTGATCGAGGTCGGTCATTGAGACAGATTTTGGGCAGACATCAAGCTGTCAACGAGTCTCAAACGCCCGTATGGAGGAATAAAATGGTAAGTAAGCCTCAAATTCATTATTCTTTTTTTTTATACTCATTGCTCATTATAAAGCAGGAAGGATATAGGAAACAATGGGAGCATGGCATGATTAGGATGCAAAACCAAATGGGAGATTTGGTAGGGTTTCCAGTCGGAAGAAAGCACTGAGAGACGAATGGATTCCTTGGTTAAAGAATAGAGAGAATGGATATGTGAGACATAAGGCCAGGTCATATGGTCTTGAGCAAGTTGCAGGACAATGGTACAAGTTTGATAGGTGGATGACAAAGCACAGCTTTAGTCAACATCATTGTAACTACTATGGTTTCTTTACCAGGTGGATGATGGTCGCGACATTATCTTGTTACTGTATGTGGATGATGTGCTTGGTACAGGTGCATACATATAGAGAGTTGCTAAACTAAAGGTAAATTTAGTTCAGTGGTATGTCATGAAGAATTTGGGAGCAGCAAAATTCTTTAGCATGAGTGTGTTTTAGAGACATGGAAGATCACAGGTTGATTTTATCTTCGAATGATTATGTGAAGCCGATTAGCATGCCAATGGGTTGGACAGTTCTATGAACAGTGTTTTGATTCACATGATGAGATTAAGTACATGTGTACTGGACTTGAGGTTGCCCACACAGTGGGAGCTATCAAAAAGTTTGGAGCCAATCTGGGAAACAAGCACTGGAAGGTAGTTCAGTGGATTCTCAAGTATCTGAGAGGGACTAGCAGCAAGTGCACGTGCTATGTAGGGTCAAGTTCTTATTCTACATGGGTTTGTAGATGTGGATGTGGCAGGTTACTTAGATAACAGGGGTTACACCATAGGATGTGTGGTGGTTGGTCTTCAAGATTGAGCTTGAAGAGGGATACAAGCTAGGAAACAGATTAGATGGTGTACAGGTACAGGTATAGTGCAGCTGTTTATCTCTATGTGGGAGATTGTTAGGTTGTGGAGCTAAAAAATTCACTAATGCAAACATGGAGGAGATTGTTGAGAGGTTGCTGAGTTGCAGAGCAACCGGTGTCAGTCTGATCAATCGACATCGGTCATATCTAGTGCAGAGCAAACTGACATCGGTCAGGGATCGGTCAATGTCGATCATCTCCAGTTAGACAGAGACTGATGTCGGTCACCTGTGTGGTTTTAAAACTATCAGTTGCATGAATAGTTAGTTAACGAACTGGTTGTTTGCATGTAGAAGGCCAATTATAGACTTGAAGTTGTGGATCTAATTATTGTAATTAGATGTCTAATTATTATTTGCATGGGATCTATATATTAAACTCATGGGCTGTATTGTAAAGTGTGCTAGAGAGTAAGAGAGTAAATATTAGCTCCTTCAGAGTGAAGAGAGCAAGGTGTGTTCCTCCTAGTGCCACAGTGCCAAGTGTGGGTGCTGGTTTGGAGAATCAGAAGGATTCTTCATGTATGTAGGATCTTGGTCGACAGGTGTGCAAGGCCACATTTGGAGATCTACATGGTAAGTAAGATCATTGATTTGTAGGTGTTTGTGTGTGCAAGATCTAGGTTTGCAGGTGTATAAAACTAGGTTGGTCGATAGGTGTGCAAGACCAGATTGATCTGTAGGTAGCAGTAGGATCAGGGAGATCAACAACACAATAGGTAGTAAGATCAGATAGGATCTACTTGGAGTATGGTGTGTACTCAGCTGGAGAGCAATAGAGGAAGGCAAGGTAGTTCCTTCCAAAGTAAGATCATTTTAGTTGCAAGTTGTTGCAAGTTCATACGAGATCTACTTGGAGTGCATTGTGTACTCGGTTGAGTATGTGTGTATACTCGGTGTACTGGCAGTAGTGGATACTGACTGGTTGGAGGTGAACACCAACTCTGTGTTTGAGTTGTGTGTTGGGATCGTAATTGAGAGAGTGAGCTCTTAAAGGTGAATTATTGTACACTTGGTGTGGGAAGCCTATAAGGTGTGGAAGAGTGTGGCATCTCTTCATTTGTAATTCTTTTCTGTAAGAGTATTAATACAATTGGGTATTGTCTCTCATATTTTGTGTTATTTTTGAATTCTAGTTACTTGTGCATTCTGGTTAAATTCTGCATTTAATTGCTAATACAAAAGTAATCAATTGTGTGCTTTCGGATCCTGACAAAGTGGTATCAGAGCTAAGGTTGCAAGGAGCAGGTTTGTGTTTGATTGTAGGTCACTCTCAGGGGTTTCTGATTGAGTGGGAGTATAGCAATGGCAGAAGAAAGCACACTAAGAATGGAGGAACTGAAAAGCACGAATGGTCAATTACGGTGTTATGGAAAGAAAGAGCAGGTAAAGAAATATTGTTAGTTGGTAAAAGATCAACATGAAGGAACTGAAGAAGTAGATGTTGCAGGTGTTGTTGCACAGGATGCTCTGGGATGTTCCTTGGATAAAGTAGAATCTTGTTTTATAGATTATGTTGCCTCTTTCCATGCAGCCCGAAATAGAGTATTTTTCCATGTTAAGGTCTTTGGAGACTTTGGAAAGATTTATTTAGGGGCTGGTGTGCCCTGCCAAAGAATTGGCAAAGAGGAACTAAAGCTGAAATTGCAAGCGGCCAACACATGGGTGTTGAAAGAGGTCATGCAGGTCCCAGTCTTGAAGATGTGGCTAATTTTTTCAAAAAAGTTGGGTGATGAGAAATGCATAGAAACTCTCATAGCAGATGCACTTAAATTAGCTGGTGGTAAAAAAGTAGGTATCCTTTATCTATCTACTTATATTATTGATTTTTCTTCTGTTGTAAAGATGTGGCTTTGTAGGCTTGGTCACATGAGTAAGAAGGAGATGCATGTTCTTAAGCAGAAGTCAGATGTGTTTGACAGACTTAAGAACTGGAAAGCCTTGGTGTTTCTGGAGGAGATGATGGACAGAGATCAGTGGAGAAGGTTGGACATCTTTGAGCAGGGCGGTTTAGATAGGGTTTTGATTCATGGAGAGCTCACAGGTAAAAAGTCATCACTCATAGGTGAACACAGTTACCAGCATCAGTCAGGGGGAACCGACGTCAAACAGGCAGGTGCCGATGTCGGTCATGTGTAGACCAGAGTCGGTGGTGTCGAGTAGGGTGGCTGCAGGCGTCGATCAGAGAACCGATGTTGGCAACCAAGTAAGACTGATGTCGGTCAGAAAATCAACGTCAGCAAAAAAGACAGTCACATGGAACTGACATCAGTTGGATGCATATTGTGTGGTGATTGAGGTTGGTCACTGAGATGGATTTTGGGCAGACATCAAGCTGTTAAGGAGTCTCAAATGCCCATACAAAAGACTAAAAGGGTAAGTAAGCCTCAAATTCATTGTTCCTCTTCTTTATACTTGTTGCTCACTATAGAGCAAGAAGGATCTAGGAAACAGTGGGAGCATGCATGATTAGGATGCAGAACCAAATGGGAGATTTGGTAGGGTTACCAGTCGAAAGAAAGCACTGAGAGATGAATGGATTCCTTGGTTAAAGAATAGAGAGAATAGATACGTGAGATGGAAGGCCAGGTCATATGGTCTTGAGCAAGCTACAGGATAGTGGTACAGGTTTGACAGGTGGATGACAAAGCACAGCTTTAGTCAACGTCATTGTAACTACTATGGTTTCTTTACCAGATGGATGATGGTTGTGACATTATCCTATTACTTTATGTGGATGATGTGCTTGGTACAGGTGCATACATACAGGGAGTTGTTAAACTAAAGGTAAAGTTAGTTCAGTGGTATGTCATGAAAAATTTAGGAGCAGTGAAATTCTTTGGCATGAGTGTGTTCTAGAGACATGGAAGATCACAGGTTGATTTTGTCTCTAGATGATTGTGTGAAGCCCGATGGGTTAGACAGTTCTATGAACAGTGTCCTGATTCACATGATGAGGTTAAGTACATGTGTACTAGACCTGAGGTTGCCCATGTAGTGGGAGCTATCAAAAAGTTTGGAGCCGATTTGAGAAAGAAGCACTAGAGGGTAGTTTAGTGGATTTTCAGGTATCTGAGAGGGACCAGTAGTAGGTGCACATGCTATGCAGGGTCAAGTTCTTATTCTACATCGGTTTGTAGATGCGGATGTGGTAGGTTACTTGGATGATAGGGGTTGCACCATAGGATGTGTGGTGGTTGGTCTTCAAGATTGAGCTTGAAGAGGGATACAAGCCAGGAAACAGATTAGATGGTGTACAGGTATAGGTATAGTGCAGCTGTTTATCTCCAAGTGGGAGATTGTTGGTTGTGGAGCTAAAATCTTCACTAATGTAGACATGGAGGAGGTTGTTGAGAGGTTGTTGAGTTGTAGAGCAACCGGCATCGGTCTAATCAATCGACGTCAGTCATATCTAGTGTAGAGCAAACTGACATCAGTCAGGGATCGGCTGACATCAATCATCTCCAGCCAGATAGGGACCGACGTCGATCGCTTGTGCGGTTTTGAAATTTTCGATTGCATGAACAGTTAGTTAACGAACCAATTGTTTGCATGTAAAAGGCCAATTATAGACTTGAAGCTGTGGATCTAATTATTGTAATTAGATGTCTAATTATTATTTGCATGGGATCTATATAATAGACTCATGGGTTGTATTGTAAAGTGTGATAGAGAGTAAGAGAGCAAATATTAGCTCCTTCAGAGTGAAGAGAGCAAGGTGTGTTCTTCCTAGTGCCATAGTGCCAAGTGTGGGTGCTGGTTTGGAGAATCAGAAGGATTCTTCATGTATGTAGGATCTTTGTCGGTAGGTGTGCAAGGCCACATTTGGAGATCTACATGGTAAGTAAGATCATTGATTTACAGGTGTTTGTGTGTGTAAGATCTAGGTTTGTAGGTGTGCAAAACTAGGTTAGTCAACAGGTGTGCAAGACCAGATTGATTTGCAAGTGGCAGTAGGATTAGGGAGATCAGCAACACAACAGGTAGTAAGATTAGGCAGGATCTACTTGGAGTACGGTGTGTACTCGATCAGAGAGCAATAGAGGAAGGCAAGGTAGTTCCTTCCAAAGTAAGATCATTTGAGTTGCAGGTTGTTGCAAGTTTATGGAAGATCTACTTGGAGTGCGTTGTGTACTCAGTTGAGTATGTGTGTATACTCAGTGTACTGGCAGTAGTGGATACTGACTAGTTGGAGGTGAACACCAACTCTGTGTTTGAGTTGTGTTTTGAGACCGTAATTGAGAGAGTGAGCTCTTGAAGGTGAATTACTATACACTTGGTGTGGGAAGCCTGTAAGGTGTGGAAGAGTGTGGCGTCTCTTCATTTGTAATTCTTTTTTGTAAGAGTATTAATACAATTGGGTATTATCTCTCATATTCTGTGTTATTTTTGAATTCTAGTTACTTGTGCATTTTGGTTAAATTTCGCATTTAGTTACTAATACAAAAGTAATCAATTGTGTGCTTCCGGATCCTGATAGTGAGGATGTCCATGTACTGATGGAGTAGAGCAGAGAACTTAAACTTCTATTTAGGAGTGCAGTATTTTGTAATGTTCACCATCTTGGGATCGTCCTTGGTACCTAGATTTACTTGATCAAACTCTTGAGAGGAGCTTGAATCTGTTTGCTACTGTTTGATGAATCTGTCATGTTTGTCAAATAACTTCTCCAAAGAAACTAGGCCTTTTGGGATTTTATTCCCTTTAAGTTGCAGGAACTCTTCACCTGCATCTACACTTGATTCAGGGGCTGGTTCAAGCTTTTAGGGCTCACTGCCTTTAAAGTGTAGCTGTTCAAAGCTATCTTTTTGCTCTAAAAAGGCAATGACTTGGTTGTCATTGTTAAACACCTACCAATAACTATCATTATCAGGTACACTTGGTCAAAAGACCAACTCAATAGTGTACTTGTCTCCTTTGAAGTTTGGGTGAGAAACTAAGAGAGTTGCTAAAACAACCAGTGCATCAGCTCTGTCATTGAATTCCCTAGAAACTACAGAGATGCTGAAAGCATCAAAATTTTCAATTTGATCCCAAACTAGATTGTGGTAATGGCGCAATCTCTCATTTTTAGTTTGGTATAGGTTTCTCACCTAACAAACCACCAATTCAGCATCTCTTTTAGCATGAAAGAGCTTGACCCCTTTGTCACAAACATCCTTCAATCTAAGTAAGAGAGATTCAAACTCAGTTGTGTTATTGGTGTTGCTGAATTACAACTTGTATGATGAAGGGAAAATATCTCCTTGAGGAGATATTAGCACAATTGCAGCACCTGAACTGGTAGAGGAGTAGCTACCATCAAATTCTAAAATCCATACCTCCTCAGACACTGAATCTTCTTTGGTTTCTCTTTCATTTAGAGGGGGAGATCCCTCAGCACTTGTACTACATTCTACCATCCTTTTTGCTATTCTAGCTAAAAGTATTTTTAGGCTATCACATTTAGGAGTTTCATTAAGTGCTTCATGGACTTCCTCTATGGTTAAGAAATAATTACCCATACCTGAAGACTCAAATAAGACTTGAGCTTCAGGTGCTGATGTCTGAGTAACCACATATTTCACTTCCTTCTCAGGAAGTAGCCTCTTCATGACACCTTTGATAGGGATTCTCACCTCTGATAAGTCCATGCTCAACTTGCCACCAACTTCCTTAAAGAAATTTCAGCCAAGAAGGATGCCATATGATGCTGGGACGCTGGCCACCAGGACAATCATCTTGATTCTTTTGTCTGGGAACACTACAAATGCAAAGTGAGCATCTTTGATTTGTCCCGATAGTGGTACTTATTTTTTCTCCATGGAGAAACATCTCCCAAATGTCTTGGTCAATGTAAGGCCAAGGTGTTTAGCCACTTTGACAGACATGACATTATCTGAAGCTCCATAATCAATGATGCAATTGTTCAGCTGATGTTCATTTATCAACAGGGAGACATAGAAAGGTTTAGTCCTACCAGGAGCAGTGGGAGGAGTAATGACAAGGTTATTTGAGATAGACATGTTCCTTGGGGGATCATGAGTCACCTTCTTATCATCTTGTCTTGTAGGGATGGTTTGGTTCTTTACACATTGAACCAACTTGTCCAATTGCTCAGGATTGGACTACAGAAATTCAAATTTAGACATTTGAATTTTGGTTTTCTTTATATGATCAATAGTGTCAAATGTCTAAAATGGACTAGGAATAGAAGATGGGAGTTCATCCTTTTGGTTTTTGGGAGGGGGAGGATTGGACTGCAAATTTGAAGTAGAAGGTGTAGAGATATTTAAGGCACTTACCTTTCTTGAAATCACCGAGTCTTTTGATTGGAAAAGAAAAGTGGTTTCCCGCTTAGCAATTGAAATTGCTGGTTGAGGTCGCTCCTCTATATTTTCTTTATCAGCCTACTAGGCTGACTAGTTCTTGGATCGGGTGAACACATCATACGATCCCTCAACTGCATTACCTTCACTTCTATGCTCATCTTGGTAATTCAGGAAACCAATGTTGGAGTCACCAGTTAATTCTTCTTCTTCTTCCTCAGTGAAGAGATTAACATCATATTTAGGATTTAACTTAGGCTAGAATGAGAAATCTGATTCAGCTTCAAGATATCTAACCATTGAGTTGGTTGGAGGTGCTTCAATGGAAAGATTATTCCTCTAAGGGGGAGGAAGGTGATTAGTTTTCCCTTGATTCTTAGCTCGCATTGCCTTGGCATGACTGATTATAAAATTTTCTCCTTGGCATATCTCTGTATGAAGGAGTAGATGACATCCCCTATGCCATTTGCTTTCTAAGAGCTAGCAATTCATTTGCTAGCTTCTGCACCATTGGATTAGTGGTCGCTGAAGGTGAGTATTCTGAAGATGAAGAGGATTTACCTTTGTTTAGATCTCTCCTTATCTTTTTAGCCTAGATAAGGTCATCTTCCACCTCAGTGGCCAAGCCTTGAGCAGTAGCAAGGTCTATGTGACCAGCATGTCTCAACAAAAAACTCACTTCAGGTAACTGTGAGTTGATGAAGAAGCATTTGAGGTTTTTAGGTGTTGGCTGAGCAATAGTAGGAATCCTATTCTTCAGCTTGTCAAACTTTGCTATGAAATCTCTCATAGGCTCATGAAGTTCCTTCTTCATCTATGTGAGCTGGGCCAACAAGGCATGCACATCTTCTGCAGGCTTGAACCTGGATTCAAATTTAGCTTTGAGTGTGTCCTAGTCAGTTACTGATCTGAGCTTATAAATGGTAGAACCAGTCTATAGCAGCACCTTGTAGTGTTTCTATGAAAATCCTGACTGCCACATCTTTAAATTCCACACCTATCACACCATAGGCTATGCTGAAAGCTACAATGTGTTCATCAAGATGAACTCTCCCATCACCAAAGAATTTGGAGAAATTCTTTCTTGAACTTCATGGAAGTTCATGTAGAGGTGGAGTAAGATTTAGTGGGCCAAAAGAGTTACCCCAGGGGCCTTGAACTGCCATGATTGGATTATGGAAAAGGGGGATAACAAATCTGGGTGGAGTATGTGTAGACAAAGCTCTGCTAATAGTAGAAAAAGTATCTCTACCTTGGGTTGGTGACTTGGTACGAGTAGGAGGAACACTCCTGGATCATTGAACTTGAAGTTGGGGAGGGAATAAGTCAAATTTTTTTTGCTACACCAATTCAAAGACAGGGTCAACAACACCTTGAACTCTCTAGCTTCTAGTATAGCGTGGAGTTTCCAAATTGTGAAACAAAAATGGAAAAGGACTAGTCTTGCTTCAGCTTGAAGCTTAAGGCTTCAAACTGCTTGTCCTTCCCCAGCAGAGTCGCCAAAAAGACTACTAGGTGAATATTTTGTCAACCAGATAACTGATTGAGAAAAATAGGTCTTATCAACCACAACAAGGGAGATTGGCCATCCAAAGTTGCAGGTTTACCACATCCAAAGGGGACAAATCTCTCCTCTCATCAAGGGGAGGTTCCCTATTAAATATGAAGAGCTATATACTATATATATAAGTATAAAATAACACTCAGGGGTAGGGAAACATCATCCATCTCTCTTCTTTCAGAGATGATGCTGACGAATAAAGAAAAAAATCCTAGTGAAAATATTGAAGGCACTTCTCTTCTTTCAGAAGTGATCTTGCAAGAAATAGCAGGAGTTCTTTCAAGTAGTGACAATAAATTGGTAACAAAGTGTAGTAACTAGTAGGATGAAATGGAATACAAATTTTCCACCTCAACTACCCAAAGAGTGAAATACAAAGGATAATGGGGGCACAAAGTCATCCCAGAATCCTGTACACAGAAAGAAATTTAAAATACACACTAAAGATGACTATGACAGCACAAAGTCTGAAAGTAACTGACTTTAGGACATCTTCCTTATCACTTCCACTAGTTCTACTTGTTAGATTAAATAAACAAGAATGCATCTAGAAGATAGACAGAAGAACAATCTCCTAAAATGGCACAAGCTATAGCAGTCCAAAGTTTGCAAGTAACTTGCTTTCTCATTCAGATAAAATAATATGAACAACAATTTGAGCTCAAAGTCTCAGTATTCGCCTTTCAATTTGGGTAAAGTCTTACTTCTATGTTGAAAAAGATCTCCCCTCTGTATAACATAAGAGATTACAATATATAGCAGCCAAGAAGGGCATGGCACTTTGTTTCATGGAATGGCCCATGCTACACTCAATGCATTGAATGTATTTTCAATTTTGTCAAAGAGGGCCATGCTAAAATAGGGCAGTTGCCTTAACTGTGGCATGTTGATTCATTTCGAATGTCTTCTCTTGGGCCTGAGTCATCTAGTCTATCACCTGATGTTTACATGGCTATCCACCTTGCCTTTACCCCAAAGGAGACAAATAGGCTACACCTTCAATGTTTGCAAGCTCAACTATCTACCTGGTGAATTGTTCCACCTACTAGAATAACTACTGCATAGATATTTCCAGTCTTCCCTCTTTCCTGCTACAATTTGATCCCTTGGGCTATCCTTTTACCTTTTTGATTCTTTTGGTTCCTTTCTCTCAGTGGTTCTTCCTTTTGGCCTGAAGGTATTTAAATGCCTTTGGGTCTATGTTTAAGCCTGCAAAGATCAATAGACACTTTATTGCCATAAATTTCACGTCTTCAAGTCCATCATCATTTGAAAGTTAACGGCTAGTTGGTTGTCCTAAATTTGATAGCTGTGGGCCCATCATCCTCCTTAGTGATTCATTCATGTATGTTTCACTTGCTTTAGCTACTTTTCATTGATCTTAACAAGTGACATGTGGCATTTCCTACTGTGAAACATGTGAAGACACTTGGCAGCATCTGTTTAACTTATAAAAGCTTTAGATACCTTTTGAGAGTCCTACAGAAGATGACACGTGGCAGCTTCCAGTGAGCTTTAGAAATACTATAGAAACATTCAGGACTCATTTGGATTCATGTGAATAATGACACTTGGCACACTTTGCTTACTTTTGGTAATTCATCTGGGGCCCACCACAGTCCTTACTTGATAACAAATTAAAAGGAAGAAACTATGGATGTTGACACTTGGCGGCTTCTGTTGAGCTTTACAAGGGACACGTGGTGACTTCTGCTGCATTTAGAAAAACACATTACAACCTTATGCAGTTGCCACTTGGCACCCTCCGTGGAACTCTGAGAGAAGCTTATTCAAAGATGTTTGAAATGTGGATGCAGGCACTTGTCGCACTCCACTCACTTTTAACAACTCACCTAAGGCCCACCACAGTCCTTGCTCAATAATGAAATAAAAGGAAGAAACTACGGATGTTGACACTTGGCAGCTTCCACTGAGCTTTACAAGGGACACATGGCATGTTTCGCTACTTTTTAGAAATAAATTATAATGGGTCTTGGTAGATGACACTTATCAGCTTCCGCGTGAATTTGAGACTTAGACAAAACCTATGCAAAATAAAAAACCCGTGCCCTGTATCATAATCCTTACTGCCTCAAAACTGAAATGCACAGGGACAAAACTTGGAGCGCATGACTGAAACTCAAAATAAAATGTAGAGTATTTTACTCTACAAAGGGAAGAGCGAAATTTTTGGCTCGTAGGACCAAAAAATAGTTCACATGTTGTCCCAAAATAAGTGACAAAGTTTGGGAACAACAAGTCTTAGTTTAATTTTAGCTTAAATTTTGATCAAGTTTATTAATTCATTAAAAATTTAAGCTAAGATTTATACTAATTTGTTATATATCTTGAGCACTTATTCTTTGATTTTACTATTCATAGGTATGAATTAAATTCAAGGCTGCCAAGTGTCAAAACCTTACTCAATCAGATCAAGGATTAAAAACACTTAAGTGATCAACTAAAGTTAATAAGTCATAGTTCCCCAATTTAAGATAGATGGTGTGTATTCTTATGTACAAATTTTGATCAATGATCTACTTTGAAGATTGGGGTCAATAAATCAAGATAGATTGATGACATGCATTCAATCATGCAAATGGAGATCCAGTGGTAAGCATGAATTCAATAGGTCAAAGGATATTGAGATTGAACATGATGGTGACATATATCACAATCATGGTCAATGTTTAGTAGATCAATAACTCATGTTTGATTGAATGTTTAATAGATCGATAATGTGTATTTGATCATGTAGATCAAAGATTGATGGCACACGTTCAACCGTGAAAATAGAGAGTGATGGTGTGAATTGAGTCAATAAGTATAGATTGTACACAAGGTCACTACATGATGTAAGAGTGTTAATCGAATGAAGACTAACAATAAGATACACACAAGGCACATGGGGCTACCAAGTGTCATAATATTGAAAGCCTAGATCAAAAAACAATAGCTAATGTTAAAATTTAAGGCCAAGAGACTCTTGAAGAGATTGATGGAGTGAATTTGATTAAGTTTCCAATGGGAAAGGGATGAAGACACATGTCTGAAGTGACAGTGATCATATATTAAAATTAAATAAATAACATGGCAAGGAAATGCCACATAGGTAGACATGTAAAATTAGGGTAAAAGGAAAAGGGCCACAAAACCTACCCGATCCTACCCTACAACTCTTCCCATTGGTAGATTTACCATCCTCTCATCATATTATTCTTATTGATTAAATTTTCTCTCTAAACATTCATAGGCAATTGAGAGCTCAATAAATCTCAAAATTGATTGAAATAAATGAGTTGATTTATGGCAAGTTTTTGAATATATTAGGCCTTAAGTTAGCTATTTCAGTTGTAAAAATTTACAATGTTGGCATATTTTTACATTAGAAGCATATTTTCATGTTTAAAAATAATATTTTTACTTTATTCTATAACTTATGTTTTAAAATTAATATTTTAAGGACTTTCTATCTTTTATTGTAAATTTTTATGATTTTATAGGTTCTTGACCACTTGGCACTAGATTTAATCTTTTGATGGGATGGTTCAAGTAATATGATATTTCCTACACATATGGTATGTATTCCTGTCCATAATTTGATTATTTATTTTATTTTCTACTTTTTCATCATGTTGCACTTTATTATCATCTTTTGATTGTAGGTTGCATAGAGTATTGAATAGCTTTATTGTGCTACAAAGGTAAGCAAGGTAAGTATTTATAACTTTATATTTCATTTCCATATGCCATTGTTAGAGACTATAGCCTCTTCAATCCATAAAAAGGAATCATCCTAAGGGGAAATATGTATGCACCAAATTTTTACATGATGTGATATTCTCGACATAATAGGTCTAATGATGATGCAATAACTCCCTGATAACACTCAAAAGGGAACTCTTTAACACCCCTTCTCCTTTTGATTTTCTCTTATTCTTCTAGGTATCTTAAATCATCCTTTTTTTGTCCCTTGTATCTCCCCTCATATTATTTTAAAAAATCTCTCATTGGTGATGAAACTGCTCTATTAAGTGATGAAGCCACCTTATGGGGTTATAAAACCACCTGATGCATGATGAGTTAATTAGGGAAGTTGTGTATGCTATCATAAAAACCCATTGTATAAGGTTAGTTATGTTTTAAATATGGGGTGGTTTCATAATTTTAAAGGTTAGTTTTATCTCCAAGAGTGATGATTATGTAACTGCCCTTGCAAATAGGGATGGTTCCATCACTGTTGTCTTGCTTTCTAGTTTTAGCTTCTAGGAATCATTATTTGACACATTTTGCATGATTATTATCATTTTTATTATATTTTACACCTTAATTTCAACTTTAATTAGGCCTAACTCACTTCCTCTTCTATTTTTAATGATTTTGAATCCTTAAGTTCTACTACTAGTTTAACTCAGTTGAACTCTTTCATGTAACCTTCATTGATATTATACAAGTAAACCACTTTTAACTTGAATTTAGATCCAAATTTTGTATTATAAGATTAAGATTTTTGAATATTTTATATCCATATCTTGATACAATTATTTTAGAGCTTTTCTTTGATTTATTTCATGTTTGACTACATAGTTCTCGACAAGGGAAGCCATTGTTCTTGCAGCCAAGTCTTTACAAATGATGTCTTCAACTAGCCATAACTAAATATTATTTATTTAGAATTATGTTTATATTCTTATTATACCATTTTTTATAGTCGTTCATTCATCCTCCTTGTTGTATAGTTTCATAAATCTTCATTTAGGTAAAGACGCTAACACACTAAGGACCACAGTACAAGAAATCATTTATTTTCAGTTGGTCTACATCAAGATTAGGTTGGATGTTATTAGATTAGATTTATTTATTTTATTTAAAATATTATATTAAATTATAAATCATTATTATATTATCTTAAATATTTATTTTTAAAAAAAATCAATTTTTGATAGGAAAAATAATTCTTCTCTCTGTTGTCCTTGCACAAAAATAATAATTAGTTTCTTTGTTTGTCTGTAGTCATTCAAATAGATTATTTCACAAAAAAATATTGAATCTAAACCTTAGGTTAATGTTAAATAATATATCATATATTCATATCCATTGCAATAATCAAATTTTTAGTTTTGAAACAAGTCATTTTCAGTCTCAAATAAGCAACTAGTGAGTAGCAAAACCCTAGACAAACCTAAATGAACAAGTGGTGTTATTGTGATTCTAATTTTTATTATTTAAAATTAATTAATAATGATTTATTTAATTAATTTAATCATATAAATTATAATATATATCATTAATTTCTATTTCAAATACATTGTTCATAACTAGTGTGTAATACTTGAAAAGACTAAAAATTTGGTTCTTGGCTAGTTTGTGTGAAATAAAATTCTAGGAACCTCATAGTATTATTTTTTAGGGTTTAGATATTTTCTTGAATCACTTTCATGTTAATAAAAGATATATTTTTCATAGTATATACATGTACATATCAATCAAAAATCACAAAAACAACTTCATATAGCTTGCATTTAGAAAAATTAAAAATCAACATTAGCATAGCTAGAATAGATCTCTCGATACATACATACATACATACATATTTCTTTGCACGCATTCAAAAGCAGTTAAAAAATACAATTTTTTTTTGTTCATTTAATTTCAATTTGATTATTTCTCTCTACTTTTAGTTATTTCATTTTAGTGGGTAATTAGTTTTCATTTCAATCAAATATTCCTAAAACAAATAAAAACAATAAAAATATTAATAAATGCCTTGTCCAATCATACAAGCCAAACAAAATCTTGATTATAATAAAACAATAATTCCTCACACAATCCATTCACATAAGTTCATTTTATTACACATTTCCTAATCCCTTTTGGATGACACTTCTTAAAACATCGATCTTGTTAGAGAAGATTTTTTCCCTAAGGTTATGGTACCTAGTCCCATAGTTAACATACAATCTAACATCAACACTGAGATTATGAGAGAAGTTTTATATTATACCCCACTCATCCACCTCATTTTTAACTCTCATAACACCTTAGAGAAACATAAACACAATATTGATCCATAAATCATTGTCCTCCTTTAGAATAGAGGTAAAAAATACAACATGATCTAAGCCTAGATCCTCACATCCACCCCATTTCTTCTTCTCCTTGGGTCAAGTCTCATCTTATATCATTCACATTTATAGATGATATTAACTAGGCATAGATAAATTTATATATTTAATCTCATCCCATGATTCATTTAGTCTAATCTCCCTCATTTCCCTAATCCTAGCATCAATCTGGAGCTTTACCTTATTGTAATTTTAGAGACTGAAGGAATTTATAACTTGTTTTTACACAACTAGATGCTCTCAACAAGCACCATGATATTATATAGGTCTTTTGGTTACATTATGACAACTCCTTGACACCACCCATTCTAAATCCCATTTCACTTAACAACCAACACAATCCATAACCCATCCATTATGTTGATTGCCTCAGCTTAATATTGCGTAGTTGAGTGCATAGTTTAGCATCTGTCATCCATGTATGCATATTGTTTGATTTTAGGTCTCTACATTTTCCCTCTCTTTAAGAAGGCATTACGAGACATGATGTTACATCATGATTTATCATCAAGCAAATTTACTTGATTATACATGGATTTTTATGGTTGAAAATTTGATTTGATTATTATTTAACTAAGTTGTAAGTCATATCCTATTATGGACAATTGTATGTTATTTAAATTACATGATTTCATTGTTATGATCTAGTTGTATTGTATATTCTTTACATTATGATCATGTTGATTTTTTATTACACCAATATTTTATGAAATATAGCATGATGCTATGAGAAACTATATTCTTGTCATGAGTTTAATGGAGGAGAGATTCATCTCTCAAATCATGATGGAGGGAGAATATCATTAGAGAGGGTGGTGTAGATGGAGGTATTGAGGGATGATATAGGAACAACTAGAACCCATACACACACCACATTATATGGTACTCATTTTATGCATAGTTTGCATTTTTAGCATCATTACTTTTTTGATGTTATCTGTATTTAGATAATTGTTTATGCATATTTTTGTGTGTTAGTTCATATTTATGCCTATATGTAATTAATCTTTTATGATTGTATTATGGATATTATATATAGATTTGGATGCATAATATTACTGTGTGTTTATTTTATGTTATTGTATTCATGATTATTAATGTTTTTCAAGAACGTAAATTTGTGTGAATAATATCTAGTACTACCATAGGTAGACTAACTATCATAACTTTGTAATGTTGAAAAACATTAGCTAGTTATCTTTATGATATTCAGGAATATCATTATATGGCTTAAACTCTTATATATATATAACAAAAAAATACATAGATAATCTATATAACATAATAATGATGTTACAATTACATTGTTATAAAAACCATTGTATTTTGGTGTAATATTTGTTTGATTTACTATTTTAGATTAAAATAATATTAACAACTTACATTAGTCATATTATTATTAAGTCATTATGATTATTTATTTATACTAAGTGATTATTTATTCTTAAGTCATATTATTATTATGTCATTAAAAAAAAATTAAATGGAAAAAGTTTCATACATGGAATAAAACAAATAAAACAAAAAAATTTAGTTTATTGTGCTTTGGGGCGAATTGGAGTAAAGAAGAAAGTTTGGCAGTGTAAGGAAGTTTTTAGAAAAAATATATTCATGCAATGGAAAAATAAAGGAAGAGTGGGGCGAAATAGAAGGATAAGAGGAGAAGAGAAGGAAGAGAGAAAAGTGGAGAAGAAAAGGGCAGTGCATGGAGGAGAAGTGAGATCAAACTAAGTGAAGTTTGTTTGGATCATGTTGTTTCAACATTGGATGCTTTTCCCAAATAGATGAAATTAAAATTTTGTGTAGAATTTGGTAAAATTTAGTATGAACTAAGGATTAATCGACTATGTATAAGGATATTCAATATAGCAATATGTATGTATTTGATTCCCAAAAACTAGGAGAGTATATATGAAAATTTCATTTATGTATCTAGAAAATATTATATGTGTGTGTGTGTGTGTGTGTGTGTGTGTGTGTTCAATACAAATACCATATCCTAAAGTTTGAATGTTAGATGATAATACATAATGAACTGTCTATTTTCATTTAATAAAGAATGAATATACAAATATGAAAACCTTAGGTTATTATTTTATGGGTTCTACATTCTCTCATATCTTGATATCAAGGCATATCTTGTATCATCAAAACCAAAGGTTATGAAAACCATGGTATCAGCTATTATTTTTTATAGTTTCAAATTATTTAAAGGTTATGAAAATTGTGGGAATTTTAGATAGTGAGAATGATCAAATTTAGCTATTATTTTAAAAAAAAGTGATATATATATATATATAAGTACAAAAAATGATTTATATATAGCATGATTTTAACATCTAAAATAATGATTTATGTATTGTCTATTTTTGACATCTAAAACAATGATACATATATAAGTATGGTCTGAGGAATATTTGTTAACCAACCTATGAAAATATATGACTGTGCATTATGTTATTTAATGAAACAAAAGTGTATTATGATATTTAAGATAGCAAACTGTGTATTATAATAGTGAATTATTTATAAGTTTTTTTCAAAAGTGTACTGTGTGAACTGAGTAAATGGTCTATGTGACTAGATTTATATAGATAATCTGCATATTGATTATTGGAAGTGCATTATGAATTTAAGTAGACTGTACACATTTATCATTGAAATTGATTGTATATCTATATAAGCCTGAGTTTGATAAGCTAAGTATAAGTTCAATAAGCTAAGTCTAAATTTGACAAGTATTAGTATCGATTTAGTAACTATTTACTGGAATCTTACATATGGATATTCAAATAATATGACCCATAGTTATCTAACAGACCAAGTAAATAGTTTAACACTTATTACACACACACACACACACACACACACACACACACACACACACACACACACACACACACACACACACACACACACACACACACACACACACACACACACACACACACACATATATATATTAAATTGGGCTTAAGAAGATTAAATACTTGTATAAACCATGTGAGTGTTTTCTACAACTAGATGGTGACTTGATTTAAGAAAGAGCAAAATATGGATATAAATAGTCAAATAACTATAATTCTTTGTTCTTAATATTCTAAGAATATTAATATCTTATAATTGAACGTCAATGTATTTTGTGTATAAGAAATTTATAATGATTATTGAAATCCTAAGAAGTCTTTGGTTAAGAATTATAAATGATTATTGACATTTATATATCGTATTTATATATTATTGAGTACTTATATGTGAAACATAGTATGAATATAGTTAATATGTATAAGAGCATATACATATGAAATATATCTATATATGGACTTAAGTATTTATATAAATATATAACATAAATTGGTGTATTGGGTCATGTGCCTATAATTATAGTTTTATTGACTATTGAAAATAAGTCATAGGATCTCGAGGGTCAAGAAACTATAACTACATGAATACAGTCTCCTAGAAATGTAATAAGTTTTTAAACAAAAGATTATATTTTTGTGAGATTTATGAATTTTTTTATCATGATTGATTTTTTATAATTGAATAGTTGTACATATAAATAAATAAGTATGATATGCTTGTTCATCATAGAATGTACTATATTTGAATCTACTTACAGAAATTAGAATATGCAGACTAAATATATATTATACTCAATTGGAATAAACTGTACTTGTTATGCCTATTATTTATGTGGTAAATAATATAGTAGAGATTCATTAATACATTTGATGGATTAAATGTATGCATATTGATTATTCTTTTATTTAACATGTTTTATGCTTGCTAGTAGGAAGTAAAATATATGAATTGCTTAGTTATATTTATATTAATAATTTTTGCATTGCTAGTACTAAGCAATGATATAGACTTCACTAGTTTACTAACATCATCAATGTCAGATGAAGGTAATCTGATCAAGTAATATGTATACTTTTATTGATCTTAGAGATCAAAAACTATTAAAAATTTTGGACAAAGTAATGTTTAGTTAAACATTGTCAATTCATATGTATGATTTATATGTTTTTTCCATATCATGTTAGAACATATTTTTTTTATGGTACACATCATGTATTAGAAATCTTACAACACATGGGTACTAGCTTGTCTCTTTATATTCCTATACCATCACTATCTACTCATTTATGAAGGGAAGATCATTCTATAATGGGGGATTGTGTAGGAGATTGATGGTCCATGGTATGGAAAAGCACTTGAACGATGCTCTCATTCCCCACATCAGTACTTATTTGGAGACTATACTTGAGATTGACATATATACTGGAGTTCAAGGAACTCATGCTCTATAGAGCCTTGTACCTTGTATCATGTATTATATTTATTACTATTAAAAACATATTCCTAATTTATTATAATTATTTACTTATATGTACATTGACAATAATGGTTGGATTATTGTACCAGTCATGGTTGAATATTTGTAATTACTTTCTATATTTAGTTATGTTGTTTCATCTAATAATAGTGATCAGTGATAAATAGATGTTACATGCTTATTTTATAGTTAACATACTCAAGAGTGTTATATCTGGATCACTAATTAGATTATCATGGTGAAATCTAATGAAAGAATTCATTGATTAAATTTAAAAAAAAACACATTATTCTAAGTTAATCCCAGTGGGGATGTTACACATGATGAATGGAGTAACGAATTTTCAAAAAAATAAGAATCTGAAAAAAGGTGGACAAAAAATTAGATGATAATGAAATAAATAATGTGATGGATGATGCCCCCACGAGAGGGCATGTAAATATGATGTGGATGGGATCTTGAAAAAGAGAGGAAGAAACTAGAATAGAAGAAACAATGGGTGAGTGATGAATAAATAAGTTTTGGATATAGGATGTGATGATGAAGGAGGGAATTAACCTATGTATGATATTAACCCACTTGAGATAATGCTTACATGCTTTAATTTTTAATGATGGAGAATTGATTTATCCTAAGTAGCATGAATTTTGGTAAGGATACATCCCAAAATAAGATGCATCCTTTGAATTTATCCAAATAGCATGAAAGTAGCGAGCTTAACTTGCCTAAATTAGGGTAGACTGGGAAATGATTTATTTCTATAATGAGTTGTATGTTTTGACATGCCCCAAACAGGTGAAAACTATGAGCTTGGACTAGATGATTGATTGAATTTACACAAATAAAGAAAAATTGATTTATTTGATTAAATTTATTGATTGATTGACAAGAATAGATCAAATATTTAATCTATTACATGGATTAAAGATGACATGATCATGTTGATGGATGAAAATAAGTTGATGTGAATGTATGTGCAAAATGTATAATGAATTTTCAAATAATGAAAAATCTATTAAAAACTAGGCACATAAGGATACCCCAAAGTGATGAAAATAATGATGTGATAATGATTAAATAATTATGTGATTAGATTTGGAAATAATTGGATAAATTATCGATGGGAAAAAGATTATTAGTGAGAAGAAATGGAAAATGGAAAGAAGGGTAAGAATGGCCAAGTTGACCTAAGAAAATCTATGTGATTGAGCATTACCTACATATTTCAAATAGACCTGAGACTATTGTAGTTCACCTAAAAGGAAGGAATATGATGAGAAATGATGAAGATAGATGATGATATGATGTGATGTGATCAAAGATGATGAAAATTATTTGAATTGAAAAGGGATGATTTTATAAGGGGATAAGTTGTCACTATAGTGTGACATTATGTATAAGCCTAAAACACTTGATGTTTGATGTAGGACATGATAGTATGAACCATGACATAAAACATCATGATGACATGACTATAATGTGCATAAGGACTGACCCTCAATCTAATAGATAAATGCTATGTACTTAGGGATATGATATATTAATGTATATGGATTGATGGAGATGCTAACATGTGGAACACATCCCCCTTAGTTATATGGGTCCAATACATTAGGATAATTAACTTGTGGAATTAGTGCATTAGATAATGGTCAGCCTACATTGAGATTGGGAGGTTACCCATCCATTTTTAGTTAGATAGATGTCTATATAAAGGAGATGATTATCATTATAAAGAATTAAGTAAGTATTGAGTCTTCTATTGTAAGAGGATATTTGAAGTTGTCCCCTCAAAGGACATTGTAGATTTATTCCTTCTTAAAGGAGTATTGTACGGTGTTGCCCTAACTTGAGGGTATTTTATTTATGTATATATTGAATATTTGGGCATCTTGGCCCACCAATATCTATTATGTTATGTTGATCTACATTATATTCTACATTATTTTCAAATATTATAAGTGTGGATCATCAAGTGATATCATAGCTTCGATTTGGGAAATTTGTGTGGGATGAAACCCTAGTTTTGTAGAATCGTTAATATCTTAAAATTAGTTGTAAATTTTTACACAATTTTTTTACTAGAGATGGAGAATATTTTAATAAGTCAGTAAAAAAATTGAGGTTTTATGATCAGGTCATCTTCCTTTTTCCTGCAAAATTTTCATTTACAATTTTTATTCAATACGATATAGGTGCATCAAGAATAATATCTATCAGTGTATTTTACATAGATTTATCTAAGATATGTATACTAGTTTATTTATTTATTATAATGTGGTAATATTTTTTATGATAATTTATTTTTAAAATTTCATTACCTATAAATTAGTTATGATTATCTACATATTATCTATTTATTTATTAATTTTTGGTAATAATTTTTATGATAACTTATTTTTATAATTCATTGTTATGATATGATTATTTATAAATATGATGGGGTAAAATAGTGTAATAAATAAATAATAATTAAATTATTATATTTTGAGGATTTACTTCTTGTCATGTTATTAAATAATTGTGGGTTCATATATATAATTCACTTATCATTTATTCTAGCATGGTAAATAAATAAGTCCAAATAAATAAATAAATTATAATATAATATATATAAATAAATAATAATTAAATTATTTTATTTTTTGAAGTAAATTAAATTACAAAAAATATATATATAATTCACCTACGATATAAATACATAATTAAATTCTCTTATAATGAAGTAAATAAAATTGTAATTGACCTGTCATGTTATTAACTAATTATGGCTTAAATAAATTAATATACTAAAAGTGTGTATAAATTTTTTTAATGTCAACTCTAAAATAATTAAATGTTAACACACTCATACCATCACACAAAATTATCCCCCTAGATGCTATTATAGGAACACATATTGGTGTAATTAATTATGATTATCTCTAATAAAGTAAAAAAATTAATTTCACACTCAAAGCAATGAGGGAAGTTGTACATATAAAATAGTGAGAAAAGAGGTAATCTTTAAACATTAACTGTAAAAAATTATATTTTATCTATGTAATACACAATTCAATTTACCCTATTTTTTACTATTCTTTAATTTTGATTTCTCTCACTTTACTTTTCCCCTTTGCTCATAAGGATTAGGTCATCTTCCTTTTTCCTGCAAAATTTTTATCTACAATTTTTGATGAATCACTACTTTACATGGTGATCTTGAGCTCAGATCCAAGGACTGAGAGGTATCCATTCTGCCAAAGTCTCCTGAGGTGCGATATCAGTCTCATCCCTTTTCACATGTCAAGTTTTGCTAGTAGGAAGAATTGATCCCTGGTGGGCTCTTTGTGAGCCAAACAACTTTACTAGTTGAACCAACAACCATTCACTGGTCTATGATTTTCATTATTTATGACCTCATGTTTATCCTATTCCCTTTTCCACTCCCTACTATAAATTAAGAGTTGTGTGTTGTGTAAACAAAATAAATAGGTCATCCCTTGTAAAAAAAAATGTTATCACACTTACAATTTCTTATATTTATCCATCACATTACATCATTTGTATATATTTTAGTCCTATATATTTAAGCATTTTCCATATTATTAAATCATAAAGTGTAGAGATATATGACATATCATCACATGCCTAGTCATCTAAAATGCGTACTAAAAATCAAAACATGGATATTAAAACTTTTGATACATGATGACAAGTGACTAAGGTAAACCAAATATATATATATATATATATATATATATATATATATATATATATCAAGTTTATCTAAAAAGAAAGTCCACTACAAACACCAATTGGAGGGATAATGTGCCTCAAGGCATCTAAAAAATAATCAACATGTACAATGGTATAGAAAAAATCTACAAGAAGTCATAGGAACTTGTCCTCCTCCTATGAGGAGGTCCTAACATAGAGAAATATCTAGGACTATCACTAAGGTAATATCTCTTGCTAGTGCCTCCCTTAGAGGCTTTCTCACCCACTCTAACCTAGAGGCTAATATGGTAGCCCCTACTAACACCTTCCTCTGAGGTTGTCACCCCATCCTATCAGTGGAGGCTAGACCTCATCCTCCACTTACCATCATATCCACTAGGGAAATCTCTCTCCTTACCCTATACAATAAGGTACTATTCTCTATCCTTAATGTTTTTACCATAAAAAATGCATGGTACATTGGGTAAAAGACATATGTATGCCTAATCCATACAGGGAGTATATGATGTATCAAGATCTAGTCTCTAGTCATGCTAGTGCTTAATTAGAAAAGGTTGATCAAGGTGTCCTTGATCATAATCCTCTACCTGCCTATAGTATCTACAATCACATAGTGCAATATCGATGTTAGATCTAATCGATATAAAGATCCAAAATAGTAAAATCAGCTAAATAATGAAGCTACAAAGTGAAATATAAATTATAAACAAAAATATGTAAATCATTATTTTACTTGGATGCCCTCATGCTAATCAAGGTCAAAATCATCATCTATAGCCTCATCATCATCAAGGTCGAGGTCCTCCTCCAAATTAATATAATCTGGAGCCTCACGATTTCTTTCTCCTAAATTTTGATGTTGTGTAGGATCCTCTTGAGTAGGGTCATGTGCCATCTAATTATACCTTGCTACATCATGTCTTCCTCCCCTATTTAGTTATGGGGATATCCCTATGTCACTCCCTATTAAACTAGTCAGGTGATGGGCACCCCTCTCATAAGAGGTGTCACACCAATTATCCCAATATCATAACTATCAACTCTTGTATGACCCTATAAATGATCCTAGGGATGGGAAGGTTGCTTGCATAGGGCATGCCAAACTATTGTGGTACCCTAAATGTAGGATGTACCTCAATCTGTGAGAGCTTGTATCAAACCTGAGTGGCCCTAATGGCTGCTATAAGGTAAAACCCCATCATCACCCCATAGCCCAAATGTGTCCTGGTAACACAAGTTAATCAAGTTAGCTACTATCAAATTCCCCACTACTCAAGGAAAATCATGGAATGGTGCCACATATATCCATATATTAAATATCCATGTGCCTCCCCCTCTAACAAGGGATGATGTGCTCATATATCCAACCAATGACAATCATTAGGTGGATAATTGAGAGGACCCCTAGATGAGAAACATGATAGAGATACCTATAATTTCAAGATAATATCTCATGGATCCACTAGTGTGATCCCCTCACCTTAATATGTTGCATAATCGATGACCAATTGAATATTAACTTGTTGGTACCCTTGTTTCCCATTACACACGAGGTAAGGATACTAATAATGGCCTTATAAAGGTTGGAGATCATTGATCCCCCAAATTAAAAAATCCTCATGTTGCACTTCACAATATATCAAGTGTGTTGATGTCTCTAAAATTCTTGGCCTAACTATGGGCTACATGACTGCTCTTGACAGCTTGAATAGATACCAATAAACTAATCATAAGAAAGCATGCAATCTGATAGACATTAATGAGATTGATCATCTGATCTCCTAGGGCATAGGGGAACATAAACATGTTTCAATCAAGGTCCAAATAAGTCAAGATATCATAAATACATTGTCTAGATGTTGAGACAATCCTTGCCTGTGCAACTTGTAGGATCCCAACTTGATTTAGGATGGTTAGCTTGTCTACCATCAAGAGTGCCAAGACTCATGGGATCCACTCCCATTCCCAAGCTCCACTTCAATGTATATAATATCCTTAAAAAAATAAAATACCCTAATTTATCCTAAGGACCAATATCATTCTTTAAAAAAAGAACATCAAATTTCAGACCCTAGTTCTAGTGAATAGAACTACCCCTATTTGTAGGTAGTGGTTATGTAACCACCTCAATAAATGGTTATGTAACCACCTTAAGGATTTTAATAACCATGTTAAATGGTTACATAAATACCTTAGGTAGTTGTTACATAATTACTCTACTGCAAAGATTGATAGTTACAAAATTGTTGTGATGGTTAAGTAATCGTTACCCTGTAAAGGTTGATGGTTCCATCCACCAGCTGTGTGCCCTCCAAAACCCTTTTTTTTATAAAAAACCATCCTAAGCATAAAAATTCTTAAATTTTAATTCTCTACCCTTATTAATGAATAATTTAAAACTATAAATTTTAAAATTCATTGGATTTTTGGTAAGCTTTGATAAAAAATTGTAAAATTGGGATAAAAGGAAAAGGGCCACAAAACCTACCCAATCATGCCATGCAACTCTTCTCATTGGTATATTTAACATCCTCTTATCATACTATTCTTATTTATTACTTCTTCTCTCAAAATGGTTATAGGCAATCCAAACTTCAAGAAATCTCAAAATTGATTGGCATAAATGAGTTGGTTTTTGGCAAGTTTTTGAATATATTGGGCCCTAAGTTAGCTATTTGAATTTAAAAACTTTCCAATTTTTGTGCATTTTCATATTATATGCATATTTTCATGTTTAAAAATCATATTTTTTCTAAATTCTACAACTTATGTTTTAAATTTACATTTTAACAACTTTTTATCTTCCATAACGCATTTTTATGGTTTTATAGGTTCTTGACTACTTGACACTAGATTTAGTCCTTTAATGGGATGATTCAATTAGTATGATATTTCATACACATATGGTATGTATTATTTTCCATAATTTGATTATGTATTTTATTTTATGCTTTCTCGTCATGTTTCACTTGATTATCATTTTTTGATTGCAAGTTGCATAGAGTCTTGAATAACTTCACTATGCCACCAAGGTAAGTAAAGTAAGTATTTATAACTTCCTATTTACTTTACACATGACACTATTAGATAATATAACCTTTTAAATCCATAAAAAATAATTCTTCCAAGGAGAAATATGTATGTATCCAATTTTTGCATGATGTGATATTCTTGACATAATAGGTCTAATGATGATGCAATGACCCCCTAATAACACTCAAATGAAAATTCTCTAACACCCATTATATTTTTTATTCACTCTTATTATTTTAGGTACCTAAAATCCCCATTTTTTCCCCCTTTTATCTCCCCTCAACTTATTCTCAAAAATCCATCATTAATGATGAAACTATGTTATTAGGTTATGAAGCCACCCAATGGGGTTATAGAACCACCTGATGCATGATAGTTTTGGTAGGGAAAATGTGTAAAATATCCTAATAAAACCATTATATAAGGGTAGTTATATTTTAAATATGGGGTGGTTTCATAATTTAAATGGTAGTTTTGTCTCTAAGAGTGATGATTATGTAGCCACCCTTGCAAACAGGGGGTTCCATCATTGTTGTCTTGCTTTCTAATTTTAGCTTCTAGGGCTCATTACTTGACACATTTTTCATATTTATTATCATGTTTATTATTTTTTCCACTTTAATTTCACCTCTAATCAGGCCTAACTCACTTAATCTTCTATATACAATCATTTTGAGTCCCTCTTAAGTTCAACTTCCAGTTCAACTCAGTTAAACTCTTTCATGTAACCTTCATTGATATTATACAAGTAAGCCAATTTTAGATTTGATTTTAGATCCAATTTTTTTATTTTAATATTATAATTTTTTATTCATTTATATCTATATCTTGATACAATTGATTTGGAGCTTTTCTTTGATTTCTTTCATATTTGACTACACAGTTCTGGACAAGGGAAGCCATTGTTCTTACAATCAAGTCTTTGCAAATGATGTCTTCAACTAGCCATAATTAAATATTATTTATTTAGAGTTGTGTTTATATTATTATTACCCTATTTGTGATATTCATTCATTCATCCTCGTTGTTAGATATTTTTATAAATCTTTATTTAGGTAAAGGAGCTAGCATACTGAGGACCATAATATAAGAAATCTCTTAATTTCAGCTAGTCTACATCAGAATTAGGTTGGAGGTTCCTAGATTAGATTTATTTATTTTATTTAAAATATTATATTAAATTATAAATCATTATTATATTATCTTAAATATTTATTTTTGAAGAAATCAAGTTTTGATAGGAAAAATAATTCTTCTCTCTATCATCCTTGCACAAAAATAGTAATTACTTTCTTTATTTTCTTGTAGTCATTCATATATATTATTTCATAAAAAAATATTGAATATAAACGCTAGGTGAATGTTAAATAATATATAATACATTTATATCCATTTAAAAAATCAATTTTTTAGTTTTGAAATAAGTTGATTTCACTCTTAAACAAACAACTAATGAGTAGCAAAACCTTAGACAAAATTAGATGAACATGTGGTGATATTATGATTATGATTTTTATTGTTTAAAATTAATTAATAATTATGTATTTAATTCATTTAATAAGATAAATTATAATCTATATCATTCATTTCTATTACAAATACATTGTTCATAGCTAGTGTGCAACACCTAAAAAGGCTAAAAAATTGTTCTTAGCTTGTTTGGGTGAAATAAAACTCTAAGAACCTCATAGTATTGTTTGTTAGGGTTTATATATTTTATTTAATCACTTTTATATTAATAATATATATTTTTCATAGTATATCCATGTACATATTAATCAAAAATCATAAAAACAACTTCATATAGTTTGCATCTAGAAAAATTAAAAATCGGCATTAGCATAGATAGAATATCTCTCTCTCTCTCTCTCTCTCTCATATATACATATATATATATATATATATTTTAATGTATTGAAAATTAGTTGAAAAATACAAAAAAAAAGTTTTCATTCATTTAATTTCAATTTGCTTATTGCTCTTTATTTTTAGTTATTTTATTTCAGCACATAATTAGTTTCTATTTTATTCAAATATTCCTAAAACAAATAAAAACAACAAAAACATTTCCAAAATCCTTGTCCAATCATACAAGCCAAATAAATTTTTTATTCTAATAACACAATAATTATTCACACAATATATTCATACAAGTTCATATGCTTACACATTTTCTAATCCCTTTTGGATGACACTTCTTGAAACATCAATCTTGTTAGAGAAGATCTTTTCCCTAGGGTTAGGGCACCTAATCCCATAGTTAACATACAATTTGATATCAACATCAAGATTAGGAGAGAAGTTTTATATTCCACCCCATTCCTCTACCTCAATATTAACTTTCTCAACACCTTAGAGTAACATGAACACATTTTTGATACATCAATCATTATCCTACTTTAAAATAGAGGTCAATAGTATAACATGATCTAAGCCTAGATCCTCATCTCAACCCCCTTTATTCTTATATTTGGGTCAAGCCTCATCCTATATCATTCACATTTATGGATGACATTGACTAGGCATAACTAAATTGACATATTTGATCTCATTTCATGATTCATTCAGTCTAATCTCCTTCAATTCCCTAGTCCTATCATCAATCAGGAGGTTTACCTTATTATAATCTCAAAGACCAAAAGAACTTATATCTTTATTTTTGCACAACTAGATGCTCTCAACAAGCACCATGATGTTTTGGAGGTATTTTGGTTCCATCACAAGAACTCTTTGCCACCACCCATTACAAATCCCATTCTACTTAACAACCAACACAATCCATAGCCCATCTATTATGTCAGTTGCCTCAGCCTAACCTCAGGGAGTTGAGTGCATAGTTTATCATGTGTCATCCATGTGTGCACATTATCTAATTTTAGGTGTATATATTTTACCCCTCTTTAAGAAGGCATTGTGAGACACAATGTTACATCCTAATTTCTCACTAAGTAAATTTACTTGATTATCCATGAATTTTTATGGTTAAAAATTTGATTTAATTATTATTTAACTAAGTTGTAAGTCATTTACTATTATAGAATAGTTGTATGTTGTTTCAATTACATGATTTATTACTATGAGTTAGCTGCATTATATATTATTTAAATTATGATCATGTTGATTTGTTATTACATCAATATTTTATGATATATATATATATATATATATATCATGATGCTATAGGATAATTATCTTCTTATCATGAGTTTGATGCAGGAGAGATTCATCCCTCAGAACATGACGAAGGGAGATCATCATTGGAGAGGGTGGCATAGATAGAGGTGTTGGAGGATGACAAAATAATGACTAGAAAACATGCACACACCCCATTAGATGTCACTCATTTTATGCATAGTTTGAATTGTTAATGTTAGTACATTTTTTATGTTGTCTATATTTAGATAATTATTTATGCATGTTTATTGTGTGTTAGTTCAGATTTATGTCTATGTGAAATTAATCTTGTTTGATTACATTATGGAAATTATGCATAGATTTGGATGCATAATGTCACTCTACATTTAGGTCACGTTATTTTATTCATGATTATTAATGTTTTTTAAGAACGTAAATTTACATGAATAATATCCGATACTACCATATATATACTAACCATCATAACTTTGTAATGTTGGAGAACATTAGATAGTTATCTTTATGATATTCAAGAATATCATTATAGGGCTTAAATGTCTTTATATATATAACAAAAAAAACATAGATAATCTATATAACATAGTAATGAAACAATAATTATGTTGTTATAATAACCATTATGTTTTAGTATAATATTTATTTGATTTATGATTTTAGATTAAAAGAATATTATCAACTTACATTAGTCATAATATTATTAAGTCATTATGATTATTTATTTATAATAAGTGATTATTTATTATTAATTCATATAAAAATTAATTGGGAAAAGCTTCATATAGGGAATAAAACAATGATTTTTTAGTCTTTTTTTTTTTGTTTTGGGGTGAATTGGAGTAAAGAAGAAAGTTTGGTAGCTTAAGATTTTTTTTAGAAAAAATATATTCATGCAATGGAAAAAAGAAAGGAAGAGTGGAGTGACATAGAAGGATAAGAGGAGAAGAGAAGGAAGAGAGAAAAGCGGAGAAGAGAAGGGCAATGCATGGAGGAGAAGTGAGATCAAACCAAGTAAAGTTTGTCTGGATCGTGTTGTTTTAGCATTGGAAGATTTTGCCAGGTAGGTGAAGTTATTAAAAATTTATGTGGAATTTGACAAAATTAAGTATGAACTGAGGATTATTTGACTGTGTATAAGGATATTCAATATAATGATTTGTATGTATTTTAATCCCAAAAACCAAGAGAGTATATATAAAAATTTCATGTATGTATCCATAAAATAAAGTATATACAAATATATAATGATCTCTATGTATGTATTCAATACAAATACCATATCCTAGAGTTTGAATGTTAGAGGATAATACATAATGATCTGTATGTTTATATTCAAAAAAGAATGAATATACAAAAATAAAAATTATAGTCTATTATTTTATGTGGTTTACATACTCCCAGATTCTGATATCAAGGCATATCTGGTATCATTAGAACCAAAGGTTATGAAAGTCATGGTATCCGTTATCATTTTTCATAGTTGCAAATTGTTTAAAGGTTATGAAAACCATGGGGATTCTATATAGTGAGAATGATCAAAGTTGGTTATTTTTTAAAAACAAAACAACAATATATAAATATAATTGCAAACAATAATTTATATGTAGTGGGCTTTTAACATCTAAAACAATGATTTATATATTACATGTTTTTGACATTTAAAATAATGATAAATATATAAGTATGGTCTGAGGAATATTTTTTAATCAACCTATGAAAATATATGATTGTGCATTATAGGTTATGAAAGTCATGGTATCCGTTATTATTTTTCATAGTTGAAAATTGTTTAAAGGTTATGAAAACCATGGGGATTTTATATAGTGAGAATGATCAAAGTTGGTTATTTTTTAAAAATGAAACAACAATATATAAATATAATTACAAGCAATGATTTATATATAGTGTGCTTTTGACATCTAAAACAATGATTTATATATTACATATTTTTGACATCTAAAATAACAATACATATATAGGTATGGTCTGAGGAATATTTGTTAATCAACCTATGAAAATATATGATTGTGCATTATGTTATTTAATATATAAAATGTGTATTATGATATTTAAGATAGCAAACTGTGTATTATAATAGAAAACTATGTATAAGGGTTTTCAAAAAGTGTGTTGTGTGAACTGGATAAATGGTTTGTGTGATTATATTTATATAGACAATCTTCATATTAATTTCTAGGAGTGTGTTATGAATTTATGTATATTGTGAGCCTTTATCATTAAAATCGAATGTATATCTATATAACCCTGAGTTTGATAAGCTAAGTCTAAATTCAATAAGTATTAGTATCAATTTAGTAAATATTTCTTGGTATCTTACATATGGATATTCAAATAATACGACCTATAGTTATCTAATATATTGAGTAAATAGTTTGACACTTATGATATATATATTCAAATGGGCTTAGGAAGATTAAATACTTGTATAAACCATGTGAGTGTTTGCTATAACTAGATGGTGACTTGATTTAAAAAGAGTAGAATATGGATATAAATAGCCAACTAACTATAACACTCTATTCTTAATATTCCAGGGATATTAATAACTTATAATTGATCATCAATGTATTTTGTGTATAAGAAAGTTATAATGATTTTTGACATCCTATGAAGTGTTTGGTTAAGAATTATAAATGATTGGTGACCTTTATATACCGTATTTATATATTGTTAAGTACTTATATATGAAACATAGTATGAATATAGTTAATATTTATAAGGACATACATATAGGAAATATATCTATATATGGACATAAATATTCATATAAATATACAACATAAATTGGTGTATTGGGTCATGTGCATATAACTATAGTTTTATTGACTATTAAAAATAATTCATAGGATCTGGAGGGTCAGGAAACTATAACTACATGAATACAATCTCCTAAAAATGTAATAAGTTGTTTAAACAAAAGATTATGTTTTTTTTTGAATTTATTTATCATTATTGTTTGTTTGTAATTGAGTAGTTATACATATAAATAAAGGGCTATGATATTGATGTTTGTCATCGAATGTACTATATTTGAATCTATTTACAGAAATTAGAATATGTAGTCCAAATATATATTGTACTCGATTGGTATAAACTTTATTTGTTATGCTTATTATTTACATGGTAAATAATATAGTGAAGATTCATTCATACATTTAATGGACTAAATGTATGCATTTTGATTATTCTTATGTTTAGCATGTTTTATGCATGTTAATAGGAAGTAATATGTATGAATATGTTGGTTATACTTATATTAATCACTCTTGCATTATTGGTACTAATTAAGTAGTGAGATAGACTTCACTAGCTTACTAGCATCACCAATACCAGATGAAGGTAATCCAATCAAGTGATGTGTATGAATTTGATTGATCCTAGAGATCAATAACTATTGAAAACTTTGGCTAAAGTAATGTTTAGTTAGACATTGTCAATTCATATGTATGATTTATATATTTGTGCAATATCATGTTAGAATGTATTTTATTTATGGTACACATCATGTATTCAGAAATATTATGTACATGGTTACTAACTTATCTATCTAGATTTTTGAACCATTACTATCTACTCATTCGTGAAGGGAGGGCCATTTCCTGATGAGGAATTGTGCAGGGGATCGATGGTCTGTGGTTGGTGTGGAAAAATGCTCAGATGATGCTCTCCCTTCCCATATCAATATTTATTTGGAAACTACACTTAAGATTGCCATAGATATTGAAGTTTGGGGAACTCATGCTCCATAGAGCCTTGTAACTTATATCTTGTATTGTATTTATTACTATTAAAATATTATTATTAATGTATTGTAATTATTTACTTATATGTACATTAACAATAATGACTATATTATTGTACCAATTATGACTGGATATTTGTAATTACTTTCTATATTTAGTTATGTTGTTTTATGTAATGATAGTGATTAATGATAGATAGATGTTACATACTTATTTTACAGTTAACATACTTAGTGTTATATTTGGATCACTAATTAGATTCTCATGAGGAAATCTAATGAAAGAATATCTTGATTAAATTTTTTTAAAAATCACATCATTCTAAGTCAATCCCAGTGGGGATATTACACACAATGAGTAGAGTAATGAATTTTAAAAAAAATAAGAAGCTAAAAAAAGGTGGATAAAAAATTAGACGATGATGAAATAAATAATGTGATGGATGATGTCCCCATAAGAGGGCATAGAAATATGAATGATGTGGATGGGATCTTGAAAAAGAGAGGAAGAAACTAGAATAGAAAAAACAATGGGTGGGTGATGAAGAAATAGGTTTTGGATATAGGATGTGATGATGAAGGGAATTAACCCATGGATGATATTAACCCACTTGAGCTAATGCTTACATGATTTGATTTTTAATGATGGAGAATTGATTAACCCCAAGAAGCATGAATTTTGGTAAGGATACATCCCAAAATAAGATGCATCCTTTGAATTTCCCCAAATAGGATGAAAGTAGTAAGCTTAACTTGCCTAAATCAGGGTAGACTGGGAAATGATTTATCTTGATAATGAGTTGCATGTTTTGACATGCCCCAAATAGGTGAAAAATATGAGCTTGGATTAGATGATTGATTGATTGAATTTACCCAAACAAAAAAAAAATGATTTATTTGATTAAATTTATTGATTGATTGGAAAGCATAGATAAATGGTTTAACCTATTGTATGGATTAAAGATGACATGATCACATTGATGGATGACAATAAGTTGATAGGTTGATGCAAATGTATGTGCAAATGGTGTAATGAATTTTTAAATAATGAAGAAGCTACAAAAAATCAAGCACATACGAATATCCAAAAGTGATGAAAATAGTGATCGAAGAATGACGTGATAATGATTGAATAATGATGTGATTATATTTAGAAAGAATTGGATAAATTATCAATGGGAAAAGTATTATTAGTGAGAAGAAATGGAAAATGAAAAGAAGGGTAAGAATGGCCAAGTTGACCTCAAAAAATTTATGTGACTGAGTACTACCTACATATTTCAAATAGACCTCATGCCAATGTAGTTCACCTAAAAAGGAGGAATATGATGAGAAATGATGAAGATAGATGGTGAACTAATGTTGAAAAATGTCAAAGAGGGAGGATATGATGTGGTCAAAGATGACAAAAATTATTTGATTTGAAAAGGGATGATTTTATAAGGGGATAATCTACCACTATAGTGTGACATTGTATATAAGCCTCAGGAACTTGATGTTTGATGTAGGACATGATGGTATGAACCATGATATAAAACATCATGATGACATGACCACAATGTGCATAAGGCCTAACCCTCGATCTAACAAATAAATGTTATGTTCCTAGGGATATGATATATTAATGTATATGGATTGATGGAAATGTTGACATGTGAAACACATACCCCTTAGTTAGTTATATAGGTCCAATATATTAGGATAATTGAGTAACTTATAGAATTAGTGCATTGGGTAATGGTTAGCCTACATTGGGATTAAGAGGTTACCCATCTATTGTTAGTTAAACAGAGGTCTATAGAAAGGATATGATTATTATTGTAAAGGAATCAAGTAAGCATTGAGTCTTCTATTGTAAGAGGATATTGGAGGTTGTACCCTCAAAGAGACATTATAGAGTTATTCCTTCCTAAAGGAGTATTGTATGGTGCTGCCCTACTTTAAGGGTATTCTATTTCTACATATATTGAATATTTAGACATCTTGGCCCACTAATATCTACTATGTTGTGTTGATCTACATTATATTCTGCATTATTTTCAAATATTATAAGTTTGGATCACAACAAGTGGCATCAAAGCTTCAATTTGGGTAATTTGTGTGGGATAAAACCCTAGATTTGGAATCGTTAATATCTTGTAATCACTTGAAAATTTTTACATAATTTTTTTTACTAGAGATGGATAATATTTTAGGGAAGTGATAGTAAATAAATCAAGGTTTTATGATCAATTTTGAGGTAGTTATTCATATTTTTAGGGTTTTTAATAGTTTCATCATATCTACCTAAATATAAGGATTTTTTTTGAATTATTATTTGGTGTTGTATCAACATACAATAAAGCTAGATACAAAATTTTAGAATTTTTTGAAATGTTTTGAGATATTTATTGCAATTTTATGATTTTTCATAGATTCACTTTATAGGTCAAAATGTTTGGAATTTTCTCACATTTTTTTTACAAAATTTTCATTATCATACATAAAGATATATTCAATATTTTGGACTTTTCAGATAAGTTTTACGTGAGTTATTGAAATTTTAGGGTTTTTTCATTAACCCTAGTTTTTGTGAATTATGAAGTTACAAGTATTTTCAAGGGAGGATGATATTGATGCTAAAGAATGGTGGTTCCTTTTTAAGGAGAATGATATTTGAATAATTTGGTGGTAAAGACATTTTTTCAATTTTATTTATGGTCTAACAACACTTTGGTGGCATGAGCTAGGACTAAAATGATGGAAGTTTTCATGGAAAAAAATAAAACAGGATTTCCTATATTGATGGGGTATACAATAAAAAAGAAAATACAAAATAGGAAGAAGTGGATGATGAGGAGGGTAATGAAGAAAATAATGGAGATGATGAAAAAAATTAGTGGAAGAAAATAATAATAATGAGTAAGAACATGAAAGTGATGATGAAGAAGAAATCACACATAATGATGATGAGGAGATTACAAATTGTATAGAAGGAGAGATAGAGGATCTTAAAGAGGAAGAAGAAGGATTGGCTGATAAGGGTTTGAATAATTTGGCTCAAAATAAATTAGAGTCAATTTTTAAATTTCATGGATGCATTCAAAATAAGAATGTCATTGTGTCCATAAACCCTAGTAGCAAGTATAATTTCATCAACATGGATGTGGCTCAACATATACATGTTCACATAAGTAATATCAAGGAGGCTCAAATAGATTGTCATAATATTTAAGATTTTAAAAAATTAAAGTTCAATATGAACAATATGTTTTGCATTCATATTTTTATGCTTTGGATATGGATGATGTGGTTATGGTTCTTGGATATCCATGATTAGAGACTTTGGGAATAATCAATATAATTGTTCAAAAGAAGTTCATGAAGTTTTGGTATCGGAAAAAGGTCACTTTACAGAAAATCATAGTTGGAAAGGAACAAAGAACAATCAAGATATATCATGAATATGAGATTAAAGCAGGTGAAGAAGAGCATATGAAAGATTCAGATGGAGACATAGATGAAGAAACAATACAAGCAAAGAAAAACACTTCATCTACTCAAGAGACAAAGGAACCACTAAGGCAAAAGGTGGAATAGGTAGAAGAAAAGGTTGATAAGGTCAAAGTATAAAAAAAAATTGAGGTATATAGACACCTACATCATCATGAGAGGAAACAATCATAGAGCCATGTGATGGAGTATCATAACAATAGGCACTTTGGCTATACACAAATTTAGAGTTTCAATAACTATGGCTATGCATGGAATCCAAAGCAAAACTACTATGGTCAAGTATAGAATAAAAGTAGTATAATAGCATATGGAACATAGAATCAATGGGAAAATCACTATGACTATGCATGGATTAATAACTACTATGGTCATAAATGGAATTAGATTAGCACAATAGAATATGCTACATAGAATCAAAGGAAGAATAATTATTCATGGACACCAAGGCAATATAGTTATGATCATGAATGGGATTGAATTTACACATTGAAATTTGGAAATAAGGTAGGAAAGTTATCACCTACCAGGAACACATATGGGTGGTTGGATGATTGAGTTTGGAGACAAATGTGCAATGATTTGAAGCATACTCATTATTTGGTTTCTTCATATGTTTCGGGGATGAAACATGTCAAGGAGGGAAAGAATGCTATGTACCTAGGGATATGATATATTAATGTATATGGGTTGATGGAGATACCAATATGTGGTATACATCCCCCTTAGTTAGTTATATGGATCTAATATACTAGGATAATTGAGTAACTTGTGAAATTAGTTCATTCAGTAATGGTTGGTCCACATTGGGATTATGAGGTTACCCATCCATTTTTAGTTGGATAAATGTCTATATAAAGGAGATGATTATCATTATAAAGGAATCAAGTAAGCATTGAGTCTTCTATTTTAAGAGGATATTGGAGGTTGTCCCCTCGAAGAGACATTATGGAGTTATTACTTTCTAAAGGAGTATTGTATGGAGTTGCCCTACATTAAAGGTATTCTATTTTTGTATTTATTGAATATTTGGGCACATTTACCCACAAATATCTATTGTGTTATGTTGATATACATTATATTATACATTATTTCCAAATATTATAAGTGTAGATCATACCAAAAAATGACACAAGTGAACATTATTGTCATATGTTGATGGATGGACTTGAGTACAAGTGTAAGAAGGCATTATGATGACCCTATTGACACACTTGGACTGGGTTAAGGCATAACAAGAAAATCAAACAAACAAGAAAGTAAACAAATACACAAATTTGAAAATAAGAGCAATAGAAAATATCTTGTCATTTAGCCAAGTCAAAATCCATTTGTGAAGGCTCAATGATACAATAATTGGATGGTGCCCTTGAGCAAGGATATATGTAAGGGATAGATTGGGAAAAAACTATAAATAAGTTGCAGACCTTGATTTTCCCCGAGCAGGGTGAACATTGTGAGTTGGAATTGATGACTTTGATTTACCCCAAACATGGTAAATTTATGAAGGAAACATCCCAATGGTAGTTATAATGATTTGATTAAGTATATTGAACGGATTTTAGGATAAGATAAATGTTTATGGATTTTGTGGCTTTATATCTCTCTAGGAGATTTGTGACCCTTTTTTGATTTTTAGGGATTTTGTGATTTTCTAATATTTTTAAATTATTTGATGTTTTTTGGTTTTATTTTTTATTTTTGGGTTTTGTAATGTTTTTGAATTTTTGATGGATTAGCTGATTTTTTTTTATTTTTGGTATTTTTGAGGTTTTTAGGACTTTTGGAATAATTATATACAAAGGGTGTTTTAACAAGGGAAAACATGTTCTAACATTGAGATGGGATTTGATAACAAATGAAATGGATTCGAGATGATGTTGGATGATAATGGATGATTATGGGGGATAATGACTAAGATTGGATGAGGGATCTCCAAGGACCATGTCATGTGGGAACTAAGTTTCTAGTAATTAAAGTACCATTTAAATGATATACCAAGATGTTTCCTAAAACATGGTTGAAAACTACTTACGCTTCCTTAATCAAGGTCAAGACAAGAAGAAATATGGGCAATGAACAAGGATAAAGATTTAGATAGGATGACCCAAAATGGATTGAATGAAATGGGCAAGTATTTATATGGTTAAAAATGAATTGGATGGGATTGCCTCTAAGTTTCAAGGTACTTGCAAACAATGGTTTATTTATGAATGGTACCATAAACTTGGTTTTAATGATGGTACTTTCCCAAGGCACCATAATCATGGTTTTCACCATTGAACAAATTGTTTCTTATCTCTTTTAATTTAATTTTTAATTTTTTTTGGTATCTCAACTCATTAGAGGATTAAAAGATGCATAATACTAACCCCCATTTGATCTCTAACCCATACCTATTCTATAGAGCTTCTTTGTCAGGGTGTTGCTGATGTGGACAACACTAATGTCATTGTGATCTTCATTGGTTGTTGATTTTTATTTCCTCAAAACCTCTAAACAAGATGCTTTCAAAGCAACTATGAAAGAGAGTGTCACCAGGGAGGGTAAAGTAAGATCGGCGTTGGATAAAATATTTGATTTGATGATGGGATATAGGATTTGGACAAAGGATATGATTATGAAGGAATGTATAATTATTAGAGGACCAAGAGAAATTATGATTCATAATCAAACACATCATTGTCAATTTTGGATGCAAAATGATTTTAGATGTTGTGAGATCAATAAATTTTGAAAATTATCTCGAGAGAACCACAAGAATTGTCTGCTCTTTGGGTCTGAGATTTGTTATGATCTGAATGATTTTTAGATTATCTGTTGTTCCAATATTAACTTCAATGATGTTTTCATCAAGTGATGTAGAAATGATTTGTTCATCTATTTGAACCTTGAAGTGGTTTTCACTAACAAAGTCTTCTTGATTAAGTTTATTTTCATTTAGGTTTTCCCATAGTGCCTCAAACAAGTTATTAGGGAACATTGATTCTTGAATTTTATTGTACCCTAGTGCCTCAAACAAGGTTTCACTAGGGGATGCATATTTTTTTATTTTGATTGTCCCCTAGTGCCTCAAATAAGGTTTCACTAGGGTATTTTTCTTCTAGGATTCTAGGATTTTGATTTTGATTGTCCTCTAGTGCCTCAAAAATGGTTTAACTAAGGGATTCTAATTTTTTACTTTGATTGTTCCCTAGTACCTCAAACAAGGTTTCATTGTGGAACTTTGATTTTTGACTATGAATGTTGCTTTGGATCCCCCTAAATTTTGTAGCTGATATGTTGCCATAGAAGAAGGCCAATGATGTTTGATTCTATTGTTTCCAATCGATGGCTATTGAAAATTCAATTTTAGGATAATGAATATGATGGATAATATAAGTGAAAGGATTAAAGGCTTTGAAATCCTCATAGAGGTTACTATAAAATATTACTTTGATGCCAAAGGAAATTACCTCAAAAACTATGAAAGGATCACTGATGTATTCAAATGGATTTGCCTAAAGTGTATAACCTATGTCATAAGATCTTGATTTTAATTTGGGCATTGATTTTTATGGTAAAGTTAATTTTGATGTTGATGTTGATTTTGATATTGATATGAGACTTGATTATGATGTTGGTTCTAATATGAAACTTGATTGTGATGCTAATTACATGGATGATGATAATGATGTTGATGTTGACTGTGATGTTGATTATGATATTGATGTTGATTGTGATTGTGATGATGATTGTGATTATAATATGATTTTGATGTGGAGCCTAATTTGGATTTGGACACAAGAAGGGCCTATTGGATTACATTGTGCACAAATAACTTTTCCTTTTATTGTTTGGCAATAAAGCTTTAGGGACGAATGGAATCCCTAAAATGGGGGATGTTAGATAATGGATAAAAGATAAATTATTATTCAATGATGGGTTCTTTGAAGATGGGATTATTAAAGAATGGTTCAAAAAATATGGGTGGATGGTCAAATAGAGGATCATTAAAATGAAGATCATAAAATATGGGTGATTTGAAAAAATGCCAAAGATGGGTTGGTTGTCTTAACTTTGAACTAAAGGTGGATGAGTCTGATTGTGATCTATAAACATATCTTTGCATATCCATGTTTGGTGATCTTCAGACATGGACATACTTGGTTTTATTTTGATGTCTTCATGGTCAATAAAACCTTGGATAGTTTTTTTGAATCTAACACATCAATTAAGATAATGGTCTTGAATTTTTTTGATATTTTCAATACTCATCTTCTTGATACCACTCAAGTTTTGGACTATTTTCAACAAAATACTTGGTGTGTGAATATAAAATCATGTTTTCCATGACCACCTAGTAAAATATTTTCTTTAAGCAATCATTAAGAAGTTTAAAACCCTATTTGGATGTGGATGAACTAGATTCTTGATGTGATTGTTGTGGCTAGGGGCTAGATGGATATTAGACAAGGGTAGTTCCCATTTACTAGTGTGATGGTGAATGTGATGATTAAGACTAGTGGATGAGATATTTAATTGATGTTTATGTGGAATGATTTAAATTTTCCTACTTAGGATGGAGCTTAATTTTTTGGGATCATAATCTATAAAAAGTTGAGCACCTATTTCTAAGAGTTGTAAAAAAATGCCATATTTGTTTTCAAACATGTAGTATTCAAATTGGGCTATTTATTGATATGATTTGGATGACATGGACCTAAATGGAATTAAGATTTTAGATTTAATTTTATTGGCCCCAAGTAATGCAAATCAATTTGATTTGATTTATGCCAAACATGGTAGATTGATTTAATTTGATTTCAATGATTTGATTTGATTTGGTGTTTGATTAAACTCATATTAGATTTTGATAGATAGATTTTATTCAAATGAGAGAAAGGAAGGATGTTATGAATTCATCATCCCCAAACAAGAAGTGTGAAAGATTGACTAGAAATACAAGGATATGATTTGATTTGGACCGATAAGGCTTGGTTAAAATGGACTTAATTTGACTTTGTTTCAATAATTGACTTTGGACTTGGATTGGACTTGGTCAAAGTTGACTAGATTTGACTTGATTGGACTTAGTCAAAGTTGACTAAATTTGAATTCTAGGTTTGACTTTGAATTTTTAAGTTGGCTTCATTTTTTTGGGAAAAAAGGTTTAACTTTGCCTTTGACTTGGAATGTTTGAATTTGAATGTTTGACATGTTTGACTTGATTTGAAAGTTAACTTTAGAATTTAGAATTTAACTATTTAAACTTTATTTAAATTATTTTGATTTAATAAATTTGATTGACTTTAAAAGCTTAACTAATTTAGAGTGGTTGACTTATAATAGGAATGGTGTCAAAATAGACCTAATGTGGATGATCGATTTCAAATTATATTTGGATCAAAAGGGACTTGATTTAGTTTTTTATTCAAATGGGTAATGTAATAGTATAATGTAAATAGGGTAAGGTTCCCAAAAGACATCATGACATTAATACATGATAAAATGACCCAAAAATGAAGCAGATTAATGCCTTATCGTGTAAGTTTGTAATGGGACGTGACAAAGTTTTTGGACTTAAGATATTTTTGATTTGTTTGATTTTTAAGGTATAACACACAAAATGGGTATATGAAAAAATAAAAAATGACACACATATAAAACAAGTCCTATCTAAGTGGTAAAATGGGTGTGCAATGTGACTGTAGGCCATGTATCTACATCACAAGAAGTTGGAATAGGTTAATCTCTTAACCGTCACTTCAAATGGTATGTTGTGATATCTTAGGGGAGGTTAGTTTCCATCACACTATAAATCATTTTTGGCCAAGTTGTCTTAATCTAAGTTTTGACAAGGCTTTCTAGATGGTCCCTGATATACCTCACGATATACGAGGCTCAAAGTTCTATGGAAGAAGAACAAATAATGGATAATTTATGGAAGGGTCTAATCCCTTTATGACCACTTCAGTAATGAGCTATCAGTGAAGTGATACCATAAAGTTAAACTTTTATAGTGTTTTCTAATAGCTTAGCATTAAGGATAAATGCCTTACTTTCATGTATTATACTTAAAACACATAGCCGCTTAGCACTTATGACACATGACCTCAATTTATATATCCCATTAAAAATTGAGGTTGGTACTTATACTATGGGATGGAATCCTAGTTGTCACAGCTTAAGGACTTAAGGATGGTGATGAGATACACCTCATACAACCATAATGAAAATGAAGGTCATTATTTTTTATCCTCATGATCTCATAAATGGGCAAAAGGAGAGAATACTCTAGTTTTGCTTGAAGAAAATGTAATAGTAACTTATTTACTTTTGATCACCTAGGGTCCCACAAGTGGTAAGGGGAGAGAATATGCATGATAAGCTACCCATAAACAAATAAACAATCAAAACACTCAAGTAATGAAAACACAAATATTTTTTAGAACACCAAATTCAAATGTTGTTTCATTTTATGCACCAAAATGAGATGTGTTTTGTAAATGTATTTATTTTGGAAATAACCATTTATTTGAGAAATGAACTTGTAGTGAAAAAATTAGGGTTTAAATTTATGGCCTTTGATAAGTAACAATAAGTCATAATGTTGATTGTTTAAGCCTTTAGGAATTGAGACAAGGCAATACCATCATTTAGTAGGTAAAATCCACCATTTATAGAATCAATATCGCCGATCTAGAAACATAGAACATAGATCACAAAACTTGATGATTATGTCAGTTAACAAGGTGATTTCACCATTTAACATGGTGAGTTTATCGATAATCAAGGTGATATCATCATTTTTGGAAAAAATGCATACATAATTAAAAAATGATTTAGTTATTTATACAATCAATTCCACTATTTATAATTATGATATCATATAAATGCAAGAAAACTAGAGAATAAAATTTACCAGGGTGTTTTTGTTGATATGTAGGATAATATCACTAATTCGTAGGTTGATTTCATTATTTTAATTTATGATTATGTTATTTTTATTATCCATAATCTATGTGGAAATTGAGAGTAAATCTGTTGTTTTGCATTGTGACATGTAGGTCAATCCTACTTATGTGTGGGTTGATTATGTCATTTACCTAGAAAGCACAAAAAATAAACAATACAAAAGAAGTGATATCATTGATTATCAAGTTGATATCTTTGTTTATGCATAGTGATTTTGCCGATTATTAGAGCATTTTTTCCACTTACATAGGAATGAAAATATGATAAAATTAGAAGAAAAAGAGGTGAAATTAAGATCAACTTTGAACTAATTTACAAATTATAAGGATGCTATGACGTTTCAAAGGATAATGTGGGGGATAGTCCCACTAGGCATGCCATATGTGATCATATAATTGAAAATGAGGTTAGCTTCTTATTAGCATGAAAATAAAACCAAAAAAATACAAAACTAACATCCCAGGTGCATGTCCTCAGGTTGGGAAAGGTCTAAGAAGTGACAAACAAAAAAATAGAAGATGAAATCAAATGGTTATACCTTCCTCATGGATATCTCCTTATAGCCATAATTCAAGTTTGGATTGGCTTAGATATAGTGCTTGAGGTATTTTGAAATGTTTTAAAACTATTTGGATGACATCTCCCCTTGTGTTATACATGATTTTTTGAGCAATTGAAGAACTTGGGGAAGATTTTCTTAGATATTTAGTAGCATAAGTTTAACACAAAAATATTCTTGGTGCTTAATGGATGATGGCATTAGGTTTTGGCAGATATTCTCTATAATATTTGGTCATGTTATAATGAGGAGGAATCCCTCTAATTTATAGACTTGGATGATGAATGTAGACTTTCGTATGAAGGCCAAGTTTAATGGTTGAGAAGATGTCCTACACCTCATAAATGAGAGAGGTTTTGTGTAAGAATTCCACTCATGAAAGTTTAGAGTGTGAAATAATTTGGATTGAGTGTGTAAGATGGATGTAAGAGCTTGTCATAGACTTTGATCACACACTATCTGTTAATGTAGTGATTTTTTCTATTGGGTTTTACCTACACGACCTTATGACCATTATATATTAATTAAGCTTCCTTAAGTTATAAAAGGGTCACATAGGCTAATTATAGTTTAATGTAATTATCTAATTAGGAAAATTAGAGGCTTCCTCATGCTACCTTAATTTCCCCTATATGTACCCCACTTTTCCTTTTTGGAAGGTTAGATAATGAAGACATGTTAATGTTATTTTATGCAAGCAACCATATTTTGCAATATTGTCATGTGAAGATAAGCTTCTTCCTCCTTTACAATTTATCTATGATTTCATCGCTTTACACATATATTTACTCAATATTTTATGTAAAGATCCAAGATTTTGGCTAATTTGACATGGTATTAGAGCCATTTTTATCAGTATTACAACAATCTTTGTGGTGAAATCTTGCTAGATTCGCTATTCCAACACAAAAGAAGGGTTTGGTGGGATTCCTTGGAGAATTAATGCAAAGCTTTCTACTAGAGATTATGATCTCAAAATTGATTGTACCATTGGTTTTAGAAGGTGCTAAAACCTTAAGATCAATTATAAACTTGACTTAGTTGTGGAACAGTCAAAATTTATTCCTTTTTTGGCATCCAAAGGCCCCATTTTTTGTTTGCAACAAAAATCCATACTTCTTGTGTTGTTGTACAAAAATGCCTTCTCAGTTTTCTTCCTTGGGTCAAAATCTCAAATGGGTCTCTTTCGGATTTTTCATAGCTAAAATATTTTGGGAATTTTTGGCTTGCCTCAATTTGCATGCCGTCAAACCTCTATGCTACTCGAATCTACAGGTGGTCATTACTTCGGCTCAACAGTTGATCAACTTCAAGTTGCCTGCTTTGGAGAGTCCATTGACCAATTTGGACATCAAAGGGCTATTACTTAGCCAACAGACCAACTAGACTTCCAACAGTGACTAACTTCACTTTTTTAAGTTAAGTTGTTTCATAAGTCTGATTACTTGCTTATAGACCAAATCAGGTTTTAAAAGTTGCTTTACTTGCAATCTGAGATGTTAAGTAATCAAGGTTCAAAAACTTAGATTACTTGCCCGTAGATCAACTCAAGTTTGAGGAAGTACTTTACTTGGGTTTGTGAAGGGAAATTACTTATCGAGTAAAATAGTCCAATAAACTTGAATTACTCTTCGTAGACCAATCTGGGGTTCTAGAACAACTCTACTCAGGTTATCAAACGTTGACTACTTCTAGAGTAAAACCATCCAAAAAACTTGAATTAGTCTTCATAGACTAATTTAAGGTTTTAGAACAACACTACTTGGGTTGTCAAAGATGATTAATTCTCAAGTAAAATAGTCTGGAAAACCTAAATTACACTGGGAATACCAAATTGGGTTTTCAAAGGGTCATTACTTTAAAGGGTGATTACTTCTTAGGTAAAGCAGTTCAAGAGAACTGAATTAGTCTTCATGGATAGACTCAAAATTTTAGAGGGTCTTTACTACTCAGGTTTGTGGGGTAGCTTTACTTGAGTCTTTTACAATGAAAAATCACAAATCTAAAAAAAAAAATCCTCTTTTGGAATGGGTCCAGGAATATGTGAGTAAAGAACTTGTAAGTGCCATAAATTTCAATTTGTAGCTCCTTTTTGGGTGCTATTTTTTTTTGAAAGTGCATATTTTTTCAAGATCTACGCATTGGTGATATTGTTTTAGACATTTTGTAAAATCCATTTTCTTCATGGTGTAATGGCTTAAAACTCACTTCAAACTTTTTATACCTTTCTTCTTAGACACATTATCAACTATGCCCAATGTCCCTCTCGTACTCTCTCACACTATTTTCTCATATATGCATTCTCGACGGTGCCCAAGATCCAATATTGAGCATGTTTTACATTGTAACTTAAGGGGGGGTCTTATTGATAGTTCAAGGGGGTACTTATACTATGTGCAATCTATTCTTTATTTTCATTTCAATTCTATAAATTATCTCAATCTAATCTTCACTAATGGATCTAAACATTGAACAACTCACACCATTTAACTATCTCGAATGGAAGTCTAAAATGTAGCTCGCCTTGAGAGATAATGGACTCTATCGGATCACTATGGGTGAGGAAACTGAGCCATCTATAGATGTAAAAAAGGTTAAGGGGTACAACAGATGTGGTGAGGCCTATGGGTTCTTATGCCTATTAATGTCTCCCAACATCCTATTTTATGTTGAACCTACAAAAACTCACGATGAAGTTTGGACCATTCTAGATAAGATTTTTGGAGTATAGGACATCATGAGGGGTCATGAGCTAGAGAATGAGCTCATGACATTGAGCCCAGGTGACTATGACACACTGCAAGACTTCTTTACAAAGTTTAAATCACTAAGACTGTAATTGAAATAATGTGGCATTGAGAAAGTAGATGACCAATTGATTTTATCCATGCTTGCAAAAATGGGTCACAACTATTCAATTTTTGTCTCTACATTTTATCCTACCAAATGTGCACTTGGATCCACTTATAAAATGCCATCATTTGATGAGTTTGTTTCCAATATGACTCGAGAGGAAGATAAGTTGGTTTAAATAGGTGCACTAAAGTCTTCAAAATCACATGCCTTGATTTTCAATTAGGACAAGAAGAAGTCTTCTAGTAGTGGAAAACAAGAGAAGAAATAGTCTAAACTAGATAATGAACATAAGAAGAATCATATATTAGATGCCAAGCCTAAGGCATCATGAAATGAGTCCTCAAGTGAGAAACCTTAGAAGGAGAAACTCAAATGCAACTTTTGTAAGAAACTTGGGCATGATGAATCTCAGTGCATGAAAACAACAGTGATACCTTGACTAAAATGATTGACTTTAAAAGCTTAACTAATTTAGAATGGTTGACTTATAATAGGAATGGTGTCAAAATAGACCTAATGTGGATGATCGATTTCAAATTATATTTGGATCAAAAGGGACTTGATTTAGTTTTTTATTCAAATGGGTAATGTAATAGTATAATGTAAATAGGGTAAGGTTCCCAAAAGACATCATGACATTAATACATGATAAAATGACCCAAAAATGAAGCAGATTAATGCCTTATCGTGTAAGTTTGTAATGGGACGTGACAAAGTTTTTGGACTTAAGATATTTTTGATTTGTTTGATTTTTAAGGTATAACACACAAAATGGGTATATGAAAAAATAAAAAATGACACACATATAAAACAAGTCCTATCTAAGTGGTAAAATGGGTGTGCAATGTGACTGTAGGCCATGTATCTACATCACAAGAAGTTGGAATAGGTTAATCTCTTAACCGTCACTTCAAATGGTATGTTGTGATATCTTAGGGGAGGTTAGTTTCCATCACACTATAAATCATTTTTGGCCAAGTTGTCTTAATCTAAGTTTTGACAAGGCTTTCTAGATGGTCCCTGATATACCTCGCGATATACGAGGCTCAAAGTTCTATGGAAGAAGAACAAATAATGGATAATTTATGGAAGGGTCTAATCCCTTTATGACCACTTCAGTAATGAGCTATCAGTGAAGTGATACCATAAATTTAAACTTTTATAGTGTTTTCTAATAGCTTAGCATTAAGGATAAATGCCTTACTTTCATGTATTATACTTAAAACACATAGCCGCTTAGCACTTATGACACATGACCTCAATTTATATATCCCATTAAAAATTGAGGTTGGTACTTATACTATGGGATGGAATCCTAGTTGTCACAGCTTAAGGACTTAAGGATGGTGATGAGATACACCTCATACAACCATAATGAAAATGAAGGTCATTATTTTTTATCCTCATGATCTCATAAATGGGCAAAAGGAGAGAATACTCTAGTTTTGCTTGAAGAAAATGTAATAGTAACTTATTTACTTTTGATCACCTAGGGTCCCACAAGTGGTAAGGGGAGAGAATATGCATGATAAGCTACCCATAAACAAATAAACAATCAAAACACTCAAGTAATGAAAACACAAATATTTTTTAGAACACCAAATTCAAATGTTGTTTCATTTTATGCACCAAAATGAGATGTGTTTTGTAAATGTATTTATTTTGGAAATAACCATTTATTTGAGAAATGAACTTGTAGTGAAAAAATTAGGGTTTAAATTTATGGCCTTTGATAAGTAACAATAAGTCATAATGTTGATTGTTTAAGCCTTTAGGAATTGAGACAAGGCAATACCATCATTTAGTAGGTAAAATCCACCATTTATAGAATCAATATCGCCGATCTAGAAACATAGAACATAGATCACAAAACTTGATGATTATGTCAGTTAACAAGGTGATTTCACCATTTAACATGGTGAGTTTATCGATAATCAAGGTGATATCATCATTTTTGGAAAAAATGCATACATAATTAAAAAATGATTTAGTTATTTATACAATCAATTCCACTATTTATAATTATGATATCATATAAATGCAAGAAAACTAGAGAATAAAATTTACCAGGGTGTTTTTGTTGATATGTAGGATAATATCACTAATTCGTAGGTTGATTTCATTATTTTAATTTATGATTATGTTATTTTTATTATCCATAATCTATGTGGAAATTGAGAGTAAATCTGTTGTTTTGCATTGTGACATGTAGGTCAATCCTACTTATGTGTGGGTTGATTATGTCATTTACCTAGAAAGCACAAAAAATAAACAATACAAAAGAAGTGATATCATTGATTATCAAGTTGATATCTTTGTTTATGCATAGTGATTTTGCCGATTATTAGAGCATTTTTTCCACTTACATAGGAATGAAAATATGATAAAATTAGAAGAAAAAGAGGTGAAATTAAGATCAACTTTGAACTAATTTACAAATTATAAGGATGCTATGACGTTTCAAAGGATAATGTGGGGGATAGTCCCACTAGGCATGCCATATGTGATCATATAATTGAAAATGAGGTTAGCTTCTTATTAGCATGAAAATAAAACCAAAAAAATACAAAACTAACATCCCAGGTGCATGTCCTCAGGTTGGGAAAGGTCTAAGAAGTGACAAACAAAAAAATAGAAGATGAAATCAAATGGTTATACCTTCCTCATGGATATCTCCTTATAGCCATAATTCAAGTTTGGATTGGCTTAGATATAGTGCTTGAGGTATTTTGAAATGTTTTAAAACTATTTGGATGACATCTCCCCTTGTGTTATACATGATTTTTTGAGCAATTGAAGAACTTGGGGAAGATTTTCTTAGATATTTAGTAGCATAAGTTTAACACAAAAATATTCTTGGTGCTTAATGGATGATGGCATTAGGTTTTGGCAGATATTCTCTATAATATTTGGTCATGTTATAATGAGGAGGAATCCCTCTAATTTATAGACTTGGATGATGAATGTAGACTTTCGTATGAAGGCCAAGTTTAATGGTTGAGAAGATGTCCTACACCTCATAAATGAGAGAGGTTTTGTGTAAGAATTCCACTCATGAAAGTTTGGAGTGTGAAATAATTTGGATTGAGTGTGTAAGATGGATGTAAGAGCTTGTCATAGACTTTGATCACACACTATCTGTTAATGTAGTGATTTTTTCTATTGGGTTTTACCTACACGACCTTATGACCATTATATATTAATTAAGCTTCCTTAAGTTATAAAAGGGTCACATAGGCTAATTATAGTTTAATGTAATTATCTAATTAGGAAAATTAGAGGCTTCCTCATGCTACCTTAATTTCCCCTATATGTACCCCACTTTTCCTTTTTGGAAGGTTAGATAATGAAGACATGTTAATGTTATTTTATGCAAGCAACCATATTTTGCAATATTGTCATGTGAAGATAAGCTTCTTCCTCCTTTACAATTTATCTATGATTTCATCGCTTTACACATATATTTACTCAATATTTTATGTAAAGATCCAAGATTTTGGCTAATTTGACATGGTATTAGAGCCATTTTTATCAGTATTACAACAATCTTTGTGGTGAAATCTTGCTAGATTCGCTATTCCAACACAAAAGAAGGGTTTGGTGGGATTCCTTGGAGAATTAATGCAAAGCTTTCTACTAGAGATTATGATCTCAAAATTGATTGTACCATTGGTTTTAGAAGGTGCTAAAACCTTAAGATCAATTATAAACTTGACTTAGTTGTGGAACAGTCAAAATTTATTCCTTTTTTGGCATCCAAAGGCCCCATTTTTTGTTTGCAACAAAAATCCATACTTCTTGTGTTGTTGTACAAAAATGCCTTCTCAGTTTTCTTCCTTGGGTCAAAATCTCAAATGGGTCTCTTTCGGATTTTTCATAGCTAAAATATTTTGGGAATTTTTGGCTTGCCTCAATTTGCATGCCGTCAAACCTCTATGCTACTCGAATCTACAGGTGGTCATTACTTCGGCTCAACAGTTGATCAACTTCAAGTTGCCTGCTTTGGAGAGTCCATTGACCAATTTGGACATCAAAGGGCTATTACTTAGCCAACAGACCAACTAGACTTCCAACAGTGACTAACTTCACTTTTTTAAGTTAAGTTGTTTCATAAGTCTGATTACTTGCTTATAGACCAAATCAGGTTTTAAAAGTTGCTTTACTTGCAATCTGAGATGTTAAGTAATCAAGGTTCAAAAACTTAGATTACTTGCCCGTAGATCAACTCAAGTTTGAGGAAGTACTTTACTTGGGTTTGTGAAGGGAAATTACTTATCGAGTAAAATAGTCCAATAAACTTGAATTACTCTTCGTAGACCAATCTGGGGTTCTAGAACAACTCTACTCAGGTTATCAAACGTTGACTACTTCTAGAGTAAAACCATCCAAAAAACTTGAATTAGTCTTCATAGACTAATTTAAGGTTTTAGAACAACACTACTTGGGTTGTCAAAGATGATTAATTCTCAAGTAAAATAGTCTGGAAAACCTAAATTACACTGGGAATACCAAATTGGGTTTTCAAAGGGTCATTACTTTAAAGGGTGATTACTTCTTAGGTAAAGCAGTTCAAGAGAACTGAATTAGTCTTCATGGATAGACTCAAAATTTTAGAGGGTCTTTACTACTCAGGTTTGTGGGGTAGCTTTACTTGAGTCTTTTACAATGAAAAATCACAAATCTAAAAAAAAAAATCCTCTTTTGGAATGGGTCCAGGAATATGTGAGTAAAGAACTTGTAAGTGCCATAAATTTCAATTTGTAGCTCCTTTTTGGGTGCTATTTTTTTTTGAAAGTGCATATTTTTTCAAGATCTACGCATTGGTGATATTGTTTTAGACATTTTGTAAAATCCATTTTCTTCATGGTGTAATGGCTTAAAACTCACTTCAAACTTTTTATACCTTTCTTCTTAGACACATTATCAACTATGCCCAATGTCCCTCTCGTACTCTCTCACACTATTTTCTCATATATGCATTCTCGACGGTGCCCAAGATCCAATATTGAGCATGTTTTACATTGTAACTTAAGGGGGGGTCTTATTGATAGTTCAAGGGGGTACTTATACTATGTGCAATCTATTCTTTATTTTCATTTCAATTCTATAAATTATCTCAATCTAATCTTCACTAATGGATCTAAACATTGAACAACTCACACCATTTAACTATCTCGAATGGAAGTCTAAAATGTAGCTCGCCTTGAGAGATAATGGACTCTATCGGATCACTATGGGTGAGGAAACTGAGCCATCTATAGATGTAAAAAAGGTTAAGGGGTACAACAGATGTGGTGAGGCCTATGGGTTCTTATGCCTATTAATGTCTCCCAACATCCTATTTTATGTTGAACCTACAAAAACTCACGATGAAGTTTGGACCATTCTAGATAAGATTTTTGGAGTATAGGACATCATGAGGGGTCATGAGCTAGAGAATGAGCTCATGACATTGAGCCCAGGTGACTATGACACACTGCAAGACTTCTTTACAAAGTTTAAATCACTAAGACTGTAATTGAAATAATGTGGCATTGAGAAAGTAGATGACCAATTGATTTTATCCATGCTTGCAAAAATGGGTCACAACTATTCAATTTTTGTCTCTACATTTTATCTTACCAAATGTGCACTTGGATCCACTTATAAAATGCCATCATTTGATGAGTTTGTTTCCAATATGACTCGAGAGGAAGATAAGTTGGTTTAAATAGGTGCACTAAAGTCTTCAAAATCACATGCCTTGATTTTCAATTAGGACAAGAAGAAGTCTTCTAGTAGTGGAAAACAAGAGAAGAAATAGTCTAAACTAGATAATGAACATAAGAAGAATCATATATTAGATGCCAAGCCTAAGGCATCATGAAATGAGTCCTCAAGTGAGAAACCTTAGAAGGAGAAACTCAAATGCAACTTTTGTAAGAAACTTGGGCATGATGAATCTCAGTGCATGAAAACAACAGTGATACCTTGACTAAAATGATTGAGAAGAATAACATTAGTGTTCCTAAGTTTTCAACTCAGAACATGTTCACACAAGATTTTACAAAGGCTAAAGATAGCAAAAAGGGTAAAAACAAAGGTAAGGCACTTGTTTTAGTAGCTTCTCAACCTTTGACTTGGGTTATTGACTCAGGTGCTTCCTATCACATGGCCTCCTCAGAGGATCTATTTTTAGAAATAGAGACATGTTATGTGCCTTCAATTCTCATAGGTGATGACACTTTAGCAGAATTAAGTGGTAAAGAATTAGATGAAGTAAGTGATAGGACCTTCAATGATGTTTTATGTGTTCCTTCACTATCCACCAATATTTTTTTAGTGTACCAAATCACTCACATAGGTGCAGGGAAGTGAGTTGAGTTCACACTTGATTTAGTGGTTATCAAGGAGATGCATAGTGACACTGTAGTGGCTTATGGGAAGGCCAATTAGTATTCTAAGTTGTATACCTTCTCACAATTTGCCCCAAATCAACCCTCTACTGCACTAAGTAAGCTATGGCATGAATAGTTTGGCCATTTAAACTACCATTACCTGGAGCAACTCAGTCATCAGGACATGGTTTTAGGGTTTCCTAAAGTCAAATTCTTAAATGGCCTATATAATGGTTGCATTCTTGGCAAGCATCTAGAATATAAATATGACAAGGGTAAAGCAAGGAGAGCCAAACAAAAGCTAGAAATTGTCTAAAGTGATATAGCAAGTCCATTTCTAAAACCTTCATTTAACAAAACTAGATACATGCTCACATTCATTGATGACTTGTCAAAGGACACATGGGTGTTTTTTCTCAAAAAGAAGTCTGAGTTCTTTGATCACTTTAGGGATTTTAAGGCACTTATGGAGAAGTAGTTGGACTATTCTATCAAAATATTAAGGACTGATAATGGTGGGGAGTATGTCAACAACAAGTTTGAGTAGTTTTGCACATCAAAGGGGATTCAGATGCAACACACAGTTCCATATAGTCATCAACAGAATGGTGTGGCCGAATGTAAGAATCGTACCTTGAAAGAAATGACCAACTACATGCTTCAATCAAAGTCTCTTGATCCTCAGTTTTGGGTTGAAGTAATCAACTATGTGTGTTATATTTAGAACCATGTTCCACATAAAGCCTTGAAAGGAATCACTCATTTTGAAGCTTGGGATAGTCACAAGCCCATAGTGGATCACTTTTGAGTGTTTGGATCACTAGCAATGGCCCGTATTCTAAAGAAGAAATGCAAGGCAATGAACCCTCATAGTTGGTCTTGTATTTTTATGGGGTATGCATAGGGTACTAAAATATATAGGCTTCTCTATCCTAAAACTCATGGGTTTTTCATTTAAAGGAGTGTCAAGTTTTGTGAGGGCCCATTTGAACTCACTACTAGCACTCTAGACTCTTCAAAAGTCTCACTAGACATTAATTCCACCTCATATAGTGACTTAAATCCACCTCAAAATCTTCTTGATGATCATGATGGCTCTTCTTCTTCTTCTTCTTCAAGTTCAAGTGATGAGATTAGTGATGAGAATTATCCTCCTCCATCTCAAACTCACACTTTAGATGATGATAACTCAACTCTTAATTCTCTAATCTCATATAATTCTAGTCCCACTTGGGCCAGATAGACACTTCAAAGTGCTAGGAAATGGGTTGGAAATCCATCAGATATAAGGCATACATGTTCACAATTTTAGGGGACTTAATATGCATACGTAGCCATTAACTTATATCCATAAACCTTTCATGAGACATTTGGCATTCCAAAATGGGATTCTGTTATGCAGGAGGAATATAGTTCCCTAATCAAGAACAAAGCATGGGACTTGGTCCCTCTTCCTAAAGGAAGAAAATTGGTTTGTTTCAAATGGATTTATCAGACTAATAATGGTGTAAATGGGTTTGTTTATAATTACAAATCTCATCTAGTTTCAAAGGGGTTTTCTAAGGTGCCTGACATAAACTACACTGAGACATTTGCTCTTGTAGCCAAAATGACATTTATCAGACTCACTCTAGCCATCATAGCCACACATCAGTGGGATGTTCACCAAATGGATGTCAAGAGTGATTTTCTACATGGTTACCTCAAAGAAGAGATTTACATGGAGAAACCACAAGGATTTGTGTAAGATTCCTCCTTGGTCTATAGACTCAAGAAATCTATCTATAGACTCAAACATGCCCCTTAGGCATGGTATGCCAAGATGGACTCCTTTCTCCTCATAGTTGGGTTCACTAGATGCCACTCAAATCTAAATATCTACATATTATAGTAAGATGAATTTATATTGATCCTAATTTTCTATGTAGAAGACTTGATTATTATAGGGAGCTCATAATCATCCATCTTAGTAGTGAAAACTTCACTTTTAGATAGATTTTCAATGATAGACATGGGATTGCTAAACTACTTTTTCAAGATTGAAATCATTCAATCAAACTCTAGGATAACTTTATCATAATTTAAGTATTCTCTTGATTTGGTTGCAAGGTTTAACATGGCTAATTATAAGCTTGATCCTACTCCCTTCTTGTCTAGTGTGAATCTTGAGGTTGATTGTCCTACACCGTTGGTTGATGCAACTCCATATTGGCAACTTATGGGTAGTCTTATCTATCTCTGACACATGAGACCTGACATATCCTATGCATTTTGCATGGTCTCCTAGTTTATGTTGGAGTCACATGAATTGCATTAGAAAGTATCTAAGCAGATTCTACACTACATTTAGGGTTTATACAACTATGAGATACACTACAGAGTAGGAACATGGGTTGATTTGATCAGATACATAGATTCAGATTGGGCTAAAGATTTACAAATTCAAAAATCCATTTTAGGCTATATTTTCTCACTTAGTTTGGGTCTAATAAGTTGGTCAAATAAGAAGCAACATGATTTATCATCTACATAGGTAGAATAGAGAGGGGCTATCAATGCCACCACTAAGGCACTCTAGATTCAGGGGATTCTCACTGAGTTTGGTATCTAGCTTCATAAGCCAATAATTATCTACTATGACAACCAAAGCACTATATAGATTTGAAATAATATGATTCTCCATCAAAAGACCAAGCACATAGAGATTCACATGCATTTCATCATGGAGCATATCAACTAGCAAGTCATTGATATTTGGTAATATCGAGAATCAAAGCAAATTGTAGATATTATAACCAAGCTCTTCACAAAGATTAAATTTTTTCATCTATGAGCTCGCATTTGGGTTAGGGTTGCTCCTTCTTCTTCCTCCTATGGATATTCTTCACTATGTACTTGGGTACCTCATCAATCTTTCAATACTGGGACCCAATTCTTATCTCACCTAAGCTAGGCTTAAGGAGAGTTGTTAGTGTAGTGATTTTTCCTATTGGGTTTTGCCTACACATCCTTATGGCCATTATATGTTAATTAAGCTTCCATAGGTTAGTTATAAAAGGGTCACATAGACTAATTATATTTTAATGTAATTATCTAATTAGGAAAATTAGAGGCTTCCTCATGTTGCCCTAATTTTCCCTATATGTACCCCACTTTTCCTTTTTGAAAGGTTAGATAATGAATACATGTTAATGTGATTTTATGAAATAAACCATATTTTTTAATATTATTGTGTGAAGATAAGCTTCTTCCTCCTTTACAATATATTTATGATTTCATTACTTTATACATAGATTTTCTCAATCTTTTATGCAAGGATCCAAGATCGTGGCCAATCCAGCACTATCTAACTCCATTAAGTTTACTTGGTAAAGAGGAAGATGATGTCATGAACTTGAGATGAAAAATAGGATTAATTGACTTAGGAAACTAGGGATATTCTGAATTTCATGGATTTTACCATTAAAAGAAGATTAAATAGTTTATTAAGACTAATAACTAATAAGAAGTGATTTAAATTTGATGGGATAGGATGTGATAATATAATAAATGATTAATTTATCAAGGGGGATAAATAGTGAATGTCCTAGGAATGTTAGATGGATAAAAGGCTTGATTCAATGATTTAGGATGATGTTGGCAAATAGTTGAAATCGACACAAGGTATCTGATGTTAGGTGTTTATAGTATAGACATTGAAATTAATATAGATGCAATTATGGGTCAATGGGTATGATCCTTAAAAACTATAGGAAATAATGAAATTAAAGTGCAACTTAAAACTTAATGAGGGTTCCCAATCAATCCACCTCTTGGGTAAATAATTAAGAATTGATTTGTATATATAAGGAACTTTAGGACACATCAAATAAAGGATAATAGTGGGAAACAATGATAAATAAAATTCAATTAATAATGAATCAAGGCAAGGCAAATGGACCACAAAGGAAAGATGGGGAAAAGTAGCAGGTCATCGATTTAGTCGAAGATAGAATTGGTAGACCGTTGATTTTGACCTAAGCGGAATAAAAGCTCATAATGAAGATAAGACTACTCAAATAATGGATGAATAAGAACCTCAAGATAACTTTAGACAAAAAATTTATGAAATTGAGGATACGTAGATGTATCAAGGCCATATATACTATAGTATGGGTAGAAAGGTGTTCAAAAATAACCAAATTTACACAACTAAACCAAGTATGGAAATACATGACAAATAGGCAATAAAAAGGGTGTTATACTAAAATTAGGTGTCTAAATAATTCCCACTTTAATATGAATATGCATGGGAATGCATACATATATAAAAATAAAATAATAAATAAAGCATGTACACATATTTACCTTAAGAAGGAAGGATGAAACATCTGGATGCTTGCCTTAGAATCCACCCGCCTATGTTGATAATTACTGGTGAATCTGGATTGCACCTATAAATAAGTGAAAATATTAAAATTCATAGTAAATAATGGTGAATATATGAAAATAAATATAATTTTAAAACATAATCATAATAATGAATACACTTGGTGGTATGCAAACCATGTTGCCACACTTGGGTAGCTGAATTGAGAACAAAATTGTTTTATCCTATTTTTGATAAAATAATAAAATATATGTGTTAATAATAGGTGTTGTTGTCACTTTTATTTTCACCCTTTTATGAGATGTAAAATCTCTCCTCATCTAATTGTCATAATGGAAACACCTCTAGGCTTGTGGGTTTTTTAAGGATGAGGTGAATCTCTAGATAAGGCTACCTCCCTTGATGTACCACTATGGATCACAACTACTCTTAAATTTGGGGGGTGAAAAGGGGGAGAGATAAATAAAATAAAAATAACATAAAGGAGGTGATACACCAAAATGGATGATGAATGCCAACTAGCAGCATGTTACACATGAAATCAAGGGACAAATTGAGCATACACTTGTCCAATCTGCATCTTCTCACATCAATGTTACATTATGAGGTTATGGATGAATGTGAAAAGATAGGAGGACTATACAAGAGAAATTTAATGGCACTAATGAAATTAATAACTCACCCAATCCTTGAAATTTCCTAGAACACTTTACATGCCCTACAAGAAGAATCTTTCCAACTGAAATTAAGATGCAAGAATGAGACAACATGCTAAGGAATCCATAGTCTTCACTAAGTAAGATCCAACATTCAAGTAAAAAAAACTAAGAATAATCATGAATAGGTAAAAATAATTAGATTATTTATAAAATGGTATGAAAATGATTAGGTGTTCACCACACTCAGGTGGAACATAAGTTACAATGGCCAAAATGGCTAGTTCTTATAGAAATTGAGAGAGAGAGAGCAGAAGATAGAATATCAAGGGTCACAAGGACACTTGTAAATCTAATAAAATCAGTTAATTATGAATTATAAGAGGATATGGGATGAACCATTCAAGGTTATTAAGCCCAAGTGTCAATACAAGTCATCAAAGTCTTGTAAAGTGGCATGAAATTCCCTTAACTGGCTCAGAAAAACTACCTACATGATTATCCCTATTTGAATATCCCAAGACTAATTGGGGATAGGTATAAGGGTTGAAATGAAATTTAAGGAATTCATAAATTCCTCTCCATTAATTTATTTTAGGTCTGGTCATTTGGAATCATCTAAAAGTGAGCCATCATCATTTGTAGTCCAAAAAACTCCTCATTCATGCACCTTGCACACTTGACCTCAAATTTGGCTTCAATTTTCCATGAAAATACATGAGATGAAGTGGATGAAACATTTAAATACCATAAATGTCCTTATAAATATCAAGGACACCTTAAAATGAGCTCATTTGAAGTTTGTCACCCTTCTCACTAGTTTGTCCACTAGGCCAATTTTGATTGGCTGAGATGAGATCTATTGTTTTCACACTTATAAATTTTAATAAGACATTAAATTAACATGGGGAGTTATAAAACTTCTAAATATTCCTCCTAAAGTTGGTTTCATCCTCAGACTCTTTCTATAACCTAAAAAACACATAAAATGGTAAAAATACCTTATTTATCACCCCATTCATATAGGTCTGTATCACCAAAAATCATGAAGAGTATATTTATGGAGTATTTTACAACTTCCAATAGTTTTAATTTTCAAAATATTCCATTATATTAGATATCCAACTCCATTTCTCCAAACTAGTCTTGATTGAGGGTTTGCAAGGGTTTTAGGCCTGTTTTGACGCTTAAAATTTATTCATAAATCTATGACATCCAAATTGCAAAAAAAATCCACAAACATGTCCTTTAATACCCCTAATAACTCCTCTAAACCTCTTTGGATCCCATGTAAATCCTTTAGGAAGATATGAGCATTTGAAACTCTCTTATCAAGCTCTTTTTCCCATTCCAATAGACCTAATATTGTCTAAGGTCCAAAAATGGCTTATTTATGTTTTATATACTTTCCAAAATCCTGGTAACCTTTGAATTGACCCCAAAAACATGATCCAATAGTTTTAAATGATCATATCATTTGGAAATTTAAGATGATTCCTCATTTCAGCATTAGGCCTAATGTTGGTCTTGTAGCCTATCTACACCTCAAAGCCTAAAATGAACTTTTATACATTTTATTTCCTATTTATAGATCAAAAGTATCTAATACCATATCATATAAATTATCCAACAAGTTGGAAGGAATATCTCATGCTAGAAATGGAAATGGTTCTCTTTTTGGCTTCTAGGCCTTAATTCTGCCTACTAGGCTTGCTTACCAATCTAATGATCTGGGATACCCTATATGGTTTCATACTCATATTAATGGTTTATAATGATTTAATATATTCATTATAACTCCAAATATCTCCTTTCAAGGTCTCCCTAACTTATGGTCTCATTTTTGTCATTTATTCTCAAATCTACTAGTTTTGACCCTAGGGAAGTGCCCTCTATCTGAGATAAAATAGAGGGCACTCCCCCATTTACTCAGGAAAAGGTGACTATTTTATCATCCTCATAAATTAATATAGTTTCCTTCCACAAAATTTTATCCTTTTATTATGTGATTAAACCCCTCAAAGGCATTGAAAACCCAAGCAAGCTGTGAAAAAAGGACAGTGTGCAGGCTTTTCCCAATTTGACTATGTTTTGCATATTTTTGAGCCCTTCCTTTGCTTCATATCCATTGTAAGATACATATTTATATTTTCATAATTAAAATATAGTTTATCCAATGAATATTCTAACACTCTGACCCATTTATACACCCTTCGTACTCTTGAATTCATAAGATGGTGTTACCCTGCCTGACTGTGTTGCTCTTTTGGAACCCTACCTGTAGGTGATTTTGTAGTATTTATACCTTGATATGATGATAAAAACTTCCTTTAAGTTTTAATACCTTTCTTCAATTATATATATCCCTTTTCCTCATTATTATTTCCCATTCACACCAAGAATATTACCTCTTTGCTCACTATTGTGACAGTCAACATAGTCAACTGTGTTGAGCAAAATGAAACTCCGTAGGTGAATTTTCCTCCCTTGAAAGGTGACACATCATTGATAAATATCATGAAAAAATTTAAAACATTTCACATTTGATAACCTTGGTTGTTTTATCTAAAACTTTCATGTTGGACTGAGTGCTCCTATAGTTGGTTGTAGGTGTGTTTTTCCATGGATTTAGGCACAACTATAGGTTGAATTGCATGTTTTATGATTTATCTGCATGCCTAATGTCCTAATTTAAGTCCTTAAAAATTTTATATAACTATATTAACTCTTATAAATCTTGTAAAAAAGTTATATACCAAGGTTATCAAACTCAATCCCTTTGACAACCCTACAACCAGCATGTAAGCTTTACTATGGTGAATAAGGGACATATAGGTGCATTGTGGAGTTCAAAACATCATATACCAACCCTATAAAAATGATATTAATGTTATTAGTGTGAATTTAACTCATTAATTTCATTTAAAACATGTAATTATGCCTTGTTATCACCTTGAAGTACTAAGGTCACTTTGGATCACTAAGCCTGTAGAGTTTATTGCCTAGAAACAATCACAAATTGGTAAGTTTAGGCCTCTAAGAAACCAATATCCACTTTATTTATGCCCTTGAAACTTTTTATAGGTCTTGTCTATGCTATATAGTATAATTAAAAGCCATTACAATGTCTCAAATGTATTCATATCCTTGTCATATGATATCTACAAAACCTTCTTGGACCTCTATTTTGTAACTTTAGGGAAAAGGGGCCTAAACTCAGTCAATTTGTGTTTGAGGGTGATTCACACTTTTATTTGATATACAACCCCTATAAATGGCCTATAATGAGCCTTAATTTACACTATGACCTCAAAGAGAGATTTATCATCAATATTAACACTTCAAAATGGCTCTTTCACTTCTCTGCCAAGTAACCTGCACGTGTGTTTTCACTGTACAGGCAGCAATGAGAATTATAGGAAGTGTAAAGTGCCTTTGATATTTTATGAATTTAAAACCTATCTACATTTTATAAACACATATTTCACATCTTAAAACTCATTAAACAAGTGTTAACACCTTCTTTTCAACTTGAACTCCTCTTTCATGGCACCTATAGGTGCAATTCCATGGTAGATTGAGTACAAGTGTGTGCAATGAAAATTATTTATCCTTAAATGAGTTGTATATCCATTTAAAATATATAAATACACTCTTAAAACCTCAAATTATTTGAAACAAGTGTTAACACATCCTATTCAATGTGTATTTCTCATCTAATCACCTATACGAAAGCATGTTCATGGTTGCCTAACTGAAAAAGTTAAATATGATTGTAATTCCATGAAGAGTTTCCTTTGGAAAAGATATTTAGAGGTTAAGGGAGTCATGAGATCATCAAAAACATGTGAAAGGTCCTATCACAATCCCCTAAAACCATGAACAAACATGAAGCTCCTAGAAATAGTGAAAACTACCTACAACTTAGAAAAGTGTATCTTATTGTAACCTTGTTGTACTTGACCTATAAAAAACACCATGAAAAATGAAACTAAGAATGGAGAGTATTTTATGATGAATACAAAATTATTTTAAACTAATATGACCAATTGATTCATATGGACTTGCCCAAAATGAGGCAAAACCCATAGGGTGCATGAAATAGTAAGAAAAAAAGTATAGTCAACTTCATAAGGATGGTTCATGAAGAAAATGACACCATAATTCAAAATAATTATATTTAAATGAATGTATTTGAGTTCAATACAACCTCCTATAATCATTTGACTTGAAACCTTTTCATCTGTTTGTATTGAGCAAAAACCTAAAGGTTACTTCTGCATGTCTAAGAAAGCAAAGAAGGAGTAGAATAGTTTTGGGATAAAAATGGAACTTACAAATAAAATAAAATGTTAGTATGTGTTTTTTTAATATTAAAGGACATTCCATGAGATTTTACCATGTGGCACACTTTCCCATGAGCTATACAAGTGTCATTTTCTTCTCTTTTCAGTTATTTCTTGAATTTTAGTTAGACAACCTATAATATTATAATGTAACTAACATCCCTAATAGGTAAACTAACTTCTTGGATACTTGGAAGGAAAAACAGACATCTTCAAACCTTGATAAATGTGCCACTTGCATTAATGACCCTTAAAAGCACATTAAATGACCCAAAATGACAAATTGACTAATATGACTAAGACCAAGGCTAGGATGACATTAAATGACATCAAATAACATATAATACACCTTGTGAAAATAAATTATACTCCTTAAAATATATAAAATTCATGTTTTAACCTATAGGGGTCCTAATTTGACCTAAAAGTCAAATTTGGTCAATAGGTGTAAAACAAAAGTACATTAGAATAATAAAGATGTACAATAATCAATCATTCTAATTTTGACAAATGATAATTATGGAAATTTTTATTTTAACAACACACTAGGAAGAAAACAACTTATGTAATGACCCCGCTAGGTTAGACATAGAAATACATGATTTTTTTAATTAAACATATATACCAGATATAGATTACATCATGAAAATATATACAGACCATAAGAAAAACATAGGGTATGATAATAGTAACAAGCATAATACATCACATAATATTGATTTATAATATCATGAAAGTATATGTCAAAATGCAAATATAAAAATTAATCACATTAACTCTGTTATAATCGATATAAGTCAATAGCTACCACTATCAAAGTACAGTAAAAATAAATTACAACTTTTCATGAAAATATTCAATGCTAAATGCAATACAATACAATACAATATAAATATAGATACATGGCTCCCTAGAGCATATTTCCCAAACTCAATTATCTTTGGCAATCTCAAGTGTCGTCTCAATAAGTAGTACTACTATGGGGAGGGATAGCATCATCTGAGCACTTTTCCACACCAACCACAGACCAATGATCCCCCACATTAATCCCATCAGGTAATGGCCCTCCCTTCATGAATGAGTAGATAGTGACGGTGTGGGAATCTAGAGAGACAAACAAGTACCCATGTATTGTATTATTCTAAACTAAACATGCAGTGTATCATCGAATTCTATTCTATTGTAAGATATCGCATAAACATCTAAATCACGCTCATGAAATGATAATGTCTCACTAAACATAATTTGGCCCAAATTTTTATGAATAATAAATAATAATGATTTAGATCGATCAAATTCATACACACCACTTGATCAGACTACCTTCATCTATCATTGTGATATTAGTATGCCAGTGAAGTCCATCTCACTCCTTACTCTATATCAGCAATGTAAATTGATCAAATATAATTCAACCACAAGATTTATTTAATTTACATCATACTTAGCAAATACATCATATAATATGTTATACATAAGAGTAACCAAAACATATATTTATTTTTTCAAATGCATGAATGAATCTTACATTAATTTCTATTCCATACTAGAAATAATGACTACAATTTATAACATCTAAGTAATTACATATTTAACCATAGATTTTCACTACCACAATTAGTTTACAAACATACTACACCCTATGATAACCAATATTATCATAGTCTAGTATTTTAAGACATCAACTAGTCTTCCACAAACATTCCTAATAAAGTAGCCATAACTACATGGAAACACAAGCTTATATTCAAGAAACTAAGTATAATGAAGTAAAGCACAGTTCCCTTGGAACACAATAATATACTATCATAGCATTCATTAAACTCTCAAGCCCATATGCACTCATGATTTAAGTTCTTCTAATTGTCATAAGCATACTATTCATAGTAAGACCCAACATACATACATATAGTTAATCAAATGTAGATATGAGTCTGGTATAATGATTTTATTATGTACCATCTGAGTGTAACATACATTTATTCTATAGTACTCTATAATATCCCATATTATCATGGGTTCCCAACTACATAATAACACAAATTCCAAACATATGATTTTATTAATCAAATGATCAATACATAACAATAATCAAGTGAGTACAAACTTATACCACTTGGGTATACCCTAAGTTTAATCTGCATATCAACATTCAAAGGAATATAATGTATAAGCATGCATCACGATGCACAATTGTATTCAAGTATAACCAATCATTTATAGATGAATAGAAACTCATAAAACACATTATGACATTAACTTAGACATCTCATTCCATTTCCTTGAAGATAGATTTAATATAGTTGTAATTTCGGTCCACAAACACCTTAAGACTTATTTCAACCAACAAGCAATTCTCAATTCATATGAAACATAAAATACACATTGCCCTATTCTCAGAGCCTTATTTACATACCCTCATAAAGCTCTAATGTTTCCAAGAATAATTCTATTAACTCATAAATGCATAGCTATTATTAGTGTTATATCCACACTACATGATTTGTTATCCACACTATATAGGAAGTGATCCCCAAATCATGAGGTTTTTCATAATATGATGATAGTCCACAAAATTTATCCAAGTGATAGATACCAACATGTATATACATTGAAGTTAAGTTAAGTAATGGTCTAGTTATCATAGCATGCTAATTACGAGTTAATTTATATATGATAATTTACATACAAAACACCCAGATACCACACATAGGACATATTCCCAAAAATAAGACAATGATCATAGATATAAAAGCTAACTATTAGTGAAGCCAAATAATAAATTCATTCATCATATTCTTAAGCTACCTCATATACTAGAACAAAATACTACCTAAAGTATCATCAAGTATAGAAATAATTCCCATAATTATTGTAGCATAAAATGTAATAAAATTAGATTAAAATTTAATGGCCACCTTTTTTATAAATTCCATTCAAATATCAATGCCACAGGGAAAAAGAATGATTACTTGGCTAAGTCTTCAAATAGTTATATGACCTTCACAGTATATAGATATAACGAAGACTTTGGCCTATGATTAATTATATAGATATATATCACCACCAAGGCCAAATTAACCATATAAAATTCTTGATAAACATAAACACAAACATTATTCTTGACAAAGAAATGTTGTCATGAGTGGGACATTTCAAATCTAGTGAGTTTGAGATACCCCTTAATGTTGAGTATGACAAAACTCTCTTCACATCCAAGATGACCTCGGAGGGCTCGAACCTCTTTGATTCCAAATTTGATGTAAGCGCATGTGTGGTCTCCACCTTTCAGTTATTAAAGGAACATACAGTCATCTTAGTTTCTATAGACATTTAATGATTTATTGTCAAAAACCAGGCCATTATTGCTACAAAGAAATTGATGCCCAAATGCATTTTCTATTTTAAAAAGGGTTAGAGCTCCCAAATTTATCACAAGCATAGCACCTTTTTTGACCAATTACTTGGAATGTACTATGTTCTTAACTTTTGGAGTGCTCCTAATTCTATTTCTAGATGTGGCTTATTTCACTCTAATTACTCTAATTATATTGCCAATCTTGCTAGTTTCAGATCAAAAATAAATAGATAGGTAGTTAAAGACTAGATTGGATCAGAAGTAGAAGTGCTTGACCATTATACAATATATATAGAAAAAATAAATAAAGACAATGATGCCTCACTGTAAATGCATATGTTACCTAACTAGTTCAAACCATTGCCACCCTATAACGACTTCTAGAGAATCACTGATTGAGGAAAAGAACTTGAATCAGTTCAACATCCATTCTAAATTGGCTGGAAAAATATTTTATTGTGATGTTAGGGTCAAAAGCGGTGATTTTTACATTCTAGCTAACAATAAGTATAATATAAATTTCTCCAAAAGTTTTTAATTTTAAAGCTGTATTTTTTAATCGATGCCTATAATAATAACAATGATCCCAAAATATCTACCTATTCTAGTTTTCACTCATGCTGATTTCAACATTCTAGAAATATTAATTGGTTAGAACCAAAGACAATAAGGTGAATTCATATAAATATCTAACTTAGGTTGATGCCCACTCTATTTCAACATTCTAAGAGAATATTAGTAGGTTGGAAGAAATTCAGCAAAGTGACTTAAATTTTGCCAACAGAATGATATCAATGATTTCAAGAGAATACCTTTATAGAAATTCATAAATATTCTAATGTATATATTAGCTTCAGCAATTTTTGTGATATATATATAGCCACAACAATATTCATAGAATATTTTAATAATGGTAAGAATTCTAAGGCAATTTCTGAGTAATAGTAATATAGTAGTATTGAGCTAGTATAGTGGTATTCTCAACGCTAATATTCAATACCACATGTAACTTCGACACTATACTAGTGGTATACTAAAATCAATAATATGGATATTAGAATGAGTATTGAGCTAATAAAATAATCTAGAACTAATAATAATGTGATTCATAGTACAATAATATTTTAAGGTGGAGCTCTGATATTTAACTGAATTCCCAGAGCTAAAAGCATACACAATTTTTTTTTTTTAAAATTCTTCCTTATTGAAAACACCACCTACCTGTTAGATTTATTGATCTTCTTGTCTATTCTCCCTATGTTGCATCCTCCTTTCCTCCTCTGGGCTTTTTTCTTTCTTTAGTGCATAAGATAATAACTTTATCCAAGTTCCCCGTCGCTCCCCCCCCCACCCATGTAAAAGTAGGTGCAAATCTTCTTTTAAAGATTTTTTTTGTTTTTGTTATTTAAATATATTTAATTCTTTTTTAGATTTTCTAAGTTTTTATTATTTCCGTTCTTTTACTACGTTTTAATGTATTTTCTATTTTTTCTTCTTTTTCAATGAAATTTCTATTTTCTTTATATACTTTAAATATGGAATGCTAAACTCCTTAATTTTTATTAAATTAAATTAGCATCCAAATATATAATTTTTAAATGTAAATTCCATAATTTACAAATAACCCATATTTAAATTTATTTTTTCTACCATCATTAATGGCTAAACATGCTAAACATGCAAAGTAACTTACTTCTATAATTTCACCTACCTAGGCAAATCATAGAAAACAACACTTCAAATAGACACCAAACACACTATAAGCAATTATTTTTAAATGAATTTCTACCATGACTAACTATTGTGGTGTGTGTAAGATTTCACCAGCTCTCTGTCGACCTTCAACATCTCCATCTACATCACCCTCTCTAATGATGCTCTCCCTCCAACATGCTCGAGGGATAAATTCTCCTGCGTCCACCTCATGACATGTAGGTAATTATATCATATCATATGATAAACATAAAGTAATAATATAAATGAAACAATACATTAATATACTTAAAATGTAACCACATACATTAATCCAACTCATAATAAGCAATCATTTATCATCATCTAACTAAGAAACATTCTAATACCCCATAATAGCATAAATCTCAAGCTTAGTCATAAATATAACCAATATCATTTGTGTCCACTATAATCATCCATAAATAGTCAAATAATTTTCTTAGTGAGGAATCGAGATGTAATAACTTATCTCAAACCAAGGCTTTTTTTCTATAAATGTTAGAAAGTGAAAATCAGTAAAGAGGTTATTATGTATGCTAAGGATCAGGAACATAATTAGAAACTACTTTTGGATAGTTTTGTTGAAAGTGGATGACATTGCAAGTAGTTTTTGTCTATTGATGGTGGACTTATCATAATTGAATGTGCTTAATGATTGACAAGAAAATATAGAAAGAAAAAAATTATAACAATGATAGATTAGTAATAAAACTAGAAAACACTTATAAATAGGACCATTTAAGAAGATAGGAGCATAGTACACATGAGTATGTTAAATGTGGACTTGAAGCTAATCTTTACACCTTTTATGTATGTGTTTGTTGAGTAGGCTAAGATATTATTGTTTTCAATCAGACTCACACCCTTGTGAAGGTAGCTTCAGTACTTCACAGTTTACTAAAACATGGAAATAATCCTAGGTTATGGGTGGCCTAATCAGTGGATTGAATCTCTAGATTATAAGGGATAGCTCCCTTTGGTTTATCATTTAGGATAATCTATGCCATAGATTACTAAGGAAAAGGTAAGAAATAAACTCAAAGGAAAATCCTATTTATGATGGTGATATACCAAAAATATGGCCTTCATCTACTTGACGTGCATTAAGAAGATGAACACGGATATGAATCTGACTATACTACTCAAACAACAACCTTTGAGCATTAGTATTTTGTATAGGGGTTCAGACTTATGCATGATCTAAGGTAATAATTCAATAGGTTTGTCAAAGACACTAGAGAGAGTTTACAATTACCATACAAATAAGATGATAAAGCACACTATGTGACCTACAAGGATGAGCTTAACACTTGAAAATAGGTCTAATGAAAAGGATAAGATGAAAGGAAGCCTTAGCTATCACTTTCACCTCCCAACAGACCATGAAAATACACTAAAACACAATATTTTTGAGGAGATGTATATTCTATCTTATTCATCAAAAGAGGCAAAATATAGATGTTCTCTAAACATGGAAAAAATTGATATTCGAAGAGAAGGAACCCTTTACAATGGCTTGAAATCCCATATATATATATATATATATATAGAAGGTACAAGAGAGAAGAAGGACTTGCATGTTAGAGTGGGGAATTGGGAGAGAAGTTACCAATAACTATAGATCCCTCCTTATTGCTTTCGAGCTCTTCAACATCGAAAGCATGTAACCACCTTGATTCTAAGATCATCATAAATCTCTTTTATCCCCTCATGTATTCAAGTCCCTTCATTTTGAATTAATAGATCCATGTCAAGGGTATCTACATGTATCTACCTAACATGAATGAATTGATCCTTGCATTTAAAACTTGATGTGCCCCTTTTGCCTTTGCATGTCCTACCTAAAAAATGATGAAATCCCCATTCTCTAAATTAAGACCTAGCCATATTTCCTCTAATTGAGTGGCCACTTATCAGAGGTGAGAGCCATATCAAAGGACAAAGGCTTCTCCATTAATTTGAACCTACCAACTCTTGCCAGTCATTTGAGAGTTCCTTTGTTTTGATTGGTTATTAGAAACTAACTTAGATCCTTGATTTGCATTATCGATCTACTTAATAGGGATGTCTATGAGTCATCAATCTCCTACTAGTTGAAGCATCCTTGACACCTATCATGTACACTTTTACCCTTGAGATTCACTGACTCCCTTTGACCTATTTTAAATGTAAATGGCTACTTGACGAGACCCACTTTTGATGTTTATGGGAACATCTCAAGATTTCAAATTCAAATGGCTATTTATTAGGGCTAGATTTTGACATTTATGGGCCTGTCATAGGATATTTAAATCCCAACAGCTATTTTTTTGGACTTTTTTCTTTGAACAGTTATTTTGGACATTTTTTCTAAAGGAATTAGTTCTTTGAGTTTTTTGCAATGGACAATTCTTGTAGACAATTTGTCTGAAGGAATTTAAAGAAATGACCCTCTAGCTTTGTTGAAAAGGACTTTTTGAAGGGAAAGATACCCTTCGGACTTTTGAAAAGTGACCTTCTTGAAAAGAAAAATACCCTTCATGAATTTTGAAATGGTCCTTTGAAGCTTTGAAATGAGCCTTCGACAAAATTACAATGGTCCATTTCCCTTTGTAAAATACCTTCAAAGAAGTTGCAATGGTCCACTTTGAAAAGAAAGTGACCCTTCATCAAAGTTGAAATGGACCATTTCTTCAAAATAAAGATACCCTTCAAAACTCTTGTTTTGGTCCACTTCTCCAAAGAAATTTCCCTTCAAATTTTTTGAAGTGGACCACTTTGCTGAGAAAAGTGCCCTTCATCTTTCCTGAAATGGTCCATTCGGAGAAGAAAATGACCCTTTATAAAAGTTGTAAGGACCATATCTTTCGGAAAATTCTTCTAAAAGAATTCAGTCAAACAATTTTCTTGAAAGAATTCACTCAGATAATTTTCCTAAAAGAATTAATTCTTTGACCTTTGACTTGAATAGACCTTTAGATTTTTTGAAAAGTGCCCCTTTCTTTGAGAAGTGCCCTTCGAAAAAAATGAAATGGATCTTTCAAAAAAGATGAAAGAGTCATTTTCCCTTTGAAAAATACCTTCGAAAAAGTTGCAATGGTCCGCTTTGAAAAGAAAGTGACCCTTCAGATTTTTTTTTGTATAGGACCAATTGAAAAATGAAGTACCCAAGTTGTTTTAGATAAAAAGTCCAAAAAATTCCTTTGGAAAGATATCTTTTGGGAATATTGCAAAGGACCCTTCGGAGCCTTTCCTTCAGACAAAAAGTCTGAAGAAATTCCAACACTTGGTGAAAAATAATCTCGAAAGGAAATAGATTGGTAATCTCATTTCATTAGGTCTTCCTTTTCTTCTTACTTTAAGCATCTTTCAAAAGCTTTCTCCTTTCACTGCTTTGATCAACGTCAATAAAATCCTGCAAAGAACAAGATAAGTGAAACAAAAGACCCTAAAATACCTAAACAACTTCATGACCCGTTAATCATGGATTCTTCAAGGGTTTTTTTAAGGACCAAAAATTGACTCACAAGACAAACTAACATGATATATGAAGTTTCAAATGGTAGGGGTAATAATTTGACCTAAGGGGCAAGATTGTCAACATTTTGGTGACTCGACTGGGAAGCATGCTTTCTATACTTGAGAACTAGACCATATGCGTGACATTTGGACTCATAAAATAATGACAAATCTATTCCATGACTGAAAATGACAACCTTTGATTGAAATAAGACAAGCCCATTCCCTAAAATAAGAAAAGAAACACACAAAGCAGGGAAAAGTTTTTAAATAAAGCAAAAGCACAAACAAGACATAACAAAACTAATGAGCTTGAAAAACACTTAGAGGAAAAAAATAAACTAAATATGTACAAGGAACCTAAATCATCAGTACCAATTATTTAAATGAATCCCATTGATTGAGATTTGAACATCTTTGCCATCCATCTTTACAAGTTGGAAGGCATTGTGGGATTTGCAGCTGGATATTGTGTATGGGCCACTCCAAAAGGAGTCAAATTTTGTGTGCCTTCCTAGTTTAGCTCTATCCTCATCCCACTTGAGGACCAAATCTTTTTCTTTGAAACTTCATGAAGAAGCTCCTTTGTCAAAATCTCCCTTCACTCATTCTTGATGAATTTCCATGGCTAGTATGGACTAATTTATTACTTCTTCCAACTCCATAAGCTTAGCATACCTGATCTCCATAGGCTCAGTTTCCAACAAATCAAGTTGATGCATTAGTTCTAAAGTAAGAAACTCAAGATAAATAGGTAAGCTTGCTTCTTTATCATATACCAGTGTGTATCGAGAGTTGGCTATTGATATTTTGTAGGTGATCCTATCAAGCCACAGAGTTGACTTCAACCTAAGATACCATGACCTCTGATTGTCTTCAATATTCCTTCATATGATCCTCAAGAGGTTCTTATTTGTAGACTCAGCAAGCCCATTGCCTAGTGGATAATAGTTTGATGAAGTGCTAAGGTAAATTCCATGTTGGACAACCCATTGGCTGATCCAAGTTCCTACAAAATCCATTACATTATCAGAAATAATAGTTGAAGGAACTCCAAATATGGTAAGTAAACCTTCATAGAAATCTAAAACATTGGTTTCATTTGCTTCTTTCAATGCCACTACTTCTGTCCAACTTGTGAAGTAATTTGTAGTAGTTAGAATCCATTTATGCCCTAAACTTGAAGGAAGATTTATGAGACCAATGAAGTCCAATCCCCATTGTACAAAGGGTTGATCCATTGCAATTGGTTGAAGAGGTAAGGCTGCAAGTTTTACTTTTCCTACAAACATAGCACACTATTTGCACTTCCTAACCCATGCATGAAAATCACCAAATACACTAGGCCAATAGTACCCACCTCTCATGATATTAAGGGTTTTAGTTATTGTGGGAAAATGTCCTCTACCATATCCATCATGAAATTATTCAAGCAATCTCTAAGTTTGGCCTGGCTCAATACACCTTAGCAACATACCATTGATATCTTTTTTGAACAAAACAACATCAGCAGGCAAAAAAGGAATTGATTACAACCTAAAATATTCTCTTTGAACCACCTAGATGAGAGGGTTAAATACCATCTTGGAGATATCTTACCAAGTCATGAAACCAACTGGAAGGTGAGGTATGACTGGCTGCAACCTCTTCATCATTTGACACCAAAACAACCTCATTAGTTTCTTGCAAATCTTGAGCTAAATGCTCATAAAGTCCCTTACCTCTAACTAGCTTTATGAATTTAATTTCCACATCATAATCCATTACCTTGGTTATCTAACCAACTCTTTTCTCATTTATGTCTTTGTTCAAAAGGAACTCCTTGATGCTCGGATGAGAAACCATTAGGTGTATTTTATTGTTAGACAACAAGTATCTAAACTTTTTAAGAGACCTTCTAACTGAAAGTATATGTTTTTAAATAAAATAATACCTTATTTCATAGTCCTCCAATCCTTGAATAAATAAGGCTATTGGTTGCTCTAAATCCTCATGAGTTCATTGCATAAGAATGCCTAAAATGGTGTCCATGTTAGCATATGTATACAAAATGAAATATTTTATGAAATCTAGATTTATAAGTGTAGAAGCACTAGCTATGGTCTTCTTAATATCCTTAAAACCTTTTAATCCTTCTTTAGACCAGCTAAAGCTCTGATTCTTCTTTAACATAGTTATAAATGGTTTAGCTAAAATGGCAAAATCTGAGATATATCTCCTTATAAAATTGATTTTTCCTAAAAAGCTTTGCAGAGCCTTTTTGTGCTTAGGTAAAGAGAGTGAAAGAATGGGATCTACCCTTTCAGAATCTATGCTTAATCCATACTTTGAAAACACATATCCAAGAAGCTTACCTTCATGAAACTAGAAGACACATTTTTTGGGATTTAGAGATACTACAAATTGCCTACATCTTTCAAACACTTGATTGAGATGAATCAATTGATCGTCTGTACTCTTTGAAAACACTATTATATCATCCAAATAAACAAGTACGAACTTGTTAAGAAGGCCTTGGAATGCCATATCCATAGCTATTTGATAGGTCACTCCAACATTGGATAAACTGAAAGGCATCTTTCTGTATGCAAATGTCCCCCACTTGGTTTTGAAGGCTACCTTAAATTGGTCCTCTTCCTTGACCAAAATTTGATTATAGCCACTATATCCATCCAACAAAGAAAAAATCTATGAACCTGTAACCAGTTGTATAATTTGATCCATTGATGGTAATGGATAGTGATCCTTAAGTGAAGCCCTATTCAAATCATATAAGTCAACACACAATCTAATCTCACCATTCCTCTTCTGTACTAGAACAATATTTGCCACCCAAGTAAAGTGTTTGATTGGAAATGTAATAGCTGACTCTATGATCTCATGAAGCTCAAATCGCATCAAAGGCTCGAGCTTAGGATTAATGGGCCTTTATCTTTGTCTTACTAGTTTAGTTTCAGCCTCTAAATCAATGGAGTGTTGAGCTAGACTTGGGTCAAACCCCTTGAGGTCACTATATTTCCATGCAAATACATCAACAAAACTTGTGCATAACTCAATGAAATCTTCCTTTTGTGAAAGAGTGCATATCTTACGCAACTTCAAAATCTTCCCAGCTACAATTTCTACATTGGCATAATGATCTTCTTTCATTGACAAGGATGACTTCTCCTTCCTTAGCTCATCATCACCACTAAAAATGATCTCAAGCATGACCAATCCCTTTGGTAACTTATTTGTTTTTATTTACACAATATGATCACCATACTGTTATGAATAATTTGATTGGTTTCTTGAAGAAAACTCAGCCTCTTCTTGCAAGAATCTCATAATTTGATTGTCATCTTCAAACACTTGCCAATTCTCATGATTATTTGGAATAGAGGGACTTACAACCACCTTTATCTGTGATTGGATTTTTTCACTTTTTATATCAGCTAGGATACTAAATTGTGCCCCTATGGTAGTCAGCCTATCTACATGTTTATTCTCATCTCTTGATATTGCCTAAATATTAAAAGATTGGAAATATTTAAGCAAGTCCCATATTCTATGCTTTTAATATTTAAGCAACAAATTTTTACATGCATTTGAACCTCTTACTTAGTGGACTACAAGTTCACTATCACCAAATACTTGCAAGGTGTTGACTTTCAGCCCCCTAGCCCATTGCAAACCATGAACTAGTGCCTCATACTTTGTAACATTGTTTGAAAAACCAAACTAAAACTTAATAAAAGAGAAATAACTCTACTTTGTTAGAGAAACCAACATCATTCCAGCTCTTGTACCATGTTTATTCCTTGATCCATCAAAGTACTATTATAGCATGGAATTGCATCCCTATGGGAGAGTTTTTCAAGCTCTTCCACTTCTAACTATAATCATGGGAACAACCTCGAGATGTGGCTATCCTATGGTGATGTTGAGCCTCTAAGATTTTTAAAGAGGCTAGTTCCTCTCAATGGATCACCTAAAACTAATGCTGAAATGAAACCTCATGGGGAAAAGGGTTAGAAGGGAGAAAAGGGCTCCGAAGAAGGCTAACCAAGTGATGCACTAACTTAAAATGGGAAACTCCCATAATATTGAACCCACACTAATTATGTAGAGGATAATACTGGATTACACAACCTCAAGATCAATCTAGTTGCATAAATATTTCATGAAGGAGGTTTAGGGAAGTGATGAATGCAAATGAAGAAGAGTTCTAAGACTCACTAGAAGTTCACATTAATGGTAGAAAGAACACTCACTAGACCTGTAAATAACATCAAAAAATCCTTAAACAAGGTTGGAAAGGAGGACTATGGATGAGGAAGACTCTCCTTCACATGATGCCATAGTACACAGCTCAACAAACACAAGTCCAAGGCAAGATACATGTAAAGAAAAATCCTTTATTGCATAAGAGGTGGTTCTTACAAATGCTTGGTAGGGTTGAGCCTAACCAACAAAGCATATCTTGTGATATCTCTAAGAGTGTCTCATCTCCCAAGAAGATAAAAAATGTCTAAAAATTGGGAACCATTACAAAGGTAAGTCACATGATATATATAGAGAACGAGAAGAGAGAGAGAGCTGCATGAAAAGAGATAAGTCATTAATGATCATTATTGTCATCCTCTTTTTCCATGAAATGCATCACCTAGGATCATCACACAACCTCCTTGAGCCACTCTCACATTCAAGTCTCTTTTGGTGGAGCTAAGAGAAGTCACATTATGGGTATCTAGACATCTCTTCCTAGCATGAATATATTTAAATGGCATGACATATTTCACTTTTGCATGTCCAATATAAAGAATAATGTGGGTCTCCAGGTTTGGAAATTCAAATCGACCCATGTTGTTCCTACATTTGGATGACTGTTTGTCAAGATCAAATCATATTGAAGGATGAAAGCCTTCATAAATTTATAGCTACCAGCCACTTGGACTCTCTTGTCCTCATTGGTCATCTTTATACTACTTTCCCTTCACTGAATGGCCCTTTCTACTCTAGCTATGCCATGTGATAGCCTTTCATTTACCTGATCATGACTCTCATGTTGTTGTACCAAGCTTAAGTCAAGCACTCAAAGAATCCTGATTTACTCTATGAAGATTAATTCAGGTTCTTTGATCTCCTTAACTTCAGACTTTCATATATCCTTTACTTATCAAGATTTTTAAGTAAAGTACTTGGAGAAACCTGATTTACTCTATACAGAGTAATTTGGGTTTTCCAAGTTTACTTACTTTGGAATTTTGAGGTCCTCTTACTTATTTTGGGTTTTTGATTACTCACAACTTATGAAGTAATTAAGTAGTGTACCCTCAAAAACCCAAAATACATTACCCAGACCAAATCAAGCTTTCTAAACCTTTCTTACTTGCTTCAGGGTTTTGACTATTGATTACTTATAAATTTTTAAGTAGTGCTCCTTAGAGAACTAGAAATACACTGCCTAGACCAAATCAGGCTTTCCAAGCCCCACTACTCACTTCAGACTTATCATTACTGATTACTCATGAAGTGAAATAAGTTATGCTACCTAGGAAACTCGAATTTGTCTCCTTTGGAAAACTTTAGGACTTCCTAATGAGATAACTTGAAGCCTTCTATTTAAGACCATTTCAAGTCTTTAACACCTTGTTAATTACTACTTCAGATCTTTGTAACTCTTTAACTTATAAAACCATTTAAGTCATGGGTTGTCAAAAGTCTGAAGTCTTCTAAAGACTTGTCATTTCTTGCTTGAAAGTCTATCTTCTCACACTTAGGCAAAAATTGGTATTTGGACCAAAAAATGGCCAACATTTTTAGTGACTTATAGGGAAGCATGCCTGTTATGCTTGAGAACCTAGCTCACTTGCCTTGCCTAGTCCATTGGGCATGGATTTACTACTTTCTTTGACAAAGTTGGCTGAAACTAGATATAAAGCTGACCCTTACTGGAACTTCCTCTTGAAGCAATGAGGAAAATACAAAACAAAACAAAACAAAGTGCCCAAGGCACTTAAAGAAAAGAAACTGACCTAGAACAAAGTAAATACAACAAATAAAGGTGCCTAAAATAGCACTTGGAGGAATTTAAACAAGACTAATATAATATATACACCCTAAAACTTATGTATACATTTCCTCCTAGATCAAAAGGAAAGTTTGATACTTTTCTTGCATCATGAGATAAGAGATTGAATAAGGCATGCAACTTTTTGACCCCCGGTCTTGATGCCTACATCTTCTTTGTTGCAATTGTCAGCTTCTTTGTCATCATGCTCAATGAGAACCAATCAGCTCCAAATAGGTTAGCTATGTGAATCTAGATAGTCTCAAATTCCTCATATGGCTCCTTAACTACAACCTCCAATAGTGGTTTGACAAGGCATACCTCTTTTATTTCTATGGTGCCCTTATTAGGACTGGGCTTATTCTTTATTTCATTGTTTTTAGGCTCATTAAGGAGTTGATATCCTATTCTAAAGATCTAAAACAAGTCCCTATCTACAATGGACTCTTGAGGTGGTATATTTGCAAGGCTGCAAACTCCATCCCCTTTGATTTGCTTGACAAAGTTTCCCTCCTTGGCTGCAACTAGGTCATAATTGCCTTGGAGAAGAACATAGCCAACTCTCAAAATCTCAAACGAGTCCTTAAATGAGCCCTCCAACTGATTGGGAACCTTTGGCTGCTCCATAAGTTCATCATTTTGATCAGCTACATCATTCATTTTCTCGTCCTTTTTTATCATGTGGCAGCTCATCTATGGAATTGATAGCCTCAACCCCTTCATTCTTAACATAAGGTGGTAGCTTTACATCCTCAATAGTGCAGTCTACTTCACACACTATTGTAAAAGAGTCTTCAATATATTCTCCTTCATTCAAGAAGGTTGCTTTGATCTTTTGCAAACTAAGGGGGACCCTATGGTGATTTCTTCCTCATAATTTCTTGTGATATCCTCCTCCTCAGCCTCTTTGGATGCATCTCTTTGGTTTTCCTCACAGAGGAGAGGCTCTTTCTCAAAGAGTGGCATAATAAGCTCTTGAAAATGCTCAACAAAGAAAGAAAGGTTCAGGGAGGCTACCATAGGTTCCTAATTTTGTTCTTAAATTTGATCTACTTAGACCACCCTCACCTCCTCCTAATGATTCTTTGTTTCTTGAATGGCTATCCATGAAGGAAAGGCTCTAGGATTTTGCGGGGAAAGGAAAGGAGGTTACAATGTTTCTTGTCTAATTTCAAGAAATACCACCTCCTCCTTCGGCCAACTACTTTGAATAAATTTCCAAGATGGAAAAGATGGAACAGATAGAGGCTCTTGAGGAAGGAGTGATGGAGGTTGGAAGACCTTTGATTTACCTAGCTACATGACTTGGATCCAAGATGGGAAAGGTAGTGGTTCTAATTTTATCTGTTGATTCTACCTTTCTTCTTCTCTCCTTACCTTCAGTTCCATCTCTCTAATTTGCTTTGCTATATTCTCCTAAAATAGATCTTCCTTAAGGTGATCAGGAACAAAGAAGGATCTTAAAGAGGGATGAATTTTTGGACCCAAATGACAGGTTGTTCCATAATAGGCACTTCATTTTTTTTGACAGCCCCCTTAGATGGATTTCCAAGAAAGAAAAGACTACAGGACATGACGAACTTGGAAGATTCAAAGAAGCACTTCAAAAGGTCACTTGAGGAGGAATGGGTGATACATAAGAAGGTTGTAGAGGTGCATATGTAGGCATAAAAGGTTGTTGGGGTTGGCCCTATTGTTTTCAAGTCCTTCCAGCTTGTCCTCAATGCTCTGAATGTAACTGCATATATCCATCATTTCACCAGTGAGGTTGTTCCAATTTTATCTCTCAATGGGTACCCATTTTTCTTTCATTATCTATAATTAATCCCTTACATAATGGATTTGGTGAGTAGGGATATTTTGGCCATAACACTTTTGTGAGCACAACTCTAGCACATGCTTGTCAAGGCTAACTAAATTTTGCCTAAGTGTTGGTATAGATGCTCATGATAAGGCTGATGAGGAGAATCATTTTGATGGGTTTGTTCATATGGATAATCAGGGCAATACTCCTGCATATATGGATCATGAGGAACTTGCCAAGGTTTATCATAGCCTTGATAGAAATCTTGGTAGGGCTGATTTAACTCATACAGATCATGAGGATCATACTGGGGCTACTGATAAGGAGGTGAGTAATAGGAATATTCGACATAGCTATTCATGTTAGCCTCATAAGTCAAGTAGGAGATAATTAAATCTTCAAAGAGATAATCTTGGTCTACTCATAACCAAAAGCTTTGATTTGGAGTCACCAATGGCACTAATACTTGCTTTCAAAAGCAAATAATGATGATTAGGCACTTGGGTTGCTTAAACCAACTGATAGATGCTCAAAGTTGCCATTGATGTTTGTTGAATGCCTCAAAAGCCTGATATGTAAAAGAACAACATCAAAAATCCTTTCACTACTTTGGACCTTAGTCCCATCAAGTGTGCCAGAACTATTATAGCATGGAATTGCACCCCTATGGGAGAGTTTTTTTAGGCTCTCCCACTTCCAGATATAAGCATGAGAACAAACCTCAGGATGTGGGTGTCCTATGGTGAGGTTGAGCCTCTAGGATTTTTCAAGAGGCTAGTTCCTCTCGATGGATCACCTAAAACTAATGTTGAAATGAAACTTCATAAGGAAAAGGGTTAGAAGGGAGAAAAGAGCTCCTAAGAAGGCTAACCATGTAATGCACCAATTTAAAATGGTAAACTCCCATAAGGTTGAACCCACACTAATTTTGCAAAGGACAATACTAGATTACACAACCTCAATATCAACCTAGTTGCATAAATATTTCATGGAGGAGGTTTAGGGAAGTGATGAATGAAAATGGAGAGGATTTCTAAGACTCATTGGAAGTTCACATTAATGGTAGAAAGAACACTCAACCAAACCTCCAAATAGCATCAAAAAATCCTTAAACAAGGTCAAAAAGGAGGACCTTGGATGAGGAAGACTCTCCTTCATGTAATGCCATAGTACACAACTCAACAGACACAAGTCCAAGGCAAGAGACAAGAAAAGAAAAATCCTTTATTGCATAAGAGGTGGTTCTTACAAATTCTTCATAGAGTTTAGCCTAACCAACTAAGCATAGCTTGTGATATCTCTAAGAGTGTCCCATCTCCTAAGAAGATAAAAAATGTCTAAAAACTAGGAACCATTACAAAGGTAAGTCGCATGATATATATATAGATAATAGGAAGAGAGAGAGAGAGAGAGAGAGAGAGAGAGAGAGAGAGAGAGAGAGAGAGAGAGAGAGAGAGAGAGAGAGAGAGAGAGATGCATAGAAAGAGAGAAGAAGTCACTGATGATGGCTATTATCATCCTCCTTTTCCATGAAACACATCACCTAGAATTGTTGCATAACCTCCTTGATCCACTCCCACATTCAAGTCTCTTTTGGTGGAGCTGAGAGAAGTCACGTTGTGAGTAGCTAGACATCTCTTCTTGGCATGACTACATTTATCTTTGCATTTAAATGGCATGGCATCTTTCACTTTTGTGTGTCCTATCTAAATAAGGATGTGGGTCTCCATGCCTGGGAGTTCAAACCAACCCATGTTGTTCTTGTGTTTGGAAGGTTATTTTTTCAAGAGAAAACCATAATAAAGGATGAGAGCCTTCATAAATTTCTAGCTACCAACCACTTGGACTCTCCCATGCTCATTGGTCATCTTTATGCCACTTGCCCTTTGCTGATTGGCCCTTTCTTCTCTAGCTTATGCCATGTGATAGCCTTTCATTCTCTTGATCATGACTTTCATGTTGCTGGACCAAGCTTAAGTCAAGCACTCAAAGAATCTTGATTTACTCTATATAGAGTAATTCAAGTTCTTTGATCTCCCCAACTTTGGACTTTCCCATATCCTTTACTTATCAATATTTTTAAGCAAAGTACTTAAAGAAACCTGATTTACTCTATGCAGAGTAATTTAGGTTTTCCAAGTTTACTTACTTTGGAATTTTGAGGTCCTCTTACTTATTTTGGGTTTTTGACTACTCATGACTTATGAAGTAATTAAGTAGTGCACCCCCAAAAACCTGAAATACACTACCCAAACTAAATTAAGCTTTCAAACCTTCTTACTTGCTTTGGGGTTTTGACTATTGATCACTTATAAAGTTTTAAGTAGTGCTCCTTGGAGAACCTAAAATACACTACCCAGGCCAAATTAGGCTTTCCAAGCCCCAACTTACTTACTTCAGACTTATCATTACTAATTACTCATGAAGTGAAATAAGTTGTGATGCCTAGGAAACCTGAAGTTGTATCCTTTGGAAAACTCGAAGACTTCCTTTTGAGATAACATGAAGCCTTTTATTCAAGACCATTTTGGGTTTTTAACACCTTGTTACTTACTACTTCAGAGCTTTGTAACTCTACAACTTATAAAACCATTTAAGTCATGGGCTACTAAAAGTTTGAAGTCTTCTAAAGACTTACCATTTCTTGCTTAAAAGTATATCTTCTCATACTTGGGAAAAAATTGGTATGTGGGCCAAAAAATGGCCAATAAGTACAATTGCCACAAAACTTCACTAGATTCATCTTCCTTAACCAAGGCCAAAATTAGTGCATCATTCTCATGAAGGAAATATACACCAAGTCCTTCCTCTTTAATCAACTTATGGGGATCATGATCATGAAAAGTGGAAGCCCACTCATCAAGAAAAAAAATTTGGAACTCCATCTAAAGGTGAGCTATTTTCTACTCCACTAATTTCTAGTACATGATCCGAGAACATATAGTTGGTGTTCACAACACTTGGCATATATGGCTCCATATGGAAATGTGCAATAGGTTCATAATGAATCATTACCTTGGTATCATACCTAGTTCTAAACATCAAATAAGTCCAATCAATTGATAAATATCCTCCAATCTTTGAGGTGAAGTCCCTTGAAAGGCACATAGCAAAGTAAGGAGGCAAGTCTACCACAACAATATCCTACTAGATAGTAATATTGGGACAAGCATGTAATGTCAATTTTAGATATTAAATGATGCCTACCATATTTTTTGGTGACCCATCCAATTTTAATACATGTTTAGCGTTTGGCTCATAGATAAGGCCGAGCTTGTTTGCAATCTATTTAGGCATGATTGTACTACTAGCTCCACTATCCACCATACAGTTATGAACCAAAGTATCACCCAATATCAAGGAAAGGTAGAAAGGAGGAGTTTTATTTGACTTTACCTCAATTTTATCCACCTTTACCATCTTATCTACTTGATGTATTTGTTGCTTAGTTGATTGATCCAAATTAGTTAAGACAACACTTTATTTCCGAACAGGGTTTGGAGATAATTCTAGAGTTGAAAGCTCTTAGATGAGCATATCCTTCTATCCTAGGATGGAAATATAATAATACATGTTAATTTTGATATTAGACCTCTTCATCTGATCGACTACATTGAAAAGAGACCCACCAGCCTTTGGTTGCATTTTCTAAAACACTGGCTACTCATGAACTAGAGGTATATGATGAACTTTACTAACCTTGAAACTCTAATTTTTCTGAGTTGTAGGGGAAGCAAGATGCTCTTTTGTACTCTTAGAAACAACATTAAGAGTACTTTGAGCATTTTTCACCTCATGAGCCTCATCAATGGCTCTTCTTTTAGCTCTATTTATAGTTGTAACTTGACCACTTGAATTGTTAGTTTTAACATTCTAAGTAAAAATAACATGATCATCCACCTACCAATTTACATTAATGGCATCAAGCTACCCTTAAACTCATTGAGTCTCCCCTTGTGATGCCAAACTTATATCTTGGTATTGGCCTCCTTGAAAATAAAACTTTTCTTGTGTCATTTGTGGCATCATGATGTTTTATGATATCAAGGCTTGGTTTGGAGCATCATTGAGATTTGAGGACTGCCAACCTAAATCCTGCATCAAGTTATTTTTGAGGTGGGATGGGAAAAATGGCCTTTGAAGTAGAAGGAGCATTTGTATCAAGGGAAACATATGGCTTAGCCAAAGTTATGGCTATTTATGTTTGATAAGGTGGTCTATTCTCTCTAAAACTTTGATAAGAAGGCTTTTGATCTTTGAAAGGTTGATAGGTGGATTGATTTTATTGATAATAAGGCTTATTAGCCTAAAATTATTGCCTCTTAATTTTTACTATTTCATTCCCAAATCACTGCAGAAAGCTTTTCAATTCTCCTATCTCACTAGCTTTGCTAGTAGGGGTTGTAATTTGAGCTTGAGGTGGTGGTATAGGAGATAAGGATGGAACTTGACAAATTTAAGGAATTTGAGGGGCTAGACTGGACTTTATTTCTATAAAAATAGGCATTGGAGGTCTTGGAGAAAGCTTACTAGCTTGTATCAAATTATTCTCTACCTTAATTGCAACTTCATAAACATCTAGTAAGTTAGTGTTGCCCATTGACTATATCATCACACTAATGTCAGAGTTATGGGGTTTAAAATAGTAAAAGAATGCATATTCAGGGGATGGCCTAATCAAAACAAGTATCCTATTCCATGTTCTTTGGAATCTGAGATTGAAATTGAACATGAACTCATGAGGAGCTCTCTTTATGGTAGTTAGTTGTTCAACCAAAGAGAGGTGAACATATTTATCTTTAAATTTCTTGACTAAGGCTACACCTAATTCATCATAGGTAGAAATAGAGTTTAGTGGTAGGTTTTTATACCACTATAATGCTTTTCATTTGAATTAAGTAGAAAGCAATCTAATAGCAACATTATCATCAACAACATTATAAACTGAACAAAGAGTAGTTACATCTTGAATATGCTCAACAGGGGTTTTTTTATTTTCTCCTAAGAAGAATGAGATGATCTTAAGGCTAGACACAAGAATGTCATAAAACTAGGCTAAATTCATTAGGATACCTTTATTAAATGGAGCAAACACCTAGTTTCTGATATCCATTCAAATAGTGGGGATTGTAGTGCCTAGAACAATAGGATAACCAAGAGACAAATATTTCTTTTGAGCATATATATTTGTCCTCCTAAACCTTGATCTCTTATAAGATATAAATTCAAAAAGAATACCTTTACTAGCTGACCTTGTGGTAACCTTTGGCATGAAAGGATTGCTTGAATGATGTTATGAACCTTACAACCTAAAAAATCTTTAGTTTGTGATAAAGATGGATATTCTCCTTTACTACAAATGCTTCTCCTCAGCTCCAAAATTTAGTTATGCCAAGGAGTAAGGGTCCCATCGGGCATGCCAGAATTTTTTTTCAATCAAACTTGCACCTTTTTGAAGGTAACTTCAAGCCTTCACAGTCTACTGAAACATGGAAACAATCCTAGGTTGTGGGTGGCCTAATCAGTGGATTGAATCTCTAGATTCTAAGGGCTAGCTCCCTTTGGTGTATTGTTTAGGATTCCTAGTATATGCCATAGATTTTTGAGGAAAAGGGGAGAAGGAAAAGGTAAGAAATAAACTCGAGGGGAAATCCTATCTATGATGGTGATACACCAAAAATATGGCCTTCATCTGCTTGACATTTACTAAGAAGATGAACAAGGAAAAGAAATGAACTATACTACTCAAATGGTAGCCTTTGAGCATCAGTATTTTGCATAGGGGTTCAGAATTGTGCATGATTTAAGGTAATAGTTCAATAGGTTTGTCAAAGACACTAGAGAGAGTTTACACTTACCATACAAACAAGATGATAGAGCACACTATGTGACCTACAAGGATGAGCTTAACACATAAAAATAGGTATAATGGAAATAATAAGATGAAAGGAAGCCTTAACTATCACTTTCACCTCCAAATAGACCATAAAAATGCACTAAAACATAAGTTTTTTGAGGAGATGTCTATTCTATCTTATTTATCAAAAGAGGTAAAATACAAATATTCTCCAAACATGGAAAAAAATTATATATGAAGAGAAGGAAACCTTTATAATGGCTTGAAAGACTATATATATAGAATAAGGGACAAGAGAGAAGAGGGACTTGCATGTTAGAGTGGGGAACTAGGAGAGAAGTTACCAATAACTATGGATCCCTCCTTATTGCTTTTGAGCTCTTTAACATCAAAATCATCCAACCACCTTGAATCTAAGATCACCACATATCTCACCATAAATTTCTTTTATCCCCTCATGCATTCAACTCCCTTCCTTTTGAAATGATAGAGCCTTTTTGAGGGTAGCTATGTGTCTCTGCCTGATGTGAATGAGTCGATCCTTACATTTAAAACTTGGTGTGCCCCTTCTACCTTTGCATGTCTTGCCTAAAAAAGGATGAAATCCCCATTCTCTGAATCAAGACCTAACCATGCTACCTCTAATCAAGTGACCACTTGTCAGAGCTGAGATCCATATTAAGGGACAAAAGCTTCTCCATTAATTTGCACCTACTAACTCCTGCGAGTCACTTGGGTTTTCCATTATTTTGATTGGTCATTAGAAACTGACTCAGATCCTTGATTCACACCATCAATTTGCCTAACATGGATGCCTATGAGTCATCAATCTCCTACTAGTTGAATGAATCCTTGACACATGTCATGTACACTTTTGCCCTTGAGATTCATTGACTCCCTTTGACGTCTTTTAAATGTAAATGTCTACTTGATGAGACCCATCTTTGACGTCTATGGAAATGTCCCAAGATTTCAAATTCAAAAAAATATTTTTTGGGGCTATATTTTGATGTTTTTAGGCCCATCATGGGATATTTGAATCCCAATGGCTATTTTTTTGGAATTTTTACTTTAAATAATTCCTTTGGACATTTTGTCCAAAGGAATTAGGTCTTTGAGTTTTTTTCAATGGACAATTCTGATGGACAATTTTTTTGAAGGAATTTAAAGAAATGACCCTTTGGCTTTGTTGAAAAGGACTTTTTGAATGGAAAGATACCCTTTAAACTTTTGAAAAGTGACCTTCCTGAAAGGAAAAATACCCTTCAAGAATTTTGAAATGGTCCTTTGAAACTTTGAAATAAGCCTTCAGTAAAAGTGCAATGGTCCATTTCCCTTTGAAAAATACCTTCAAAAAAGTTTCAATGGTCCACTCTGGAAAGAAATTGACCCTTCAGCAAAGTTGAAATGGACCATTTCTTCAAAAGAAAGATACCCTTCAGAATTCTTATTTTGGTCCACTTCTCCAAAGAAAGTGCATTTCAAAAATTTTGAAGTGGACAATTTTGCTAAGAAAAGTTCCCTTCATCTTTCTTGAAATGGTCCATTTGAAGAATAAAATGACCCTTCAAAAAAGTTTCAATGGAACATATCTTGTGGATAATTCTTTCGAAAGAATTCACTTATACAATTTTCCTGAAAGAATTCACTTGGATAATTTTCTTGAAAGAATTCATTCTTTGACCTTTGACTTGAATGGACCTTCAAATTTTTTGAAAAGTTCCCCTTTCTCTAAGAAGTTCTCTTTAGAAAAAACAAAATGGATCTTTTGTAAAAGATGAAAAAGTCCTTTTCCCTTTGAAAAATACCTTCAAAAAAGTTGCAATGGTCCACTTTGAAAAGAAAGTGACCCTTCGACTTTTTTTTTTATAAAACCAATTGGAAAATGAAGTACCCAAGTTGTTTCAGACCAAAATTCTGAAACAATTCCTTCAAAAAGATATCTTTTGAGAATATTTCAAAGGACCCTTTGGAGCCTTTCCTTCAGACAAAAATTTTGAAGAAATTCCAACACTTGGTGAAAAAGAATCTCAAAAGGAAATAGACTGGTACTCTCACTTCATTGGGTATTCCTTCTCTTCTTACTTTGGGCATCTTCCAAGAGCTTTCTCCTTTCATTGCTTTGATCAACATCAATACTTTCCTGCAAAGAACAAGGCAAGTGAAAGAAAAGACCCTAAAACACCTAAATAACTTCATGACCCATTAACCATGGATTCTTCAAGGGTTTTTTTTTAAGACCAAAAACTAACTCACAAGACAAACTGGCATGATATACAAAGTTTTAAATGGTAGGGGTGACAATTTGACCTATGGGGCAAGATTGTCAACAATTACAATTTGAATTATGCCATAAAAAATCATTGTTTCTCTTAATTTATATTTAAAAACCTAAGGGCACTTTGATATCTTGAAAACCTAAAAAAAATATGGGAGTGTAATGGCCTAACTTGACCTCAATCACTACTTTGATGAGATGAGTTACTATTGCTTATGTATCTAATACTCCAAGGAGGGAAATCAAGCCCATGTAGTTCTCCCATGTAGAGTGATTTTGAAATTGTGATCCTTAATTATGTGCATGCAGATGGAACTGTGGATTTGATACTTGTACAAATGATAGCTCTTAACTTGATTTAGAATTTTCTTGACTTGGATTATGGCTATTCCTTGTGAGTGATCTTGAATTTGGACAGAATATGGTAGATTTGCTCAATGTGTAGTAGTGTGTAAGCCTAAAACTAGTGGATATAAAGTGGGGATAAATAATGACCTTGATATTTATTTATAGGAAAACCTTTTGGTGATTTCCTTTAGAATTTTTTTTAAATGTGTGGGAAGACCCAAAAGAATGATTTGAATTTTAGAAACTAGCCATTATTTGGCATGGGACACGGTGAGCCTAATTGGATAGGAGTGTGGTAGCATTCAAGTTTTCTTCGGGTGGACTTGTATCTAAATATTAAGGACACTTATTCTATGATAGAGATAGTATAAGGATTATTTTAAGTAGTTTGAGCATTTGACATTGAAAATTTAAGTGTAGTAATGATGGAAAGTAAAGGGTCGAGCCCATATATTGATAAAATTCTTAGAGGAATCATGATTAAGAGTCATGTATTCAGGCACAAGTCATGTTGTTTAATATGTAGCAAGAATTATAATTTTTTAGTACATGTGATTATATTTATGTGTCTAAAAAAATTTGATTAGTTCTTGTTGAGCCTTAAGAACTTTCAGATTAAGTTTTAAAAACTCAACTCCACTTCTTAATCAAGGAAGAAAATATTTGGTGGTCTTTGATCCATCTTGGTAATCTTATTTGTAAATGAATTATCTGAACTATCATAAAAAAATATCTAGATACATGCCCCGCTATTAGGTGAGGGAATGAAAAATTGTTCTCACAATCATTCATCTCAAAATAATGAGTTATGTGCACCATGCATTATCATGTAATATAGCCGAAGCTTTTAGAATAGTTTTGAAAAAAATGTTGTAAATGTGTATGTACCTACAAAAAAATGTCATCATGTAAAGCTTAATAGTAATATACAACGTCATGTGAAGATGGGATAGTAAGGTACAAGTAATATCTTTAGTATAGAAATGTGAAGGGGAATGAATTTATGTCCAAATGTAAGATTAGTATGCCAAAGATATGAATAATAAGCTTAATGATATAGGCAATGGTAAGATTACCCTAATGGAAAGATAATATAGAGATAAATGATATGCCCCAATGTATTCAAGTTCCCCTGTGAGGGATATATATAACAATGAAAGAACCCACACAATAATAATAGTATGCCACAGTATATGCATGGTAAAGACTATGTACATGTATGCAACATGCATAGTATATCATAAGTAGTAGCATGCATGATATGTATAATGGCACTAAGAATAGTATGACACATAGTATAAGAAATGAAATCAACATATCCATCTAACTACATATGTAATCCCATAAGGACATATGACCCATAATTGATCAATGAAACAAAATGACATGACAAATAGAGAATCCTCTATGGATATGATTGTACAAGGCAGTAATAGGAAACATACATAAGCACACACATGCAGGTAATAAACAATTATAAAGCACACAAGAGAACACACAATATATCCCTATAGCATGTAAGATGTAGGAAATAACATGATATGGCTAGTCAATGTAAGTAACTCTATATGATAAATGGAAAGTATGAATGATATTACCTGAGACCTACTATTAAAATATGCCCCAATTATAATGCATACCACCAATGTGATAATGTCCCTGGGGTGTGGGTGTAAATGTAGCCACATATAATTTATAAGTCCATGATTGTACATAATCTATATATCATGCATCTCACCTACTCAGATAATACCATTATAAGTACATATGTAAAATGTATATGCAAGCCTATAACATAAATAAATTTGCATGATATGTATCCATCGGCAAAGATAAAGAATTGCATTTTTATTTTTTATACTTTATACTATTTTTGCATCTTTATGATTTTATAGAAGAAAGAGATCACACAAAGAGGAAGTCAAGGGGTGCAAGAAGAAATAAGGATAGACCAATCAAGCAAGAAAAGAAGCCAACTAGAGAAGTAAAGAGAATACAAGGAATACAAAATTCATGTAAGACAAGGGGAAAAAAGATGGAATCAAGAAAGAGAGGAGGATTCAAATCAGCCTACAACTTACCTAAAAAATCAATGTATGATAGGATGAAAGGTATCAATATATGTTATCATAATCAAGAATTCTATGCCAGTATTTAGAATTATTTTATCTAAATTATGCACAATTTGAATTATAATATAAAAAAAATAGGTAAAACTAAGTGCACAAGGCAAATATAAAATATAACAATCTAAATAATAAATCAAATCTATTTTAGTGGATACCAAGCATACTTGAAATTGATTGAAAAAGTAATAGACAATATGAAAAATTAAAAGATATCGAATAATCACACTTTAAATTTTCTTTGGAAATGTAGTAGCGGTTTGGAAGGAATAAATAAGCTCTGTGTTAAATCTAGGGGTTTAAATCCATAGGGACATATTCAGTGCCTACTATCTGACTGATGAATCTACTTAGGTTAGTTTTTGTGAGATTCGCAAATTTATCCCATTGTTATCGATGAATATGTTCCCTTCTTGTTGAATCTGTACCATGCTCACTTTCTAATTCTAATATTTTTTTAACATGTATGAAAATTGATTTCATACAATCACACATCTTCATTTTCTAAAAATTGTGGGCTTAATTATTTGATTTGATCTTCTTTGTCTTCTTGAACTAATTTGCCACAAAATAATTGTAGAAGTAAAAGGGTAAAATTAGTTGGGTGGGAAAACCTCAAAAGATTTACAACTATGTATCTCGCATTATAGAATCAGACCCCACATAGTTCTTGTGTAGTGTAAATAGACAATTTGAGTGAGGGTTTCAACTTCCTCTTCCTAGGTGGAGATGTAGCTAGACATATTCACTTATCCTTATTTTGGTATATGATGCAACTAAAAATTTGAAAGAAAAGGCCTTTATAAGAAATAAATATTTTCCTTTGCACAAAGGAATGAAATGACTAAAAAGTTACAATTCAAAATACAAGCAATTAGAGAATTTATTGCTTAGTTAGCTGATAAAAATGATCCCCTCTCTCAATTGTTACATAAGGTATCAAATTTGAATGGGATGAATAATATTGAAAGTATTTTGGTGTAATAGAATAATATCCAATCCATCAATTATGATGTCATTTATCAATGATTGACCTTTTTTACTATACATATCTATCACCAAGCATGCCTTGTGAAACTTGCATGCACAATATGATGATGAGCATAGAGAATGAGTTATTTATTACATCAGTCACAAATTGGTTGATTATGAAAAAAATTAAAATCAATGGAAAAATTGTGTTTAGTTATTGTGTTTTCCACACAGAAACTTAGATTATAGCTTATTACTGAGAGACATGTTATTCCAAAGATTGATTGTTTGAAGTATATTATACAATCCATTTCTATCTAGACACATAGTTAAGAGGTCCATTTTACTTATGGAGTTTAATATTAAATTTTTACCAAAAATTTAGTAGAAGGGTAGGCCATTATCGACCAATTAGCTATGGATCTCTTATCAGACCACATTCATATGGATAACACTTTTCATGATGAGTTTGTCATGTGTACCAATGTGAACACAACATGTACCATGTACTTTGATGGGTTTAAATGTGTTTTAGGTGCCATGGAGGGTATTATGTTGGTGATTATTCAAGGTCAAACTATGCCATTATCATATCAATTTATATTTTCATACAAAATTAAAATATTATACTATGAGCATTTTATTCTAGGATTAGACATTGCACATGCTTTGAAGATAAAATATATGAACATTCATTTTGATTTTCAACTTGTTGTCAATCAAGTGGCTTGCCTATTAAACAAAATAAGAAAAAATAATTCTAAATAAAGATATTATGTTTAGTTTGATCACTTAATTTTGTGAATTTAATATTTGTAACATTCCTAGAAGAAATAATTGTCATGTTTATGCTATAGATAGTGTTGTTTCACTTTTTCTTATTGACATTATTGATGATAATGCTATATTGACTAGAAAGAAATTTAAAAAACCTATTATTGCATTACCAAATCTAGATGGATTGGATATATTTTACATCATGGGTGATACACCCAAATTAGATTGATATGAATACGTTTAATTTTTTATCATATGAGACTATTCATACTGATTTTTCAAAAAACAATATAGGAAATTTGATAAGAGATGCCATTCGATATATTATAATTGGTGATGATCTTTTAAATAAATATTTTTATGGATATTTACTTAGATGCCTTGGGTGGGAATAATTTAAATTATAATTACAATAAGTTCATGATAGTGAATGTGGGGGACATTTTAGTGGGAAACCCATGTCATAAAAATTATTAGCAAAGAGTTATTATTGGACCAACATTGAAGAAAGCACACATTAAAAGTAGGGGATAAGGAAAGTGAAGTAGTGAAAGAAGAATAAGTCTTATCAACCTGATACTAAAGATAATATTTTAATTATATCAAAATATGGTATTGTCTATAGGTAGTCCTTTGGGAAAGAGTTTGGCATTGTTTAAAAAAATAGATGCTACGAGTGGAAAATTTAAGGGTATCATTGCCAATGCATCTCAAGGGAATATTTTCGATCTTGTATCTATATTTAATAATTATAAAAAATCTATGGGGATTAAATTTGATGTATATCACTTGAGAACTATTTATAGTGAATAACTACGGGTAATTTATGAGATGTTAGGTTATGCCTAAGAATATTTGAAAGAAATTTCTAGGATTCCTTTCACCAATGGTTTGTAGGATTTAAATACTCCTATTCATAATAATGAGGATGAAATAATAGGGGATTATATTATAGATTTTTTAGCACCTATTCTAGATTGAAGTGTTTGTAGTGATGAAGAAGGTTATTTTTCTTCACTTTTTGGGTTAGATCTAGATCTGCACATGACATCTCCTTTTAAGAAGGTGGATATTCCTTAAAATATAATTTTGATAGAATGTGAGGACCTCACAGGTCACTTTTCTAGAAGTCACATGGTAGATAATAGAAATGAAAGAATCTTGAAAAATATATGGATGAAATTTTGAAATTTTTTTAGGTGACTAATCTTTATTACTTGTGAAAATTTTCTTTTCAATTATATTTCATTCACAAGAGAAAAGCAATAGGATTCTTATTTTTCATGGATGGAAGCTTAATGGAAAAATCTAGATCCCTTTGCTTGGCAATATTTTCTTTTGAAGACTTATGGCATACATATAGTTTAAGAAACTTTGGTTAGGTTATATTCCCTACCCCTTGAATTTTGGAGCACATAATTTTTCAAACTTATTAGGGATGCCCTTGGAAAATTTTGTGACATAAATCCAACATATATGGGAAAGATGTTATTTTTTATAGAATCAAGGCTCAGTTGGACCATTTCTACACTAGAATTAAAGTTTTGATTTTGAATGTTGGGGGTAAAGATATTATTTAGATGGTGGAATTTAAGGATCAAACTAGATCTTATACAAAATGTCTAAGATTAGGTCATAATTTTAGATCTTACCCTAAGGCTGTAATTTCCCATGATTTCCAATCTCAAGGTAATTTAAGATCACTCTATCCTACTAAAATGAGGTTTTTATAGCATAAATTAAAGATAATGTGGAGGAAAAACACAAATTTGAATAATATTAATCAGCTTGGCAACATCCTAGCTTTGGAACATGTTAAAAATCTAGCTACAAAAGATGATTCTTAGCCATTATTAAAATTGGGGTTAAAAGGTAATATAAAAAAAAATGACACATTGAATTTGCATAAATCTAAAGATTTTTTCAGTCATAATCAAGAAAGGGACATTTAATATGAATAAAATATTAAAGAATGAAGAAGGGGATATGATTGATTCTCAAAAGACAAAAATTCATTCCCATAATGATGTTAGGAAGTATGCAGTTTGTGAAATCTCTCAAACTAGGTTGGTTTCCCAATCTTTGGTTTTGGCAAAAAATTGGGTAGGAAAAGGGGAAGAAAATACATCATGGACTAACTTCTTGAGCATTCAATTGAAGTTATGAAATTTGGATCTCAAAAGACTATGGTGAAATTTTTTTCCACCACAAGGATGAAAATGCACCTTTGAATTTTCATTTGATTCTATGGGGATTCCCTCTATTTTGTATCCATAGGTATATTTTTTTATTGATCTTGATTGATTATCTTGGGTTCTCTATGTGGAAGTTTTTTTTAGGTTTTGTTGGATTTCATTAAGCATCTAGAGAAGTTTCTCAAATGTTTCTTTTTAAACTCAAGAATAATAATTACTTCATATAAATGTTTATATTTCTAAATGGGACTCTATTTGGAAACTCTCCTTTTGTTGCTAATAGTAGGCTATCATCAGGAGATTTGATGAATTTTTAATATTTTTTTGTAATCATTGAGAGCATTTTGGCTATGTATCTCCAAATATTTTCCATGCACCTTCTTTCATTTTGGTTGTAAAATGATGACATTGCCATATCATTTATGATGGAGTTATTATTAGAGATTTTAATTTTACATGTTTTCTTTTATTGAAAACATTATGTAGATCTTCATTTTTGTTTTTTCCGTTTCACCTATGGGTAAGGTTAAGCATAGTGAACCTGTGGATCATGAAATCTTAAGAGTTAATGAAAATTTATACAACATTTTCCTTAAGGCTGCTTGGTAATTTTTTTTGAATGGATCTATGGGTTTTATGAAGCTATTTCTAAAAAAATTGCTTTGAACTTCAAAAATGGCATGTATAAGATCAGAGGATTGTATTTAAGGATGGATGAAGTGATCATTTTTAAATTCATGGGTCTACCATAAAAAAGGGAGCACTGGTATTTTATGTAGGTTAAGAGCTCTCAATGCATGAACTCATTTCTTCAGATAGGGGAAACTATTGTAAATATGGGTAAGGGATTTCTTCATTCTTCCCATCCTTTATTTTGAACCCAAGTATCATAGGTGGTTTAATAACAACTTACTTGTGAAGGGCATTATTCTTTCATATTTGGTTATCATTTTATAATAATTTCACACCTTAGGCATAACAATTTAATTAATGTTCCTTAATTTTGGGGGTGGATTCTATGATTAAGAAAGGGAATATAAATGTTTTGGATCTCATGGTCTTATAAAATTGATTTCTTTGGATGCTTTGCTTGTAAAAGATAAATATTTTTTTTGAAGGGTTTATATAACTCTTCTATTTTTTTATCCCCTTGTCCTTCTATTAATAAATGAAGGAGAAAACATTAGGCATTGGGAGTTATACAATGAATTAATTAGGGTATTTTATCTTAAATCATGCCTTAGTAATAGGGGTTCAACACTATTATTCTTCTAGGATTAAAAATCTTCATAGGACTAATTAGACATCTTTTAAAAAAATCCATTAGTGACCCATGCTTCCTCAACAAGAAATAAGGTAATAATGGTTTCATTGGTTAATGAGGTTAATGTTGAAAAGGCTTCAACTTTTACTCTTTATATGAAAAAAATCCTATGCATAATTGATGAAAAGAAGCTTCTCATTCACAAGGAGCTTGAAGAAGTGAAAAAATTAAGACTGGCAGAGGTTGAAAAAAGGATGAGGCAATTGGTCATCTTAAAACTTCTCTTGTATTTCCAAGTAACATTTATATTTAGATGATTAGATGAAAGGAACATCCTAAGGTTTATTCACTAATTCTTAGGGAAATATGGTACATGTTTATGTTTAAAAGAGCCACTAAAAATGGGTACTAAACTTGACTACTCCTCTCTTTGAACAATATTTTAACTTTCTTCCATTCAAGATTAAAAAAAATGTGTGAATCATATTTACACAATGTGGTTCTACTTACTACATCATCATGGATTCTTAATGCTTTGGTTTGATGTTCACCTTAGATATTTCTAATCATATTTATGGAATGAAAAAAAACAATAAATTGAAAAGATTCATGTATGAGGTTAGGGAGTTGAGGTGCCCATTGATAGTTAAGGGAACACCTCAATCCTACTGGGATTACTAAAAGTGTGAGGTAGATTATGGAAAATGAGTATTTGAAATTTGAAATCCTATGTGTAATAAAATAAGTAATGGAGGAGTTGGTGGATTTGGGGGAAATTTTTATGTTGAAAATTCATGTTAATTATTCCAAAATGTGGTCATTGTTACTTGAAAAATAAAAACCAAGGGAATAAAATTATCCTCCTAACTTGATTAATTCCCTTGCTATATTGATATTTTATTTTCATGCAATGTTGAATGGTTTTGATAGATGGGTTGGCCTTAAATTGTAGATTCATCCCCTTTGGTTCCTAGTTTCTAATTAGAGTATGTTCTATCATTTAAAGGAGGAGTAGGAAACTACAAAATGGAAGGTGGAGGAGGATAGGGGTTTATTCTCTTCATACAATCTTCATCAAATCTCACCTCTCATACTAGTTTGTGAGAAGCAATTGTCAAAATATTCTAGTCATGTTTAGTCACGACCTCTTCTATTGATAGTAATCATTTTAGTGGTTTTGGAAGAGGTGTTCTACTTTTTTTTATCAAATTTTTTTGGTTGGATGGAAAGTTGGGTTATTTTTTCTTTTAAATAAATCTCTTGAGATGTGGTGTTTCTTGCTATGAAGTTTTCTCTTCACTACACATCATTTTTTCATGTTGAATTCTATAACTTATGTAATTTTGGAAATTTGTAATACTCCTCCTTTATACTTGCTTCAACTTCAACATAACTACATTCTCGCTTTGGAGTCTACCTTTTTAAGGTAAAGCTTTCTAGTTATTTTTCTTCATTTTGGTGAATACTCCCCTCCAAAAAAATTTATACAGGCCTACTACAACAAGTATTTAAAATAATGAAAGATATGTTTATAACATCTCTTTGGGTCTAAGAGATATTATTCAAATTTTATTATATAGATTCTTCTTCTTCATGTACTACCTTATTTTTTTCCACCCTTTTGGTTGTTGCATGAACTTTGATGTAAACTTTTTGCACATATTAATAAAATGGGTGAGGACCCCAAAACCTTCTTTTATTGATTAAAAAAGAAGAATGGGTTATTATTGGTCTAAAATGGAACATGAATTTTAAGAATATGTAAAGTTTTATGAGCAATGTCAATGACATAGTAATTTAATACATGCACCATTTTAAAATATTAACCTATTGTTTCTCCTTGAACATTTACCATTTAAGGTTTCAATCTAGTGGGAAAATTAATCCTCCATCATTATAAGGTCACAAGTTCATTAATACTACTACCGAGGATTTTACAAAATGGGTTGAAGTTATTCCTTTATAATCTACCATATGTGTATACATCAGTATATTTATAATGATTAATATTATTTCTAGGTTTGGCCTTTCATATTTTATTATAATAGATAATGGTTTGTCTTTAAAGAATAAGATGATAAATAAGTTTTGTGCTAAATATAAGAATCAAAATACATTTTATACTCATTATCAACATCCGGGGAATGATCAAGCCAATGATACTAATAATAAATTATGAATATGTTAAGTAAAAAATTTACTAAACATGGTTGAGGATTGGCATAGTCAAATTATTTATGCTTTATGGGAATATAATATAAATGTCAAAATAACTACACAATCTACCCCATATTCTCTTGTCTATGATGTAGGGTAAGTTATCCCTTCATAACTTAATATTCCTTGTCTTCATGTATCCACTGTAGGTATTATCAATGATAATGAATATAGATAAAAATGACTACATCAAATATAAATGTTGGATGAAGCACATAATCATGATATCGAGCACTTCAGATTTTATAAAAACTACCTAAATAAATCTTATAACAAAAAGATTAGATTAAGATAATTCAATATAGGCTAGTTGGTACTAAAATAAAATTATAAGAATATAAATGTGGATAAAGAAACTAAATGAAAATTCAAACCTAATTAGCTAGGTCCTTTTTTATTACCAAGTAACTTGGTTCAGGGGCTTATCACCTAGCTATATTAGAAGGAAAACCTTTGAATAATATAATGAATATCATGCATTTATGCTGATTTTCCACTTGAATCATTTATTTTTTCTTGATCTCTCCTATGTCACTAGTTGATATAGAGGCATACTATTTCTAGGATTTATCATCTATACATTTTTATTGGGTAAATGATACTTATAAATTCCTTATGCATTTTATTGATTATATATTATGATATAAAGAATATCACACTATGACATTGATATTATGGTTCCATGTAACATATACATTATTATTCATCTTCAAGGCATATTTATCATGAGCTTCAATAATTATGTCTCACCCTTAGTGGGGAAGTCTCACATTGGTACTTTTTATCAACTATACATTTCCATTGGAGGAATCTTATCTAGGTGCATTATTGACTATATCTTACCTATTCAAATCCTAATACACCCATGGGTTTATTTATCTTACATTTATTATACTACAATGGGCTTTCAACTCAAATATTTAACATATTAATCACATTGTGGTTACTATATTTGGTATATTTATTGTTATATCTTATCCATATTGGAGCATATCATTGTCCCGCTTTATGGGGTACCCTCATGGAATATCACTTGCCCCTCCCTTTTTACACCCTTACCATGTTTTAGTAATGGAATATGAGTATTGGGTTAAAAAATCCTATTGAGATTTACATGATGACATATTTATACTATCATATACATGTGGTCACAAACATGATTCCATGATGATTACAACATTTATTTGTTTTCCAAGTTACTCACGGTGCATATGACTCTTTATTTTAAGCTAAGTGATATGTAGAATTATTCCTCACTTAAAAAGGGGGAAATATATTTAGATTATTTTATTTTTTGGTTATATATATCATGTCGCTATAGGTTACAATGGTACCATATATCTACTTCTTTAGCCAAGAAGTAGATTTTACTCCTTAGCATTAATCTAGTTTTTAATTTTAATTTTAGTTTTAAGGTTTTAATTTATTTATTATCTGAATGGGTAAATTGAGGCTTAATTAATTTTTAAATTTTTAAAGACATCATGCTCACATAGCTCCAAGTTTATTTTCTCTTGTGATCATTTTTTATTTTGACTTATTTCATTTAGTTACATTTTATTCATTTATCGAGACATTGATATGCTTATACAGATTCTCATTTTCATATCAGTGTAGTAAGAATGTTGACATTGGAACATTCACATAGATTCTAATAAGTATAATTTGTTCTTGTTTTAAACCCTATTAGGTATCATTTTTTCTTTTTTTTTCACTTTGATATGCAAGTACAAATGCATATCAAAGCAGAGCATTATGTAGACACCTAATTTGGTACAAGGCTTATTATTGTAATGTTATTAGCATTATTTGATGCACATGGATTAATAGTTCATATTAGCTACTTATTGGAATTTTTCCTTCTCCTTCCATCTTTGTGCAACTTTGCACACCCTTCTTTTTTCTATTTTCTCTCTCATGTATGTTTCCCTATTCTTGATGTATGTCCTCTTTCTTCATTTGTTGTTCTTAGTCTTTGACCATTTTTTGTGTGTCCAAAAGTGGTTTGACCACATTTATCACTTCCACAAATGGTTTTTATGTCTTTTTATGTTATTTGGCCCTTTTTCCTTTTTGTTTGTTGTGTGGGTTTGTTTTTGTCATATTTTCCTTATTTTCTTGTGTTGTCTTGCATGCCAATAGGTTTATAATTTGAATTTGAGAAATATATACATATAAATCATCCTATAACATTTCAATAACAACTATCAAGGAACCATATAATTCTAATTCATATAATTAATATTCCATGTATGCTTATAAAGGATTTCATGCGATTTAAAAGTTTTCAAGTTATCCATAATTGTACTAAGAAAAGGTCTAAGTGAAAGTTCATATAGATTCATTCACTATGATAGGGAGAGAAGGTGGAAGCTTCTCTCATTCATTTTTAAGGGATCACTCACTTGCACTCACAAAATTACATTAATCCTAATTCTCACATAGTGATATGTAGTTTCAACACTCAAGGGGGCCTAGGATAATTTATTGCACATTTATTGGGTCTTTGGATGTGTTGTTAGGTATTAAGGATAGATTAGGGTTACATTAAAGTTGATAAAAGTTATATAATTGTGAGTGGTTATTTTCATAACTAAAATAGGATTTTTGGATATATGTTCTTTGACTAAGGTTCCAAGAAGTTTCAAACTGAGAGGATTTACAAAGCCATTTTTATCACAAGTTGACCACATTTATTTGCCAAAACTAGTCATTTCATTTTCATTGAGTCTCTAAAACAAGGCATCAAAATAGAACATAGTTTGCATTCTAAAGTTGTTTCTACACTTTTTCAAAACCCACTTTTTTGTATTTTTTAGCATCATCAAAATATGATGAGTCAATTTTAGTTATTTAGCTATGTTTTCTATCTATTTTAATTATATTTAACATTTATCATTTGAGATAATTTTAGTATTTTTCCTTGGGAACTATTTAGGTTTATTTATTGTACTCTACCTGATTTACCTTATGTCATGGTTTAACTTCATTGGCATAGTGTTTTGAATACTTTTACGCCATTTTTAAAAAAACCTTTTTATCAAACCAATCCTTGAGATTATCCAAACTTAAGGTTTAATATCATTATTACCTATATGACATTATTTTGTTTATATATAATTGTTGTAGGGTTTTTATCAACACTTTTTTTGTTGTGCCTCATCATAAGGATTTCCCTTGTCTCAAACATGTCAACATTTCTAATATTTTGTCTTGCCTTCCTTTTTAGATTTCATGTATTCTTGTGTTTTTTTCTTTCCTCATGGGTATATATAATTTTTATATAGAATTTATTTCTAAAAAAACATGTACATGGAGGGTTTTTGGCATTTATATGTTACTAGGCTTGATGAAAAGGTTATTAAGAATATGTGTGTCAATGATTACATGTTTGTTTCCTAACATTTATCATAAATTATTGGTATATATATTGGATCATGATAGGTTTATATGTAATCATTATGATTAATGTATGGATACCATTTTGATTGATAGCTTTGCTATTAATCCTTAGTGATACATATTGTGTGGACAATTATGTGATAAATAGTTTTGAGATTGTTGTTGTAACAACCCATAGGGTTAGAGACAAAAATTATTATATCCTCATTCTTTCCTCTAAGCCTCAAGATAGGGTTAACCAAAAAACCTCTCCTAATATGTCTCCTCACTCCTATAATTATAGTGCAAGATACTAAGGATTATTATTCATATATCAACTCGAGAATACACATGCCAAATTTTATATCTTAGAGTTGTTACAAAGGTCTAATATTTATATTGATATAATTTATGAAACTTTGTGTGATACTACTTTACCACATGATATCAATCCAACTTACTTTACTTCCATTGTTAAAATTTTGAAAGATATTGAGGATCTAATCTCCTTTGAGATGGAGGACTTGCCTTCTAAAGAGTTTTTAGATCAACATTTACCATTGTACATTTAAATTATCATTATTAATAAAGGGATAAAACATGTTATTATATATAATTACTCCTTATTATACATTTTTAGTGAAACTTTTCTTAAAGCACTTGGATTTAGTCATCATTCTCTTGCATAATCAAATATGATCATAAAAGGGTTTGATAATAAACTAAGGAAGGATCTATAAATAATTACATTGAACATAAGTTTTGTACCATAAAATTTAGCTATATAATTTAAATTGATATATAATTTTATGATCTATAATATTTTATTTGGTAGACCATGGATTCATACTATGAATGTGATCCCATCTACATTACATATATGCTTAAAATTTGTTTACGAGGGATACATATATACTTTTCCTACAAATTATGTTCCTTTATAGATTTTTAGGATGATAGATCTATGAAATGAGTTATTTCATATCTAAGTATACTAAAAAAATCTATTATGTCTCCTAAAACATATGTTCCCATAGAAAAATTTGTCAAGATCCTCCTTAGAGTATAATTGATTACCTTTGTATAAGCAACTAAACATGAAATTAAACCAGAAGTAATAAGTAACTAGAAATCAGAAACAACAAAGAATAGGGGATATGAAAAACAATACAATTTTGTATTACACTCTTCCAGAAGGAAATACAATGAAGAAATCTCTTCTTCCCACACCTCTTGGGTGTACAGTAATTCTCCCTCAAGTGTTCTCTCTCTCTCTCAATCAATTACAACCAAATCAACACTGAGTTGTTCCCTCCAGTGTTGATCAACTCAATGGTTGTTGTTTCCTACCTTCCAAGTGATAATCAACTCAACCATTGTTACCTACTCTCAGTAGATCTTCTTGATCTTGCACCTTGCAGATCTTCTTGATCTTGCACCCTGCAAATCTAATTGATCTTGCTTACATTACAATACAGCCCCATGGGTCTCTTAAATAGATCCCAAACCAAACAATAATTAGAAACATAGACTCAAGACTAAAATTAGTCTTTACATGCAAACTAATTATTCTCCTAAAATTAGAACAGTTCTGGAAATGCACAGACGACTGATGTTGGTCTGAAGGTGACCGATGCCGATCGATCCCTAACCGATGCCGGTTACTGTGTAGCTAAAGATAACCGATGTCAGTTGGCCTAACCAATGTCAGTTGGCCTGACCGATGTCAGTCACTGTGTAACCCAACAACCTCCACATTTGCACATTCAGTGAAGCTTTTAGCTCCACAACTCAACAAAATTGGTTACATTTGAAATGGGCTAATTTAGTAAATTCAATTGGGATAGTGGCACTCATAAATATAGAATAGATTTTTTTGTCCAATCTAAGCTTTACTCTTATTGGTCAAAATGAATATAGATATGACATGAATAAATTTGGTATCATTCAATTATATTAGACCCTTCAAGACTATGGAAGACCTAGTCCTTAATTTTTGTATAAAGATACACCATCTTATAATGATAAAGGTAAATAACCTATGATAGACACTTGTTTCAATACTAATATACTAAGACAACATCTTGATATAGCTCAAAATAATTTGGAAAAAATTGTATTTGTATTTGAATGCATATAAAAAATGGGATACAAAGATTAAGGGTTAGGAAAACATGAGCAATGTATTCAAGAGCCAATCATTATAACTACTCATCAACTTAAACTAAGTCTTAGATATAGTGAATATTATCAACTCAAAGATGTGTCCTTCCATAGGTATCTTAACACTTATGAAAATTATTTAAATAATAAAAATTTACATACTCACTTTTCATGTCTATTATAGTTCACCAACATGAAGTAAACATCGTTACATCTTTATGAATTATACATCACAAGTTGATTGATGAAGATACTTCACCTGAGATTTTTGATTCTTTATTTTTTTCTAATGATGAATCTCTTCAAGAATATATGTGATATTTTACACATTTAACTTATTTTAATCACAAGGTTATATTTCCATTTACCTTTAATAATCATGCATAATTTAGGGAGTGTGATGCAGAAGCATCCAAGGTTAATGAATAATCTTGCACCATAAAAAAAAATATTAAAATTTGGGTAGAATTTAATAAAGGTTCTAAAAAAAAGTTATAGTCTTAACAAAACCATAAGTATATACCCCAAATATCATTAATTTTATTTCTCAACTCATATCTTTGTTCATAGCTTCTAGTTGTAGTTTTATGGAAACTTCACAAAAAAATTGCTAAGTGCTCATAGTGTAAACAGAGGCCCACAAAGGATTTATTCGTCAACAGAGTTCACATGTAGATGAAAACTCACTAAGTTTTCAACCCATCATGTGGTGCTTCATGAGAGAAATGATATAAATACCATGAGCCTCATTTTTCACTCATTTCATTCTAGTGATTGTGTTTTTCCTCTACCCCCTATTCTCTCTGAAGTGAAGCTCTACCAATTTTTTTCAAAAAAAACATAAATACGTTTATCTCTCCCACACAAATATTAGGCACCTCTTAGTTATCCCCTCTATAAAATTCTATTTTGAGAGTTTTTTCCTACATTTATAGAGCATTTTGTCTCCACTATTTTACATTTCTTCTAGCTAATTTAACATTTATTACCACTAGATCTACTAGATATCCTTACCCTTACTTGTCAAACAACATTTACAAATTTAAAAATTAAAAAATGAAAGACAAGTACATGGGGTACAAACCACTACTAGTTTTAGACTGTGATAACCCCAAGATATATGACTCCCAAATTGGTAACATAAACTTGGAAGAATTCCACAAGAGACTAAACATTAAGAGTCTAGCATTACTTATTGAATGCCTCTCATAAAGTGGCATACCACAAGCAACTACGTTTCCCATTTTAGTGCAATGTTCAAACCTGGTATTTGCCTATGCCAAATACTATGATCCTCAAACAAGAGAAATCAAGACAAAATATGGAGAGCTCATGGAAAAGGTAGATGAAATATCCATGGGCATGATAATGAGGATCTTGCTTCATGAATAATGTGTCAGTGTTAGTATTAAGCAAGCAGAGAAATATTGGGATAAAATATCCTACCAAATGCTTGACCATAATCAATAATTCTTGGTTGAAGCAAAAAAGGGAAAGACCTTCCAAGGTCCCCAAAAACATATTCAGGGAAGATTTCAAGGAGGAACTTTCAAACATGATAACCCTATTGAACCAAATAGTAGGTAATGAAGAAATCAATAGTTTTAACCATTGGATGTTCTTATTGATGAACATCATTTATCATGGGAAGTAGTTCATAGACTAGGGTGAACTGATCAGTGATGATCTACTTGAACAGTTACTAAATGTTAAAACCTCCAAATAATTTTTCATGACATCCTATCTAGTGTAATCATTGGCTTTGCAGAGGGTATACCCTACACTTTCCCAACATGGGTTCATCACACTTTCAATGTAGGTCTTTGAGTGTTTCCCATGACTCATGTTACAAAAAAGTAACAAAAACTACACAAGAATCAATGTTGCCTTCACAATGAGAGTAGTGAAATGTCTAGAAGAGGATTGGGGAATGTGAATCTCAGTTGAAGTAATAAACATGGTCAACCAATATGGTAGCTACTACATTTAATTATATAAATTCATGTATATTAGAGTTGGTAGATATGAAGGACACCCTCTAAGACTCCCAATATTGGCAAGTGATAAAATGATTCTTATATAATTATGTAGACAATTGGGATAGGTTCACATGCACTATAGAGGAAAGCATGTAATAGGTGTTTGATTCCCTATTGCATTAGTACCTTTGTTTGTAAAATGGCAGTCAATGCACATGACATTGAATTGGCCATCTATGATTTTACCCTTTAGTCATACATTATCATGGAATCAATTGATACCAAATGATATGTAAAGATTAATCTTGGAATCAAACCTAGATACGAAGCACAAACCCCATCTTAAATACTACTTGGTTCATTACACAAATGAATTTGAGGTAATTCAAAAGGATTAGAGTCGAATGACTATTGATCAAATTAGAGCATTCATAGATGAATGGGTGATAGAAGGTATGATTTATGATAATATATATCTCATTGATCTTGAATATATGAATAAATTTTTATTTCCCCTTGCCAACTATAAACTCATCAATCAAAGAACTTGTTGATTTTCAAAGGAGGATTTAGAGAGTATTGGCTCGAACAAAGAAGTGTCTAGATAAGAAACTAGTAGGAGTAATAATAAGAGGTTCAAGGAGAGGAAAAGCTTTGTCTCCTCTAAATCAATACCCTATGCCTACTTCTATAATAAGTATTACTAATGTCATAATTGAGACATCTAGACTCATCTAGTTTTGAGGATAGAAGAGATGAAGATCCTAATATAGGGAAGCAACCAAGAAAATCATGTGAAGAGATACTAGTATTAGGGAAAAATAATCAAGCTAATAAATTTGTAAAGACACGTTCTCCAATAAAATATCTTGGTGATCCTAAATTGCTCATCCCTAACACTACACAATAGTACTTGTCATCTGCTTAGGGAGAAATACAACAAATGCCACAAAAGGAGACCAAAGGAGAACTTCCACACTCTCCATCTTGGATCCCCACAAATACCTCCTCATACAAAAGATACTCCTCCAAATTAGTCCACTCCCTCTACCTATAATGTTCAAATGGTTTCCTTCAATGATCTCTCATTCTAATGCATAAAACCAATGTTGAAGAAAAGAAAAAATAGTGGTTGAGGTAGAAATTCTATATTTTGATGTTGTAGCTAAAATTATGAATACCCCCACACCATAGAAAGTGAAAACTACTTCTAGGTTGGTATCTGATATTTTAGACATAAAATTCAAAAAGATCATTGAACCTGATGTCAAAAAGATAGAATAAATTACAATAATTGATTACACTCTCAAGAGGATATCACTTGGAGAGGTGACATGGGAAATGCACATTTATAACCTCTAGGAGACCATTAAAAAGATAATCAAAAGGTCATATAAAGATGAATTGACTCAAGATAAACTCCATGAATAGGTTAAATAATTGGTGGGATATGTCAATTATCTGATCAATCCAATGGAAAAACCCACAACCCCTCAAGTTGATGTTCCAACATAGGTGCCAGGGATAAGCAAATAATATATTGCTACTATTATCAACCATAACACCTATGGAAAAAATCTATAATCATGTGTGAATGACTTTCTCTTAAGTGGAATGAACTATATTTAAGAAGTCATGAAGATCTATGACCTCATTGATCAAGAAATAAAGGACATCCACATACAGATCAAATGTCATACTATTGATTTTAAAGTGTGTGAAGATGTGGTTATAGACAAAAAGGATATGATTTTGATAGAGGCCAAAGTGATGGTGGATGGTGGAGTATTCAAAAAAGAAGAAGATGAAACTTATTACAAATGGGCATAATGTATACTCCAAATAATGGAGATCTTAAACAAATCCATCTAAAATCTAAAAAACAAAGATGTAGGAACAGAAAATCACAAGAAGATCTTCATAAATTTAGATGAAATGCATTGTATCTTGTATAAAGATGATGAGACTAGTACACATACTATGAATGAATTGAAATCCCAACTCGAAAAAGTATTTAAGGAAGATATTCTCAATAAGGGTAAATTTAGTAAGGCTTAAATGACAACACTAAGTGAAAATCATATTTCTATGTAAGAGTTGAACATTCAATTGTAATAATTGTCTAAAGGCCCCTGCACCCTAACATTCATCTCCTAGATATGATTCACACATTGCCAACATTTTGTGGTCCCTAAAAGTAATGAAACCTTAGATGTAGTTAAAACATTCTATAGATTCAAGGTTGCATGTGACAAAGAACAATATAAGAAAGATTAAACTACTGCCAATCCACACACAACTACTTCTTTCTCACAAAAAATGTCTTAGTAAAGTCTATAAAACTTCATTGTATTTTTGTTTAGGCACCTATTTCAGGGAAATCGGTATTTTCCCTTTTATAAAATCAAATTTTTGAAATGATAAAACAAGATATAAAATAGAATATGAAGATATATTTTTGGAATGTGAAGGGTCAACCCATTTCGTTTGTTATAAATATAATAAATGGTAATTGAAAAAGGGGTTTTGGATGTTTGCAATTTGGAGACTTGAAGAGGAAGAAGGAAACTTTGTGTTCAGTCTTTATCCTAGAATGAGGAATTACTTGAACTTTGTGTCTAGTTATTTCCTTAATGGGTATATGTTTTTCATATATTAATACATTTCTCATTGTTCCAAGCATGAATTATGTTTAATCTCCTAAAGTAAACTACTCTTTTTGTTTATTTCATCACATAAGTAGATGAAATCTATGTTTACTCATTCACTCGTGACTCTGCACCTTCTTTCTTACCATTTTTATTTTTAGTTAAATGTTATTATTACAAAAAAACCCATTCGACTTGTGAATATTGTATATAACTATATTATTTTTTTGTTGATTTAAATAAAGTGAACCTCTCTTCATAATAAATTATAGACTTTTCCTCTCCTATACTATTGTGAAACTCAAATTTAACATGAAGTACCAAATATTTCACCAACAAGGTAGAAGTCAATAAAGGCTCTTACAATAATTTCTAGGCTTAACAAATATACAAAGATGCCAAAGCTCATGAAGTTCATTTCTCAGTTCATATATTTATTTGTAGACTCTAGTTGTAGTTTTATGGAAACTTCACAAAAAAATGCTAAGTGGTCATAGTGTAAATGGAGGCCACAGAGGATTTATTCCTCAAGAGAGTTAACATGCAAATGAAAACTCACTAAGTGGTCACTATGATAACTACAGACATGTCTAATCATAAGTCTCATTCATGGTTAAATATATCTAAAAGAGTTCATTGTGGACTCGACATGATTCTAAGTTGGAATTGATATTCCAATGGGTCCATGGCCCTAGTAAAGTCTCATAGGGTTCAAGGTGTGCACAAATTTAACAAAACCCATAAGGCATGAAGTTCATGGCCTTAGGAAAGCCCCATAAATTTCATTCCTCATTAATCCCCACAAATTTCATAGTGACCTCAAAGTCTAAAAAATTGTATGAGTTTGTGAAGGTGACAAGTGTCACAATCACAACCCATCTTTGAGTGATCATAAATCAAAGTCAAAGATGGGGCCACTATTCAAAAAGGCACATGTGAATAATATCCAAATGTTTTTAATAAACCCATAGGTCCATGGATTGATTTGGGGAAATGTAAATAAAAATAATTTCATTGCATAAAGGCTTTAGGATCATGATACACATCACAATCCCCTCAGTTCACAAAGGATTTTGTTCATAATGATCATAGCTCTGTGAAAATGTCATAGGGAATTTCAAGCAACCACATATTTTACAAGAAAACACAAAATGAGGTGTTAGTGGTCTTTCTGGAAAACTCTTGATGATATATTAATAGTATAGGTGGTTATAAGGAATGCAATTACTTGTGTGGATGACTATTTACACGTGATAGATTAAAAAAACCATTTTCTTGTGGCAATTCAACTCTTTCAAATCCACATGTTCATAACACGATTACAGGAAGTTGAAAAGTCAAGGGAAAGATTGTAAAAGGGATAATTTATAATGGAGGAGGGGTTTTATTTTTGTCATATTAGAGAAAAGATAGAATACATACCTATAGGCCCTTAGATTGAGGGAAAACATTGTAATCCTAAATTTTGATATGTGAATGTAATTTTGGTTTAAAAAGTTAATTAAATGGAATGTTTTTATTATCTTGAGTCTTGTGTCTTGAATATATTAAGAGAGAGTGTATCACAAATTGGGAGAGAGGTAACCATTATTTACCCCTAATTCCCACATGCACTAATTAGTATCAAAATAAGGTTATTTTCCTTTCTAGGTTGTGTGTGTAAAGACTCTGGCTAAATTGTTGGCAAGTTATGAAAGAGAATATTGTATTTGGGTGAAGTGATGGCCAACAAAGGTAATCTTGTTGGAAGATAAATAATACCAAGGGCACATGGATTTGAAAACTTGGGAGAGATGATGAGCGGATTTGATGCAATAGAGACAACACAAATAAGATGAAATCATGTTGAATATGTGGTTGATGATGAAGAATTACAATCTCAAGAGATTTAAGGATAAGATATGGAGAATGAAGCTAAGAGAATATTTATCAAAGATATGATAAATATTGGCAGTAATCCAAAATTAAATACCCCTTTCTATTGTGGAAGATGAAACCTTAATGAGTTTATATATTCCATCATAGATATGGAGAAATATTTTGACTACGATTCAATAGAGGAACCCAAGAAAGTAAAGTTTGCTTACAAAAATTTAAAGGGTCACACATATTTAAGGTGGGGTCAAGTGAAAATTGAAAGAAAAAAGAAAGGTAAAAAAAATTGGGATAAAATGGTGACAAAATTGAAGGCCAATTTCTTGCCTTCAAATTACCATATGAGTTTGTTCAATAAATTATATAATTTAAGACAAAAAGAGATGAGTATTAAAGAGTACATTGAGGAGTTTTATAGACTCTCCATAAGATTTAGACATATAGAAGATGATCTAGATAAGGTGTTAATATAAGTGAATGGGTTGTGTGTTTCCATTCAAGATGAAATCAATTTGCTCAAACTAATAACAATGGAGTAAGCCTATCAATGTACATTGAAGGCATAGGAAAAGTTATCTATAAGGGAAAAAATAAACTCTAGAGGTAGGGGGATATACTCAAAAGGAAGAGGAAAAATCAATGGTGAACATGGATAATAGACTCATGAAGGAGAAGCAAATGTATCTCAAAATAAAAATAAAAACACAAGAGGAAGAGGCTATTCTTCTAGAGGGATAAAATATTTAGAAGAGGAAGAATTTATTCTTCTAAAGGGAGAGGATCCTTAAAAGAGGAAGAGGAATAGGTTTCATGGGTAAATGTTTTGAGTACAATAATTATGATTGATATAGAGATTTTGAGTGTCTATAATTATTTATAAACAACAAAAAGAGGGTTGACATGAGCAACCATATTTATCACATATATGAAGAGAGTGTTAGGTCTCTAACACACACTGAAGATCCAGAACAAGGAGAATAATTTATGATAAAATGAGTGTTGTTCAAAATAGCTAAAGGGATAAGCAAATTGGTGCAAAGAAATATTACATTCCAAACTATTTTCAAAGTGAAAGGTAAATGTTGCAAGGTATTTATTGGCATTAGTATCACATATAATTTGGTGTATCAGTAAATGGTGAGAAAACTTGGGTTGAAAAATTTAGTACATCTAACTCCATACAAGGTTTTTGTGGTATCTTAAAGGTCATCAAGTGTTGGTGAGTGAGAAATGTATGGTGAGTTTTCAAATTGGCTCATATAAGGATGATATTTCGTGTGATATTGTGCCCAAGGATGTGTGTCATGTGATATTATTAAGGCTATAGTAGTTTGATAGAAGATCCATATATGATTGTAAAGTAAACACATTCTGAAGGATGGGAAGATCTTCACATTAATCCCATTAAATTATAGAGGCTAAGAGGTCAATAATAGTCTTAAAGTAATGTTGGTTTATGGTAAATAATTTTTGAAGGTAGAAAAAATGGAAGAGTCATGCTTTAATTTAATTTCAAGGCCTATGTAAGTTGTGACAACCACCATGCTGAGTGATCTTCCTAATTTATTCAGTGAATATGTTGATATTGTGTTAAGTGATTCTTTAGAGGGAATACAACCTATGAGGATAATTATTCATCATATAGATCTAGTGTTAGGAGCAAGATTGCCAAAATAGGTAGCTTATATATTAAATCCAATGGAAAATGAGAAAATAAAGTGGTAATTACATAGTTACTAGAAAAGGGTTTAACCTATTAGATTTTGAGCCCATGTGCAATCTCATCATTATTAGCACTTAATAAGGGTGGATATTAGAGAATGTGCATAGATTCACAATAGATAAACAAGATCACCATTAAGTATAAATTTCCATTTCAAAGAATGGATGAATTAATGGATTTTATAAGTGGAACCAAGTACTTCACCAAGATAGATTTGAAAAGTTGATATCACCAAATTCAAATAAGGGTAGGTGATGAGTGGAAGACCACATTCAATATGAATGATGGATTTTTTGAGTGGTTGGTTATGTAATTTTATTTATCAAAAGCCCAAGAACATTCATGATACTCATGAATAAATTATTTAATCCATTTATAGGTAAATTTGTGATTGTTTATTTTGATGATATTTTAATATTCAGTCATTCTAGAGAGGAGCATTTGAAGCATTTGAGGTTTGTCTTGGAAAAGTTGAAGGAACAATTTTTTTTGGTAAAATTAAATAAGTTTAGCTACATGAAAGAGGACCTAGTATATTTGGTATTTGTGATATGAAAAAATGGGTTAAAAATGGACCTTGAGAAGATGAAAGCAATTGTGGAGTGGCCTTCACCAATAAACATGTTCAAGGCAAGAAGTTTTCATTGGCTTGTAAGTTTTTATATAAATTTATTTATAAACTTTAGTGGCATATGTGTGCCCATTAAAAAGGCTATGAAAGGAGGGTAAATATAAAATTTAGTGGAAAACTACAATAGAGGATAGATTTTATTTATTGAATAAGAAGGTAATAAAATAACTGGTATTAGATTTACTTGATTTTTAGAAAGTGTTTCAAGTGGATTGTGATGCAATCAAAATAACCATAGGAGTGATATTGAGTTAAGAAGGTAAGCCCAATGCATATTTTAGTGATAATTTTAATTACGAAAAAATAAAGTATTGTATATATGACCAATAATTTTATGCAATGGTGCAAGCTTTTAAGAAGTGTAGGCAATCATTTTTTCCAAAAGAATTTATTTTTTACATGGATTATCAAACATTAAAACTCATACAAAAACAAGGTAAGCTTAATAAAAAACACATGAAATAGATGGATTTTCTCCAAATCTATTCTTTTATTTTGAAACATACAAGTTGGAAATCCACTAAGGTTGCATATGACTTGAATAGGCGAGCTCTTATTATGAATGAGCTTATGGTAGAGGTCATTCGGTTTGATTCAATGAAATATTTGTATAAAGATGATTTAGATTTATGTAATGCATGAAAAACATGCATAAATCCAACAAATATGGATATAAATCTATGGTTGTAATATATGATTCAATATGGGTTATTGTTCAAAAGGAAGAGGTTGTGCATACCTTAAGGTTTCATGAGAGAACCTATTGAAATAAAGCATAGTTGAGGCCTAGCTAGTCTCTTTGGGTATGATAATGTTTTGGAATAATTGATTGACAATTATTATTGGCCAAAAATGATTATGGACTTGAAGAATTTGGTGCAAAGGTGTAGGTTTTGCCAACATGCTAAAGAATAAAGTTCGAATATAAGACTGTAACAACCATTACCAATTCTGAATAGACCATCAGATTCATTGAGCATGGATTTAATTCTTGGGATACTAAGAACTCAATGAGGTAGTGAAAATATTTTTTTATTGTGGATATATTTTATAATATGGATCACTTTTTATCACACAAGAAGACTCATGATGCCTCCAATAATTTAAACTTGTTATTTAAATAAGTTGTGAGAATATATAGGTTTCCAAACAATTTTGGAGGACACCATGGAAAAATTTGGGCAAAATATTGGAATCCATTTCATCCAATCATCCTAAAATTGATGGGAAAATATAATTTTTTGATCATAATTATTGTAATTTATTAATATGTTTGGTTTTTGATAAGCCCAAGTTGTGGGATTTGAAATTAGCACAAGAAAAATTTGCATACAATGGTTTAGTCAATAGGAATATAGGTATGATTCCTTTTTATATTGTGTACAAAAATAACCTTAGAAGAATATGCAAACTGAGAAGCACAACTAATATGAATAGAATAAATGTTGAAGGTGAAGAGTACACACAAGCTATGCACGATGTGCATATGAAAGTGAAAAGAAGATTAGAGGAAAGTAATTAAAAGTACAAATAACGTGTTGATAAAAAGAGAATAAAGTATAATTTTGAAGCTTTGGACTTTGTATTGGCACATTTTCATTAGATATTTCCCAAGGGTGTGTATAACAAGCTCCAATGGAAGAAAATATGACCCTGTTAGATTTCAGGAAGTTATCAAAAAATTATTATGAGATTGAGTTGATAGATGGAGTACGCATTTAATCTATTTTAAATGTATTTAATTTGTACCCATATGTTGTGGGAAAAATAAATGAGGAATAATCAATCATGTATTCTTCAACCATTGATTGGAAGGAACAATGTCTAGCCAAAACAAAAGAAGAGATGGAATCCATTATGGACATATAGATTGAAAAGAAGACAAGAGGTAGTGATAACCATGATTACTTGGTGAAATGAAAAGATTAAGAAGTTGAAGACACAACTTTATTAATACATACAACATTTATAAACACAAAAAATCAATTGATAAGTTCAAAATAGGTTCACAATAAAAATTCCATGGACTATTTCATTTCCCAATAGTGTCTAATGTTGGAGCATCCAAGGTAAATAAGAAATCTTACATCACAAAAAATAAGAGGAAATTTTGGGTAGAACTCAATAAATATTCTTAGAACAAGTTCTAAGCTTAACAAAATAATAGAGACCCCAAAGATCATGGATTTCATTTCTTGATTTATATATTTATTCATAGATTCTAGATGTAGTTTTATGGTCTCTTCACAAAAAAATCAACTAAGTGTTTACATAGTAAATGGAGGCTAAAAAGTATTTATTCCTCAACATAGTTCATATGTAGACACAAATTAACTAAATGTTCCTTATGTTAACTATAATCACGGATAATTTTATGCTTCATTCACAACTAATTATAAATCTAATGGTGTTCACTATCAACCCAATGTGATTATAAGTCAGAATTATATCCCAATCGGTTCATGGCCTTGGGAAATCCCCATGGATTTCACAAAGTAAACAAAGCTCATGGAAACCATGGAGCATAGAGTTCATGGCTTCAATAAAGTTCAAAAGAGTTAAATGTCTCCAAAAATCCTTAAAAAGTTCACAGTGACCTCAAAGTATAAAAAAATGCATGAGTCTGTGAAGGTGACAAGTGTCACAATCATAGCCCATCCTTGAAGTGATCACAAGTAAAATTCAAATATGGTGACAAAATTCAAAAGGGTGGATGTATGAACAATATCCAAGTGGTTTTAATAAACCCATGGGTCCATGTAATTCTTAGAGGCCATGTAAATGATGATAATTATTTTGCATAAAGGCTCCAGGATCATGACATATGTCATAATCCCATCAGTTCATGGTGAATTTTTTTATAGAGGTAAAAAATATGTGAAAATGTCATAGGGAATTTAAATCAACCATATCTTTTGTAATGAAATGGTAAATGAGGTATTAGTGGTCTCATGTAAATATCTTGATGAGATATTTCAATTGAAAGTGGGCATAGGGCATGAAGTGTGGGTGACTATTCAAGCTTGAAGATAAAAAAAAACTATTTTCTTGTGGTGGTTCAATTATCTCGAGATCTATGTTTTATGAGATAGTTACAATAAGTTAAAGAGATAGGGGCAAAAGCATAAAATTTATCCTCAATAGTTGATGAGTGCATTCACAATCAAAAGATTTGATAAAAGATAGAGTGTAGATATAGAGGCTTGCAAGTTGAGGGAAAACACTATAATCCAAATTTTTGGTTTGTAAATGTAATTTGTTATTTCAAACATTAATAAAATGAAATGTTGTTGTCTTGAGTTTTGTGTCTTGGAGAGATTAAGATAGAGTGTATCATTTTTGGGAAGTAAGGTAGCCATTAATTTATCCCCCTAATTCCCACCCTCACCAAAGTGTGAGCCCTCACTTATTAAGGAGGATGTTCCATTAGATGTTCCTCATTATTTACCTATTACTCCATATATTGATGATTAATCCAAATTGTTAAATGAATCAACAAGTGAATTCAATTATGTTATTAATAAAAAATTCTAGGATTGTATCTCTATGTGAATTGATGTCTCTTATGGAACATAATGACCATAAATAGCATTTGATAGAGTTTCCTAATCTATATTTTTGGTCTTATTCTAACATGCCTAGTTTTGATCCATCTATTGCAGTTCATAATATAATTGTTCACCTCAATGCTAAGCTAGTTAAGCAAAATATTAGAAATATGCATCCTAAATTTAATTTATTAATTAAATATGAAATTAAAAATTTATTGACACTAGTTTCATATGACCTATTGATTATTGACCTTTGATTTATAACATTGTGTAAGTTAAAAATCCTAATAGACACTTTACGATATGTATGAACTTTAGAGACTTGAACATAACATGTCTAAATATGACTTCCCATTAATATAAATTGATATGATAGTTGAATTTATATTTGGGTATGAGATGTTCTCCTTTATGGATGGATTTGATGGTTATAATCAAATCAAGATAAATCTTGGGGTAAATTTTTCTAGGTTGTCATGCCTTTTGGTATTAAAAAGGATGGTGAAAATTATCAAAGTGTTATGACACATATATTTCATGATTACATGCATGAAATTATAGAAGACTATGTTGATGATATCTTGTGTAAATATAAGAAGTGTGAACACTATGTTAGGGACTTGCAAAAAATATTTTAAATACTGAAATTAAAATATCAAGCTAAATCCTTAAAAATGTGTCTTTAGTGTTACATTAGGATTTTGTTTGTGTTTTATCATATCTCAGTGTGGTACCGAGGTTGATCCTAAGAAATTATAGGATATTGTTACAACTAGATGGAAATAATTATAACTAGATGGAAAAGTTATGTTTAGTTATTATGTTTGCCACATAGAAACTTAGACATTTCATTCTTAATATTGGGACACATGTTATTGCAAACATTGATCCTTTGAAGTTTATCTTGTCTATTCCATATTTATATAGTTTTATAACTAAGTGGGTCATGCTACTCATGGTGATTGGTCTTAATTTTGTACCACAAAAATATGTAAAAGGGTAGTTCATCACTGACCAATAAGCTACATCTCCTTATTATACCACTCCTATGGATGACACTTTTCATGATGAGTTTTTTAATGTGTAATGATGAGAACAAAAAATGAACCATGTACTTTGATTCGTCCAATATTATCCATGAATATGGGATGGTATTGTGCTAATGAATGATGAAGGTCAAATTATGTGATTAACATGTTGATTGAGATTTTCATGCACGGATAACATAATAGAGTAGGAGGATTTAATTCTAGGATTACACAATAGGTGTAATTTGAAGGTCAAATCTATAAAATTTTATGGAAATTATAAAAAAAAATCAATTAAGTTATGGGTGCCTACCAAATGTTAGGTTGTGGAGCTAAAAGCTTCACAGGTATGCAAATAGAGGAGGTTGATGAGTGTCATAATAACCGACATCGGTCAGGCCAATCGACATCAGTCAGGAGTAGACCAAAAGCTGCCGACATCGGTCAGGAATCGGCCAACGTCGATCATCTCCAGATAGACAGCAACTGACATCAGTCGTCTGTGCATTCCAGAACTAGTCTAATTTTAGATGGACAGTCAGTTTGCATGTAAAGACTAATTTTAGTCTTGAGTCTGCATTTCTAATTATTGTAATTAGGAAGTCTAATTATTGTTTGGTTTGGGATCTATTTAATAGACCCATGGGGTTGTATTGTAATCAAGGATCAAAAGGACTTGTCAAGGATAAGGACAAGGGTTCTTCCAAGTGTAAGATCAGTTGATCTGCAGGTAGCAAGATCAGGGAGATCTACATGGTAAGCAAGGTCAATTGATCTACAAGGTGTACAAGATCAAGGAGATCTATGGGTGTGTGTGTGTACAAGGTTAGTTAGATCTGTGAGGTAGCAAGATCAAGGAGATCTACAACATATAGTGGTACATTGGGTACTGGTATTGTAGGCAAAGAAACCGATTGAGTTAATTGTCACAGGTGGACTGGCAGTAGGCAACAACAACCATTGGGTTGATTGTCACTGACTGGTGGAAACAACAACTCGGTTATTGAGTTGATTGTGTTTGTAATTGATTGAGAGAGAGAAATCTTGAGGGAGAATTACTGTATGCCCAAGAGGTGTGAGAAGAGTGTGATTTCTTCATTGTATTTCCTTCTGGAAGAGTGTTAATACAAGATTGTATTGTCTCTCATATTCTGTGTTGATTCTAAATTCTAGTTACTTATTACTTCTGGTTTAATTTTGTGTTTAGTCGCTTATACAAAGGTAATCAATTGTGCTCTTAAGGAGTAGGATCCTAACAAGTGATATCAGAGCTATGTGTTCTAGATTCTTGACAACTGGTATTAGAGTTGTTTGTGTTCTAGATCTTGACAAGTGGTATCAAAGTTGTTTGTGTTCTAGATCCTGACAAGTGGTATCAGAGCCTGGTTGAAGGTTTATCAGAGCCTGGTTCGGAGTAGGTTAGTGTTTTTTTATTACAGGTCACTCTTAGGGGTTTATGATTGAGTGGGAGTAAAGCAATGGTAGAAGAAAGTACACTAAGAATGGAGAAATTCAATGGCAAGAATTATCAATTATGGAATTGTGGAAAGAAAGGGCATGTAAAGAGAGATTGTTGGTTGGTAGAAGATCAGCATGAAGGAAATAAAGAAGCAAATGATGCAGGCATTGTTGTATGGGATACTCTTATATGTTCCTTGGATAAAGTAGAATCTTTGGTTTTAGATTTTGATGCCTCTTTCCATGCAACCCCAAATAGAGTATTTTTCCATGATTATGTCCATGGAGACTTTGGAAAGATTTACTTAGGGGTTGGTGAGCCTTGTCAAATAGTTGGCAAAGGGGAGTGCGGCTGAAATTGCAGACTGGGAACACATGGGTGTTGAAGGATGTCATGCATGTCCCAGTCCTGAAGAGGAGTCTAATTTCTATAGGTAAGCTGGGTGATGAGGGTTGCACAGTAACTCTCACAGAGGAATCTTGGAAAGTTTCCAAGGGTGCACTTGTATTAGCATGTGGTAAAAAAGTAGGTACTCTTTATCTATCTACTTGTATTACTAATTCTCCTTCTGTTTTATCTACTTCAGATGTAGATGCAAATGTGTGGCTCTGTAGGCTTGGTCACATGAGTGAGAAGGGAATGCATGTTCTTGAGTCAAATGGTAATCTTTTAGATTTAATAGACCAAGATTTTTGTGAGCAGTGTTATGCTACAAGAAAGGATTGGGTTTATTGCAAGAAGAGGAAATCTGATGTTTTTGACAAAGTTAAGAACTAGAAAGCCTTGGTTTTTAACAAGAAGATGATGGACAGAGATTAGCTCAAGAGGCTAAATAATTTTGAGTAGGGCAATGTTGATTTGGACAAGGTTATGATCCAAAATGAGCTTGCAGGTAAAAATCATCACTCACAAGAAAACACAGTTATCGACGTCGGTCAGGTGAGAACCGGCGTCAATCAGGTAGGAACCGATGTTGGTCATGTGCAGACTAAAGTCAGTGATGTTAGGTAGGTGGACACTGATGTCGGTCAGGGAACTGACATTGGTGATCAGGTGGAATTGACATCGATCGAGTGCAGACTGAGGTTAGCCAAAGGTGACCGAGATCGGTCACTATTAGAACAAATTTTGGGCAGACAGCAAGTTGTCAAGGAGTCTCAAACACGCATGTGGAGGATTGAAAGGGTAAGTAAGCCTCAAATTTGTTATTCCCCTTCTTTATACTACTTGTTTCTCACTGATGGTCAAGAACCAAGAAGTTTTGAAGAGGTAATGCAGGTAAAATCTAGGAAACAGTGGGAGCATGGCATGAATGAGGAAATTGATTCCTTGGAAGAGAACCAAATGTGGGATTTGGTAGAGTTGCCAGTCAGGAGGAAAGCACTAAAAGATGAATGGATTCACAAGTTAAAGAAAGGAGAGAATGGATAGGTGAGACAGAAGGCCAGGTTATATGGTCTTGAGTAGGCTCCAGGACAATGATGTTTAAGGTTTGATAGGTGTATGACAAAGCATGGCTTTAGTCAATGTCAATGTGACCATTGTTTTTATTTTACCAAGTTGGATAATGGTCGTGACATTATCTTGTTACTATATGTAGTGTATATGCTTGTTGTAGGGTCACACATGCAGAGATTTACTGAGCTAAAGGTAAAAGTAGCTCAGAGGTGTGCTAGAAAGGATTTAGGAGGAGTAAAGAAAATCCTTGGCATGAGTATTTCTAGAGATAGGGAAAGTCACAGGTTGATTTTATCTCCAGAGGATTATGTGAATAAGGTAGTGGAGAGGTTCAATATGCAAGATGCAAAATCAGTTATCACACCTATGGTTGGATAGTTCATAGAATAGTGTCCTAAATCACATAATGAGGTTGAGTGCATGGTATGTACTAGACCTGATATTTCCCAAGTAGTGGGAGTTGTCAGCAAGTTTATGGCCAATCTAGGAAAGGATCACTAGAAAGCAGTTCAGTGGATTCTCAGGTATCTGAGAGGGACCATCAATAGGTATTTATGCTATGCAGGGTCAAGCACTTCTCTACATGGGTATGTAGATTCAGATATGGCAGGTGACTTGGATGACAAGAGAAGCACCACAGGATATGTGTTCACTATTGGTGGTACGATAATTAACTGGATTTCAGAGTCGCAGAAGGTTGTTGCAGTCACGGTGGCTAGCAAGGATAAGAACCCTACAAAAATGTTAACAAAGTTGGGAACAAAGTAGAAGTTGAATCTTCATTCAACTTATGTTAGTCTTCAAGATTAAACTTGAAGAGGGATACAAGCCAAGAAACAAAATTAGATGATGTACAGGTATAGGTACAGGTGTAGTTGTTTATCTCCAAGTGGGAGATTATTAGGTTATGGAACTAAAAGCTTCATAGGTATGCAAATGGAGGAGGTTGCTAAGTGTCACAGTAATCAACGTTGGTCAGGCCAATCGATGTCGGTCAGGAGTAGATCGGAAGCTACCAACATCGGTCAAGAATCAGCTGACGTCGATCATCTCTAGACAGACAGCGATCGACGTCGGTCATCTGTGCATTCCAGAATTAGTCTAATTTTAGATGGACAGTTAGTTTGCATGTAAAGACTAAATTTAGTCTTGAGTCTGTGTTTCTAATTATTGTAATTAGGAAGTCTAATTATTGTTTGGTTTGGGATCTATTTAATAGACCCATGGGGTTGTATTGTAATCAAAGATCAAAAGGACTTGTCAAGGACAAGGATAAGGATTCTTCCAAGTGTAAGATCAGTTGATCTACAGGTAGCAAGATCAGGGAGATCTACATGGTAAGCAAAGTCAATTGATCTACAGGGTGTGCAAGATCAAGGAGATCTATGGGTGTGTGTGTGCAAGGTCAGTTAGATCTACGGGGTAGCAAGATCAAGGAGATCTGCAACATACGGTGGTATATTAGGTACTAGTATTGTAGGCAAAGCAACCAGTTGAGTTGATTGTCATAGGTGGACTGGCAGTAGGCAACAACAACCATTGGGTTGATTGTCACTAACTGGTGGAAACAACAACTCAGTTATTGAGTTGATTGTGTTTGTAATTGATTAAGAGAGAGAACTCTTGAGGGAGAATTATTGTACGCCCAAGAGGTGTGGGAAGAGTGTGATTTCTTCATTGTATTTCCTTCTGGAAGAGTGTTAATATAAGATTGTATTGTCTCTCATATTCTGTGCTGATTCTGAATTCTAGTTACTTATTACTTATAGTTTAATTCCGTGTTTAGTTGCTTATACAAAGGTAATCAATTGTGCTCTTAAGGAGTAGGATCCTAACAAGTGGTATCAGAGCTGTGTGTTCTAGATTCTTGACAGCTGGTATCAGAGTTGTTTGTGTTTTAGATCCTGACACCAAAGAAAAGAATAAAAAAAATTATATTGTGACAACAACTGACCTTTACCACATAGCCTTACAAACAAAGCTAACATAGTTACTCTTGTGGGTAACACGACTACATCACATAGGTAAAGATGGAATGGTGAAAGACTAGTATTGAGAAATGTTAAGAAGTCCAATAAATTGGGTGGAGTGACATGTTGGTTCAGAAAGGAAATAATAAATTCACAAAGCCATGATATTCAAATATTTTACATCTTATTTCAATCAATAACGAAAACTTTGAAATTAAAGAGAATACTATACTTTGAAGAAGTGATGGGTATGTTTTATATGAATAGAGATATTAAGAACATTGGATTTAAGGACATAAACCACATAGATGAAGAATGACATCTAGTAAATATGGAAGTGGAAGAAACCATACCATGCATAGGGTGAAAAATAGGATTTAAACACAATGAAGTAACTGGTGCATATAGATCCACTAAACAAGAAAAGTATGGTTGAGTCACCAAACCCCATTGATTCACCATGAAAATTGTGAATTATATGGGTAACCAAGTAGAAGTGGGTCCCAAAGTGTACAAATTTTCTCCATAAGGTTTTATACCTTTAAGAGTAGACAAAGATAGAGTATGATTTTTTCAAGTTGTAACAAAGGATATCCATATTTTTCACCAAAAATATTTCCTTACTTTATTGGGTATTTTTGATTATATGATTTGAAATGTTGTAGTTTTTATTTATGTAAAATAAGTGAGTTGTTTCTCTAAATTATAACTTTTGTAAAAAAACCCAAAACCATATAATGTGAATAAAATTTTAGAAAAGTGTTGCAAAAGGAATGACAATGTACATATGAAGCACACTAGAGTTTTTAAGACAAATTTTAAATCCATTCAGGAGATTTAGGTGGAACCTTATTGGGTTTTCACACTAAATTTATAAGTTTTGAGGTAACACTCATTATCTAAGATAACTTTCTTGGATGCTTCTTGTAGATGGAAGCAATGTGGAAGTAAAATTGTGCATACAAAAGACAAAAAAATGTCATTCATTAGAGAAAATAAGAATTAGTAAACAAAGACCATTAAAAAAATATATAATTAATTTTGAATAGAAATTTATATGCACCCAATGGTATAGCATAAATTTGTGTTTGTACAAAAGGAAATTAGGTTCACATGGTTTATATCAAAAATGACTTGTAGTGCACTAATGAAAGAGGAAAGGAAAGACTAACCACTAGAGAAGAGAAAATAAATAATTGTAAGTATATGATAGTTGGTGTGATTAAAATTCCTCAAAAATTATAAAATGGAAGAAAGGAATTCAAAAAATCCATTTGCTAAAACATTTAAAAATAAGTTAAGTGGTGAGGAAGAAACTAAGCAAGAAATACAGGAAAAGAATAAGAAAATGATACATTGAGATAAAGAGTTGTTGTGGGTTGTGAACTATGGATTAGTGTTAAATATCTCATCTTGGTTGATAAGACAACATAAGAGAGACTACAAAGGGATAATGATGATGAGAAGAAGTAAGAATTGAGGCAAAGGAACTTGTCTGGGGATGAACATAAGGTAAGAGATGAGAGATAAAGTTGAGATATAGGTGGAGGTAGGTACATTAATCCTAAAATAAGATCCCTAAATCTATAAAAATATTCCCATATATAAGTGCAAAGAAGATGATAACAATCCAAAGGAAAGCATCAACAACAAGATATGGAGAGAAAGGAGTTATAGGAAAAGCTAATAATGGCTTGGATATGGGTAAAAATGTCAAAATTGTATTAATTCATTATCCTTAAGGGGTTACCACATAAGAGGTGTTGAATACATTAATTTATCCTACAAGATCAAAGAATTGAACCATAATAATTCGAATTACAATAGCCAATTTTTTTAGGAGGCCAATTTTCCAAAGAAGAGTGATGAAATGGTAGGGGAATGGCTAGCAGTAACCAAGTTCTATATATTATATAAACTCCCATTTTTTGATGTCAAGAAATTGATGAGATTTTTACTATCATGAGTGCATGAAAGAATGTTATATATCATTGTAAATGTAATTATGTTAACTCATGCACTCATAATTAAAGTCATAGGATTTTAGAATGTGGGGAAATACATAGCATTGGTAATTTAGAATTAGGTCTAATGATTTATATATAATAGGCATTGGCATCATAATTTATATCTAGATTGTAAAGTCACCCTCAAGTTTGTGATGTGATAAAAGAGGCTTGATCCCAACTAGAACCAACTATAGTTCAGATTAAAATAGATGCGCCACCTCCAACCTATATGCATGTGAAGAACCCATGATAATAATTAAGGTAAATATAGATAGCAATGCAATGGAAGATCAATTTAATACAATTTTGTTAGAGTGGTATCAAGATTTCTCATTAAAAAATCACAATTAAGAGAAATTGGACTTTCCTTGACAACCACATTATAGCCCATTCATATGTGATTGTAACCTCATGCGTAAATTATAATGTATCTAAGTATGTCATGAAATAGATGAATCATGTCGTTAATGAGTCACATAAATGAGTAGAGTTTCATTATAGTGCATACTTTATCATGATCCTACTTCATGAGTATAGAGTTCCAAAGGAGAAGGGTTCACATTTTTGGTTGCATGAAGTGTTACTAGATAAGGAGGTTCCATAAGTGTAGCTATGAAGGCATGGTTGCCATAAAATATCATTTAAAATGATGAAGTGGTGGTAAAAATTGGGTTTAATGAAAATTAAAGATGAGTATAGGATACCACTACATATGCTTATGGCAGATAAGGATTTTTCAGTATTTAAAGTGTTGTGACATTACACCTTGAAAATTCATATTGGTGGATGTGTAAAGTTTTTGGATTAGGATAATTTACCTTATTGGTGATGGTTGAATATTTGGATTGGTTATTGGATAAATTTATGAGTATGAGATGCATAGAGGTGCATGTAGAGTTGGTGGATGCTCTAATGCTAATTAGGTTAACATTTTTTGAAAGGGAAAAAAACATGAGGGATAATTATGATGATAAACAAGAGATAGATCCAATAACATACATTGTGGTGTGAGGAAAAAAGATGAAATTATCCCACATTCTCAAGTAAAGGAAGAGATGACCTAGGGAAGTCCTAGTATATATCATAGGGAAAGAAACTAAGAGTGCAAAGCCACTGAATAGAGGGTTCACCATAAATGATGAGTTGGAACAAGAGAGATTATGCAAGGGAGGGAATTTACCTCATATGGAAGGTAGAGGTAATGATAAAGTGGTGGAAATGACACCTGCAAATAAATTTCTCTTTCAAAATTCATGTGTGTGTGTGTGTGTGTGTGTGTGTGTGTGTGTGTGTGTGTGTGTGTGTGAGAGAGAGAGAGAGAGAGAGAGAGAGAGAGAGAGAGAGAGAGAGAGAGAGAGAGAGAGAGAGAGAGAGAGAGAGAGAGAGAGAGAGAGATTTTATAACTCTAGCATGAGATTCTATGAGGGCAAAGACTCAACATAGACAGTCATAGGTAAGGCAGATGAGTTCAATGGAGAGGAATAATTCAAGGGGTGAAATTAAAGAAATTGAGATGCTTAGAAGTGTGGAAATAATATTGTGAGCTAATATAAGTAGATATGTGGTCACACCAATTCAAGTTAATCAACCTATGAAATTGAGCATACCAAGTGTAACATAATTTATCCAAACACATGTATAATATTTAGAGGTAGAGGAGGCTCCAAGGGTAAGATGACATACAGAAGGATTCAATAGCCATAAATCTGGGAAGAAAAGAATATACCTCAAAGGAGGGTGAAATAAACATGCATGAGGAAGGATACATGGAAGTTATGTAAGAATAATTAGAGGATTTCATAGGAAATAATGATGTTATTGGAGATGAAACAAAGGGTGAAAAAGAGTTGAGAAATAAAATCAAGATAATAGAAAGATTTGGAGAATTTTTTTGAGAATCCAAGAGAGAAAGTTAAGATAGGAAAGAGATCTTAATACATTTTACAGATGGCCCATGGAGACATCATAAATGAAAACCTTTTTTTTTTGTTTATATATTATTTAAATGATTTGAAGTATGAGTTTCCTAGTGTAATCCTAGTGAATGCAAATTTAGAATAAGGGGATTTAGTTCAAATAAGAGATCATAATTCTTATAATGGAATGTGTGAAGAACCTGTTCAGCTATTTGAGGTATTTCAAGATAAAGGCATGCTAGAATAAACATTTGCATAGGATAATTATAAAAAGTATGACTTAGATTGTAAGAGATTGCTAGAGAAATATATTGAAAACAAGGAGGCATAAAGCATAGAGGGGCTCAATAATAAGATGAAAGAGTTGAAGGTGTAGGAAGTCACAACCTAAGACTAATGTAAATATTTAAAAATTGAGTTACAATAAAATGTAACCAAGATATTTAGTATATAAATCATAAAGGTTCCACATCAAGATCTCATGCTTAGTTTGATCACTTACTTTGATGACTTAAAAACTAATAACATTCCTAGAATAAATAATCATCATGATGATGCTATGAATAATACCACTTAACTTTCTCTTATTGATATTAATGATGATCATGATATATTGATTATCAAGTTATTACAAAAATATACTATTATATTACCATATCTAAAAAGATTGGATGTATTTGCCACTATGCGGGATACAGCCAATTCAAAGTGGTATGCAAATATTTATACCTTTTTATCAAATGAGAATATTCCTATATATTTTTTAAGAAATGAAATAATAAAATAAGAAGAGATGTCATTCAATATGTTATCAATGGTGATGCTCTATACAAGAGATCTCTTGGACATTTACTTAGATGCGTTGGGCATGAAAAAGCTTAATTAACATTAAAAGAGGTTCATGATAGTGAATTTGGGGGACATTTTGGTTGGAAACCCATACCATATAAGTTATTAATAATGGGTTATTATTGGACTAAAATGAAACATGAATGTAAATAATATGCAAAGGTCTATGATAAATGTCAACAACATATTAATTTAATGCATGAAACATCTAAATAATTTCAACTAATTATTTATTCTTGGATATTTTTCATTTAGGGTTTTGATCTACTAGGAAAACTAAATATTCCATAATCAAAAGGTCACAAATTGATTATTATTCTTTACATATTATTTTATAGAATGGGTTGAAGTTATTCCTTTAGAATCTACCATATGTGAAGACATCTTTAAATTTATAATGAATCATATCATGTATATTTTTTGCCTTCCATATTTTATCATTACAAATAATGGTTTATATTCAAGAATAAGATGTTAAAGCATATTTGTGCTAAATATAAGATTACAAATACATTTTCTACTCCTTATTATCCTTAGGATAATAGTCAACTCAAGGATACTAATAAGACAATTGTGAAAATATTAAGCAAAATAATTACTAGGCATGGTGAGGATTGGCATAATCAAATTGTATATGCTTTAGGGGCATATCATATGAGTATCAAGATAGTTATATGGGTGACCTCTATATTCTTGTTTATGATGCAAAGGAAATCATACCTTCAGAGCTTACATTCTTAATCTTCATGTGTCCCTTAAATGTATTATCAATGATGATGAATATAGAGAAAAATGTATACATCAATTGGAAATTTTTGATAGAAAACATATTCATGTTTTTGAGCACTTGAGAGTTCATCAAAACTTCCTAAAGAAAGATTATAAAAAAAACATTTGATAAAGATAAATTCAATATAGGCAAATTTACACTAAAATAAAATAAAATAAATAAAAATGTAGATAAATAAAATAAAAGCTAAATTCAAACTAAATTGTCTAGGTCCTTTTGTTATTATAAATAAACTTGTTTCAAGGGCCTATCACCTAACTACATTAGAAGGAAAAAAATTAACTAATCTCAATGAATATCATGCATTAGCATTGATTCTAAAATTGAGAAATTTATTTTTTATTTATCTCTCTATGTCATCAGTTGATATAGAGGCATACCATTATTGGGTTTTTACCATCTATACATTACTTTGTGGGAATTATACTTATAAATTCCTCATGAATTTTAGATTATATCTTATGCTATTAAGGTCGCCACACTATTACATTGATTATATGCTCTCTATATCATGGGCATAAATAATTTTCATCCTAGGGGTATGATTCTACCATAATTTTAATGAGATTCACTTATTATGTCCCACCCTTAGTGGGTTATGTCTCACACTTATACTTATTATTGATTATACATTACTACTGGAGGCATATTATCTAGGCACATTATCACCTATATCTTACATATTTAGTGCCTACTACATCCATGTATCTATTGGTGTTACATTACTTATATAAGGATGGGATTTTGTCGACATCTTTCATACATCTTAATCACATTGTAGTTACTATATTGGGTAAATTTATTACTATATATAATTCCTATTAGGAAATATCACTTGTCCCTCTTTATAGGGTACCATTAGGGCATATCACTTGCATATCACCTTACTTCCATTATTTTGGTAGTATCCTATGAGTATTGGGTTATATATCCCTATTGAGATTTACATGATGACATACCTATATTATCATATATATGTGGTTACATACATGCTTTCATGATGATTGATTTTTTTTCTTATTTTGTATGTTACTCATGGTGTGCACAACTCTTTATTTTAAGTTGAGTGATATACAAGAGCATCCCTCACCTCAAAATCAAGGGCATAAAATTCGCTTATTCTAGTCTATGGTTACAAATATCATGGGGTTATAAGTTACATGAAGTTATAAATTACCAAGATTACTATGATACCATATATATACTTTTGTGGCCAAAAAGTAGATTTTGTTCCTTAGCATTGGATATAGTTTTCAATTTAATTATAATTTTTTATTTTTTAGATTCATTTCTACCAGATCAGGTCAATTTAGGCTTATTGTAACTTTCAGAATTTCAAAGACAACATTTTTCACATACTAATGGGTGTATTCATTCCTATGATCAAAATTTTATTTTATTATTTCATTTGGTTACATTTTATTGATTTATAAATACATTGATCTAATTATATGCATGTTCATTTGCTTGTAGGTATAGTTGAGATGTTGACATTGGAACATTCACATAGATTCTAACAATTACTGAGTTTTATTACTTTAAACCTTATCAAACATTTAATTTTCATTTTTTTAATTTGATATAGATGAACACATGTACATAAAAGTATGGCATTATGTAGACACCTAATTTTAGTACAAGAATTTTGATTGCAATGCTATTGGCATGATTTTGTGCACATGGATCATTTGTTTAGATTAGGTATTTATTGATGTTGTTTCTTATGTTTTTGTTTCTCCTTTCTTTTTAGTGCAACCCTATGCACCCTTACTTTTCTATTTTCTCTTTCCTATATATTTCCTTGTGCTTGAAGATCTATATCCCATTTCTTACTTTATTATTCCTAGTCTTTGACCATTTTTGGCATGTCCAAAAGTGGTCTCACCACTTTTGGCATTGTGAAAATGGTTATTGTTCCTTTGTGGGTTATTTCATCATTGTTCCTTTTTTCCATGGTGTGGGCCCATTTTTCACCTTTCCCATATTTTATTGTGTCAGCTTGTATGCCAATAGGACCTAATTTTAATTTGAGAAGTATATATATATAAATCATGTTATAAAATTTCAAGAACAAGTATCAAGTCACCATACTAGTGCAATGTAAAAAATAAAGAATCTACTTATGCTCATCAAGTACTTTAAGTGATTTCAAACTGTATACATCTAATTCCACTCACTTCATTGTTAAAATAAATATCATGCTAACTTCACCTATTAAACATATTAATTAATCTATTATTCATCCTAACATTATCCTCTTTTAGTCATTTTATACAGTTCCATATCACACACTAATATTACACTTCCTACATGCCAATTAATCATGTCATTACACCCTTATTAACCCATTAATATTTCATTTCACTATTTTAGAATGTTAAATTCCAAATTTACATACCTCCATCAACCTCTCCTATAAATCACCCTTATAATTCACCAACTAACCTCATTTATTAACCCTAATGACATCTAGACTTATCTAATTTACCTAGATCCCCACACTAATATACTTCTAAGCTTTTCTAAGAATTTTTAATTCCTAAAATATTCCCCACCATTGATATTGCTAACCACAAGATTCAAATATGGCCTTTGATTTCTTCTACCATATCCTATATAAGCGTGCACACCCCCATGCACAAACCATGAATGAAGAATATATGTTATTGCATGCTATCAACTTGTCTACTCCATCTACATTGTCAAATTATTGAGCTCTTCATTGTAATCAAACATTATCAAGTGCAAGCATATTGTCATATTGGGGCACATCCATTATATTTTGGAGGTAAATTATTTGTTATATTAAGGTATTATTATCCTATTTCAATTGGTATTTGTATTCAATTTATCTACCTTTCCTAATTAGAGTATTTAGTGTGAATTTGAAGTTGATTTTCAGCCATTTGGCATGTTGTTATGGTCATTGACATTTGAATATTGATTTCAAGTTCTCCCTAATAAATAATAGTGACCACTGTGGGATCCCTCCTTTGATTTGGTGATCTTGAGTTGATGTCAAGTTTGCAGGATAAATGGAGGCCAATCTCCCAAAATATAATGATTTTCACTTCCAAGTGTAAAACATGATATCGCTCTACAGAGACATGACTTTGTCCTCTAAAACCATGAATTTACAGCACCAACCATGATATTATTCTAACCACTGATTATAACTATAATGGTTAGCCTAGCTATTTGTATTCATTTAATGATATCATGTCTATGATTTTGACTTTATTTCTATTATCTATGATATTGCTAACACTAACAATGGCATTGATTTCTATTTATGAGATTTTTTGTGTAGGAATGAACTTGTGGATGTAGAACTATAGCATTGATCTCTATCGACATGACATCATTCATATTAAACATGGAATTATCCATTTCTATGTTCTATTTTGCAGGGATGAACTTGTGGCTACCTAATCGTGACATTATGGATAATAGTTGCGACATTACAAACTAGATGCGACCTTATTCCACCATCACTTTCTAAATTGTTATCAAAATTTTGATCTATTAATTTCCTTTTTAAGAAGTAGAAGTTTTAATTTTGTCATTTATGTTATTATCTGGTGCCTAACACTAATATATATATATATATATGATATATTTATTCTATTTTATCTTTTGAATGTTTGTTGTTTAGATAGAAATTATGTGTATTTCTAAATAAAATCTTAACAATCATAAATTTGTGCCTATCATTTTGCTAAGACATTGTTAAAACATCCAAAAAAAATTGTTTAGAATATATTTGGTAGATTGTTTCACCAGTTTTTTATTTTTTTACTAACAGCTACGAACTCATGGTTTCATAAGCATGATATTATAGTTAAAAACCATGACATTATCATTTTAAACTGTGAAATCATGTTTCTATGTTTTGTGTTTACAGGTTCAACATTATGATGGCATAACCATGACATTACAACTGAGGGATATAAGCATGTAAAAATTATTCATGTCATCACTTAGGGATGACATTTGTGTATCTATTTTTCAATATTGCATCTATGAAATTGCATTTTTACTTTTTTAGTTGAGACATTGTCATTTTATGTCATGATTTTGTTTACTAACCATTTTTTAGCTAAACCTACCTATTTCTCAATCTCACATTTTTAAAACTACAACATTGGTCTATGTAAATGTGTATCATCTCTTAGATCTATGACATTATTCTCTAACTAACTTGCATTAACACTTGTTTTGTAGGTTGCCTTTCAAATTGCCAATTTTAAACTACTAACCCTTTTATTTTTTAGGTCGCCTATTAAAGTTTTGGAATATTAAAACAATTTTTTTATCATCACATCTTAATTCATGATTAATTAGCTTGTTTATTTGCTTGTTTACATTTCAAGTTAGTTTAGCATACTTTTTAGGTACCTGTTTGTAACTCGAGGATACAATGGTGTATGATCTCCCCTTGCACTCATAGTCTCATTCATGGGGATTATAAACCATCAATAAACCTCCAAATTTTTATTTTTTAGGGGGAAACATGATGTGGAATTCATCCCCATGCACTTGTCATAGTCTTAGGGGGACTGTGATGTGTATTGCATCTCCATGCACAAGACCACACTTCATGTTCCCATGGAGTAAAATTATTAGGGACAACTATCACTTCAACTAAATGGATCTCCCCATACAACAGTCCATGAGGTGAGGAGGTAACACTCCAATAATCAAGCTTCATATAACACCCTACATAGACTCAGGTCCCATGTACTAAAAGATGTTTAGGGGACTCCCTTAGAGAGCCATTCAAACCTAGATTAAGACCCTTCAGCTGAAATAGGCATCCAAGGTAGGGAAAATAACATTTTTAGAGATCACTCACTAGGTATAGATGGTGAGAGAGAGGATCAAGTGACACTAATATAGGCACCTCTCACTACAATTTGTTTGGTGGGTTGGGTGCCAAGTTACACTCCTACATTGGTCACTAGAATTAGGTTTGTGTCTTTATTATTATTGTTTGTGTTGAAGACCCAGATTGTTTGAAGACCTAGAACCTACACACAAAACCAAACTTAGTCAACACTTGGCCTAGGGTAAACAAAAATAATTGTCCAAATATTTATTAAACTATCACCATCTTGACCTATCATTTATCATCATCCCTTGTCTTATATCATTAATTAACCTCAATTTAATCACATTCTCTTCATAAAAACCCCATCATTCATATTTCCTATAGCTTGCAATAATCATAATCCTATCTAAGATTTCCCAATAACTCATTATATCCATCCTATACTTAGCTTTCCCATTGACATAATTTTTACTAATAGTATATACTCCTTAGTCACCCTTTTTGACATTAGTCCAACCCATCCACATCACCAATTTATAACTTAATCTTGACCACACTGTCCATATTGGGCAAAGAAAATTATCCAAAATTTTGAGCTATTAAAACTCCACTAATAGGGTCATCACCTCTTACTCAAACCTCTTGTCTAGGCCCTCATCATCCTTTTGTTAGTAACATGTTACTCTACCCACTTATTTATCTACCATCCATTTGATAGTAACCCATCATTGTGTTATATTAAACACCCATTTTCATTAGACACATGTTAGCCAATCACTTTATCAGATTAGGACATTGTCATCCCTTTTGATAGTAACCTATCACTCTGCTAGTTCAAACATATCACATATCATCTTCTATCCCATCACTTTAATAGTTTCAATATAGAACCCATTGTTATCATGTCACTTTTCTATTTTAAATTTGGCAATTATCATCTTATATCCCATCATCTTACTAGTCTGATCCTAGCGCATGTCGATACTTTGATAGCACTCATCATACTACCCATCTAAATTTGACACTTGCTTTTAATCTAAAACCATACCCCATTTACATCTCAATATAATACAAGTTAAGGGAAGCACACCCTTATCATCTTACTAGCTCAAATTATTTTCAACTTATTTGCTCAATATCACAACCCATTGAACCCCTAGTTGTCTCTCTATCCAATAAATCACCTCAAAGGTAAGCCTAATCTATCATCCAATGAACTCATCTAATCCATCAATTTCCATGGAACCATTTACCCCCACCCAAAAATTGAGATTTATCCTTGAAGAAGATTGATGATAATGCTAATAACTTTGTTTAACAATCCACGGATTGTGAAGAAAGTGTAAGTGACTTGCACACCCTGGGGGTGATGCAAATAACCAATGTGACTTTTTGAATAATGACATGAGTAAATCCCAATTTGAATAGTTCATCTATGAAAATAAAAACCAAATCTTAACTCATCTCATATAAATGGGAGCCAAGGTACCCTCTAACTTTAACCATGGCCTCTTACGGAAGATAGTCCAAATTCCTATTAGGTATGACACTTCACACACTCAAAATCTTCTCACAAAAGAAGACAAACTCATAAATCATGTTGACCATGAGAATGATGATGAAGAATAAGTTTTTAATTACCAACCCTCACCTACACCTATCAATACATCTAGATTCATATCCAAAAAAATGGAAATCCATTTTGGAAGATTAAGTTGAAAATGACTATAAAAGAGTCATGCCTGACTATCTTGACCAAATCACCAACATGTCAACTCTTTAGCCTCCCAAATAAACTTCGAAGTGTATAAACCCACCTCACCTAAGAGGCCTATTAAAACCATCCTCTCACATACATATAAAGATCAAAACTAGTATGAAACCTAATCCAACATCCACTTCAAATCCTTTGTTGGACCCTACCTTCTCTCACAAATGGAAATCTATGCAAGATGATCTCTAAAATATGAATATACAAGCACATTCTAAGAAATACAAATATGAATACTTATGCTCTTAGCCCCTTGACAAGATAATTATTCATGTACCTTTTCCTATGCATTTTGAACCCCAAAGTTTGAAAAGTACAAAGGAAAAGGGGACCCACATGACCCAGTATACACAAGTTATGTTTTTTCTATCCTTCAGATCATAGGAGATGTGTAACAACATATCTAAAGAAAAAAAACCATTTCATAAAATTTCCCAAATAGAAACTTTGATACCACTTGTAATGAAATTACTTAGATGTTAACACAATAGAATATTATATTACATAAATAAGAGTAGAATATATAGATCCACAATAATAATTGATAGAAGAGCTAGAATGCTTGATAGATATAATTGAGCCACTTCGAAGAGGGGAACCTCCACAATAATGAAATGAAAGAAGAATTCATAATATGATCATAAAATACTAACAACTACCTGCTATATATGCTCTACTTATCCATGGTTATTCTATAAGCTGACCTTGTAGACATCCAATTCTTATCACAGTTGTGCTAAGATTGTAAATCTGAACAACATTCTGCAACAATGCACAATCTAGACGAAAATAACTGAAATGTTCTAATTCATCTACACATGTCACGTGTAGGTGTTGATTTATGCTCATGTATTCCTAAATGGGGCAATGCATTTTATGTAATTTTTATCTTATTCAAATTCACTTCATGTCAAGTTTGAGACCAAACAAATTGTCATTTTAGACCATTTAAATGCTCTAATTTATTTTCATATATCATGTACAAGTGTTAATTTGTGATTATGTATCCTTGAATGGGGAAATGCATCATTCACAATTATTATCTTCCTCTGATTCAACTCCAATCAAATTATGACCAAGTAAATTGACATTTTTGACCATTGGGATTAAACATGTGACTAATTTCTAAGAATTGCAAAATACTAGGTTAAGTCATTAAGCAAATAAAATTAGGTCAAGAGATTAAGTGGAAAATCCATGGAAAGTTATTGGATATCTATTAAGGTCAATTCATAATTCAAAATATTTGGGCCATGACATCACCCAGACATCATCAAAAGGGTGTCAAGCACTAAGCATTAATAGAGATAAATATCAGGTTTAAAACCACCCATGCCTCATTAATGTTCTCTTATTATAAAATATTAATTACTTTATCTTCCAAAATTGAATTGATCCTTGACCACACATATTGATCTCAAGTGGATAGTCACAGTTGATTCCCAACATTTCTATAAAAGTATAAATACATGAGCCACCATGGACAAAAAGAGAAGATTTTTAGTGCAACCTATACAAAAATATTACTAGAAGAGCTTCACTAATTCCTCCAAATTAATTAATCAAGGAGCCAAAGCCATTGATGCTAGAATAGATGTCAGAGGCACTTGCCCAACTGTGTTGACAAAGACTTGGATCACCAAATCCAGTCATAAACATGTTTATGGACCACCTTTGAAGGAGAGCCACTTTGGGAGGGCATTGCTTGTCTTGATTTCCTCATTAGTTTCTTGATTTCATTGACACTGCCGCTCAAAGGAGTGGGCTTAGCATGTTAGGTTCTCTATGCTTATTATTAGTTTTACTCACTAATGCATGAACTAAGCTAATTTTTAATCCTACTCTACATTTTGGCATGCTCGATGGGACCACGCATCTAACGTACCCCTTTGGGGGCCTTTTTATCTATCTAATTACACATTTAAACCATATTTTGATTTTGTTTTGCTTTTTAAATTCTATTTTTCACATTTTATATCTTTTGGACCAAATGGTGATGTTGACCTATGCATCGATGAGATCATCCTGAGCATCAGTGAGATTAACTTGTGGAACCATTAAGTTGCCCTAAACATCAATGAGGTTACATTGGGAAGTAGCGATATCATATTAAAATGGTGAATTTGATTTTGTTCTATGAAAATGGTAAAGTTATAGAAAAAATGGTGAAGTCACCCTACATATCATTGAAGTCATTTGGATAGAAAAGTGGCCAACTTTTAGACACTCATTTGGGGTCATTTGGACTCTGTTTTCAATATTTTTTTAAAGCCCATATGCCTCCTCTTGAATTTTCATATTATGTGATTATTTTTTCTTCATGTTGCATAGATTTTTCAAAAAATGGAAATTAGTAGGTGCTAACATATTTTCAAGAAAATGATAGTTTTGTGATGATAATGATGGATTAATTTTGATAAATAATGATATTATGATCAAAATGGTGAATTCGTACCAATTGGGCATTCTTTGATAAATGAATAAGTCATCCTAAAATTGGTGAGGTCATAATGCAAATAATAAAGTTGTTATATTAAATGGCAAAGTTAGCCTACTAAACAGTGAAGTCACCCTACATATCAACAAAGTTGCTAGGCCATGAAGTGACCAACTTCTAGGGGGTTGTTGATGATTTTTTTAAAACCACAATTTTTGTCATGAGTTTTTAGATTATGCACTTATTTTACATTCAAATTGCATGTATTTTTCATAAAATAGAATATAAAATCATTTTAATTTGTTTGCCAATCTAACTTGTTTGTTGTAGGTTTCACTTTCCAAAGACCATGGTTGAAACTCCTAACTTGTGGATTGTAGGTTTCACTAGCTAAAGAGTGATTATTTTTACAAAAATTGAAGGTAAACTTCAATCATGCTTAATTTTTGGGCTTAAAATGAACATCCACTGTAGCTTAGGGATCTTTAGAGTCTTTCCTTCGTGTTTGTTTGTTAAACTTAGTTTCAAAGTTTTTAAGTTAGTTTTTATTTCAAAAAACCAAGCTTAGTGTGTATGGTCTCACCCCATCCCCTTTAGGTAATGTGGGTGACCAAAAGTGATTTATTCATTGCCTTATTCAATTAGACTAGATAGAAAGAATGTCACAAAGGCACTCCCCAAGATCCGAGTGACTTGGGTGATCCTAAACGACCTAGGTCTTTATATTTTTATTTTTTGCATCTTAGATTATAGGTAGGAGTTCATCAGCTCCCCATAAGTTATTTAGGGGATTTTTGACCTCAGATTTCATCTCTCAGCATCATTCCAACTCCATTCCATGGTGGGGTATATAAATTGAGGGTGACTTATTGGAACGTTAGTTTGAGTGGTTAAACTAACTCCATTAGTGATATCTACCTTAGAATAATGGCCTAATTCAAACATTGCACTACATTGATCAATATGATGGATGTAGTGGTTGTATAAAAGATAAGACCATTTTATAATGATATAATTAAGTTGAATCCAAATGACATCTTGTATCTCTAGTGTTAACCACACACTTGGGACAATCTAGATCAATCAAAACTTATAGTTTTTAGATAAACCCCATTTACCATAGAGTTCATTAAGTTGAATCCAAATGACATCTTGTATCTCTAGTGTTAACCACACACTTGGGACAATCTAGATCAATCAAAACTTATAGTTTTTAGATAAACCCCATTTACCATAGAGTTCCATTGGTGCAGGGTGAGTAGCCCAATGTTCCATGTCACCATACAATTTCTTGAGAGAAGAGGGGTTCTAAACAACCCTACTTTTCATGAACCTTTAACTTTTAGATTAACAAACTTAATTCCTCTCAAGAAGGAGTATATCGACATAATCTAATGGTACAATGCAACCTTGATAGTTTTAGAGTAAGAATGTGTATTTGGATGTTTCTTGTTTGTTTTGCCTATTGAGTCTAAATAAATTTTATAAACCTATTGAGTCTTGCCTTCACTTGGGCTTAAACCATTTACTTTTGTATTTAGACTATTTTCTTGCTTGTTTGTGCTTAAATGTCATCTTGTTCATACTCAAGTTCAAAATTGCTTTTTCATTTGAACCAAGTCAAACTCACAAAAACAAATTCAAACACATAGTCCATTGCACACTTCCAATATGAAGCATTAATCTACTCAATTTTTGGGAAATATTTACCTCATGTTAGTGTTATATTGATTAATGATATCATTGTGTTGTTCAATTTAAAAACATTCAAATCAGGTCTATTTAGACCCAAATCTAGTTTAGGATCAATTATTTATGTCAGAGTTCATTTTTGAACCTACATATTTTTTGTGAGCCAAGTCATGCCGAATCAAGGTTCCTTTTTTGAACCCACATATTTATTAGAATCCAAGTCAATCCAAGTCAGGTTCATTTTGAACTGTGTGCTAAACCATTTTATTTTGATCGGGTTCATTTTGAACCACATGTCATATCATTCCATTTTTTATTAGGGTTCCTTTTTGAACCCATGTACCAATAATGAGCTAAATGAAGCCAAACCAAGGTTCATCTTGGACCCATGTATATATTACTAGACCATTTCAATGTTGAATTATGGGTTCATTTTAAATCCATGTACCACATTCCATTTTGTTGGATCAATAATGCCCTTTCTAGGGGCATCTTTTCTGGACCAATACCACCCTTTTTAGGGTTGTATTTTATGGATTGATATCACCCTCTTTGTGGCTAATTTCTAATTACCAAACCAATCCATGTCTATCATCATATGTTGACCCTATCCTCCTCCTTTGACCTATGTTAGTAACCAAGCTCCATAGTGCCTAAGGATTATCATTTCAGGCCCTCCTCCCCTTCCTTCCAATTATGGTATCTAATTACCTAAGCAAGGTCATGAAATCATGACTAGGCATGTTAAAGTTACTATCCTGGGCACACTACCAATATTTGTTGATCCCTTCTTCCATAATCTAATTTTCAAAAAGTTGGATATTAAACCACAAGCCATTACTCATCTAGTGCCAACTATTCCCCAATCTATAAAATCCCATCCAAAGGTCCTCATGCCATAAAGCTCATCATTTTTCATCCAAGAGCTATTATATATTAAAGACCCAAGTGTGTTCAAAATTGAAATTTTACAAACAAGTGTGTACCAATGCCAAAACAATCAATCTATTCCTAATTTTATTATTGCAACACCCATTCGTGATGAGTCAACCTATGATGAATTACTTTGTAAACCTTTCTTTGTTGTCAAGGAACCTCATTTTGACAAGCCAATTTTGGTGGAGTTGCATGTCAACCCTTGTCCTTTTTTTGCAAAAACTCATTTTGACAAGCTAGTGTCTATGGATTTATCTCTTGACCTTTTTCACCTTATTGAGGAGTCTCACTTTGGCAACCCAGTCTCTATGGATTCACCCCTCAAGTTGTTCCCTCTCTTTGAGGGGCTTCACCCAAACAAGCCAATCTGTGTTGAACCCTTCTTAGATGAATCTATTTTTGAAGAACCCATTGTGGCATCACAAGCCATTACTTATCCAATACAAAAAATTTAATAATACATCATTGTAGCAACATCCACAATCGATAAAGAATCAAAATTAGAGTCAGGTTCTATTATTGAACCAATATCAGATTTAGTAGTAGAAGTAAAATCAATGTCAATTTGAACATTGGATTTAAAGTCCTTTGAGTTAGAATCAACTTCAAAATTAGATACCTTAGGGGATGTTACAACATTAGGCACATATCTCTTTCAGATCAATATGAATATATTTTTGATCCTTCTACAATTTTTGAGGATGTTTACTTCAGCATAAACACAAGTTCTCCTAGTATCTTCTATGATAATTGTGTTTCCTTTCATCATTCCATTATCATTCCACATATAATTGCAACCAACCAACATAGCTATTATATTGACATTTCACTTACCACAAGCATCGATTAGGATTGATAGAATCACACTTTATTGAACTGCATCCATGGTGACATATCATGTGCAGAATATCAAGGGGACAAAGACCACATTCATACAAAATAAAAACAATCTCCTAGTAAAACCTTTTTAGAGGTGCTAGGGGAAAATCAAATTCTAAACTCAGCATCTTTTAGTGAAACCTTATTTAAGGTTCTAGAATACAATCAAATTTAAAAGTTAGCATTCCTTAGTGAAACCTTATCAGAGGTGCTATGGGGCAATCAATACAAATTTATTATTGAAAACCTCTTCGAGGTACCAATAGCTAAGAGCAACAGTTATTCATTGCTTGATGAAAATATTATTGAAGATGATATTGGTATAACTGACAATCTAAAACATAATCAGATTGCAACATCTCTCATGTCTAAACAGCAAAACAATATTATATTGAGAGCATGTGTCGAAGTCTTTGGTGCCACCAAAACCAAAATTATGTCAAATCTAGAATCAAAAACATTATTTGTGATTAAAAGTCTTGATCTTCATTTGTTACCCAATCATTATACATTCTATTATGAACCAATATTCTATTGCCAAATCAGACCATTTATCCTATGCCTATCATTATTTACCCTATTGGCAGCACTTTCCTTCACAAAGACATCTCATCTATAAGTTTTAAGTAAACATAATCTAATCCCAATGAAAGTCACAACAACATTATTAAATTTTGCATTAGCAATAAGTTCTTGACAAAGTTTTTATTCTGAGTTGGTGTGGGTTAGACCTCAAAAAGGCCAACATTATGCATCTCGTAATCATCTATTGAGTTGAGATGATATATATATATATATATATATATATATATATATATATATATATAATTCATTATTTGCAAGTACCTTGTTACTTGGGGGCAACCCTATCACCACCATAGACCATTTCATTCTAGTCATTTATACCATTGTAGCTCATTAACAATTCTAGTGGAACCCTATGTTAATCAAGACATGCATCTCCACATTAACATGTAAAATAAAACCATACTTTTACCATACCTTGTGCATTGTTTTAACTACATTGACTTGAGGTCCTTTGGGACTATGTAGGTAGTCCTCAATTTCTATTGAGGTTAGCTTGATAACCCTTTTTCTATGCTCTCACCATTTTACGAGCAATCTAAGCCATGCTCTCACTATTTTTTGAGTTACCATTCACATGCTTTTGCCATTTTATGAGAAACCTAAACCATGCTCTTGCTAATTTGTGAGCAACCTAAGCTAGGATCTCACCATTTTATGAGTTACCATTCCCACACTCTCACCGTTTTGTGAGTCAATTTTGTATCTTGTTATTTTTAATTGAGTTGAGATAACAAAAAACACAAATGCATGGAAATATGCTAGAAAATTCCAAAAACATTCAAAACAGTCTAAAAGACTTAAACATTTTGAAAAGGCTTACAATCTCCATGAGAGATATAAAGCCCCAAAATTCAAAAAAAATTGACTTGTGCTAAATTCAATCATTATCTTTGATCCATCTTTAAGTTGTTCATTTTAGCAACCATTGGTATGTGTCCTTCCCAAATTTGCCCCACTAGGGCAAACTCATTATTGGTTCTAATTGTTTCATCCACCTTATGATGTATCCTTCCCTTGCATGTATCCTTACTTGGGGGCACCATCTGGTTATCATTATTTTTTAGCCTTCACAAGTAGATCTTGACTTGGTTAACAACAAGATACTTTATGTTTTATTTTGTTTTTGTGGGTTGTGTGTTTTATTTATTGGTTTATTTATTTGTTTTTAATGTTATGTCTACATACATTTGGTAAACCACTTGAGTATTGCCTTAACTAGGGATTGAGTTGTTTACATTTGTATTTTGATTATTTTATTACTTGTTTATTTTTTTAGAACACCTTGTTAATGCGTGGGTCTTAATTATTCATATCTTGATTCCAGGTTATTTATAATTTTTCTTTGCTTTATTTAAATATCTTGTTTATGTTTTGGTACATTCTTGTTCCCACTTAAATCTTGATGATTCATATCTTGATTTTAATTTGGTTACATTTTGTATTTGACACTTCTTTTTATCTTCTTCTTTTCTTTGTTTTTTGTTCAAACGTAAATGCTTGCAACTTTGGTTTTGGTATCTTTATAATTATATTTAGTTGTAAATATTAACCTTTAAATTGGTCCATTCATAATTTAAATGCAATGTTATCATAGATTATTCATACTTATGATGCATAATTTCATTTTCCAAAGTAAACACCAAGTGCTCTGTTGATGTTTAAAATTGTGTTTTGTTTCAGACACCAACAATGGGAAATTTCAAGATGTGGGACATGCGACTTGAAACAACCTTCAAATTTTTAAGAAGCTGGTCTCTTTTTTATATCAAGTGTTTAGGGGAAAAGGGATAGGAATTTTAATAGAAAAACAATGCAAGAAAGAAAATCTAATCTATGGCGATGCGCCTGAATGTAATTTGTCCTTAATCTTGAGCATAGTGAGACTATATGTAGGATTCATTTACATTTAAGAGCAAACAAGTGCATGATCAATGTAAAAGATGAAAACAATAGTCACAGCATAGACTACTTTCACAGTGATATAGAAAACATCAACAAAGGCATAGAACTGTATCTTCTCATTAATTCTCTAGCCACATAAAAGGCATAGAAACATGCACAATTACATAAACTTTACAACTTAAGAAAATGGAATAAAGGCAAAAGGTATTCCTAATCACAGCTCTAGAAAGTCTAAAACTCTTGACAATAATTTTCTCTAAAAATTCTCTCCCTCAATATCTGATAATTGATGATTCCCTGCATTCTTATTTATAGCCTCGAATTCCCTCCAAATTGTTTGCACGTTCCCAAACTTATGGCCCAAATTGAACTCTAACTGAGCTGGGAGTGTCTATCAAAAGATAGTTCTTAGATTCTGAAACATTTTGTTTCCCTGTAGTTCGCTTGCTGAAATAAATACACAGGATGCTCTGTTCTATTAAATGGAAGAGGACACTTAGTCAATTCCCTTAAAATCTTCTTATTACTTCAGGAGACACTGGAGGACAACACTTGTCATGTTTCACAGCAACTATCGAAAACATGCGGCATTTTCCGCATAACTTATACTCTTTTATGTCTTGGCTCAAGATCATTTTACCTTTGACACTTGTCACCATCTGCTTCCTCAAAACTTCAATAGCTTGAAAGAAAATAAGACCCACAGCATCTCTTACCTGAGTAACTTTAAAAGGAATACAGGGACAAGTGTCGATCTCCGTTGCTTCATCAAAAAATATGTGGCAATCTTTGCTTTACTCATCTAGGGTTACGTGGTGGTCTCCGCTTTTGTTAGCTACCTTTTAGAAACCTGCGGAAGATGACACGTGTCGATCTCTGCATTACTCTATTTATACCATAGAAACAAAATGGGTCTTATTCCACATTTACATGAATAGCGACACCTGGCAACTTTTGCTTACTTCAAACACAATACTTGGGACCCACCACGGTCTTTGCTATATCAATGAAGCAAAGATGAAGATAATTCGGACCACGACACATGGTGGCTTTTGCTTTCTTTTGATGGAGTACGTGGCATCTTCTGTCACTTTTAGAAAAGCAAAACTGAAACTTTTTGTGACTGCCACTTGGCACTTTTCGCCTGATCTCGATACTTAGCTTTTTGAAACCTTCCACTGCAAAGAGATAAAATGCGGGTGTCGATATGTAATCGTAGACGTTGACACTTGGCGTGTTTCGCTGAGTTGCTATGAGATAAGTGGCACATTCTGACCAACTCATAGAAAATATGAAAGGTGCCTCGAATGATGAGACTTGGGATTTCCACTTGAGAAAGGATGCCTTAGACAATGACACTTGTCAGCGTCTACTTTACCCCGACACTCAAACAAAAATGAATCAAAAGGAAAATAGAGCCTGTGCTCTGTCTCAAAACTCTGCCATCTCAGACCACAGTATGCGAAGGCAAAATTTTGTGGTGTGTGACTGAAAAAAATAGAATGAAATGTAGAGTAAAATTTTACTCTATAGTTATTGGTGACCCTGAGGACTTTTGGGCCTGCTAAAAAAGAAACCACAACTCTCGCTAGATGAAAATTTCAAAATCACAGCTTCAATAATGTTGTCTGGTAGGTGAACCACTCTTCATCAGATAACCCTTGCTTATTCTATAATTCATTAAAAGCTAAATCAAGGTTAATGATATCCTTGTGTGAAAAATTTTACAAAATTTAAACAGTAGCCTTCAATTTGAATTTGAGCTGGGAAACAAGAACCAAGACAGCTTCTATATCAAAGACTGATGAATCATCCTTGAGATCCTAGAAAATTGTTTGATCATTCTGTTTGGCAAATAGCAACAATTCAATTTCTTTTACCATCAGTACAGTGTTGTCATCAGGAAACAGAGAAGGAAGACCTAATTGTACTAGATCTTCAACATGCTATTTCATTTCATCGATTCCTTCCTTCATGACATCTAGAAGCTCCTTACAACTATTGGCTACCGAATTGCGAATGAGAACCTCATTTACTTGCTTGGCAGTGACCATTCTATCATTGATTCTTACTGCTGACAATGTTGCATCTGTTGCATCATAAATCTTTTGCAGCAATGTTTGCGCGTTTGTTACTCTCTCAGAAACTATAGCCAGATTATTTACAACTGAACTCTCCACCTTTTTGCATAATTTCTATGCATTTAGCAGAAAGGTGAGAGAAGGCTTGAGTTGATTAATCTATGAAGAGATTCTCTTCCACATGGATTCATATAGCTCCCTTACCAAACTTAATACTCTGATACTCTTTGGCCTATTGGCCAGCTCTAGTGTCAATTGTGTTGCTCTATGTTGCTCTATTTGAAGTTGTGCTTGTATGGCCGCAGTATTATTCTATTCGGCCAGTAGCTTTTGTTGTAATTGGGTAACTTACAGTAGGTGTTCCTCACATTTTCCTTACAACGCTGCCTTTTTGTGCCTCAGTGTCATCACTGCATCCTTTACCTGTGTGAGCTCTGCCTTTAAAGAATCATTTTGGGCCTGAACTGCTTGATGAGTCTGAAGAGAAATAGTATTTTGCAACTGTTTATTCAAATTCTCTACCTCATTATTTTTGCTATTGATTTTTGAGGTCAAACTATTACAGTTTGCCTTTTCCTTGGCTAGCTCAGCTTCCATCTTCTGTAGCCTTCTTGATATCTTCAAATAGTCTTCAGTAACTACAGAAGTAGATTCAGTCAGTAGCTCAACTTTGTCCTGTGGCCTGAAGAGTGACATGTCAATGGCCATAGCATTCATCATGTAATCTTTTGGCTGCATTTGCTCCATTGGCTTTATTACATTTGGTGACAAATGAGTCACCGTCAATTGCTGCTGGATGGGGTCAAATTATGACCGCATATGGGGTGTAGCCAAAGCTTTATTCTCCTTGATCTTATTTTTCTCTCTTTGGGCTTCCCTTGCCTTCCTAGTAGTAGCTTCTTGGTTCTGAAAGGTAGAAGGAGAGGCAATGTGCCCACCCGCAAAAGGATGTCCCTTTGGTAGACCATATTGAATAGCCAATTGTTGGCTATGGGTAATCTGAGGGAAAGTTTCTTGAGAATAGAAGGGGAGAAATGAGGTAATGTTAAGGCCAGAGGTGACACAGATGGGGCGAAGTGAGAAATGGGAATGGAAAAAGTGACAGGGGAAGAAATATTCTGAGAAGGAGAGAGAGGAATAGTACTTGAGGAGCAATTACAGTACCCTATAATTGGCGTTGTGGTGTGTCTGTCTCTTCTTCTGAAGTAAATTGAAACTACACCCTCTTTCATTTCTTGGGTGTCTCTTCTTCTAGCTATATTTTTGCTCCTTTCAATAAGGCTTATGGGGAACTGGGAATATCTATAATCGAGACTGATGGGGAAGCTTGTGATGGTGAAGGCACCATACTTTTCTACATTTTTATGGCACTGAGGGATGGAGGCCAAACTGATACAGCTGCTGCAGCTGTAGTTTGCTCTGAGGCTTGTGAATCTTGACTTGACCCGACCCAAGCTTCCTGTTCTTCATTTGGTGTAGGCAAATTACTTGTCTCTGGGCTAGATACAAGGGAGAGATGACACTCATCCCATAGTTCTTCCCATCTTTCATCTATGTCTACATTCCCAAAAGAATGGGTTGTTTGACAAATTTCCTACCTATACTTCCAATAGGCCTCTATCTTCTCAATATCCCAATCTTTATTCTTCAAGGTTCTTCTTAATCTAGAAGTCATTCTAACTTTAGGATCATAATCTCTCTCTTTAACATAGAACGTCTCCCATGGCCTATTTTGTGGAAGGGGCAAGTTTGTTAACTCAACATAAAATCCAAGAGTGTCTTCCCTAGGATTTCTTCTGTTCTCCCAAAAGGGGTGGCCTTCATGCACAATTTTGGTTTCAACCCTATGAGTCCTTACCTAGGAGGCTATGAAACCATTTGGGTCATAAACCCATTTGTCTTCTACTAGAAGGAAACCCAGAAAGGCTAGCTTTCTGAGCAACACAACTTCTGCGTCTCTGGTTTCCAAAACCATGCTTGTTGTCATCCACGGGAGATCATATATTTTTCATTTTCTCTTCCCATAGCCAAACTCATTGTCGATTGTGGACACCTTCCTAGTGACCTCTAGGAATGCTAACCTAGGAGTCAAAATCTTAGGTAGCAATAATGGTTCCCCACAAAAACCATGGATTCTTATAATGATATGGTGGGATCCAAAATAGAAATCTCAAGGAATTGGGCAACTAGCTAGAAGATTTGAAACACTTGGGAATAATCTATTCATAACTGGTTCAGGATGGAGGTGACAAAAAATAGGGGTGACAAATAGTTCCCAGAATTCATACGGGTCAATAGTCTTTGACAAAATGTGTGTCCATGCAGACACAGGAATGGTCCTTTGGAGGTCAAAATCTGGGTCATACATATTAAGATATATATGTTGGGCAAAGAGGTCAGAGTTTTGGAAAAGCATGAGGTGGAACAAATAGGAAGAATACTTGAACACTCCTTTTGATCTAAAATGGGCCAGTTGTTCTACCATTGAGAAAGCAATTTGTTCAAAAAAGTCAAGCTGATACTCTTGGGTTTTGTCAACGGTCTTCAGCCTAAAAAGGATAGCCATTTACTCTGCATACACTACCATATCATCTTTCATGCCAAAGATAAAAGCCATCATAGACAATGCGTCTTGGCTAGCCTGTGCGAATTGGCCTCTTGGTGCAGGGAGTGTGGGTACCGTAGTATCATCATCACCCATTTGTAATTTGGATCTCAGGAACCTTGACTAAGTGTTGATGTTTGCCCATGTTCTTTGCATTTTAGCAATAGTAGGAAACATTTTTGTACTATCATGATGCAGGGCTAACATATCCCTGATAGCTTGCAGTGTGATTTACACCGTGAATGGACCTTGTTGAATGGTGCATGAAGGTGTATGAAACAAGTCTACACATAATTCAACTAGGTCAGGGCATGAATGTACAGCTAGGACAATAAATTGAGCTAGTTTTGATGTCCATATCCTCATGGCGAATGTTTCAAATTGCCCTACTCTTGCCCTCTGTAGACACCTTTGATGTGCCCCTTCTCTAAGAGTTTTGCTGCTAGCTCTATGAAGAATTAGATCCATGATGCCATCCGCATAATCTTTTATTTTCACTGGGTCACTTGCTTGACCAGCTTCAGGAAACCTGGTATGTGGATAGGTCTTCAATAGCTACGTGAGAGCTGAAGCATACAATTTACTTGCAAGAAACTTATCAAGGGATTCATACATCCCAGCTCCTTGTTGTGAAGGTTGTGCCCCCTCCATCTCTATATCTTCTCTGTGGTAACTTATATGAACTTTTGAAAAATAGAGACACTTTCGCTGAAGCAAGTTTACTAAGCATAGAAAATGCAAGTAGTAGGATATTTTTTGCACAGATGTAAGAAGGTTTGAGAACTTGTAAACTTTAAACCTTGCTAAGAGGTATTTATTGACCTATCAAGTCTCAAATGGCATTAAACTCGGATAACCATTAGCAAATCCTACTCAATCTTCCTGGGATAGCGAGATAGATGCATTATGCAAGTGGTAGCGCAAGGTACCTTGGGGATTTCTAAAGATTTTGAAGACATTCAATGTTTTGGAGAATTTTTGAAAATTTTGAAAAATTATGACCTGTCGACTACGTGTTCAAAGAACACTTATTTTAAAGAAAAGCGAGAAAATAAAAAATGGGAAAACAAAGCAATACGGAAAGGGGAAACTACCTAACTACATTAATCAAGCATCTTTATCTCCCTCGTGGATCAAAAGAAGAATTCCTAAAGTCTCTTTCATAACAAGCTAACTTATATGGCCATACAAGTAATTGAATTCGATATAGCTTTGATGACCTGCTTTCTTTGTATGCCATGGTGTCTGACCTGCATTTGGGTGAGTTTGAGTCAACCCTGCCTCCAATAGAAACCTCTTGACATATATCATTTATTGACTTAAATTTTTTTGCTTCAAACTCTGGTTCTATTGCATGACCATCCTCTTTCATGACTTCAAAATTACCAATATCTTGAAAGGAAAATTCTAAAAGTTTGCAATAATTTTGTACATGCAATTGAGGCTCAATACTGTTCTGTTCATCTGTAACCGATTCGCAGCTATCTTGAAAAATGGTATAACCTGACCCAATAATTTCAAACAAATCATTTAAATCATGATCTAGGAAATGTTCATGCTCCTCCTCATTATCTTGCAAAGTAAGAAGAAAATCAGAAATTATTTCTTCTTCATTAGAGGTCAAGATATATGCCTGGGATTTCTCACTAGGAATTTGGAATTCATAAGAGGTGTCTTCTGACTTTTCTTCCTCTAGAACATTTGGAATTCTATAATCTTCATCAAGTATAATCTAAGTACCTAGACCAATAGAGTCGTAATTTCCATATGGGTCACTTTGCATCATAGCTAATAAATGAGCATTTTCTTCTTCATGATTGTATCCATTCCATTCACCTATCTCTTCGACAAAAACCCTTTCTTCTTTATTCATCATAGCATGGGCTGCCTCTAACTTTGCACTGGGCTCATTAGTGATGTGATATTTATATAATGGTTCAGACAATATCTTCATCTTTGAACCGTATTTGGTTCTTAAGATGAGATGAGACCAATCAAGGGACATATATCCCCTTATTTTGGCTGTAAAGTCTCTTGATAAACATAAGCCAAAAATAGGAGGTATATCTATCACTACTACATCTTGATTTACAATTACATTAGGACAAGCATATAATTTTAATTGGAGATGTTTAATTCTCCCTATTATTTGTACTGATTTGCCATCTAGCTATATGACTCCTTTAGTGAATGGTTCATACTTAATTTTTAAAGCATCAGCTATCTGCTTGGGCATTACTGTAGTACTAGCCCCTGAATCAATCATTGCATTATGCAGCAGTTTCTTGCCAACTATTAAAGTTAAATAGAAGGGATCCAATTTGGATTTGCTTACCTCTGTTGTATTATTCACTAGGGCTGTTGTCTACAGATGGACTGTATTTTTGAGCTTTTCTTTTCCAGCAGGTCCTTTGGTAACAACACCTTTGGGCACTACTTGGCCTTGCAGAGCTTCTTGTAGTAGTGTCTTTTGTTCAGGAATAGCCAATATATCCCATATTGATACTTGAGTTGGAGTCTTCTTCAATTGATCCACCACATTTATTGGTCCCAGAGTCTAAGCTCTTTGAGGATAAGGATATCTTGTTTTTTCTTGAATTTGGGTAGGGGTCCCTTGATTTTGCACCAGCTGAAGCACTTCTTGTCTAACAGCAGTGTTTCTTTGTCCTTGAAATGGAGGATTATCCATGACTTGACTATTTACAATCTTAGGTTGTTCAACCATCCTTCTCTTTGATCTGGTGTAATAATCATATTGCACCACTAGTTTTTTGGAGGTAGATGCTTCATTCAAGAAAACTAATTCTTCATCTTCAACCCATGAGAACAAAGCATGTTTCGAGGCTATTTCTTCCTCTTGTTGCAAGGACATTCCTTGCATCTGAGCCACTAGGACTGAATTTTGCATACTAGGAGACTGGTAGGCTTGATTGTCACTGGAACTTGCAAACTGACCATCCATTCTTCTTTGTTCTACCACCTTTTGTTGTAGATTACCCCTAGGACAATCTCTAGGTGTATGAGCATCATTGCAAGGGAAACACCAAGCATTAGTATTATCCACAAAATTATTTTGCCCTGGAACAATCTCCATATTTGAATTAGGAGGAATAGTCTGTGAGGATGTGGGAACTGCAAATAATTGATTTGCTGGCTGATGGTTAGTTTGTCTCGGAGGACCCTGATATTGGTTTGGCTGAGATGAAAATCTATTTCCTTAATAGCCTTGATATGGAGGCTTAGAGAAAGTATTTTGTTGTCTTTTTATATTGATTAGCTCATTGGAAAACGTCCTTAGGATATTCTTGATATCATCCAGCTTAGATGACTGAGTGGGGACAATCTCTTTAGCAGATGCTTGAGGGTAAGTGTACATAGACACAGGTGGGCTTATAGATTTAGGGACTTCTTGACGTAATGGCAAGGAAATTTCTGGGAACATGGGCATGGGAGGCATTGGAGGTAATTTTCTAGCATCTATCAAATTGTTCTCAACTCTGACCACATATTCATAAGCCTCTGGCAAAGTGTGTCCTCCAAGTGACTGAATCATAATAGATATATCTGAATTCAAAGCTTTAAGATAAAACACTATGGCCATACCTGGTAATGGTCTAGCTACAACAGGGATTCTGTCCCAAGTCTTTTGAAATCTGGAATTGAAGTCAGTCATGGCTTCTTATGGTCCCCTTTGAATGGTAATTAACTGTTGTAACAAAGAAGACTTATCACCCTTCTCTACAAATCTTTCAAAGAAAAGATCTCCGAGCTCATCCCATGTAGATATTGAATTGGGAGTCAAGGATCGGTACCATTCCAAAGCCCTCCCTTTAAAAGAAGCTGCGACGACGTGTATATTGCAGACATCTGATACATCTTGAAGATGTTCTTCAAGTGTTTTAGAATCTTGCCCACTAAATTTGGGTAGAGCTTTCAAGGCATTTACTGAGATAGGATCCCAAGTAGCTGGTGGCACTGGGAGGATCAGAGGACTACCAGTGTTCCAACTTGCATAATTCCTTAGGGGAATAGGGGCTCCCATATTTACTCTCAGTATTGGTATAAACTGATTGACTCTCCTTCTTGGACTAGTTACCAAAGGTGGTACAAGAATACCCAGATTTACGAAAAATTGAGATCTGGTTACTGGTCCACAGCTCTGACTCCTTGTAGCTCTCTAGTTCATACGGTCTTGAAAGAAACTTCAAGATTGGTCCCACCGAGCGTGCCAAAAATTGTTGATTATTAAAATTGTGCTTTGTTTCAGACACCAATAATGGGAAGTTTCAAGATGTGGGACATGCGACTTGAAACAACCTCCAGATTTTTAAGAAGTTGGTCTCTTCTTTATATCAAGTGTTTGGAGAAAAAGGGATATGAATTTTAACAGAAACATAATGCAAGAAATAAAATCTAATCTATGGTGATGCGCCTGAATGTAATTCATCCTTAATCTCGAGCACAATGAGACTATATGTAGGATTCATTTACATTTAAGAGCAAACAAGTGCATGATCAATGTAAAAGATGAAAACAATAGAAATAGAGGCTCACAGCATATATTACTTTCACAGTGGTACAAAAAACATCAACAAAGGCACAGAACTATGTCTTCTCATTAATTCTCCAGCCACATAAAAGGCACAGAAACATGCACAGTTACATAAACTTTACAACTTAATAAAATGGAATAATGGCAAATGGTATTCCTAATCACAGCTCTAGAAAGTCTAAAACTCTTGACAATAATTTTCTTCAAAAATTCTCTACCTCAGTATCTGATTGATTCCCTGCATTCTTCTTTATAGCCTCAAATTCCCTCCAGATTGTCCATGCGTTCCCAAATTTACAGCCCAAATTGAACTCTAACTAAGCTGGGAGTGTCTATCAGAAGATAGTTCTTAGATTTTGAAACATTTTGTTTGCTTGCAGTTCGCTTGCTAAAACAGATACACATGATGCTCTATTTTATTAAACGAAAGAGGACACTTAGTCAATTCCCTTAAAATCTTCTTATTACTTCAGGAGACACCAGAGGATGACACTTGTTGTGTTTCGCAGCAACTATTGAAAACACGCAGCATTTTCTGCATAACTTATACTCTTTTGTGTTTTGGCTCAAGATCGTTCTACCTTTGACAATTGTCACCATCCACTTCCTCGAAACTTCAATAGCTTGAAAGAAAATAAGACCCACAACATCTCTTACCTGAGTAACTTTAAAAGGAATACAGGGACAAGTGTCGATCTCTGCTACTTCATCAAAAAATATGTGGCAATCTCCACTTTACTCATCTGGGGTTACGTGGTGGTCTCTGCTTCTATTAGCTACCTTTTAGAAACCTGCAAAAGATGACACGTGGTGATCTCCACTTTACTCTATTTATACCATAGAAACAAAATGGGTCTTATTCCACATTTACATGGACAGTGACACCTGGCGGCTTCTGCTTGCTTCGAACACAATTCTTGGGACCCACCATGGTCTTTGTTATATCAATGAAGCAAAGATGAAGATAATTCAGACCACGACACATGGTGGCTTCTGCTTTCTTTTTCTAGAGTACGTGGCAGCTTCTGTCGCTTTTAGAAAAGTAGTTTATGTCACTTTTACAAAAGCAAAACTGAGACTTTTCATGACTGCCACTTGGTGCTTTCCGCCTAATCTCGATACTTAGCTTTTTGAAACCTTTCGCTACAAAGAGATAAAACATGGGTGATGATGTGTAACCGTAGATGTTGACACTTGGTGCGTTTCGCTAAGTCACTATGAGATACGTGGCACATTCCGACCAACTCACAAAAAATATGAAAGGTGCCTCAGACGATGACACTTGGCATTTCTACTTGAGAAAGGATGCCTCGAATGATGACACTTGTTAGCTTCTGCTTTACCCCAACACTCAAACAAAAATGAATCAAAAGGAAAATATAGCATGTGCTCTGTTTCAAAACTCTGCCATCTTGGACCACAGTATGTGAAGGCAAAATTTTGCGGCGCGCGACTGAAAAAAATAGAATGAAATGTAGAGTAAAATTTTACTCTACATGCTCCAAGTCCAAAATTCAAGGAGGCTCTGAACAACATCTCTGAAAGCACTATCCTACATATCTGATACCTAAATAAGATAGAATAAACATAATTAAACATTGGTCCATCTTTATTCTATTGTTATCTCCTCATTCCATTTTTTCCCACTTCTGGGAGAACTACATTACCCTGAGGTCCATCTAGACTATCTAGGAAACACTTAGATACATGACATATCTCAGGTCAGCTCAACCATCCTTATCATCCTTGTTTCATTCTTATTCATGTCCATATTCTCCCAATCCAATATCATCATTATTTAATCCTTATGTCATCCTTGTATGCTTGGTATGATTTCTCTTTCATCTCTTTATGTATCCTCATATGTCTGGTTGTTTGTGGCTTCATCAGTCCTTAAAAAGTCATTAGACCATTGCACCTACGTTTGTGCCTACTCATTTTTAATTTATGCAATAATTTATATTATTGAGATATAGGGAACAATATTTAGACCAATCATCGATCCAATCAACCCCACTAGGGAAAAATCAATTATCAGTGGTCAAATTAGCCCTCCTGGGGTAAAATCAAATTCTCAATTGATCAAATCTACTTTACTGAGACACATTATTAATTCATTGACCTCCTTTCTCTAGAGAAATACTCTCATTTTTTTTTAATTCTAATTCCAAGCTCTATAACTTTTGCCCTCATTTTGGCAAATCAAAGTATGCAACTTATTTTGGGATCGATCATTCTCTAAGCCCACAACTTTCACCCTATTTTGGGTATGTCAAAGTGTGTCACGTCTATTTTTGAATGCATTATTCCCACTTCACCCCACCTTAGGGCCCATTATATTTTATTTTATTTGATCATTGGGAATCAACATGTGCAAGCATTAGTTCATATGGACTTAATCTCATCCATGGGTTAATTTCACTCTTTCTCTCTTTTTCAAGAGTCCATCCCTCTCTTTCATCCTTACATGCCCTCTTGAGGGGGAATCATGGGTCACTAATTATTTATTCAATCATTACCTTCCAACTTCTTCTTAACAAATTTTTTATTCTTTGAAAAGTTATTACTTCAACCAAATATCTCACCACACCTTCTCAAATAGGGGTAAAATGTAGACATCCAATTCTTATCACTGTTGTGCTAAGATTACAAATCTGAATGGCATTTTGCAACAATTCATAATATGGACCAAAATAACTAAAATGTTATAATTTGTTTTGACACATCACATGTAGGTGCCAATTTTCACTCATATATCCCTGAACGGGGAAATGCATTTTATGCAATAATTATCTTCTTTCAATTCACTTTGCATCAAGTTTATGATGAATAAAATTATCATTTTAGAATATTTAAATGCTCTAATTCATTTTCACACATCATGTTGTATCCCTAAATGGGGAAATACATCCTTTACAATTGTTATCTTCCTCTGATTCAACTCTAGCCAAATTGTGACCAAGTAAATTGACATTTTTGACCATTTGGATTAAACATGCAACCAATCTCTAAGAATTAAAAAATACTAAGACAAGACATTAATAAAATCAAATTATATTAAGAGCTTAAGTGAGAAATCCATGGAAATTTATTGAATATATATTATTGGAAGTTAATAATTCAAAATATCTAGGCCATGACATCACCCATGACATCATTGAAAAGGTGTCAAGCACCAAGCATTAATAGAGATAAGTAGCAGGTTCAAGGCCACCCATGCCTCATTAATGTTCTCTTATTCCAAAATATTAATTGTTTTGTCCTCCAAAATTAAATTGATCATTGGCCACACTTATTGATCTCAAGATGGATGGTCATATTTGATTCTCAACATTTTTGAAAAAGTATAAATACATGAACCACCATAAATAAAAAGAGAAGTTTTTTGATGCAAATAACCTATGTAGAAATATCACTATAATAACTTCACTAATTCATCAAAATTAATCAATCAAGGATCCAAGTCCATTGGTGTTAGAAGAGATGTTGGAGGTTCTTGCCCAACCATATTGACAAATACTTGGAGCACCAAATCTGGGAACAAACATGTTTATGGACCGTCTTTGAAGGAGAGCCACTTTAGGAGAATATTGTTTGTCTTGCTTTCCTCATTACTTTCTTGATTTCATTGACACCGCCCCTCAAGGGAGTGGGCTTATCATGTTAGGTTCTTTATGCTTATTATTGGTTTTCCTTACTAACGTATGAACTAACTTGCTTTGTAATCTTGCTTTACAAACCTTACTAAGAACATAGAGAAATGTGACAATATAATATAAGGGGTATGTAAGCCTTAAGTTATCCACTATATCCTTAGACACACCATAGGATAACATCCATTTCCATGGAATTTCTCTTAGGCTACCCTACTACTAAACATGGTATGATTGTGTTTAGCTCTAGAAACAACTCAAGTATACTTTCAACATCTCTAGATCCACTTTAGAATCCAAACAACCATCATATATAATAGGGATATAAGGTTCATGCAAAATTTCTAGAAAACAATTTAGTCTATGCTAGAATCAAAGTTGAACAAAGCTACCACGTTTTATTTGTAGACTGATGGATAAAGTTAAGTGGTAAAAATTAAATTAGAGAAAATCAAAAATTATATTAACATATGTGAATGATTACATTTATAGACATATAGACCTCCTTAATATTATTTTATTATATTTGGGATTTATGTGAAAACCCTAGATGAAAACACTATTATGAAAATTTGGGATAATAATATAAAAAATATAACATTCACTAATTTGGAACAACTGTATTTTAGAAACTTACTAAAAATAGAAAAAAGTAAGGAACAATGACTTAGCTGAAAATTATGCCTCCAAGAGGAATCTAGATTTGAAACTCATTGTGTAGAGAGGTCTGGTGACTAGAATCAGGATCCTAGAACTAGATCTATGCCTAGACAATACCATTGTGAAGACACTAGAGGGGTGACACTCTTGTCAAACCTAGGGTGCTCCTATCTAATTACAGTGAGAAAATCAAGGTTCCTAGGTTCTCTATGTCTTCATTTGTAGAGCCTATAGCTAATGTAGGAGTTTGTGATCACTTGTAGAGACCACTATGTGACTAATTTTCATTAAAAACCCCTAATTACTTGACATGTGAAGACTAATGAAAATCAATGGGAAAAAGGAATTATAAACTAAAGTTGGGTGAGACCTCAACACCCCATGTATTGAGCATTGCCTACATACCTGTACAATGAAGAGGGATCAAACTTCATATAGTTCTCCCATGTTATGATGGTGTGTGAATGACTAGTGTAATATGATAGATGTTAGTGCAATACTAATGTGATTAGATGTTTTAAACATGAATTGTGACCTATGGCATGTACTCATACTTGATCTCTAGACTAATAGGGATGTATGTAATCAAAATTAGAAAAAATAGGTATTATGCTCTCAATGTGCAAGTGTAATTTTGGTGTTTTTTGGTCTAGAAGCCTTCTATGTTCCAAATGGTTTGAAAAGTGCTTATATAATCATATCATTGAAAATCCTTTGAATGGGGCTTATTAAGGACATGGTTTGACTTTCCTATGGCTTTGAATTTGGTAAATTAGCCATTATTTGATTGGAAAACATAAGGGGGCGAAACACACTAGAGCGGTGGAATTCCATCCCTAGGGTGCTCTTGTCTAATCAATGGTTTTTATGTTAGGTGTTAGGTAGGGCCTAAAATATGTCTAAATTTGACTAAGATAGGGCTAAGTTCACTCTAGGGTCATATATCATCTTAGAAGAGTGTGTGAGATGGTCAAAAGTGACAAAAAAGGGCCCTAAGATAGGTCTAGAGCTAAGTGTGTCAAAAAATGGTCACAAGTGCATGGTTTTAAGTTAAATATTAATTTTACATATCTACATTTTCCCTCATTTTATTCTAGTGATGCATTAAAGTGGAATTACTATAGTAAAAGGAAAAAGAGTGTGTACCTAAACTTACCTATGGAAAGGAGTCTTGGATGCATGCCATAACATTTAATTATGGTCCATGCAAATACCTATAGTGAAACATATGTTAGGAATTGAAAAAAAACTATAAACTAGATTTAATATAACCATAAATCAAATCTAAATTATACACTAGCATGCATCACGAAAACATTCCTCAAATCACAGATATTATGAAAGAATAAATGGAGAGAACAAGATAACAATCACACATAACACAGATCTACCGTGGTTCACCCAATGTGGGCTACATCCACTAAGAAAGTCCTCAAATAAAACTGTAATCTAAAAAAAAAGATTACAATGAACTCTCATAGAGATAGAAAAATCTCTTGTAGAAAATTTTGCACAAATACATGTTGCACTTTCATCTACACTTGCATAATATTGTATCTCACAAGCTGTTATACCACACCTTGCAATAAATACCTACACTTTATAAAAACACCTGCTCTTTGACTCGAATCCTCAAAGCCACACCCTGAAAATAAGCCATCAACCTCTAAAGGCCACACGATACTTGTATATATAGTAAATGAGGGAAAACCCATAAAAGGAGGAGAAACTCTCCATGCTTATCCAAGATAAGCATCATCCACTAAAAGACACCTCAGTTCCACCTTATCAAGCTCATCCAAAAGCCCATCCAAAGAGGAACATGCCAAGTTTGTCTCTCCACCTTTAAAGGCACATTTTCCAATAACATGTGATCACAACCGACTCCTTAAAACACGAAAGGCATCCCATTTTTTGATGAATAACCAACTCCCTTAGATCAAGGAAGTCAACATGGAAAATAGGCATCTAACAACCAACTCCATAAAACATGGAAACATATAAATTAGATAAAATAAGGAATATTCCACTCACATGTGAAGCAAGGTTCCACAAAAAGTGGAGTAGGGAAAACTATACTCCCCACATTTGTGGAGCTCTATAGGCCCCTAAAATATACTTCCGTGGTCATGTGATAGCCCCAAAGGGCTCCACAATCAACAACATATGTAATATCAGTGTTTACTTAAGATGAATATCAAGAAGTAAAAGACAAAAATCTAGAGAGTGACAAGGAATGAATACACCTAATCGAGTACATGAACCATTGTGTCTTTCTTGGTTCAAAAACTAGTGGTCATGGCATGTTGTATGTCTGTATTAGCATTGAATAACATGGATTAGACTGTGCATGCCCCAATCCTCATCAGTAAGTGGGCGTGTTCAATAACTCAAAGGTGATTGAATCCATCAACATCATCCCAGGGTAGTGGAATAGCTTAGAATCCCTATATGAATCCCAACATATATATTTGGTGCAAAAATTGGTGTAAATACTTGTGTGAATAGCAAACCATCCACTACAAATGGAATGAGGTTCAATTCTAGTGAAATTTTGGCACAAAAATGGTGCAAATACTAAATACAATCTAGGTCTGGTGTATATAGTGTGGAGAATGACATGAATTGTCATTCCATATATGAAACTAGTGCAAAAATTGATATAATGAGGAAAAAATGTGCCACACACATGTACCCAGCTAATATTTGGTGCATATAGATTCTTAGACTTAGTAAAACAATTATGATTCTAAGTAGAACCTAAGTGCTAACTTGGAACAACATGTCATGTATAATTGCCCCCAAAATGAATAAATCTAAGACAAAACTTTGTAATTCTAAATAATTCTAGAAACTGAGACTGTGAAACTATTAAATACTGGTCTAAGTAAATTGAGGTTTTGAGAAATTTTAGAAATTTCTATTTTTTGGCATTTGGACAATAGTTTTGGAAAGGACATTAGATTAATTCTCTTGTATCTAATGTATTTCTCCTATCCAAATTGAATTTATATGTGTTTTATGAGCTTAAAACTATGTCAATTGTGTTATCACTATTAGATCCTAGTTGTGTACTGATTTGGGAAGCTTGGTCTCTAAGACAAGCCTTTATGATTACCCTTTTTTATGGTGAATTGTTGAGCCTATATAAGAACTCAACTCAAAATAAAAGGTTGTGCAATAGGTTGGTATGATGTAAAATTACAAATCTAAGTAAAAATGACATTATGGAAAAACATGGCATCACTGTGTATGTAACATGGGCATAGTGATAATATAAGATGCATTGGAAAACAAACATTCAAAAGAAGTGTGTCTAGATAAACGTGACAATGAAACATGTAGATAACTAAGTAACTAAGTATATAACATGGAATATAACTACTTAGGGATAAATGCATGATGTCCATCATGGAATTATAAGTGGGTAAGTGCATGATGTCCATCATGGCATCTAAATTTGAGAAAATAATTAAGCAAAGTGTCATGACAATGATGCACACAATCAAAAGAGTACACACACAACATAAAAAACACATAATATAAGGCCAATGGGCCACAAATAAAGGACATGTTCAAATGTTACTCACTCAAATAGAAGACACATACAAAGGCAAGTTCAAATACCCTCATGTGCATACAAGAAAACAATGGAGGCTTAGTGCCACATAAAAGGACATGTTCAAATGTCCACATTCACAAATATAAAACACACACAAGGACATGTTCAAATGTCCTCACATGCATATAATAAGTGATATAAAGGCTTAGATCCACTTGGCAATGACATATTCAAATGTACTTAGAGCAAACACATAAATACATATAAGATACGAAGCTAGGAAAAATAATATTAAAAACATGCATGATTATGTATTTTGGTCAACAAGAGCTAATTATAATTTGAGCAATATTCAGTAACTAAAATAGGCAATAGTATATCACAATGTTAGTGAGTTTGTAATATCATAAGATTTAATATAATGTAAAGTATTGGGCCTGTGAGCAAGATAGTGTGGGCTAAGAAGGATAAAACATGTGTTTACCATGCCCCCAGTGAGCTAATTGATGAATTTACATGTTGTAAGAACCATGTGTGAAGTTTGAAACTGAGTAGTGATAGTCAGAGCTCACTGGGATAAAAGTGGGGTGAGGGACACTAGAGCAATACACTTTTGTCCTCCATAACATTCATGTCTAACTATAATTTCTAAGTGTGTAAAAGTACAATCACTTGTAATTGGTTATGGGAATGATGTCCTATGTAATCTACAGTCATTCATATATACTAGTAAAGCATGTATGATATAAAACTAGCTAAAACATCTATAGAATGTTGTTTACAACTAAATTGATGTATGAAAAAGTACATATAAGCATGCATTGCTCCTAATTTTATTATTTCTACAATTTTTTACTATTTTTTGCATATATATGAGATGAGAAGTAGAGAGAAAGATACTATCCAATGAGTCCTATGAGGGACTCACAATCAACTGGCCCTATGTCAAGAGAAGTAATTGTAACCTTTCATGGATGTAAATGTGGGTGCATTTGTGGCAGATCTAATCTCAATGGAGAATCTAAATATAGACCACCATTTGTTCTATAACTATCACTGCCATATTGATTATGTTGAACTATAGGGCTTTTTAGAGCCCATCTTAGAGCAAGTGAATATTATGTTGAAGTGCCCTTTATACTCTATAATACCAAATGAGGATGTACTAAAGTAGAGAGTGGATATCTAGCATCTATGATAAATCTCTTTTGAAGGGGCCTCTCTAAAATAGGCCTCTTGGAAGTGTAGATCTTTGTTGTGAAAATCTCTGGTCTGTTGTTCCTTTTTAGGTGATTGTATGTTTGTGACATTTTTTAGTGGTAAGGGATCCCCATAACTATAATGACTTCATTATCATATATGTATCTCAAGAATCTATGAAGTGTATAAGGAACTGTGCAAATATTTTGAATCTAAGGACATCCCAATAAGATGCCAAAGACCCCCATACTGGCTACTATTGTGATCTAGTGGTCCCATGTATGGGACTGACATGTAATGATAAAGTGATTTCATGAATGGAAATTTTTATGTGACCATTTAATCCTTTGATGACCATAATGGTGGGAAGCATATCCCTATCTGTGTATCCAAGATGATAAAGAAGTGTGTTTTTACACATGTTCACACTTAACCCGTTATTGACCATGACACTTTGAATAGGTTGGTGATCAATGTGTGAGCAAACAAATAAAGAGTGTAATTCTAAGCTATTATCAATTATATCATGCTTTGTAAATATAATGAGTGGCCTAGATGTCATTGATGTATGATAAGCAACTATAATACCATTTAAAGGATGTTATTCTCCTGTATGAGAATGATAAGAAATTTGTGGAGGGTGCACATTATATGCATAGTGCACACTTAATTTATCTACGGTCTCATTAGTTGTGTGCTTAGGAAAAGGACATTGAATATTTTCATTACTTTTGTTTCACTTGGTTGTGATGTTATAATTTATGTGGTGTGCCTATATCAATGATGTTTGCATCTATCAAATCCTAAATCTTGTGTCTCAAACTGATATATATGTTAGTAGTATGGTCTAATGGCCAATGATTATCGTCAAAGGCATCATGGTCAAAACCTTTTAGAAGAGGTCGATTCAAATCAACCTCTTTAATGGGAGGGAGAGATATGATATTTTATTCCAATAGTATTTTAAGAACCATATATGGAGCTTTTGGTAGGTTAGTGAACTACCATCATGGAGGAGTTATTAAGACAATGCATGGAGTAAGATTTGTAACTATGTGTATTGTTGTTTTTTTTATCATTCTTGTTATCAGTTGGTCTTAAATTTTATGTTGGATTGATCAAATTCTTGGTGTTGGCATCAAACTTGGTTATGTACTTAAGTTTGTTCATTTCCAATAGCTTGACTACTCTTTCCTTTATTTATGGCACAAATTTGTGAAGGAGTTGAACTTTTTAAACATAATGGATTCATGCTGAGATGGGAGAAAACTTTGCTTAAATACATCTTGTAATTCTCTATCTATCATAAGATTTACCATTTTGGATAATAGTATCTTGTATCTTAATAGATATTTCACGATAGGCTCATTAGATCTTTGTTCGAGTAGAGATATTTTAGGATAGGAAACCTTCTCACTTATTGATTGAAAAGTATGCTAGAAACATATCAGCTAGGGGATTGAATTCCTATCCTGGTTGGTGTGAAAAATCCTAAAACCATTGTAATGCATATTCCTTTAGACTTATTAGGAATAACATGGTCAATAATATGTCATTCTACACTGTCCAAACATGTTGCTCTAAGATGTTTTTTAGGGTCACCCTTGCCATCATATAGTGTAAGATTAGGTGCCACAAATTTTGTAGGAAAAGGATATACTACTTTATGTTGTTGAAGTGTGTAGTAAAACATGATAATCTAGTGCCTAGTTAGGTTTCAAATCACATTAATCCAAATGTAACACCTTAGTTTGTAGAGATCTAATCTCTTGCATAAGGGATTGTACATTGGGAGTAGAGGAGTGTGTGCTAACCAAATGTGGTGTGTACAATGATGGAGTAAGAATTAGCATGGTAATATGTTGAAGCCCTTGAGTTTCCCCCATTATGTCAGGTGGTATCAAAGTTGTATCCAGAGGGGGTGTACGATTAGAAGTCTCATATGATTGTCCATCAAATGATTTCTTAAGTTCCTCTCTAATAATGTTGATAAAATCATCTTGCATATCCTTAATTTGTGAAAGAAATCCTTGTAATTGCTACCTATATGTGTCATCAAATATATTTCCTTACTCTACCATTATGGATTGATTAACTATCTTTTGTAAATATATGGCTTGGGAAGAGTTGAGTGTGACACAGTGGTTAAAGTAGGAAGACACATTTTTTTGAATTTGATGCTACCAAAACTAAGATGATATAATAATGAAAGTGTTATAGAATTTAACAAATCTAAAAATTCTAAAATAGTTAATGGAAATAATAACAAGAAGGATACAAACCCTAATAACATATTTGGTTAGGATTTGTCAATATTTAAATAATAGATAAGTTCACCAATATGTTTTATCAAATTTGGGATTTATGTGAAAACCCTAGATGACAACACTGTTATGAAAAATTAGGAGAATAATATAATAAAGATAACATTCACTGATTTAGAAATATTTTATTATGTAAACTTATTAAAAGTAGCAAAACATAAGGAGAAAATAAAGACTAAGTTTAAAATTGTGCCTCTGGGACGAACTGGATTTGAAACTTACTATGCAAAGAGATCTAGTGATTGGAATAAGGATCCTAAAACTAAATCTAGGCTTGGACAACAATGCTAGGAAGAGGAAACTAGAGGGGTGGCACTCTTATCTGACCTAGAGTGCTCATGTCTACTTGTAGTGAGAAAATTAGGGTTTCTAGGTTCTTTGTGCCTTCATCTGTAGAGCCTATATCTGGTGCAAGAGCTTACAATCACTTATGGATACCACTATGTGATTGATTTACTTATAAAAACTCTAATTCCTTGACATGTGAATACTAATGCAAATCAATGGGGAAAAAGGGTCAATAACTGAAGTTAGGCAAGGTCTCAACACCTTATGTGTTGAGCTTTGCCTACATACTAATACTTTGAAGAGGGATCAAGCTTCATGTAGTTTTCCCATGATATGGTGGTGTGTGAATTCCTGGTATAATATGTTAGATGTTAGTACAATATTGATGTGAATAGGATGTTTTAATTGTGACTTTTAACTTGTGACATGTACTCAAACTTGAGTTCTAGACTTATAGGGTTGTATGCAATCAAAATTGGGAAAATAGTTATTCTGCTCTCACTGTACAAGTGTAATTTTGGTGTTTTTTGGTCTAGAAGCCTCTTGTGTGACAAATGGTTTGAAAAGTGCTTATATAGTCATATCATTGAAAATCCTTCAAATGGGGCTTCTTAGAGACATAATACGACCTTCCTATGCCTTTGAATTTGGTAAATTCATCATTATTTGGTGGGAAGACATGAGAGGGGGGAAGGACACTAGAGTAGTGCACCCCTGTCCCCTAGGTGTCAAGTTGTGGAGCTAAAAGCTTCATAGGTATGCAAATGGTGGAGGTTGCTAAGTTACAGAGTAATTGACATCGGTCAGGCCAATCGATGTCAGTCATCTTCAGCTACACAGTAACTGGCATCGGTTATGATCGACTGGCATCAGTCAGACAGGAATCGACGTCGGTCACCTGTGCATTTCCAGGTGGCATTTCCAGAATTAGAATTGCTAATTTTAGGAGAACAACTAGTTTGCATGTAAAGACTAATTTTAGTCTTGAGTCTGCGTTTCTAATTATTGTTTGTTTTGGGATCTATTTAAGAGACCCATGGGGCTTAATTGTAATGAAGGACTAAGAAAGATTAGATCCTCAACTTGAAGGCAAGAACAACAATTGGGTCGGTTGTCTCAAGGGGTGTAAGATCAGTTGATCTGCAAATAGCAATATCAGGGAGATCTACATGGTAAGTAAGATCAGTTAGATCTGCAAGGGTGCAAGATCAAAGAGATCTACTTGGTGGACTAGAAGTAGGCAACAACAACCATTGGGTTGATTGTCACTGACTGGTGGAGGGAACAACTCTGTGTTTGAGTTGGTTGTAATTGACTGAGAGAGAGAACTCTTGAGGGAGAATTATTGTACGCCCAAGAGGTGTGGAAAGAAGAGTGAGATTTTCTCATTGTATTTCCTTTGGAAGAGTGTTAATACAAATTGTATTGTTTCTCGTATCATCTATTCTTTGTTGTTTCTGAATTCTAGTTACATATTACTTCTGGTTTAATTCTGTGTTTAGTTGCTTATACAAAGGTAATCAATTATACTCTAAGGAGTGGATCTTGACAGTTGGTATTAGAGCTATGTGTAGATCCTAACAATTGGTATCAGAGCTTGGTTCGGAGCAGGTTAGTGTTTGTTGATTACAGGTCACCCTCAGGGGTTTCTGATTGAGTGGGAGTAAAATAATGGCAAAAGAAAGTACACTAAGAATGGAGAAATTCAATAGCAAGAATTATCAATTATGGAGGATGTAGATAAAAGATTATCTGTATCAGAAAGATATGTACTTACCGTTGGGTGGGGTTTCAAGAAAGCCCACAGATATGAAATATGAAGAATGGAATGTTCTTGATCGGAAGGCTCTTGGATTTATAAGGTTGAGCCTGGCATCGTCTGTGATTTCTAACTTATCACAGGCAAAGAGAACAGTAGAGTTAATGGAATCTTTGGCAAATTTATATGAAAAACCCTCAGCTTTGAATAAGGTATTTCTTATGAAGCAATTATTTAATTTGCAAATGCAAGAAGGTGGATCGGTATATAGTCATCTTAGTGATTTCTATGGATTAGTAAATCAGTTAATTTCAGTCAATATAGATTTTGATGATAAAATTAAGGCTCTCTTAATCTTATGCTCTGTACCTGAAAGTTGGGATAGTTTGGTAATGGCAGTTAGTAATACTGTGTTTGCTTCAAATATCTTGAAAGTTGATGATGTTGTTAGTGTAATCTTGAATGAAAAAATTTGCAGAAAAAGCACAAGAAAAACATCAGGTAATGCTTTAAGTGTTGAAAGTAAGGGAAAGCAAAGAGAGAAGAGGAAGCAAGGGAAATCAAGGTCAAAGATAGAGAGGAGATCCAAATCCAGAAATAGAGGTATAACCTGCTGGAATTGTGGAAAGAAAGGGCATGTAAAGAAAGATTGTTGGTTGGTAGAAGATCAACATGAAGGAAATAAAGAAGCAAATGATGTAGGTATTGTTGCACAGAATGCTCTTATATGTTCCTTGGATAAAGTAGAATCTTGGGTTTTAGATTCTGGTGCCTCTTTCCATGCAACCCCAAATAGAAATTTTTTCATGATTATGTCCATGAAGACTTTGGAAAAGTTTATTTAGGGGATGGTGAGCCTTGTCAAATGGTTGGCAAAGGGAAAGTGCAACTGAAATTGCAAAATGGCAACACATGGGTGTTGAAGGATGTCATGCATGTCCCAGTCTTGAAGCAGAATTTAATTTTTGTAGGAAAGTTGGGTAATGAGGGTTGCATAGTAACTCACAACATAATCTTGAAAAATTTTCAAGGATGCACTTGTTTTAGCAAGAGGTAAGAAAGTAGGTACACTTTATCTATCTACTTGTATTACTGATTCTCCTTCTCTTTTATCTACTTCAGATGTAGATGCAAAGATGTAGCTCTGTAGGATTGGTCACATGAGTGAGAAGGGAATGCATGTTCTTAAGTCAAATGTTAAGAACTGAAAAGCCTTAATTTTCAAGGAGAAGATGATGGACAGAGATCAACTCAAGAGGCTAAATAATTCTGAGCAGGGCAATGTTGATTTGGACAAGGTTATGATCGAAAATGAGCTCGCAAGTAAAAATCATCACTCACAGGAAAACACAGATATCGACATCGATCAAGTAAGAACCGACGTCGATCAGGCAAGAACCGACGTCAGTCTGGTGGAGACCAAAGTCAGTGATGTTGGGTAGGTAGAAACCGATGTCGATCAGGTAAAAACTGACGTCAATCAGGTCAATCACATGGAACCAACATCGGTCGGGTGTAGATTGAGAGATGACCAGGATCGGTCACTGTTAGAATGAAATTTGGGTGGACAACACGCTGTCAAGGAGTCTCAAATGCCCATAAAGAGGACTGAAAGGGTAAGTAAGCCTCAAATTCGTTATTCCCCTTCTTTATACTACTTGTTGCTCACTGATGGTTGAGAACCAGGAAGTTTTGAAGAGGCAATGTAGGTAGAATTTAGGAAATAATGGGAGCATGGCATGAATGAAGAAATTGATTCCTTAGAAGAGAACCAAACGTGGGATTTGGTAGAGTTGCCAGCCGAAAAGAAAGCACTGAAAGATGAATGGATTCACAAGTTAAAGAAAGGAGAGAATGGACACGTGAGACAGAAGGCCAGGTTATATGGTCTTGAGCAAGCTCCAAGACAGTGGTATTTGAGGTTTGACATGTTTATGACAAAGCATGGCTTTAATCAATGTCAATGTGACCATTGTGTTTATTTTACCAGGTTGGATAATGATAGCTACATTATCTTGTTACTGTATGTAGTGTATATGCTTGTTGCAGAGTCACACATGCAGGGAATTGCTGAGCTAAAGGTAAAAGTAGCTCAGACATGTGCCAAGAAGGATTTAGGAGGAGCAAAGAAAATCCTTGGCATGAGTGTTATTAGAGAAAGGGAAAATCACAAGTTGATTTTGTCTTAGGAGGATTATGTGAATAAGGTAGTGGAGAGGTTTGATATGCAGGATGCAAAATCGATAATCACACCTATGGTTGGACAGTTCAAGCTGAGCTTAGAACAATGTCCTAAATCACATGATGAGGTTGGGTACATGGTATGTACTAGACCTGAATTTACCCAAGCAGTGGGAGTTATCAGCAAGTTTATGGCCAATCCAAAAAAGGAGCACTGGAAAGCAGTTCAGTGGATTCTCAGATATCTGAGAGGGACCAGCATCATGTATTTATGCTATGCAGGGTTAAGCACTTCTCTACATGGGTATGTAGATTCGGATATGGCAGGTGACTTGGATGGTAGGAGAAGCACCACAGAATATGTGTTCACTGTTGGTGGAACAATGGTTAGCTGGTTTTCAGAGATGCAGAAGGTTGTTGCAGTCACGGTGGCTAGCAAGGATAAGAACCCTATAGATATGTTAACAAAGTCGGGAACAAAGGAGAAGTTGAATCTTCATTCAACTTCTGTTGGTCTTCAAGATTAAACTTGAAGAGGGATACAAGCCAAAAATAAATTAGAAGATGTACAGGTACAGGTGCAGCTGTTTATCTCTAAGTGGGAGATTGTTAAGTTGTGGAGCTAAAAGCTTCATAGGTATGCAAATGGTGGAAGTTGTTGAGTTACAGAGTAACCGACATCGGTCAGGCCAATCGACGTCGGTCATCTTCAACTACATAGTAACTGGCATTGGTTATGGTCGGCTGGCATCGGTCAGACAGGATCGACGTCGATCACCTGTGTGTTTCCAGGCAATGTTTTCAGAATTAGAATTGCTAATTTTAGGAGAACAGCTAGTTTGCATGTAAAGACTAATTTTAGTCTTGAGTTTGCGTTTCTAATTATTGTTTGTTTTTGGATCTATTTAAGAGACCCATGGGGTTGTATTGTAATGAATGACTAAGAAGGATTAGATCCTCAACTTGAAGGCAAGAACAACAATTGGGTTGGTTGTCTCAAGGGGTGTAAGATTAGTTGATCTGTAGGTAGCAAGATCAGGGAGATCTACATGGTAAGTAAGATCAGTTAGATCTGCAAGGGTGCAAGATCAAGGAGATCTACTTAGTGGACTGGAAGTAGGCAACAACAACCATTGGGTTGATTGTCACTGACTGGTGGAGGGAACAACTCTATGTTTGAGTTGGTTGTAATTGATTGAGAGAGAGAGAACTCTTGAGGGAGAATTACTGTATGCCCAAGAGGTGTGGGAAGAAGAGTAATATTTCTTTATTGTATTTCCTTCTGGAATAGTGTTAATACAGATTGTATTGTTTCTCGTATCATCTATTCTTTGTTGTTTCTGAATTCTAGTTACATATTACTTCTGGTTTAATTTCGTGTTTAGTTGCTTATACAAAGGTAATCAATTGTACTCTAAGGAGTGGATCTTGACACTAGGGCACTCTTGTCCAATGGGTGTTGTTTATGATGATTGTTAGGCAGGGCCTAAAATATGTCTAAAGTTGATTAGGATAGGGCTAAGTTCATTTGAAGGTCATTTATCAGGTTAGAAGAGTGTGCGATATGGTCGAAAGTGATCAAAAGGGGCTCTAAGATAGGTCTAGAGCTAAGTGTGTAATAGAATGGTCACAAGTGCAAAATTTCAGATTAAATGTTAATTTTACACATATACAAATATAAGGAGTTAGGAAAATCCCAATCCCTATTGTATCTCAACCAATTGTATTTATATGAGTTGGTTCAGTAATTGAACAACTCATTTACATAATAAACTAATATCATACACATAATAATACCTATGAGATGTATTAACACAAATATGTATTTCCAACAATCTCGCCTACCCCCACCCCCTTAATATGAAAATTTGGAGAAATGAAACCATAATTAAGAATAAAATCAACCATACATTTGTTCCATATTCTGATATATTCATATAGTTATTTAATGAATCCCAATTTTTTTTAGAATATTTCTTAAAATTCATATGATACAAGTAAAATTTTGACAAACCAAGACTAATAATGGCCAAGGGTTTGAGGGTTTATTTTCCTTGATATTAAATTTCATGAGTTCATTGGCATTCATTAGTTTGACCATAATACCATCGATGATTCTCCAAAGGTCTTTTTCAATCAACAATAATTAAAATTGTATCTGCTAGGTGTGAAAATGTTTTCCTTCAAACCAATTTCAGTGTTGATTACAAAGTGATTAACACATAAGCAAGTCCTGACATATTTGCTATGCATGAATAATCACATGATAATTTTGGGATCTACACGCAAGAAGGGAACAAACACAATGAGATTTGAATTATGGTACATGTTTGAAAGAGTATGAACAATCTTATAGAAGGGAACAAATCACATCCAAGTGCCCCAGGATAGCAAAAACTATATAAACGAATTAATCACCTTGATAGATCCATACAATTATTTTTCAATTGTAGATGGTCCCATGTAACTATAAATCCTTTGAATTACAAAATATTGAATCTTTCCCTAAAAAATATGAGCAAGAATTACATAGGAGAAAGATTTTTAGAGATGGGTAATGGCTGGAGGCAAGAAGTTGCAGCAACTGTAGAGAATTTTTAGGAACTTTACAACCAATAAAAAGTATTCTACACATATATTTTTAATTTGATTTTACATTCAAACCTCCTAGATTTCCTCTGCAAGAGTAAATTTTACAATTTTTGAAATCCATGAGACCCTTTCATTGCATATCTACTCCTAAATAATTTATATAGCACTTGCAACTATTTTTGTAGTTGTAGTATCATGAGACTAGGCTTTAATACCTCAAGACATTGTCATTAATTAGGAAAATAAAAAGAGAGCACTACCCCTTAAATTTTTATTATTATTTCATTTCAAGGAACCCACTCTGATATAAATTAAACTCAAAATTTCTATTATTATATGTGAATGATTACATTTATAGGGCTATAAACATCCTTAATACAAGGACTTATGAAAATCCCAATCCCTACTATATCCCAACAAATTCTATTTATGTGAGTGAAATTATTACCAAACTAATATCAAATAAATTATAATAACCATGAGATGTACTAATATAGAGGAATATTTCCAACAATAAATAGAATTATATTACATCTTCTGAGAGTGTAAAATTAAAATAAGAAACACACTTGGGATGAAAGCATGCCTTTCATTCAATACATCTATAACAGAACTTTGCTTAGATTTAACATACACAACCTTTTAAGATATGATTGGGTTTCCAACCTTTGGCATCTATTTACATAACTTATCATTTTTCATCATCAATAATAACAACTCCTTCAGCTCAAAAGGAAGTTCACTAAATTGTTCAATTCATTGATCACATTTAGTATCAAGTGCAAACTATTTGGTAAAACACTAATGCTAAGTACATGCAGGGCCATGACAAACATCAAACACTACACACCTTCTAGGTTGGTGATGGAGTTTGGATAGATCTGCGAAAGGAAATATTGACAAGAACTTATCATAAGCTTTGTCTACGTTGGTATTGGCATTATACCATCACCAAGTAAGTAGTATATAATTCTTTTGAGCTAAATCTTCTTTCCTATCTTGGGTTTCATCTAATCTTCAAAGTATAACTCTTACACCATTACTTTCCAACTCTATTAGATAATTGAAATACTACAAAAACTCTTCAATAGACATAGTTAGATCTAGATTACAATGACCTAGTAGAATTAAATCAAATCATTGGCACTCAAGTCAAATAAACACGTCAATAAGAGATCCCTCTCTTACAAATCGTCAAAGTAGGTCAAGTGCCTTCCAATGGAAAATGGTTTACATAAGTGCAGGTTACCAATTTATTTCCAAAACTTTTACCTTAACTACATGCAATGGTGACCATTGATTTTCAAGGAGAGGCGAGTGATCTAGGAGGATTTGGGCCATTATATCTCACTGTATTTTACCGATGTTGCATATCCATCATCATGCCAATGTTAGCAACACTAAAATTTAGTTCCACACTGACATGCCAATTTATAAAATCAAACTCTATTTTTTCTTTATAGTATAGTTCATGTAGTTTCAATATTATAGACCACAGCTCGACAATAATGCTAACTACTGCATTCATTAGTTATGAAGCAGTTCTTACCAACTCTTGTAACAGTTCAATCAATGTTTCATCTTCCTTCACTGGATATTAATGTACACTTCCATTCTTTGTAAAAAATGTTACACATCTATATAAGAATGAAGTTAATGAGTACATACACAACATACATCTAATATCTCAGATATTGTATAAGACTTATCATAATATAACTTTGTTATTATAGTTTTACATTAGTTGTCATCATCTTCTTTGATTTCATTATTCTTTAATACATTACAATTTCATATTCTCTGTCATTTATAATTTGTTTCCATTTATAACCTTCTCAAACTCATTTAAGTAGATTGCTTATTGAGTCTCCTCTAGGTTCTAGATCAGATTTACAGATAATTGGCTTTTTATGGTTGGTGTAATACTAAAATATGGTATTAAACACTTGATAATGTTAGTTTTGACCTACCTTCACCCTACGTGACTTATGTCTACATATATGACTCTAATTCGTCATTCCCTCACATTCACATATTATTTATAGGTCCAATCCTTCTAAGTTGTTGTCAACCACCTACAAGAATTCCCCTAGTCTATGTCAAACCATAAAACTATCATATTTAGACATCTCTAGATTCTTATATCAATATTCATATCTCCTAGATAGAGTTGTAAGACTTAGATGGTATCGTCTGATGGATACTATCTAAATTTGACAATTTCATCTTTTGCCCAATAACGATCAATTTTAAAATAAAATCATTCATGTGGTTCGATTGATCTGTCTAGCATCATGGTGGCATGAAAAATTGCCCAAATAGTTACATATAAATACAAATCAAGCCTAAACTTATTGGGCATCTATCACTTATATTGCATACATCTATGCACCACTTACACATTCTAAGGGGTGCCTTATTATTCCCAATTTATGAATCAGTCATAAGGTGCAGGTCTTAGCCAAGTATGGAGTACCTTATAGTCAAGCCAAAATTTCAATTTACCAAGTTTTGAAAGCTAGATCATAGGTTGCATAAATTGAATGAGCACTAATTTCACACATACACTTAATGGGGAGAACTACAAGTAGTTTGACTTCCCTCTTTGGAGTATTGGATATGTAGGCAATGCTCATCCATTCGTGGGGAGTGATTGAGGTCAACTCAACCCACCTTTATTCTCCTTTTATAGGTTAAAGTCTATCAATGCAAAGTGACCTAGGATTTTAAGTAAAGGAGATCGATTTTTGTGAGACACGAATATAATTAGTCTTCATGATCACACATAGAGCTCAAAGACAAACATGAGCACGTCTATATCAAAATAGAGATTAAAAATACAAAAGGATAGAACCATTAGACTAGGAACATACCTCAAATGGTACGAACTTGAAGCTAACAATACCATTTGGGTGCACACATAAGTCCATATCCTACACCGAACAACGTATAGTCTTGTTTCCTACCTACCATGTTGCTAGCAATTTGTCTCAATCCTACACAAACAAAAATAATGATAATTATGTTATCCTCTTTATTAATTTCTATAGCTAGTAAGTGTAATCATTAAATTAGTTACAACTTGTTACGTTTAGATTCATGCTTAATTGTCATATATTATAATCTAAATTATACACAAAGATTCTATCTTATTTAGTTTTAGCATTAATCCAAACTAGTGTAAAATAGATGGATGCAATTTTTATGGTCTAGAGCCTCGTTTTTGGTCTATGACATGATATATTTATGACACCTTTTTAATCGGTTGTGTATATTTATAATATGGTTCCATCTAAGGGGCTTGAGTTCTTATTTTTAATGTGAGATTGGTTCCATGGAATTGAAACATCATAGTTACAGGGATAAAATGAATATTTCTTGTAAAATAAGAGCCCCACATTTTAGGTAGCAAACTTTCTATTAATGCTAGAGAGGGGGCTAAAAGTTTCCCCCACTAGCCCCTAGTAGATTTCTAGGGTTTTGCATTGGAATTTGCATCTTTAAAATAAGGCATTTTTTCCTATATTTTCTTACTATTTGATGTAATTTGTCATCGAAATTGACATAAATCAACTTTTTAAGTCAATTGACTTGGTAGAGATTGGGCGAAGCTTTTATTAATATAATGTGCGCCACCAAAATTTGTATCAAGAAGTGTGTCAGGTTTTTTGTGTTAGATATGTTGACTTTTATAATATTTGAATTTGTTAGCTTTGAAATACAGAGGGAAAAAATGTTAAAATTTAAAAAGTGGATAGTTGGCACAATTTGCATCATAGCTGGAAGTTTTCCCAAGGATAGTATTTTGCAAGGTTCGGCTTCCTAAAATGAGTTGTAATAAATCCATACATGGATTTTTTAGAACTCATTTTAGGAAGAAATTTATTGATATTACAAAGTTTAGTAACAACGACAATAATATAGAAGAAATACATGATTTTCAAGGTAGTAGTAATGCAATGAAAATGATAAAGGATAGTTATGACTTGGCTTACAACAAAAATGTTATCTTCATCTGGCCTCATGAATCATTCTTGCCCATTTGAAGAATATATAGAGCCATTTCCAAATGTGTGAAACACATGAGCAGTATTAGAATTTCTCAGAGCTCATTGCAAACTAGAAAACCAAACAATGTTTTGATCGTCCTTTATATCTATTGTTAAAACCAACCTTACAATCATTAGAGACAACATTCAAGGTAATTTTATTAGTCATGTGTGACACTCTCAATGAAGTTTATTCTTAAATATGATAAGATCTAAAAACTAAGCTATATGTATTCCTTCAATCAACCTATACAGTTCTACAATGTAGAGGATCACATACATTATCCACCCTCCTCCTCTGCGCTTTCCATCCATGTCATCACATATGCATAATATAATATATTTTTATCAGTAGTTCAAAGAGTTTGAAGAATAATAATAAAAAATAAATAACTCATTTCCTTATAATGCCTTTCGACCTACAACCAAATGGTATGGGTTCACCAAATATAATGACAAATTTGAGTACTTCACTTTCCCAGTGTTCTCTTAGCATGTGTCAAAATTCATAAGCAATAAAACTCGTCATTCTCATATTATGGAATGTGAAAGTCTTAAATCTATAATTCTTAATTAGTAGTTCAATTACTGGGTTTCAATAGAAAATGCATTCAAACCATCCAATTTGCATCTATAGATAGTTTAAATCATTTTTGTATTAGTTTGTGGACATACAATCATCCAAATTGGATGATGGAATTTTATTTTTCTAACATATGGTACGAGTTGATAGTTATCATGATAAAATGTATGTTAGAAAATTGAATTTGAATTTTTGGAATCTATTATTTTCAAAAAATACAAAAAAGATTTGTATTATATTTTGTGTTACATTTTATACCTGACTTTTTTTTTTTTTGAGATCGATAGAGTCAACAATTTAATTAAATTATCTTTTTCACTTATTGATGCAAAATTTACATTAAAAAAATTAAATGATACAAATTTACATTAAAAAAAAATACAATTACATATTATTGATACAAACATTAATACAACATATATCACTAAAAAAAATCACCAAATTAGAACAATTTTACCTCCCCAAATTTAATATGATCATCCGTGATACAATTTACGTTAAAAAATAAAATAAAATTATGACAATAAAATTTACACAACAATTCATAAAAATCTAGTGATAAACTTAATAACTTTTTGTCCACATAACATATTTTCCTTGAATTTCTAAACTCTGATAAAATCTAAACAATCTATTCGTAAATAATTCCAATAATTTTTCACTAAATTTTCTCAATACAAAAGAAAAACGAAAAATCCATGGAACCATCAAATGAGAGAGGTTCCTAATTTTTCTCTCCACGACCCCGTTGAATTTTTTTTGTGAAATCCCCCCCCTCCATGGGACCATAGCCTTATGGGTGCTTTTTGGCCCTTTTGTTTTCCTTTTTTATACGTCGTCACCGTGTCAACATTATCTTCGAATTATTAAGAAATCCGCTGAAGTTGCAGGGTTCTCTGGGCCGCTCCATGATAATCTTATATTCGTACTGTACTATTAGCTTCTGATCATGGCCGCATCGACAATACCCATTCCAATTTCCCTGAACTATGATAGTAAACATTATGGTAATCTGTTGCTCAAGTGTGCACAGCTCAATTCTGTTGCAGAGGGGAAGGCCATCCATGCTCAAATCACCAAACATGGTCTGGAAATTGGAATTTTTCTGGGAAATTGTCTGGTGAATATGTATTCCAAGTGTGGGAGCATTAAGGACGCGCGCAATGTCTTTGACAACATGGCTCAACAAAATTTAGTGTCCTGGAATGTCATGATTGCAGGTAGGATAATTTCAAGGCAGCACAAATTTGGCGAATTCTCATGGAAAAGATATAAAATTTTGTAGAAATTGAGGTGAATCTTGCTGTGCTCTCTATACTTCAGACCCTGTTAGAAATTACGAGGATTTTGCAGTTTTGAACTTTCAATTTCTTCCATTTAGTTATGATACGAGAATATTTTTCAAATTATTTATACGTAAGTTTGACAAAATCTCATGGAAAAGGAATATAATTTTGTAGAAGTGATTCTAATTTTCATTTTCAAGCTGAATGCTTTTTTTCATTGAACAGAAGCTGAATGTTTCTGAAGAATTATTGTAAAAAATATGAAAACTGAATATGGGTTTAGTTCAAAACCCATAATGTCGATTTCTATTCTCCCCACACAGCTATTTCCTTAAGCTTTTTCTGTAAACATTATGGACATTAGAAGTTTGACGGCCTGAATGGTGAAAAATAGTCAATTAGCAAATATTAGCCACTAAAATTGTCCCTAAATTTGCAGGCTATTCCCAGCAAGGGTATGGCGAGGAAGCCCTTGAACTGTTTGAAGAAATGAAATGGGCGGATGAGATGCCTGACGAGTTCACCTTTAGTAGCGTTCTGAAGTCATGTGCCACAGAAACGGCTTTGGAAGGGGGCAAACAAACTCATTGCCATATTGTAAAACTAGGGTTTGAACAAAATGTCTTTTTGGGGAGCGCTCTGGTTGACATGTACAGTAAATGCAGTAGCATCGAGGATGCCCACCGCGCATTTGCAAGCCTTTCTGAGCGAAATGTTGTATCTTGGAATGCAATGATTGCAGCATACGTTAGGTGTGGCCGGACTAAGGATGCCTTCAAATTCTTTTCTGAGATGCTAATGGAAGGCATAAGGGCAAGCCATGTAACCTTGGGTTTTGTTCTCAAGGGTTGCTCTAGCCTATGGACTGTGGAACAAGGTAAGCAACTTCATGCCTATGTTTTTAAAAGCGGATTTGGATCACATTTGTTTGTTGGGAGTGCTGTAATTCTTATGTACATGAAATGTGGAAGTATAGATTACGGTCGACAGGTGTTTGACAAAATGCATAAGGTAGACCTGGGATTATACAATGCTACAATTCAAGGATATGCTGATAGAGGGCAGCATGGCGAGGCAATGGAGCTTTTTTGTCAACTATTAGGAACAGGCATGGAACCAAATGAAATTACATTAGCTATTGTTCTTAAAACATCTGAGTCTCTTGATCAAGCCAAGCAACTCCATGCCCACATCCTCAAGTATGTGTTTAAGGATAATGTTTCTTTGGTTAGCGCTGTTGTCACAATGTATGCTAGATGTGGTGGCATAGATGATGCACGACGAGTGTTTGACAAAATGACTCCACAAGATGTAGTTCTATCCACCACAATGGTAGCTGCATATACTCGGAAGGGTTATATAGAGGAGTCCTTGAAACTCTTTATCCAAATGCAACATCGAGGTGTGAAACCCAATCGGTTCACCTATCCAACAGTTCTTAGTGCATGTGCTAGCTTAGCTTCTCCAGAAGTGGGGAAACAAGTTCACACTCACATCATTAAAATTGGAGTTGTGTCAGATGTCTTTGTTGGTAATGGCCTTGTTGACATGTATGTCAAGTGTGGGAGCATAGAAAATGCCCGAAGGGCTTTTGATAGAATGCCTAAACAAGACATTGTCCTATGGAATGTGATGATTGCAGGGTATGTGCAGCATGAATATGCTGAGGCAGCACTGCGAGTATTTGAAGAAATGCAGCAGTTTGGAATCAAGCCAAACCACATTACATTTGTATCTGTTCTCTCTGCATGCAGTCAGTTAGGCCTTGTAGGTTTAGGCCGCCGTTTTTTTGATTCCTTAACCCGCGTTTATGAAGTTATCCCAAGAATGGAGCACTGCATTTGCATGGTTGACCTCCTAGCCCGTGCTGGACGCCTGTACGAGGCAGAAGATTTTATAAAAAACATGCCAATTGAACCAGGTCCTTTGGTTAAGGATACCTTACTTCATGCCCGTAGAATCAATGGCAGCAGACTGTCCAGCTCTTTCAGTGGCGGGAATAGATGACTTGTCAAACGCCTATGCCATTGACTACTGTTTGGATGGTGTTTTAAAGAATAGAAGAACAAAGTTCATGCAATTGAAAATGAAATGAGAACGCAGCTTAATTCATTTTAAGAATCAGCTGAATAATTCTTTCTTAAAGTTTGATTGTGGCATGCGCTATAGTAGCATTGCTTGGGATCTCAGAAGCTTGCCAGGGAAAACCATAAAGTTCACTCTTTGGCAAAATTCATACATGCAAAATACTCCACATGTCCAGGCTTCGCTGTTATCACGTGCAATATGCTGCATAGATTGTGGAATATGCTTCAAAACTAAAAGAAAGGGAGAAATTTGAAGACTCATTTTCTTCTGTAGGATGTCTTTTCCTTCAATGGAATCATTTGGAATGGAGGATCATCTTCTTCATAAAGAGCCTTTTTGGATCTTAAATTCCCCAGCCCAGGATCATATTACTAAAACCTTAAAAAATAATCTAATGGAAATTCACTTGAACCAAAAGAAAAACACTTTCAGGTACAGTCGGACAGCTGGAAAGCAGCTATAGATGTCTTATCACATCAGAAACTTAATCAGAAAATAAAGTCGGTCTCAAGTTATAAAAGTTAACATAATATAGTTTTAATAGACAGTATTAAGTGACTGTAGCAGTAGCTTCTGCTAGAGGGTCATCATCATGCGGTTTTCTGGGGTACTTTTCTTTTGAAAATGGCCATTTGTACACTTTTCTTGATTTATTAATAGAAATATGAAAGCGTTTCCGATTACAAAAAAGGCTTTCAGTTTGTGAACTTCTGAGGTAATAACTCTTTATTTTGGATTGCAAGCACAAGAATTTAAATGTAAAGGATGTGATTAGGAATAGGGTGGAAGGTGTGTGATACAATGTATGGAGCAGGTATAAAAGGCAACACTTTCATTACCATTTCTGTGACAAAAAGTAATTGTTTTTGGGCTTATCAAATAATTCCTTGCTTGGAATTCAAACTCAGTTAAAATCTTTGTGAATGCTCTTAGTATGACTTTGCTATCAATGTTACCAAAGATTGTTTTCAGGGTCTTTATCCACTCCTCACGGTTCAAGGGCTTCGTTTTTTCATCTACCTCACAATTAAACATTGATGTTCTTGAACTGTCAAAGGTTCAAAAGCAGTCAACTAAAATCGTTTGTCAAGTAACCTATCTTTCAACACTAACAATTCTTCCACAATTGTCTTCACAAGGAATTTGATCTAGTTTACTCCCTAACATGATCCTTACACATGCATATGCAGGCCAAAGCTAAAAAAAAAATTGTACTTTATTGTTTGGGTTATTAAACCCTATAGGCTTCATATTTGATGAATTGTGCTTTTTTTTAAGGATATTTTATCTCAGCCTGGTGTTTGACTAATTACAGAAATAAATTGCCCACTTGACTAGCTCTAATAATGTCTTGTTTTCATGTCAATGACTATCTCTGATATTTAATATATGTGCCTCAACAAAGAGCTGATGAAGCTTTTCTTTTTAGGGAGGCATAGTCCTTTTGAGCCTTTCTATATGTTGTTCCCCTATGTTGTTTGGGTACGGGTATGGGTACGGATACGGGGACGTCTCGAGTACGCGGGTATGTCATTTTTCAAAAACCTTGATTTGGATACGTCGTGGGTACGTCTGTGTATATACATATATATATAGTATATTACTCATTTTTTTAGTAAAACACTACATAGTATGAAAATATTTGTCTATAAATGATAAAACACTTAAAAATATATATTATTCATTCATTACTTCAAAGACAAGATGTACATTCAAATCTAGAATAAATCATCTTGATTGCCCACAAAATCATGAATGCCACTCCCATTATTTTTCAACTTTATCATTTACTGACACTTTCTCTCACAAGGGCTCATCGATGCATTGAATCTCACGAGTGCATGCCTTAAGGGGTGCACAGGGAATGGGGTGGGATCGGCTTGTGGCACGTTGCGAGAGATATTCTCATACTATTCTATCACGCATACATCCCTTCATGCAGCCTTCATACCTCCTATGATGTCTCCCTGAAATCTTGAAACCCTGAAATATGGCTAAGTCTAAAACCTTGAAACCCTGGAATTTGACTAACTCTGAAATATGATAGGATCCTCCAAAACCTAGAATTTGCATTATAGCTCCTAGCGGTCCGAAACCCCTCTCAAACATTCTGAAAGTATATAAATAAAATATAACTTAAAGTATAAGAAACTTATACTTAAATGTTTATTTTATTAATATACTGTTGGATTCAGACTAGATTTACATTTAGGGTTGCTTAGTTTTTAAGGTTTTTTGTAAAGGATTCTCTGAGTTTTTTTTAAAAAGTTTTTCGCCATTTTTTTGCCGGAATCCCTCGGGCATGCCCAGAGACATCCCGGGTACTCCCGGAGGCGTCCGTGGCTGTGCCGGACGTTTCCGGCACGGCCACGGACGCCTCCGGCAGTGCCCGGGACGTCCCCGTGTCGGAGGCGTCTCTGAACAGGGGGCGTCGGGGGGAGGGTGTACCTCTGCAATGTAGTTGTTCCCTTGTGAGCCCTGTTCCATTTAATGTTTTGAGATGCTTAACATTTTCTATATTGTGGTTCAAGGGTAAAGTGCTTAGTTGGCTACATGTTATCAGGTTTTACCCTCATTAAATAGTGGAGATTAGCTAACAACAAATTTGGAGAATATTGCGTTTTTTTTTTTTGTTTCTACGCTTCATGTTCCCTGAAAAACTACATTTGTATTGGTGCCCTGAAAAATAAGAATGTAATAATCGTCAGAAATAAATTTGAAATTCAACATCTAATTATGTTAACCGTAACAAATGATATTGATGCTAATATAAAAATTCTGAAGAATCTTTGTTTGGATTTGTTTCAATGGCATTTCCAGCGAATAGTGTAACAAATTATGGCTTATTCTTTATATTTGAGTCTTTGACTCATCATATTTGGCCTATAACAAAGACACTGGTCTTCCAAAAAAGGGGGCAATGGTTCTATATTATGCCATTTTTTCTTGAAAACGCAACTATGTTTTTCTGGACTCCACGGGGCCTGTGGCCTTGTGGTAAGGTGGATTACTGCCTTAACCTCTAGAATTCAGAGCTAATATGGTTCCCAAAATTCGTTGCATGTATAGGCTGGTTGGGAAGAAAATCTGGTTGAAGGAGCATAAATCCTACTTAATTAAAGAACAAAGCCTATGTTGGAGTTTTGGGAGATTGTGATTAAGACCACTACCAGTATGGCTTTTGTGCAACAACCTGAGGACCTAGAATGGGAAGATCTTGAGCACCTTGGTTTCATTAGGATTGTAATGCTCTGTTTTGGGACTTTGCTTAAAATTAACCTAGCCCCTTAAAGAACCACCCTAGGATTCGCCACAGTTATATAGGGTGTTGATTTGTTGAGAATGCAATGCCCATTTAGGGCAATTTTAATTAGCTTAATTAATATATGTTTTTGAGTGAATAGCGGATAATATGTTCTTTGCAAATAACACTAGAGTTGTATTTTGGAAGAATGCATAAACAAAGCATGTTTGTGCAATTTATAAGAGATTTAATATCAAAATGCTTTTTTTAGCATAAACTTCTCACAATGCTCTGTATGGCCCTTGTAAGCCAGTTAAAGGGGAAATGTGGTATATAAAAGCGTTATCTATTGAGTATACAGTACTAATCCCATTAAATGTATATTATACTCTCTTGAATGTGTGTTATCATAATCTTGTGGAACTTTATTGTTCATACTTCATAGCATTTGCATGCTTGAGAAGTGGAACTTTGTCATGGTAAGAGAGCATATTAAGATTGCAGTAAGGTAAAGATTGTGGAAAGAGATGAGTTCGATCAGATGATTGACTAAAACAGTTGAAGTCTGGTGCAATAGGTGTGTGCATGCAGGTTTCTGTCTTTGTTGTTTTTTAGAGTGTCTCTTGGATATCATGTTGATGTGTTGTGCAAGAATATTTCTACCCATGTTTGTCAAAGAAGCTTGAAAACTTTGGTTGTTTGTAGCTTGCAGTGCATTTTGCAGTGAGAAAAATAATAGCCGGAAATCTACATATCTTTAGAAATAAATGAAATTAGTTTTTGAATCACATCAATTAAAGTTTTGTGATTTATGACCAAAATAAAGTAGTAGTGATTTGTAGTTATGATCAACAGAAAAGTCAATGTTTTTGTGCTAAGCAATCAAAATTTCAGGTATTATTTTCAAAGCTCAAAAACCTGATGGGAACTTTTGTAGGGTGTGGAAGTATATGATTTACATTTTATTAAAGACATGAAATTTTTTTCCAGTCATTGATGGAATTGTTAAGAAGCCTGTTGAGTCTAATGCTTTATTGGATTTTCAGTTTTTGACAGGATTTTTCCTCAAGATCCGTCATGTAAGTCTTCACATGAGGCTTACACTACATTACAGGCTACTTCTGAAGCATAAAGTGAACAAAGAACCACATTACATTTGCTTCCATTCTCTCTGCATGCAGCCAGTTAGGCCTTGTAGGTTTAGGCCGCTTGTTTTTTAATTCCTTGACCTGAGTTTATGGCACTATCTCAAGAATGGAGCATTATGCTTGCATGGTTGACCTCTTTGGCCGTGCTGGACATCTGTATGAGGCAGAAGATATTATAAAAAACATGTCATTTGAACTAGGTCCTTTGGTTAAGAAGACATTACTTCACACCTGTAAAATCAATGGCAGCAGATTATCTGGCTCTTTCACTTGCTGGAATATATGACTTGTCAAAGACCTATGCCAATGACTACTGTTTGGATGGTGATATAAGGGTGAGAAGAACAAAGTTCGTATGATTGAAAAAGAAAGGAGAGTATCACTCCAATAATTCAGATTAAGAATCAGCCCAATAATTTTGTTTCAATTTTGGATTGCACTATAGTAAGGTTGCTTGGGAACACAAAGCTTGCCCGGGAAAATCAAAAGGTTCAGCCTTTGATAAAATCCGTACATATGGAATACCCTACACGCCCCATGGTTTGTTGTTACCATGTTCACTGGGCTGTATAGATTATAGAATGTGCTTTAAAACTTAAATAAAGGAGACGGCTCATTTTCTTTCTTAGGAAGTTATTTAACTCCAATGGAGTCATTTGGAACCGATGATTATCTTCTTCATACATAGCCTCTTTGGATCTTAAACTCTCCCAACCCAGGATGTACATTACCAGGTACTGCTACCAAGTGTCCTGGTCCTGGTACAGTATATATCGGGTGCTGGTCCTGGCTTGAAATGTGTTTGGAAACATCCGGGGTCTTGCTGTGCAGGTCTAGGCACGTCTGGGTTCGTCCCAGGACAAACCTGGGCGTACCCAACCCTGCACAGCAGGACCCTGGGTGTTTCCAGCAGAAACCCACACAAAAAAAATGTTTTTTATTGTTTTCACTTCAAAAAAAAAAGTCAAATATGGACATGAAAAAACAAAATAAAGCATATGGCAACCATAAAAGCAACTCTCACATTCTTCTTATTAAAAGAAAAGAACAAATATTTATCCCTCATTGCACATTTGCTCTCTCACTACCATTTTTTCAATTGATTGGTGCTGAAATCCTTCCTTTTGCTAATCCTATGCCAATATAGCTACCCATTTGGTGCCAAGGAGTTTAAGGATCTTGCAACAAAGAGGATTGTTGATTGAAGATAAGTTTTGTAGTTTTTAAGTTAAATACTTAAGAACGGTTGTCACTAGTTTTTATTTTTTTGTTATTTTTTAAAACATTCTCTCAACAAATGCCAAATGCCTTAAATTTTGATAGCAATATTATTATTTTGTAATCAAGAGCTATATGAATTTGTTAGAATGTATACTTTTGCCAATGCTAGTTTTGTGGACCAAGGGACGGAGTTCAAAACCGATCCTTCCTCTCCCTTTTGGTAGTATGTGACAATGTTAGAACAGGTACTAACAAGGGGTGTATACATTTGGGTTTTACTTAAAGTGTAAGCTCAAATACAAGAGCTCATAAGTTGGGTGAAAGCCCATTTGTGTGTGATTCCTAAACATAGAATTAGAGCTTGTCTTGAAACAGGCATAAATAGAAAGCTGGAGAAGGGTTTGAATCCTGTAGAGGCAAGCTTCAAAATGTCAACGGGAGAAGAATTGTGCTGCACTTTTGTTCCCTCTTAAGTCTCTCAACATGTTAATGTAAGTTTAGCTTGCTTTTGGGTTCTATAAATTCGTTGCTTCTTACTAATGACGCAGTCAGTTTAACTCGGGTGCAATAGTTGTTGCCGGCCAAAGTTTATGAATTTTATGCATGCATGGATGATACACGAATGAATTTCATCACATGGCAATGGTTGGGCACAAGTTTTTCATTATTGATTTTAATACATATACAAAGAGTCACATATTAGCCTTTGAAATTAACCTAAACTTGTTAGGAACGGCTTCATTGTTTGTGGAGTTTGATATTAGATCCGGACAACTGTAATGTTTATATGGACAATTTTCCAATTTGGCACGCACTTGGTCTATGAAAATGGGCTTAGCCTCGATGAAAATGTCCAACATGGTATGGTAAATTTAAATATGTATGGTGCGGATGTACGTTGCATATATTTATTTCCCTCTGTTTTTAAATCATCTCAAAATTTATCCTTTATATTCTTTATTGATCCTGGTTTATTGTTCTAATTGATATAAATTATAAACCTTTTTAATATTTGGCTAATGTAGTGGTGTTCTTTTGATTTGCACTCGCAGCTTCAATGTGGGTTTGAATTCTTCATTATTTATAGGGTACAACTATGTTATTTAAGATACGTCACTTTCTTTATAATAAATTGATATCTTGATTTTTATTCTTTATAATATATTGTGGTAATTTAGGCTAAATGGTGTGACGATCCTGTTGCATTGCAAATATGATATATGCAATTGCATTACATATGACATTTTGCTTACCACTTACCCTTCAGATTCCCTGCGTTTACTTTCCATTCAATTTTTTCATCTACATACGTTGCTGCTTGTATTGGCATGTCTACTACACTTTTGATGAGCAATTGCTACTAGTATGACTCTTTTAATGACGAGGCTTCACCCATCGAAAAAATAATCCTATGTCAAAATGGGCATCACAGTGACTTAAATATTATACATGATAAGATGGAGTAGAAAATCTGTTTCTACAATGGGCCAACTAGCATCGATTATGAAAATCATCAAACTAGTCATACACACGACTACAAGCAACCTCACCATGAAAATGAAGAACTTTGATTTTATGTTAGTTTTGAGTGACGTATTAATGTTGCTTTCGACTTTCAATGGACATCTACCAAGATAACCACTGAAGCAAACCATCTATTACAAAATTCTGTCAAAGAAATAATGTAGGAATGATATTCCCATAAAGCTAACTTTTGTTCTTAATAAAGAAAACTGGTGCAAATTTTTCCTCTCAATGAGTGTCAATCAAATTTATTTGCCAAATTGTCTAAATTATGGTTGCTCACAAAATATAGGTACGTATGCTTGAGATGCCTAAACCATTTTTATATATTTCGAATAGGAAATGATAGGGGAGGAGTATCTGAGTAAACAAACAATCTTGCATTAACTAAAAATGAGGCAATGTTGTGGATGGTCGTAACTTGTTGACAACACATATATTGTTGCGCATGTTGAAGATGATCAAACCAGTTTGAGAACCATCAACTGAATTCCAACACCCCAAAAACGTCAAGAGAAGTAGGTTTTAGTCCTCTCCCAAAGGTCAGATTAACCCCTTTTGGGTTGGTGAAAAGTTTGTTTAATGCAAGAGTTGGTTTCCAAATTGACAATTTATAGTAACCAATAGTTACAAAACTACCCTGATAGTTACGCAACCATTGGTTTGCACTAATTCGCAGTTTCATCCACTGAAAAACAAAAACTAAACTAACTTCTCATATCACAAAAAATTGACACGTGGATCATTTTCTAATAATATGGGAACTTAGAAAGGTGTTGCTAGAGTGAAAGGAAGTTAAGCGAACTTCATATTAGTCTTGCAAGAGTTGGTTAGAGGAAGGCCAACTTCAATGGAAGAAAATCAAACAAAAGAGAGGGTGCATAAGTTTGGAAGAAGCTTGCTAGAGTGGTGTGTGTCAAGAATAGAGTAGAGTGTAAAAATTCCATTGATGGACAAAATTAGGATGTATTTTCTTCTTATATTTGATCATTGAACAAATGTGTTGTTAGGCCAAGAATAATGGAATGACAAAAATCAATAATTTAATGCAATCCAAAATCATATTCATGTTAAGCAAATAAAGAAAGATTATAATATTTATAGCCACAATATAGCTATCCATTTCACCTTCCATGAAGACTATTTAACTTTTCTACGTAGACTATTCATCTACCATTACGAGACATGTTCTTTATAAATAATACTTATGATTAAATAATATTATGTACAATAATATTACATACCCCCTTAACTTGTAGGGGTTATTGTGAGACCAAGCATAGCTTTGAATTTTTAAATTTTTTTTCTTCTGAGTGTTTTTATCAAGATGTATGTTGGTTGCTCCGTAGTAGGATGATGTAGCAATTTTAGACTGCCGTATATAACGTTGAATCAAATGAAATTTTGCCTTGATTTGTTTGGTTCGATCATGAAATATTGAATTCTTTGCCATTTGAATTGTAAATGTGGTCAACCATGAGTGGCATTGATAAATATAGTTGCTCCTGCAAATCTAAAAGAACTCTTTCGAGCCACAAAATTTCTCTAGTTGCCTTTGAAGTTGCCATGTACTTTGTTTCTATTGAATAAATTACCAACATTGATTGCTTCTTTAACTTTTAACTGACAATTGATGTTTTTAAGTTCATCATAAAATCCAAAGTGGACTTCCCATCTTAAAAATCACTAATATAGTCAAAATTTGAATATCTGACTAGTTTTATGTCTTCTACCTTGAAGTATTTGTATCCAAAACACTGTGTTCCTTATAAATATCTAAGGACTATAGGCAAGTTCACTATGAAAATGAAGAACTTTGATTTTATGTTAGTTTTGATTCAAGTATTAATATTGCTTTCGACTAACAATGGACATCTACCAAGATAACCACTAAAGCAAACCATCTATTACAAAATTCTGCCAAGAAATAATGTAGCAATGATATTCCCATAAAGCTAACTTTTGTTCTTAATAAAGAAAATTGGTGCAAATTTTTCCTCTGAATGAGTGTCAAGCAAATTTATTTGCGAAATTGTCTAAATTATGGTTGCTCACAAAATATAGGTACTTATGCTTGAGATGCCAAAACCATTTCACTTCTGAAATAATTTTTGTAATTCAAATTTACATATTTCGAATAGGAAATGATAGGGGAGGAGTATCTGAGTAAACAAACAATCTTGCATTAACTAAAAATGAGGCAATGTTTGTGGATGGTCATAACTTGTTGATAGCGTTGATATTGTTGTGCATGTTGAAGATGGTTATAACCAGTTTGAGAACCATCAATTGAGTTCCAACACCCCAAAAACATCAAGAGAAGTAGGTTTTAGTCATCTCCCAAAGGTCAGATTAACCCCTTTTGAGTTGGTGAAAAAGTTTGTTTAATGCAAGAGTTGGTTTTAAAATTGACAATTTATATTAACCAATAGTTACAAAACTACCGTGATAGTTAAACAACCATTGGTTTGCACTAATTGGCGGTTTCATCCATGGTGGAAGAAAAACTAAACTAACTTCTCATATCACAAAAAATCAACATGTGGATCATTTTCTAATAACATGGGAACTTAGAAAGGCATTGCTAGAGTCAAAGGAAGTTAAGCGAACTTCAGATTAGTCTTGCAAGAGTTGGTTAGAGGAAGGCCAACTTCAATGGAAGAAAATCAAACAAAAGAGAGGGTGTAGAAGTTTGGAAAAAGCTTGCTAGAGTGGTGTATGTCTAGAGTAGAGTGGAGTGTAAAAATTCCATTGAGGGACTAAATTAGGATTTATTTTCTTCTTATATTTGATCATTGAACAAATGTGTTGTTAGGCCAAGAATAATGGAATGATAAAAATTAATAATTTAACACAAGCCAAAATCATATTCATGTTAAGCAAATAAAGAAAGATCATAATATTTATAGTCACAATATAGCCATCCATTTCACCTTCCATGAAGACTATTTAACTTCCCTATTTAATAATTTTATCGTTGTATCTTTTTCTAAGTACCTTGCATAATTATTGGTACTTCAATTTATTGATTTGAAGTTCCTTCATTTTCTAACATCGAATCACCTTTTGATGAAGTTTCACTTTCTTCTATAGGGGGAGTGTTGTTTTCAGTTACAAGAATCAATTATTTTCCAATTACATGTTCCCCCTTCACTATTTGAAACCTCCATACAAATCTCCTAAAAAACTTCAAATTTAAAATATTTCTCAAGTCAATTAAATTGTCGATTGATGCTTCTTGTGTCCTTTGCAGTTTCACATAATACATCATCTTTTGTGACGAGAATTTTATTCTTGTTTTCATCAAATAGTTTGTAGGCCTTTGAGAACTCTAAGTATCCAAAAAGAATGCATTTACGACTCTTGTGGTTTATTTTATTCCTTTTCTTCTTGAGAATCAATGGGCAGCAAGTAGATTCGAAAACCCTAAGATGTCACACTATAGGGAGATGACCACATTAGACTTCATATTAAGTCTTCATTTGAAGGGTTGTCGATGACGCCCTATTATAGAGGTACATTGTTGTTTGAGTTGTTTCTACCCAATAAAACAATTTTACTCATTTGAAATATAACATTGTTCGAATCATGTTCTTCATAGTTTTGTTCATCCACTCAACTAATTCATTTTTTTGAGGAGTGTAAGGGGCTATGAGATGATGTTTGATCCCATTTTTCTTGAGATAGCTTTTTAACACCTTTGACATGAATTCATCATAATTGTTGGTCCTAATTGTCCCAATGTGAGATTGAGATTCATTTTCAACTTTTGTTCGAAACTTTTTAAAAAAATTGAAGGCTTATGATTTTTCTTTAGAAAGTATATGCAAGTCATTTTGTTGTAGTGATCAATGAACAACATAAAGTACTTGTGACTTTCAACGGAAAGAATTAACAAAGAATGTAAATTAAAGTGAACCAACTATAATTTTATGTTGGATTTTCATTTTGACCTTTGAAATGGTTCCCTTTCGTGTTTAGCCAATATGTAGGGTTCACAATTTTCAATATTTTTGGGCACTATTGGCAAGCCTACAACACCATTCTTTTGTATTGTGCAAATATTGTCATAGTTATTGTGTCCAAATTCAGCATCCCAGAAAAGACTTGTTGGCATTCCTTCAGCAAGATGAGAAAAGCTTCTCGAAACTGAGTGTCCACCCTTGAGTTTCAACAATTTACCTTCCTCACAACAAGTCAAAACAACTATATTATTATATTTTCTTGTGACCATCTCTCTATCATCTAACATAATGAAGTGGCATTGTTGTCGAATGAGCATTAAAGACAATAAGTTTATTTTCATTTGAGGAAGGTATAAAACATTGCAGAAAATGAAGTCTAAAAGCCATAGTGACTTGAGTCAAATTGAACATTTGGCTTGAGGTTGTAAACTTGTTTTATCTATCAAATATATTGGACTACAACTTTCTTCATGAACTCTTCAAAGAAGTCCCTTCATAAATTCATATGTTGCCTAACAGTAGTGTCTAGGATCCAAGCATTATCCCAGGTTGAACTTACCAAGACATTATTTTCTTCATTTGGTATACAAAACACATTACATTGAATCTAGTTTTGAGTTTTTCTTTTTTTCATTTTCTACTTTTTGTTTACAATGGACTTTAATTTTGTCCTATAATGTTTCGCATTCATGGATCTCATAATTCCCTTTTCATTTATAATGTTCACCAGAAAAATGTTGTTTGTCATTTTACTTTTCCTAATGTTGACTATTGTTTTTACCATATTTGCCATCATACCCTGTGTTTTTCCCTTTGCCTCTATCATTTCTTACATTTTTGAAAAAAATTCCCCTTTTGATTAGCGTAACAATTGCTTTCTCCTATGGCCTTTGTCTTTCTTCCAAAGACATCTTATTTCTTTGCCATCTTCTCAACTAGTTGATCAAAAGTGAGAGCCTTTAAGAGATTGCTTGCTTGTAAAAACTGAAACTATGTTGACTATATAGGGAGAAAAGTGTTTATGAAGGCAATCATGTATATATCAATTTTTCCACTAGCAACATCAACATCATATTTGATAGCACAATTTTTTAAAGCCAAACTCATGACATCAGCATTCTTCAATTCTAAATTGAACAATTTCAATTGCAATTTTATGAACTCCAATTCTAAGTGAGAATTATACAAGACTTTCAATTTGTAACATGTTTTCCAAAAAGTGTTGTACCCCTATATGTGATAAAAAATCTCACCATCAATTGGGATCCTATCAAGTCCAATGCTTTCGAATTCTTATGTTTCTAGGATGGTATCTCCTTTGCTTACTTAAGCAACAAGTTGTGCATTCTTGTCACAAATGTCGAACCATAAGTCATTGAAGATGAGTGCATTTTCCACCTATCTTGACCATTCTAACTAGGTGTCTTTTCTGGTTATTGTTGTGTTAATAATTGTTTTAATTGAGTGCCTTTTTGTTGTTTAGGGAGATGGAATACTTTCTTATTGCTTCCAAAGGTTTCATTTTCTATATACCATCAAACCAATATATAAAACCTCTTTATATGTTTGTCCTTCCTATATATCCAATGGCACATGAAAGAAACTCGTTTGTTCTATATACTCGATGGTACATGAAAGAGATATTAAAACACGTGAGAGCATAATGACATGTGGTATTTAGGTAGTATGTGAAAATAATTTGCTCTAATTATGACACCTGATTAAAGATAAGTCTTTTTATGTGGGAGTAATGACCTTATATACTTAGAGTATTCTTGCTTTCGAGATTTAAGTTTAGCAATAGTTGTGAATGGGTAAAAAGGGAATGAAAAAATGACAAATTTTCTTATTTGTACCCAACGATTTATAAGGATGATACCAAAAATATCGTTATTATAGATATATTAGGCTATAATTGTAGTAGCTCAATTATGACGACATTACTCATAAATGCAAATCAGTTGTGTCATTAATACCAAACACTGCGATTTGATTGCGTTTGCACCATTTTTTTATTTTTTTTCCAAAATTTGCTTGATTTTGAAAAAGGAAATGCTTGAAATTCACTTGCACAATATAAAAATAACTTATTTTGATAAGTCAAATAATCCTCCACAATGAAATTATATACTTTTCAAAAGCATTAAAATATTTCTCCAATAAGTGTTTATGCTTTTAATTGAAAGAAAAAAAACATAAAATTTTAAAAATAATTAAACTTATCTTGTTGTTTTGCTCCTTCCATGTGGCCATTAAGGATGGAAATTGAAATGAATTTCAATATTTAAACAAAGCACAACCAAGTGGAATGCACAATCTTTAGACAAAACACAACCAAGTGGAATGAGTAGCTCACACGCCTTCAAAGCCAACACAGTGCCATTTAGACCAAAATGCCAATCTGGCACAATCTTATGAGAAATTCACAGGGGAACATCTTTTGGAATACAATAAAATAGGCATCAAACAGTGGAAGATAGTCAGAAGAAAGAGCGTAGTTTTGTATCAGCGCTTACAACACAACCAATTTTAGACAAAGCAAAGTCCTATGTGTGAATGGAACGCCACACAGGGCTTAAAAAATTAGTTGAGAAGTGTGTAGGTAAGATATCCCACCCTGTCTATACAGAGACAAATGTAACCTTATGTGAAGTCTATGAGTAAATGTTAAAAAAAACATTGATCTTAAAATGCGCAGTCTTATACAACCAAAGCGCAATTTCATATAGCCAGGACACCAAACTCAATTTATATTTTAATGAATAACTGAGGCAAGAATTAAAAAATAAGTTTCAAATGAATTTTGACTAGCTAGTAATGAAAAATGGAGGATGATTGATTAGAAAAAAGAATGACAAGCCCTGTGCTCGAATACCAATGTTAGGCTATGAATAATGGGATGACAAAAATCAATAATATGGTGCAAACCAAATTTGTATTCACATTAATTAAATGAAGAAATATTACAATATTTATAGCCATAATATGACTATTTTATTTTCCATCATGACTATTCAACTACTCTAGATAAACTATTCATCTACCACTACGAAACAAAATCTCTGTGAAAATAATACCTGGGATTAAATAATATTATGTACAATAATATTATGTGTGTGCATAAAACATCTATTAAAGTTTTATTCAAGACAATAAAGAATGTGTGTTTGGATTCAAATCTAAACTCGTGTTTAAAGTGTGTTCATAATAGAGTGAATTAGTCTAAGTTGGGGAGTAAGGGAAACATCAGTTTGGGATTCTCATTTCCATCTGCATCAATTGGTATCAAAGAAAGATTGTGTTTTTCTTGGTTGAGTGTCCAAGGATATAGCTGAGTTAGTTGCTTGGTGTCAAAGAGATTTGCATTGTTATTGTTGAGAGTTACGTGATTAATAATGCCACTCAAAGGAGCACCTTGTGCAAGAAGAGGAAGAGCCCTAAGGATTGCAAACATGGTTGAGATGTTGAGAGGAATCCAAGTGAAGGTTGGATGCTATGGAGGTTGCACAACAAACATATGAAATATTGTTGCATATTTGAGTTATGATGAAGGAGGAGCATGTCCATAGGTTAAGATTGAAGAGTAGTTGATAAACTAGAAGACAAGTTTTTGAAGTCCATTGGAAATATGGGGTACAAACCTAAGTTGGACACCCATAGCTACAGAGGTAGTTTGTGCCCTGAGGATCTCATTAATTGTATCACAAACATGAAACAATATTTTGACTATAATAAAATAGAGGATCCCAAGAGTGAAATTTTCCTTCACAAAGGTGAAGGGATATGTATCCTTATGGTGGGTTCATGTGCAATTGGAAAGGCTCAGAAGAGACAAAGACAAAATAAATATTTGGGATAGAATTGTTGTAAAGTTGAAAGGTAAGTTTTAACCTTTTTTATTATCAACTGAGTTTGTTTAAGAAGTCACAAAACATGAGGCAAAGAGAGATGAATGTAAGGGATTACACGAAGGAGTTTTACAAGCGCACCATCAGATCTAGACATGTTGAAGAGGATGAAGAAAAAATATCAAGATATGTGAATGGTCTTCGTATCTCCATACAAAATGAGTTTGGAATGTTCAAGTTGAGGTGTGTAGATGAAGCCTATCAATGTGCATTGAAGGCAAAAGAGAAGTTGCCAAGAAGATAACCACACACAACAAGAGGAGAGGAAGAGGTCAAGCAAACACCAATAGAGGACAATGTACTCATGAAGGAGAAACTAACACTTCTCAAAATCAAAATCATGCACAAAAAAGAAGATGATATTGTTTACCCTATTTTTGATCTAACAATGTTTTTTTTTTAAGATATAAAAATTTGAAAGATTAGAATGCTAAAGATATACCCATAAACAATTGTGATTGTAACCTTCTAAATATAGAATTATGTTACTTTTGGAAAACTCTAGAAATAAATCAACTTGGCGTAGATCTGAGTTCTTGGATGACTTTTTTTTTGTCTAAAAGTGAGAATCAGAAAATACAAGATTATGAATTTGCATGATTAGAGGTAGAATTTGAAAATGCTTCTGGATAGGACCACATTCCCTGGACAACAATACAGACTGACCATGTCCATTAATTGTGGACTTGTCCACATTGACTGTGATAGAACTTTACCTATTCTACCTTCTACATTTGTGTTTGTTGATTAGGTTGAGATGCTTCGATTCTACGTGTCACGTGGAATTCATCATTTTCCTTCTCTTTGTCTTGGAAACCCTAGGGTTTTTTTGGAGAGCTAGAAACCTACAAAACGATAAGGGAAGTTGAGCTGATCCAAGTCACCCCACTTGATGACTGGTTGATGCCTACATACCCAAATACCTTGAAGAGGGAATCAAGTCACATGTAATTCTCTCATGTAAAGTGATTATGCAATTGTGATCCTTAACTATATATATGTAGCCAAAATTATGTTTTTGATACTTGACAATGATAACTTTTGACTTGATTTGAGATAAGAGAGATGGTATTTCCACAGTGCATGAAGTAAGTGTAGATATCTGGAATAAACCATGTGACGAGTTTTTGAATCAACATTTCAGATTGATGTATGCTATAGGAACCATCATCAAGATTGAGAGAACATAGTATGATGAGATTGTTGATTCATGTTTCTATTTACAGTTGTTAGCAATGAGGTGCTCTGATGTCAGGAGCCTAAAAAATTAAATCATGAGAGGGGTACATACATTAAGACTTTGTTAAAAATGAAGTAAATACTATTTTTTTTAGAAGTTCATAATTGATATTAAACTATATATAAACAATATTTTTTATCAAAAATATAAAAACATTGGATATAGCTTAAGTTTGGAAAAAAGAAAGAATCAAAATACCTAAAATTTTAAGTGAAAAATGACTTAAGACTAAGAATTAAAGAGATTGAACAATGAGACCGCCAAAGGTTAAAAGAGTAGAACAAAAATAAGAAGGGGCAATAATAGAAAGATGAGGTCAGACCTGGAAATAAATAAGAAACAAAAGACGAGTAAGGGGAACCAATGAGATTGAAAAAAAAGATGAATATATTCAGATTAATGTTTTTGAATCAAATTAATGATTGGTCTCCAGGACTGATCTAATTCTAGCCCACCATCCCTATTTAGGTTGTTATCACACTTACAAATTTCTATTGTTTCTCTTAGATGTCATTTGAAATAATGGTTCTCTATGGCCAAGACCTTGGTATTCTTAGTGAAAATATGATGATGAGTTTTGAAGAATGTTCAACCAAGGCTCACTTAACTAATCTTTCTTTGTAAATATCTGTCACATGTTCATTGACCCAGTGTTGATGGAGTGACCCGTCTCTCCAATATAAGATGACCCGCATGAACAATCAATTTTATACACTCCACTTCTACACATTGATTCCAAATTGTCTTTTGACGACTTGATCAAACTCCTAAGTTTTATGTGAGGAAAAAATGTAGTATGAATGTTCTTGCTCTTTATTTTTTTTGCAATTTTATTAGAAATTCTTTTAACATACGAAAGGAACATTGTGTGTCTATTGAGACTGTCACCCAAAAGTCTTAGCTTTTCATGTTTATTCCTAGATGATTTGAAGGCTCTAGCAATTTGTTTCCCTTTATAACCATTCTTCTTAAAAACCTCCATAAGATGCTTGATTTCATCCTCTAAGTGGTCATCATCACAAATTCTCAGAGCTCTTGTAGCAAGGGTTTTGAGGACTCTCTTTTGTTGTGAGGGATGATGTTGTGAATGTGCATGTAGGTAGAGATCAATGTGGATAGATTTTCTATAAACTTGTTTGAAAAAATATCCATCTGGTTTCCTAGAGAGGAGGATGTCTAAGAATGGAAGTTTAACATCATATTCAAGTTTCTTAGTGAAATTGATGGTATCAAATACCTTATTTAAGTGGGTGTGGAACTCTTCTAATTTTTCTAAGCCATGAGACCAATTGACATATGTGTCATCTATGTATCTTTTCCACAATAAAGGTTTCAAAGAGAAGGAATTTAGGGCCAAGTCTTCAAAATATTCCATAAACAAATTGGCTATCACAAGGGAAAGTGAAGAACTCATTGCCACACCTTCTGATTGTTTGTAAGTGATACTTAGGAAAGAAAAGAAGGTGGATTTCAAACAAAGTGCCACCAATGTAGTAGTTTCTTCATCAATATGACTCCTGCCTACTTTAATTGTGTTGTCAATAAAGACTTTTGTGAAAAGAAAATCAATATCAAAGCTAATTAAAATCTCGTCATTGGAGACCTTTTGTCATTGATAAAATTCACAAAATCCATGGATTCTTTCATAAAGGAAGAAGTTTTTCCTAATAATGGTTTTAATTTTTTGGCCAAGAAGGATGCTAAAGCATAAGTGGGTGAGTTAGTGGTATCAATGATAGGTCTAACCAAAGCACTATCCTTCTAGATCTTTGCGGCATCAGAAATTCTAGGAGTGATATATTTTTCAGGGAGGAGAAGTTTCTTTATGTTTTCATCCAAAGAGCACCCATTTATAACTTTCTTAACAATTCTAAAATTTTGGAAATTGGATTGGAGATTAACACTCTAGCTATTGCTATTCTACAAATGGTCAAGCATTTTGAAGTTGTAATCACTCTTGTTTAAAATAGTTGTTGCATTCCTTTTATTCGATTTAGTGATAACAATATTATCATTGAAATTGGTATTTTTCAAAGCATACCATTCTTCCTTGAAAATATTTGGTTTAGGTAGTTTAGCTCATCTCAAAACTACGACACAATCTTATCTAACCTCCTCTGCTAGCTTTGTATGAACATTTTGCAACATGTTTTCAATTTCAACTAACAAATCTTCTCTAAGAATATGTTTGGGAGTGACATCAAATCCTATATAACTTTTTAAAACGTTAAAAGAGGGTCCGTCTAAAGCAAATCTGGATAAGTTGACTACTAACTTATTTGCTTTATGGGAGATGATGGTGTTCAGATTGTTAACAGATCCCGAAGGAAGAGAGTTCCCAATGTTATCTAAAGGTGAGGTAGGTGGTGGAAGAGAAACAAAGTCTAGGGGGTTATAATTGATATCCGTAAGTTTGAATTTGTTTTGAGGTTGGCGAAAAAAGTGAAGAATTAAGAACCGTCAGTAAAACGGGTTCTGAAGACTGACTAAGATCCGTATTATTATCAGAAGTCTTAGTAACGTAGACACATACTTTAGTTTGTTCACGTATTTCTGTGAGAACTGGGGTGTATGAAGGAACCATACTGTTAGACATAAACATTTAAAGAGAAGACTGAACTAAGTGATGGAGTAGGTGACGAAGAGATCCTCATCAAATCAGAATTAAGGAGATCTGATCTAAAAAAGATATTCGCATTTGAAGAACAAGTCGGTAAAGAATAACGAGAGTAGTTGTACTTGAAATTAGCAAATGGAGTTAATGTCTGAACTGGACCATCTGGAAGCTACGCTCGTGGGAACAAATTACAACAATATACTCATAGGTTCTCGCCAACGTTAAAAATACCAGACCGGGCTCGACCACTGGGAATAGTAGGATGGGTGGAAGAACTAGGTCTCAATTTCAACAAATCCTCTATTGAATAGCGACATAACCCTTGCACCTTCGAACTAACAAAGACAGGTTTCTATAGACCTTCACAGTCAGCATACCGGGTAGTCAACGGAATTGCACTACTCAAAATATTGGGGAAAGAAGGCGATTTAACATTCAAGTGCCCTGACGCCACATTCAGATATTTGTTGACACATCTCTCACATATGAGATGTCGAGAAAAGATGAAATCACCTTCAGATCTGATCGGGGAAAGCGATGAGAATTGGCTAGGTTGTTGAAATCACCGTTGATTTGAGATGTTCTAGACTTGATTTGATTCTGATCATAGTGATTATAATAATTGATTTTGAATTTGGAAAGAATTGGGCATCTTTCCTCAATGTGTAGTAGTGTAAAGATTAGATGTTAAATGAAAATTAAGTCCTTTTTGAAGTGAGGTTTTGATTTGTTTATATAGTGAAACTTTTTAACAATTTTATTTAGTCATCTTTGAAAAACGTGTAAAAAGACTCAAAAGAGTGTTTTGAATTCAAAAACTAACTCTTGTTTGGCACAGGGATAAAGCCACTCTAGTGAACAAGTCTATGGCAGCAGACCTATCTTAGAGAATCAAGGACAATTTTACTGAGAATGTCAATAGTCTAAGGATGATACAAAGAGGTTATAGGATTAACTTGGAAAGTTTTATGTTATAATGATGGCGAACAAAAGATCAAATTCACATATAAATAAATTTGTTAGAGGAATGATGAATAGTAATCATGAATTTGGATGCATGTTGAAAGGTTTATGATGTGTCAAGAATTAACATTTTTAAGTACTATAACTAAATTTAGGTGTCCACATTTTCCCCTTCTATATTCTAGTCATGAAATTACTAGAGTTAAGAAGAAAGAATTAACCCAGAGTATATATAACACAATTTATCTTTGATAAAATATTCCAATCGTGCAAGACACTCATTTTTAGCAAACCCTAAAATAACACATGAAGTAGCCATTTGTCCATATTTAAAATTTGAAAACGTTGAACTTTGAAACTTAAAAAATCGAGAGGCAATCAAGGAAGGAGTACACATGTAAGGAGACGAAACCATATTTTACTATAACTTATAAAAGATGTTGAAGTATTAGGTGCAAAAATAAAAGTGTCATCCACAACTCTTGTAACCTAGTAGAACACCAATGCACAAAGCACCAATGCACAAAGCACATTGAGATTCATATGCATTATATATAACAATTGATATGGATAAGTTGTAGATCTTAAGTATTGTCGGGCAATTGATCAAGTTGTAGACATCTTCACAAAGCCCTTGTTGGAAGCCCGATTTATCCAATTCATACAACTTTTGGGGAGTAAAGGAAGGTGTGGTCAAGGGCGGATGGTTCAATGATTCTTCCTTCCTTTCATTTATCAAAGTACATCTTAAGGGAATATATTAGTGTATTTAATAACACATACATTTTTTTATGGTTTAAGTTGCCTTTTTATTATTCATTGCAACATAATTCATGGATAAGCATTAATTGGTGCACAATTACTCATTTACTATTTATTAAAGAAGATTATGACTTCAACTAATAATAGTATCTAGTCTTATCCCAAGAAGACTTGTTCTACTAGTTAACTACTCTTAAGGAGACTTATTATGCTAGTTAACTAACTTTTAAGAAGACTTATTCTCTAAGATAACTACTCTTCAAACCCTAACCTTAGGATCCTTATCTATATAAGAGCATAGTGGGTGAGGCACATCGTGGATGAGAATTATCATTGTTGTACAAACAAATTGACATCAAAGTTCTTAATCTAAAGATGTAATAATGTTCCCTATATACATACGTATTGTTTTTTTTAAGCTTTCATAGATTTATTTATGTATTTTGGGTGTATATCTTATAGCAACTATAACAATTCTTGAATTATTATAGTCATTTAATATTAATTATCTAAATTTGACCCCTAATTTTTGGATTGGAGAGTATCAATAAGCAGTTCAAAAGTTTCCTCAATATATTCCAAGGTAACTAAGGAATCTTGAGTCACAATAAACATAATAGATATTGGTAAGCCAAAGTGACATTATGAGTAAAAGCATGTATAATATTAATGCATGGAACAAGTATGGCCATTTTAGAAAGCATGCATAATCAATAAAGATCCATCCATGCTTCCCACAATACACACTTATTCAAAACCCAACTTTTTGTTATAAGGATTAGATTGAGTACACAATGAATATCTTATCGTAAAGTTTTCTACATGATTTTTTCTAAAAGGATAATAAAAATCTCTTTAGATGTCACAAATCCTTCAATTTTTCAAAATGATCACCATAAGATGAGGAATGTACCTCTCTAATGAGTGTCGGGTCCACACGTAATCAACTATAACATACAATGAATTTAATTTTTACAACAATGCATGTCTTCACGTGTAATCAAGAAAAAAAGTTGGCTCTTCATTATAAGTTTGAGCCAATTTGTAAATATGAAATCGATGATTCTAGTATGAAGAATTGTTCCTTTATCAAGCATGCAATGTGTTCATTGCTTGGGTCCTTAAATTATTTTATAGAATTTTTTATCACATTTGATGTAGTTGTAGTTTTTTATAAATTATCCTTGAGAAGAATTATATATGTTTTCAAACCTTTTCATCATACATTTGGCATATTATTCCAATTCTTTAAAATTAAAAAGTAAATTAATCTTACTTTAATACTAACTTTTTACAATTTGAACCGAATATAGTTGATTGAAAAAGAAAGAAATTATTAAAACTATAATTGATCCTCACAAAGTATATAAACATAAGCATAAACAATTATGTTTCTATGTTTTATGTATACTACCACCAGATCACTAGAATGATAAGTATCATATATGGATATTTTAGTTAAATAAGACATGGATACAAATAGAGTATTATATTAAATATTATTTGTAAATTATAAAAATGGATGAAATAGATGAAAAATATAAGAAAATGAGAGATTGTTTAAAATGACTTAGTTTTTTTTAAAGTAAAAATATGAAAAATTGAAAGGTAAATTTGTTTGAAGAATTATTAGTAATTTAAGACTTGCTTAAAAATTAATAAAAAAATATGAGAAATGGAAATATATATTTATTTCAAAGATCGTTATTTACTGAATATATATTAAAAATACATATATTAAAAAGATTATAATTTAATTAGTACTAACAATGATAATTAAGTTCAATTAACAATAAACTTAAGGAAATATTAAAAACTTGAAAAAAAGTGAGATCATATTAAGTATGAGATCAATCAAATCAAATAATCATTTACATAGAACCATTTTCCTTCATGAAACAAAGCATATATAATTTGCTAATTTAATTAATTAATTAATTTATTTATTATTATTATTTAATCATTAAAAAAATCGTACTTATTTTATAATAAGAAGTAATTAAAGATATAAAGTATATAATATTATATTGTTCCATGTACCGTCAAATAAAACAATATTTTGACTAAATATTTTCAAAAGAAAAATAGATTATGACAAATGATTGGAAAAAAATCAACACTTTGATCACTCATCAATGTTTATTTTTCCTCAAATATTTTATCGTAATTTTTATTATTGTTTCCAACAATTATGGATTGCAGAAAGCTCTGTATTATCACAAAATGCCATAGAATATGTCTATTTCCGCTAACATCATAAAGCAAGAGGTTTGTGTTTTTAGTCCCGACTCTTTAACAAAAATAGTTTTTGAACTCTCAACTTTCTTTTCAAAATTATTTTTATGGCCCCTAATCCCTAAACAAGATAAGTATACAAAACTATTGTATCTACGAGTAAACATGACACTGAAATCTACTAACAAGACAACCATACAAAATTATTGTTTCTGCGAGCAAACATAATGTTCCCTTTACATTGTATACATTGAAAAATTGAGAATTAAAAGAACAACTACTTGAATACTTGTAGGAAACTCACCATAGCGGCTTCGATTCAAGTGTCTGTCGAAATTTGTTACCATATACAAGAGAGGATATTCCTCAATATACTAAAGATGGTGCCATTGCTAGACTTGCAAGACCAGCTATCAAAGTCAGGACTGGTGGTTGGAAGTTTGCAGTTTTGATATTAGGTACTCTCAAATTTTTTGTGTCTATTTTCATCAAATACAACATAAATGATAATTAGTAAAAGGATTGGGTTTGGCTCTCGGAGTGTATGGATAAAAAATCTATAATATAATCTTAGTATTGGCCATTCTGCCTATGAAACCTATAAATTATGTTAAGTTGGTTCTTTGTACTTGTGCATGATGTTTACAGTAAACCAAAGATTTGCCACGCTAACAATCTTCGGAGTTGGTATACGCCTGGTTCTGTTCTTGACAAGAGTCCTTGAGCTGAGTAATGCATCGGCAACAAACAATGTGAGTAAGTGGACTGAAACAGTTTATATGCTCTCTCTTGTGGGGGAATTTCTTAGTGATGCATGCATAGGGTGCTACTAGACAGGCACTAGCTTTCCCTTCATTTTTGTCGGGGTAGGTCAAATCCATTCAATTCTTTTCTAGGTTGTGGACGGATAGAAATGGAACTGGTTGATACATTTCCAGACAGGAACCTGAAGGACTTCAAGAGGCATGTGCTATTTTAACTGCGCTTATTCAATCTAATAAGCATGAAAAACTGCCAAATGTAATTTAATGCACATTATAAGAAAAATATGTAGAGTTTAGATGTCAATTTGTCTGTTCTATGGGATGTTGCCATGATACGATGGAAAATACCACTTGCAATCATGCTCGAGTAATTATCATCAAATTTTGCATCGGAATACTATTAAAAATAGGTGTATTAGTGTGGTAGGTCCAAAAACAACGTGGAAAATTCCAAAAAAAAGAGGACTAATCTGCACAGTTTACATGCAATGTGAGCCTTAAAAAACATCCTGAAACATTTTATTTTTATTTTTATTTCCAAACAGGGTCTAAATCTTCTAGCGTTGTCATCTCAACTACTCTTGTTAAAGCCTTCTGGATGTGGGGATGGGAGTTTAAGATGTGAGCATGCAAGCTCTCTAGCACTTCAGGTATATGACTTGTCTATCTATCTTGTGGCTTTAGGAAATGGAGGATACCAGCCCTCTATATCTACGTTTGGAGCAGATCTGTTTGATGAAGAAGACGTTTGGAGCAGATCTGTTTGATGAAGAAGATGGAACAGGAGGACAATCAAAAGTAGCCTTTTTTAACTTGTTCTACCTTGCTCTTAACCTTGGTTCTCTGTTTTCTAACACGGTACGAGGATACTTCGAGGATAATGGCATGTGGCCATTAGGTTTCTAATTGTCTGCTCTAGCAGCCATTACCTCCATAATAGTATTTCTGACTAGGACACCAAGGTATAAGCATCACTGTTTGTGGAACAAGGTGCTGCGATGAATACCTCCCTGGGAAGTTTCAACGTCCCACCTGCTGCAATGTCTATGTTTGATATTTTTAGCATTACATTATGGATAGTGCTATAAAGAAGGGCATTGATCCCTCTTGGTTTCAAGATCATTGGAAATCCAAAGGGCCTAACTGAGTTGCAAAGGATGGGTGTGGGATTAATTTTGGGCATGCTTGCCATGGTTGCAGCAGTTGGGGTTGAGTTGTATAGATTAAAAGGAGTCAGCAATGAAGTCCATAGCCCAAGCTCACTCAGCATTTTCTGGTAAATTCCTCAGTACACTCTAAAAAGGGGCGTCTGAGGTGTTCATCTATGTGGGTCAGCTAGAATTTTTCAATAGCCAATCACCTGATGCACTCCTAAGTTTCAGAAGTGCCCTCTTCATGACCTCCATTTCACTTGGAAATTATTTTAGCATTTTTCTTGTAACAATTACAATGCATATTACAAAGAGGGAGAACAGTCCTGGTTGGATACCTAGAAACCTCAACAAGGGACATATGGATTGCTTCTACTTTTTATTGGCAGCCACTTCAATTGACTTTATTGCCCATGTGTTTTGTGCTAGAGGTTATAGATGTATTGCAGTTTACAAGTGTGTGAACAAGTCGAAGAGCAAGAGATCAAATAGTCTTTCTATGTGCCCATGCCCATGACAAGGGCATAGTTTAAAAACTAATACTTGGCAGCCCAAAATTTTGACCCGCACTCAGTGCTCAACAACTTTATCACTGCGTTTAAACATATATAAGTTCATGAAATAAACTGAAATAATATGTAAAACACATTGAAAAAATTAAAATGAATGCAGAGAACACATAAATATGTATTCTATTAGTTTTCAACGAAAAAAGAGTACAATCTCGGTTTTAGACAAAAAGAAGAATACAATACCCATAGACTAGTCATCAATGCACCATAAAATCCTCCGATGTGCCCTAGAAGTAGAAGGTAAACATTCCTCCTCTGAATCATCATCTACAAACGTATTGTCCAAATCCTCAGCAACCCCTCACGATGCCTCTGCTTCACCTACCGATATCGCTTCTTCTACTTCCCTCTCCAAATTTGTGACCTCCTCCTCGGTAAACATGTGCTCCTGTTGCACATCTTCAGACTCAACAATCCAATCTCATATGGATTAATATCATCCAAGTCAATAGCCTAGTGACTATCTTGCCCTAGACGAAGATTGTCAAGCACAGATACAAAGTCATTGAGACATCAGCGTATTGCGTTGCTTTATGTGAATGGCCTCAAACATACTCTAATTTCATTCATAACCAAAAGAAGTACCCAACTAGGACAAAATGCAAATGGCTAAGTTCTGAAGATTTAGTGTTCTTACACCATAATCTTCCCACCACAAATCTGCAAATAGGACATTTATAACTTTGTAAGTCAACTATGCTACATTTATTAAAGTAACAACACTACAATCAGAGTACTCAATTTGAATTTCGTTTTTCCCTGGTTGATGGGTCCTTCTCCTTCAAATGCATAGGGGTTAAGAAAAGAGTCTCCCCTCTACAGTCTTGTAAATTTGCAACTCATCAATAATTATGTCTTTAGTGGCTTCATTAGGAATCATCCTCTCTATGCATATGCTTAGGGTATCCTTGACCTCCTCATCAGCACTAAATGAATCAACAAAGAAAAACTTGGGATTCAAATAGTAGGTCGTTGCATGTATATGTCAATGAAGTTGTTTGTTCCAACTCCGATCAATTAGGCGCTAAATGAGCTCATATTTTTTTATTTTGCCCATAATAATTTGCTATGGCCTCCTTGGCCCTCTGTCCTTAACCTCATACAAATACTCCATTGGATTGTTTTCTCCATCCATCAATTGTAGAACTCTAACCAAAGGCTCTCACACCTAAACAAAAATAATGTACAATTTTAAAATTAAAATTTAAAGAAATTAGAGCCAAAAAATATTATAAAAAAATAAACGATAAATAAAAAATAGTTAATTCTGAAGTTACCTTGATGACCTCGTATGTGATATTTGTAAACACATCATCAAAAATAGTCTTCACGACCCTTTCCACTTCGGCCTTCCTACTATAGGAAGACTCCAACCATCCTGTACTCACAAACATCCGCTTAAGAGATGTTAATGACGCTACAATACTCTGCAATGTGATGAGGTTTGCAATGAACCATGTGGCTCCTGGTCGCATAAGTTTTTTTTCATTGGTGTGCTCTCTCATCAAGCTTAGCACCCAAAAATGACTGTAGATACATTTTGTGATATTTCTCGCCTCTTCAACAAACATTTTTTTACCCATGTCATCCTCCCTATATCTTCAAGTAGGAGATCAATGTAATGGGCTAAGCAAGTGCTCCAAAAAAGTGAAGGGTGTCTCTCCTCAATAAATATCTCCGTTGCTACATACATTGTTGCATTGTCAGTCACAACTTAGATAACATTCTCCACACCCACTTCTAAGACCACCTCATCCAACATATCACACAAAGTGTTTGGTGGGAGGCATTAATTGCCTTCAGGAACACCAAGTGCCCACTTAAAGCCACTAGAACGTTAATTAAGGTGTAGTTCTTTCCATTTATCCATACCTCAAATAAAATGTTGTAGCGCTTTTTGCATCATATTCTTTTTTGCTCTCTTACAATAATTTGTGTATATTTTACGACGTCCAACAATGGGCCTCTCAAATCATGAATAAGGGCCTTGAACCCCTTTCCAACAAGTATCAATGCAGTTACCAAATTCTCCTAGTACAGGGTTTTCACCACATTGAATAGAATGTGGTTGTAGTACCAAAAGTTTGCCACAACTACCCTTGTTTCATTTTGTAATTCTCGGTTCCAAACCATACCTTCAAGTAAAGGTTGTGCCCCAAGGATATTTCAAGGAACCAAAAAACCATGTCTAGGTGAACCCAAATTGTCTCTAGTAAATGAGCCATGTCCCCAAACTACTCTTGGGGCAACAGAAGAGCCAAAAGCTACTAAGTCATAAGAATCAACTCTCATTGCCCCCTATTCATTACGGTTGCAAGTGTTTCAACGATCCTCTTTTTTGTTTTTTTTCTCATAAACAAGGGCAACAATGATCTCTCTTTGAGCCTCGAATAGTGTGCTTTCTTGCACAGATGCACATCACTACTTGGAATTTGTACTCTGTGGTATTTGAGGTGATCAACATCTGCACTCATCTTAAACCCGCAATAGTTGCAGATGACAAAGTTGTTCTTTGGGCCGTCATAGCAATGCTTCCATGCAAGATCATCAAAGTTCTTAGGCCTATGAGAACCAGATGCCATTTTTTAAGTTGAAACCCTATAAAACAAACATTTAAAAAAAAAAAAAAAAAAAAACTTAGTTTTAGCCTAGAAGTAAGAAGAAAATGAGGGGAAAAAAAAAAAACCTAGAAGCAACCAATCTTCTTACTTCTCAAATCCATACTTCAACACATTCAAATTGTGGGTCTTTCTTGTATGTTGTCCTTTGGAAACTGTAAGAAAATGTGTAGGCTAGAGCTTTACAGGGCAAAGTGTTTATAAAAGGGTACAATAGATATATTGAAGAATATTATAGGCTACAATAGTCTAATAGATATAATACTTGGTGATAGATCGAGGGGGTCTAAGATGTCTTTGCCTAGATCGTCTCCACCTATTACCATTTTTGCTTCCTTCTCTCCCCTTAAGGTTTTGGATGTACAACTTTTGGGCAGTTTTTGGCCCTTAGTATCCAAACCCACAAGCACCCTTGATGTCAAAGCTGCAAGCCAAAATCATGACCAAAATGATGGATGTATGTTGTGATTCTTCATGTGATTAGACGAACATGATAAAATCTTCGGTGGAAAGTTGCAAAACAAAAAAATCGCAATAGAAAAATAGTTGAATAACATATTTTTCACCATAATCGATATGTTATTCCACTTGTCAAGTTGATGTGGGTCAATGCCCATTACCCATAATTTTTGACGAGTAACCATGGTTAGTTACTCGCCAAAAACCGTAGCTAACAGGCATCGACCCAACCCGTGACAATTTGGTTGAAAATCTGTCTAACAAAATAAATCCAGTTACCTGTGAAAAACCATTAGGTACAAGCGGGTTTTAATACAAAGAACAAAGGTTATGGTTCTTTCACAAGATCCCATGCGTACAAAAGCATCACAAATATGAAAGGCAATATTCTTAATTGCATCTAGGACTCAATTGTGTTGTTGCTGTTTTATTTGAAAATGGCAGTGAACACCGAATTTTGTAAAAATTCAAATGGATCAGTTCACATCTCATGGACTGATTCAAATTGAGAAACGATGATACATTTGGGACACTTCTGCAGTGTTCCTTAAAAAGCCTCCACATGCTCTATATTATAACTATATTAACGTTGAATATGGTTGACGCTTATCCTACCACTTTGGCCCAGTGTGGGAGTCATCTTATCGCTCTGTCATATGTCATTGTCATGCATTTTGAATTTAAGATAATAACCATAAATCTGATGTAAATTTGTAGTTCTTGGAAGTAAATGTGATTCATTTCAAACCTCCCCCTTCCCCTCTTCCAAAAAATAATAGCTCAATTTTAAAATAAGTTCACCTTCTGATGGATTATGATTATGCATTTCTCCCTCTTCCCCCTCTTCCTCGTCCAAAAATAAAAAGTTCAATTTTAAAATAAGTTCACTTTGTGATGGATTATGATGAAGCATTTAGAAAATATCAAAAAGATGGAAGCCGGAGAAGCTAGGCTTCTTCAACAACTAATTATCCTTTAGTGGCTGTTGAAAAACTCAACCAACCTTGTCATTAGGGACCCTGGTTTTAACTCTTGCCCTCAAATATGTCACGTCTGTAGACTGGGTTAAGTTAAAATTATATGGTTTCTCTTCAGCTAGAGCTTTCAGATGACTATTCATGGCCACAAAGACCAGAAAAACTGGAAACTCTTGAACACCAAGAGGGGTTGCTCTAATATTCCCAAGAATAGAGCTAAGAAAATCAAAAAGAGGCTTGTGGACTCTAAGGAGTGAGCAAAGCTGATTCCAAACCTGGCAAAAGTAGGTAAAGTAGCAACTAGTTCCCAAAACCAAGAAATGGAAACCATAACAGCAATGAAAACATTACCAAAAATGTCTGTTGGAAGGTTAAAAGTAAGCAACCGATCATCCCTCCCTCTCTCTCTCTCTCTCTCTCTATATATATATATATATATATATATATATATATATCCCTGTAACACACACACGTGCACATAAATCTTAGATTCTTTTTAGCAACTCTACTCATTGCTAATGGTACAAAAATTTAAAAATGCTAACATTACAAAATAACAAAATGTTAAGTGCGTTTCTTTTTTGATTGAAGGCATGCAATATATATGATCCTACGGGTTGTATAATGTCAACCTGTGCCCATGAAATAGATGATGACAACTTAATGTGAATACAAGGAAATAATCATTTGCTTAAAAATCAGCCCAATGATATAGAGCACACATTATGTTTCCTCATTTGCTCTATATTGTCAGCAATAGTAGATCCAACGGTTCCAACAAAACCTACAGAAGCACAACTACAGATTGTTTCTTCTATATAAAGAAGAATATCAGGCAACACCCTTGGAGGCCATTTTTCTTTTGTGCTGAGTCTTTTAAGAAATTGTTGTGAAACTCCTGATCTAAATCCATACTCCCTAGTCATAAGCCTTCTAGCAGTGTTTACAATGAAGTCATCCTTTTCATTCAAAACATGCAATTTATAAGATTTAGAATCAGCAGCCAGATTTCCTAAATATGTTCCTGTCCAATTTGTTGATGGAAGGTCTGTCATAAGAAAAATATTCACTGCTTTGTGTTTGTCCTGGAACCGCTTTTGTACATCTTTCAGCTTATCTTTCAATGCAGAAAAAGTAGTTTGCCAATGATTCTTGAATTGACCATCCAGCATTCTGAGCTGAGCACAAAGAAAAGGTTCCTTTATCCTTTTTTGGGTATACTCTTTCCCAGCATTTAAGATCTCTGGGGCAAATGGAAAAAACTCAATCTTCTCTAGTAAAGATCCTATAAGCTCGTCTTTAGGAGCCTCGTGGATGTCAATATATAGCTCCGAGCCTCTGTAAGGAGCTGTGAAGAGGCTCCCAAAGAGAAGAACAGTGGCATGATCTGCTATCGATCCAGGCCCAAGAGTTTTATCTATATTTCGACGCTTTCTACTAAAATGAATTTTCTTCCTCAGTCTTAAACTGTCATCAGGCTGAAATGAGTCCAATGTGTTATCAAACTCCTCTTGATATGTCCACACTGTTGTTCTGCAATCCTCTTCAACTCCATACACACAATGTGGTACATTTTTTATGAGACCCGACAACAGCTCCCCACATTTTTTAAAATTGCCCCATGCTTGAATCGTTCCAGCTAAGCTATGGCATAGGCTTCCAGAACATGATGGCCTTACATCTAGACCACACCAAAGTGAAGCAAAGATCCGAAGATCAATTAACTTCACCAGACCTGAAGATATCACTCCAGACAAATCAATAATATCTGCCATAGAAACATACCTGCAAAGAATTGGAACTAAACTCCCTATAGTTTTAACTGAAGCCATGTGCAAGGGAATTATAATTCTGATAGATAATGGAAATAGGTGTACGGCGGAATTATATATTCGAAAAGAAAGTGGAAATGGATATCAGAGGGAATAGGATACACAGAAATAAAATGGAAATGGGTGCTAAAAAAATCAAAATAGAAATGAAAAAAAAAGTAACTGCATTCAGAAATAGGCCTCCCTAAAAAAGGGGGCATATAGAACGAAATCCTGGCAAACGAGTGGGAGAAAAAGCAATCCCAAGAATTTGAGAAAAAATAATGGTAAAGGGATTGAAGTTGATACATACCTAGAATTTTGTATAAGAGAGGTTATGTGATCCCACACAGAGCTCCGAAGTTGGTGAGCAGGTTGAACTCTGAACTTTGGGCAGCTTCCTAAGGCCACAGCATGATGGTCCATGACGGGTGGAATTATGAGGGTTCTGTTCAGAATCCCTGCAATCAGCAGAGCATTCTTGAGCTCTGAAACCTGGTTACTGAAGCCACTGTGAGGTGCAAACCACATGTATTTCTCGCCGTTGAAAAGCCACTTCAATGAATCTGGTCTGTACTTGTATTGGTTGGTGCATTGGGGAAGTTCCCCTGGTATAAGTGCCGCTGAATCTGTCGATCCTGATATTGATCTTGGTACAGAATAATATGCCACGAGGAAGAAGAGGAGCAGCAGCAGAGACAGGCAGAGGATTGTACTTACCTTCACTCTAGATCTTCTGCTGCTATTCTTCTTCCATTTATCCATTATTATCTTTGGTTTACTCCTTGATCATCCTTGACATCGCCTGCACGGACTCAAAATTTATGACATGGAATGCATCCCAAGCTGATTCTCTCCATTAAATGGCTAAACATATTGCAGCTTGTACAGAGCACAATGGCTACCCTAATTTTACATCTGGTTGCAAGCTTGTGTATTTTTTACCTCTTAAAAGTAGTTTTTTTTAATATTTTAGCCAATACCTTTCGTTAATTCGCCAGGTCGCTCCCGTGTATAGACCTAAAATTGGCCTCCGGGTTGTAGTTAAATTGTATTTGTCGATTGTCAGTTCAAATTAGAGAGTTATTGGTGTGATTTTTTATTTTTTCCATTTATTTTTAGTGGTTTTTAAGAATATATAATTTTGGGTATTAGGTGTTTTGGTCCTTTAAGTTCTTCTAGGGGTTGTGATCTCATCTTCCACTTTTTCAACCATGTGATTGTTAATTTTAATTTTTAAAGTTTGTAAATATATAATTGTATTTAAGGATATAGAGAATTTTTTGAAATAATATATAATATTTATTTTCATGATGATTTATTGGTTATTTACATGTATTTTAGAGAAATCGAATAAGTATTTAGATAGCATTTATTGTAACATTGAAATTTATTTTAGAGAAATCGAACAAGTATTTAGATAACATTCATTGTAACACTAAAATTCATAGTCTTGACACATTGTATCACACTTGTTTACCTAATTGAAGCATCATTGTATTTATTAATATGTAATTTTCAAAATTATACATCTTTGAGGGGCCTAATATAGAGTTTTGAGATGAAGTGCAATTTCTTAGTGACCAACGCAAAGTTTTAAAATTTTAAGTGAAGTTTTTAGAGCTTTAGATGTGACAAATGTAGACATCAAAAAAATTATACTTCCCTATCACTTCCTAGAATCGTGTTGTCTACAATTCTAATGCCTAGAAATGGAACTTGATAGTTCTTGGGAGGTTATTTGTTCGTTTTGAATTTTCTGGGTTGGTTTGTCTTGTTATTTTAACATGTTTTGCATTGGCATATTTTGATAACTATTTCTAAATCACTCAATATTCAATATACTTTTCTAAACATTTTTTCATCATTTTGATAAGATATAAATATATATAATACAAATATATACCAAATAATAACAACAATGTGTAAAATATAATAGAAATCACACAACACAAGAGATGTTTGTGGGCCAAGATGCCCTTGTATCTAGTAGACTCATAAATAAATTAATTACCTTTAAATTAGGGCAACACTATATAATACCCCTAAACGAAGGAATAACTACACAAGATATCCCAATATGGTAATGCCACTTCGAGGGGGATAACCTCTAATGTACTTTTAATCAAATAAAATACTCTTCACTTACTTCACCTCCATCACAATGATAATCACTTCGCTGACTCACACACACAAATCCACATACACACACCCCTCCCATTAATAACAATGGAGGGATTGGCCCTTAATCCTAATATCAATTTACTCATCACCCAATATAACTAAATTTATAAATTACCTATTTGACACAATATATTTGATCTAATATAATTAACTAAGAGATATGTGTGCCATATGTTGACATATCCATTAACCCATATATATCATAATATTATATTCCTAGGTACATAATATGCCAACCCTCAACATGTTTCATCCATGAAACATGAGAATAAACCAAGTAATGAGTGTTTCTCAAATCATTGCAAACTTCCTGCCATTCTCAATTGTCCAACCACCCATATGTGATCTTCGTGGGTGATATCTCTTCAAACTTAGTTCTAGATTTCGTTGCATTACTCTATTCATGACCATAAGTGTTCCTCCTTAACTTTTATGCATAGTCCTAGTGATTGCTCTTATGTTTCCATGTTCTGCATTCCATTGCATTATTTTGATTCCATTCATGGTAATAGTTATTCCTCCTTGGCCTCCATGCATAGCCATAGTGATTTCTTCTCTGAATCCATAGTTGTTGGTCCTTTAATTCCATGTATAGTCATAGTGATTTATATTTGTATTCCATGTATGTTTATAGTTATTGTTGCATTGATGTGTCACACCATGCCTCCATGATTATTTCCTCTCATGATGATGTGAAAATATATACACAACCACCGTAGTCATTTTTTCTACTAATTTGACCTCATTAACCTTTTCTTGTGTTATTTATACATCTTCATCATTTTATTTCATTATTGTGTATCTTCCACCTTTTCTTTCGCAGTGCCTTTGTATCTTGAGTAGATGAAGTTTTATGTTCTACGTGTTTATTTCTTATAAAATCTTTTTATTCTTTTTTTGAATCTCCATTATGTTTTTCTTCATGATCTTCATATTCATCATTATGCTCTACTTTGAACTATTTATGTTCAAGTATTTGTGTGCTCTACCTTGAATTTTTTTTTATTCTTTGTTATGTGTGATATTGATGTAGAAAAAATAGGCCAACTTTTTGGAAGCCATAACTTTTGACCCGTAGCTCCCTTTGAGCTCCTCCATGCACCAAAACGATAGTATTGAAAAGTTTGATGCTGCCCTAAGGTGCTCTATCACGTTAGAGTTGATTTCAATATTTTTTAAAGGCCAAACGTGATCATTTGAGGGTCTGAACTTAACATTTAATGATTTTTTTGAGAATTTTCTATTTTTAGAAATATATTTTTAGAACCAAACATCAACTTCAGTTGAATTTCATTCGATAGGCTAATTTTAGTATTTAGGTTATTTTAAAAAAAAATAGAGCTATGTGTGCTTGCATGCGAAACTTATGATAAATAGCAGCTACTAAAAATAGGCATTTTTTAAATATTTTGTTTTTCAAATTTTTGCATTTCAACTCTAAGTTATGAGTTGAGGCTTATTTAAGCATGGTGTGGGTTTGTAAATATTTTAAGTCTTTCAATATGATAATACAAGTTATTATTCAAAATCTTGGCCTATTTTTAATTTTATTGTCTGATAGTTTTCGAGTTCATTATTTGGTATCAGAGTAAGTTTGAATCTTGGAGGAGAAAGTGATGGCAAGAGGACGAGCAGGTATTGCACAGATGAACTAGAATATACAAGAGTTACAGAGGCAAGTTCAATAGTTAACAGAGGTTATCACCAATTAAGCAAGAAGAGAAGGTGGTGATGAAGCTAAGGGAGACACAAATCGTGATGAATAAATTTTGCAAGAAGAAGAATAACAGGAGCAACCATCATCGATGGAAGAGAGGATGGTTCCGGTTTTATAAGGAAAAATGAAGGAATCAAGGTTGATGTTCCAGATTATGGAGACAATTTAAAACCAGAGAAATTGATAGATTAGATGAATAACATGGAGAAGTTTTTTAGAGTGGGAAACTATAATAGAAGACAAGAAGGTAAAGTTTGCATGCACAAAATTGAAAGGTCATGCAATGATTTGGTGGGATCACCTGTAGAAAGAGAGACAAAGGAAAGGTAAAGAGAAGATTAATTTGTGGAAAAAGATGGAGAAGAAGCTGAGAAAAAAATTTCTTCCTGTTGATTATGCACAAATCCTATACAAAAAATTCCAAAATTTGAGGCAAAAGGATCAAAGTATACAAGAGTATATAGATGAATTTTATAAGTTTTCCATACGAGTGGGGCATGATGAAACAGAAGAGCATATGGCTGAAAGGTATGTAAATGGTTTGAATTTTTCTATTCAAGATGAATTAAGCATGCATAAGATACTTAACATGGAGGAGGCTTATCAATTAGCTTTAAAGGCAAAAGAAAAACAAAATAGACATAATATTAGAAGGACATCTCCTAGTCCAAAAAGAGGTGGATCCCCTCCAAATAGGGGATGAGGTGGATTTAATACCACCAGAGGTGGGTCTAATATGAATAGAGGTGAATCATCACGTGGTGCAGAAAGGCAAGATGATAATAGGCAAGGGTTTCAATACCAATAAAAAGGAATAGGATTTCAGAAAGGATGAGGTTATGGTGGTGCTAGAGGATGGTTTATAAATCAACGTAGGTCTTATGTCTATTATAGATGTGGAGAAGAACGGCATAGATGATTTGAGTGTCCACACTATCAAGATCAAGAAAGGAGGTAAGAAGATCACCCAAGAATAAATCTAATTAAGGCTGAAATAGAAGAGTAGATTATTGAAGTTGCACCAATAGATGCTGGAAAGAATATCACGATGAGAAGAACTATGATTGCTCCAATGAAGGAACAAGTGAAGAATAAAGAAGGTAGTGATGCATGGCTATGATCAAATATTTTTCAAACAAGATGTACTTTGGGTGGAAAGATATGCAAAGTAATTATAGATGGTGGTAGTTGTGAAAATATGGTTTCTAAAAAAATGATAGAGAAACTAAATCTGCAATGTGAACAGCATCCTAATCCTGATCAGATTTCATGGTTTAAAAAAAAGAATGAGGTTACAGTAGATAAAAGGTGCTTAATCAAGTTTTCTATAGGAAAAAGTTATAATGATGAAATATGATGTGATGTTATTCTGATGGGTGCATGTCATGTGTTATTGGGAAGACATTGACAATTTGACAAGAAAGTAATTCATGATGGAGCAAATAACACACACTTTTTGAAAAGGTGGTACAAAGGTAGTTTTGTTACATCTTAAAGAGGAAGAGAAGATAGAAAACATGCTCTCTACTAAAGAATTTATCCAATATATGAAGGTAACAAGTTGTTATTATGCATTAGTAAAAAAAAATGAAGAAATAGAAATGGTACCAATCCAATAAAAGCAACAAGAGTGTTGAAAGAATATGCAGATATTATGCCTGATGAATTACTAGATAGTTTAGCACCAAAGAGAGATATCTAGCATCACATTAATTTGAATCTAGAATCAACTCTATCTAATCAAGCAGCTTATAGGATGAGTCCAATAGAACATACAGAATTAAATAAACATGTTACTAAATTGCTAAAAAATAAGGTGATAAGGGAGAGTATGAGTCCATGTGCAACACCAACGTTGCTAACTCCAAATAAAGATGGAGGATAGATAATGTGTGTGGATAGTAGAGTAATTAACACAATTACACTAAAGTATAAGTTTCTTATACCTCGTTTAGATGATATGATGGATGTGCTTGTAGGAGAAAAATATTATACCAAGATTGATCTAAGGAGTGGTTATTAATAGATTCAAGTTTGTGAAGGAGATGAGTGGAAAACTACATTCAAGACTAGGGATGGCTTATATGAGTGGATGGTGATGCCATTCAGATTATCTAATGCACCTAGCACATTTATAAGGGTGATGAATACAGTGATATGAGAATATATTGGTAAGTTTGTGATTGTTTATTTTGATGATATTGTGATATTCAGTAAGACTAAAGAGGAACACTTACAACATTTGAGAATGGTAATAGATTTGTTAAGAAAGGAAAAATTGTATGTAAATTTGAAGAAGTGTTGGTTTATGCAAAACAATTTGGTAGTTTTGGGATTTGTAGTTTCAACAATTGGTGTGAAAATGGATGAAGAGAAGATAAAGGCAATTGTTGAGTGGCCTATTCCAAGAAGAACTATAGAGGTAAGAAGTTTCCATGGTTTAGCAATTTTTTATAGAAAATTTATTAAAAAATTTAGTAGTATTGTGGCACTAATAACAAATTGCATGAGATGGAAGAAATTTGCATGGACTAGAGTAGCCACATAAATTTTGAAATTTTGAAGAAGATTACAAAAAGACCAATTTTAGCATTACCATATTTTAACAAAGTGTTTGAGGTTGATTGTGATGCTTTGTTTGTGAGAATTGGTGTTGTGTTGAGTTAAGAAGGAAAGCCATTAGCATATTTCAGTGAGAAATTGAATGAGGTAAGAACAAAGTATTTTACTTATAATGTTGAGCTTTATGCAATTGTACAAGTATTAACACATTGGAGGCATTATCTGGTGCCAAAGGAGTTTATCTTATTTATAGATCATGAGGCTTTGAAGTATGTGAATACACAAAAGAAATTGAATAATAGGCATATAAAGTGGGTTTCTTTCTTGTAGGAGTATACTTTTGTGTTGAAGCATAAATCAAGAAAACAAAATCAGGTAGTTGATGCATTGAGCAAGAGAGTAGCATTATTAACTACTATGGTGAGTGAAGTAGTTGGATTTGAAGCTATCAAAGAATTATACGATAATGATCAATATTTTGGCAAGGTAGTTGATAAGTGTAGGAGTCCATTAACAGGTGGGATAGATGTTATTCATTATGAGAATCTTATACAATAAGGTTATCTCTTCAAAGAGAAACAATTTTGCATTCCAGTTGGGTCTCTACGAGACAATACAATAAGAGAATTACATAGTGGCAGTTTGGCTAGACATTTTGGTAAGATGAAGATAATAGCTTTGGTGGAGGAAAAATATTTTTGACCAAAGATGAAGAGAGATGTGACAAAGATGTTTCAAGGTGCAGGATATGTCTGGTGGCTAAAGGGCATGTGCAAAATATTGGATTATACATGTCATTGGCAGTTCCAAGAGGGCCATGAATAGATTTGAGTATGGATTTTGTGTTGGGATTACCAAACATAGAGAGAGGAAATGATTCAATTTTTTTTGTTGTAGACAGATTTTCTAAAATGGTTCATTTCATTGAATGTAAGAAAGCCAATGATGCCATTAGAGTTGTAGAATTATTTTTTAAGGATATTATAAGATTGCATGGTGTTCCAAAAACTGTTACTTTAGATAGGGACATGAAATTTATAAGTCATTTTTGGAGGACTTTGTGGAATAAAATGGGTACTAAGCTACAATTCAGTAGTGCATATCACCCACAAATAGATGGACAAATAAATTTTGTGAATAAGAGCTTGGGAAATTTATTGAGATGCATAGTGGGAGAGAAGCCCAAGCAATGGGACTTGGATTTACCATAAGCTGAGTTTGTATATAACAGTTCAGTGAATATATCAATAAGAAAGTCATATTTTTAAATTGTTTATGGGAGAAATCCTATGGGTATTTTAGATTTGGTATAATTACAAATTATAGATCAAATTAGTGATGATGCAAAAGCATTTGCAAAGCATATGCAATAGTTGTAAGGAGTAAGAAGAGAATTTCAAGAAAGTAATGAGAAATATAAAGTAGTAATAAATGTCAAAAGAAGATCCAAAGTATTTCAAGGAGAGTTGGTAATGGTTTACTTGAGGAAAGAAAGATTTCCAAAAGGTAAATACAACAAGTTGAAGTACAAGAAAATTAAACAATGCAAAATTGTGAAGAAAATCAATGACAATGCTTATAAAGTGAGTTTACCACATAATTTTGTTATATTTGTAGACACTAAAAAATTGCACACTTGCAATTTTTGATGACTAAATGCCTCGAGACCCCCCTAAAAACCCCCTAAACCTTCTTAACCCTTAACCAACTCCTCTTAATCCAACCAAATGACTATTCTCCTAGTCACATGGTACTATTCAAAATGACTATTTGAAAGTACTATTCACTATCACTATTCACTGTGAGACTCACTATCACTATTCATGATGACATGACATGTGACATGGCAAGTGACGTGGCTTAGAAGTGATGTGGCTTGATGTGGGACACCATACCCCACCTGAGACCCTTTCCCAATGTGCTTAATGACCTCATTTAAGCAGCATAAGGGCCTCCCCTTGAAATATAGTGAATTTTCATTTAAGGAGCCATAATTAAACATATGTTTTGCCTTTACACATGAAATTATCCTTCAAAAAGAGATACCTACCTCTTTAAAGACAAAAGACACCCAATTTTGATTTCTTAACCCAAATGGGAGACTCACCAATCCAAATGGGAATCCCCACCAATCTCATCTTTGACTATTCATGCATCACATGAAAAATGGTGCCACATTTGGTGTGCCACCTCTTTAAGTGCTTGGATGAAGACAAGAAAGGGTGGTGAAAAATCTTTAAGCCTCATTCAAACTTATGTGCATGATTCTCAATCAAAATTGGACTCATGTGCAAGGTGGGAGACACACCAACCCAAATGGGAAGACCTATGATCAAAGTGGGAATCCCACCAACCTCATTATTAACTTATTTATGAGCCCCACTTGTATAAATTTACCACATTTCACTATTCCCCTTTTTTGGCATGATTCTTCACAATAAATGCTATTAATATCCCCTGTCTCCTTCACCCAAGGTTAAGTTGCAAGTTAGTCTTTGGTTATTAACATCTTGTTGAAGGTCTTCGAAGGTGGTCATCATCATGGAGGATTGAAAGAATTCAAAACAATGAAGCTCTACCTGAATTCCTATAATAATTTATCTTCAACAACATCATCAACAATACCATCAACTTCATCATCAACAAAGCTTGAAAGGTAATATTCATTTATTTTGTATTTCCTTTTGATCTTTTCTTGTTATTACCTTTAACTTCACTCCCTTTGTCACCATTATACGTCTTAACACATTGATCTCCTTTGCCACCTTTGATCATTTTAATTTGATTTGTAGTCTTTGTCGTTTCACCATCTTTACCCTCTTTACTCTTTTACCATTTTCATCCTCTTTATCTCCTTCCTCTTTTGCCTCCTCAATTACTTATTGTCTTATCCTTTTCAACCATTCATCCCTCTCATCTTTACCATCCTAACTATTTTACAACCTCAACAAAACTATCTTCACCCTTACCAAATTGCCAAACCAAAAACCACCACTTTGCTTTAATCAATTTTCAGCACTAGTTAATTTATCTAGTCATAGTTTTGGCAAAATATTTAACTTCTTAGTTTCAAATTAAATCATTTGTTATTATTTGAAATTTTTATTTTATTGTTATTTTATGCAAATTACATCATTTATATCTATCAACTTAATTTTTTAAAGCAAGTGGATTGACAACCTCCTAGAAAGCTTTCACTTCTATGATCTAGCTCATGCTAGGCAATCCATCCAACTACTTGTCTAATCAATAAGTTTTGTGGTAGTGATTTTTAATTGCAGGTCATTCTTCCCTAACCAAATATGAGTTCTCACAAAATCTGGATTCAATACGTGTGCATTCAACAGGTATTCTTCTACACACCTTTCTCCACTAGTTTCTTCTTTTCACACTTAAGAAAAAAGCAAAAATTAGACATAGATATTTTGGCACGCCCGGTGGGACCCTTGAATTTTATTGAGTTCATTAGTTGTTTTAGGATATTTAGTTGCATTAGTAAAATAACATTTATATGTAATTATATTTCTAAAATTAAGCATTCCTTTCTTTCGAAACGTAAGTTTTAGCTTCTTTTGTTTTAGAAAATTGAAAAATAAAAAAAGTAAAAATTTTCACTCTTTTTTCTTACATTTCTAAAATATCAAAAGAGCATTCATCCTAGGATTAGAATTGCATTTTCATGTTTCATTTAGGTTCATTTTAGTTGTTTTTGTCTTCATTGAAAAGAAATCAAAAATTTCTTTTTGGTTAAAATTAACTGCATCCATTGTTTTCTTGCTTGTCTCTAGTTCACCTAGATTAATTAAGCAAAACAAATTAACCGTAGTTCACAAATGTTACACAACCAAATCACTTGCATAAAAAAAACATAAAATTCACTTGATATAAGTTTTGACTAGGATTTCATCACCTAACGGATCACCTTACCCTTTATTAGTTATTAAACTTGGACTTAATCACCAAGGGGATAAACAACTCAACTCTCTGGTTGAGTATAAACTCTGGTAATTGGTATATATTGGCTAGACACTCACATTAGATACAAGATCATGAAGTGAGGGAAGAAAGCCCCTAGCACCAAGCCACGTAATTGATCCAATAAAGACTTCTTCTTGACTGCCTAAACATAACCCTGAAACCAAACATAGACTACCTTGTTTATGACTTATTCAAGCTAATTTCCTTTTCACACTTTTCTAATGCATAAGCCAAAAGAGAGATAAAAAAGAATCGTAGGATTTAATTCACTCTTAGTGAATGCATTGTTTGCCTTGAATCTTTTTTTTATTTCTCTTTGTTTGAGGTGTGAAAACTTATCATCCCTTTCTTACCTTCTCGTATGGTTCTCACTCGCCAACAACAAAAGGACCTTGACGAACAAAACCCACCACCAAATCAACCATCACCAAATTTCACCTCTTCATCCATGGAACATACTTCCGAACCCACAAACTCCCCTTGTTCTCTAGGAAGTCCTACTCAGGTGGTCCCAAGAGATGTAAATTTTGCCACTTTCCTAAACAACAACCATGAAACCTTACAACACTACCTAAGAACCACATCTTACCAAATCCCGATTTCAACCTCACTTGTGGATCCGTCTTATGGCATGCCTCTCCATCTCATGGGGAATACCTCCACTACTATAGGAACTAGTCAACCTATAGTTTCCTAAACATTATCATTAACCAACAACCCCCTCAAAATTAACCTGCCAACCCAAACTACCAATGCCCTTTTACCTCTTACTAACCACTCCCCCGCAATAGGAGTGTCCACCTCTAACTCTACCCATATTCCTTTAGTTACCTTCAATCCATCAAACACTACTCCACTTCCAAGCCTTGAGGTATCCATACCCTCCATGTTGCCACCAATTAGCACAAGGGTCACCACCCTTCCATCGACCACTAACCCAACCACCACTCTAACCCAACACACAACCTTTAGTTATCTTCATAACCCATAGGGTTATTTGCCCACTACCCAAACACCCACATCTACCCAACCATTAACATCTACATACCAATATAAATCTTCTACCCAATCTCCAAGGACCACATACCAATATGTAGAGTCATCTCAACCATCCACTAGTTATTCACACATTACCCAACATAAATAAAACATACCATATAACTACACCCTAACAAACTCAAGCATATTTTGTGAAGTTGATCATGGATAAGATGACTACCCTTGAGTCATCCATCTTTAGAGTTCATAATTTCCTATCTTATGATCAAATTTGTAATGAGCCTATTCACTCTTCAGTCCCCATCAGACCTTACCCAGCCCAATGGGAACTTTCAAAATTTACCAAGTTTAATAGTAAGGAAGACCCTCAACAACATTTAAGAGCATTTAGGCATTCATGCTACTTGATTTCCCATGATGATTCTCTTCTCCTCCATACCTTTTCTATGTCATTATTCAGATCAACATTGGATTGGTATAGTGCCATACCCAAACATTTTATCCTCTCTTTCACCTAATTAGCCCAAAACTTCTTGGATCACTTTTCAATCAATATCTAATAAATTTTATAGTATTGACCTCTACTCCATTGGATAATTTGAAGATGAATCCATTGCCAATTTTGTGGCTCATTGGAGGAGCCTAATCAACCAACTTTCTTTTTCATTGCCTCAACTTGAGCTTATATAGCTCTTTGCCTAGGCATGTGCAAAACATATTTCATCCACATTGCATGTCCAAAGCTTTCAAAACTTTAATGAAGCTTTTACCATGACTCGTAAACTAGAAAATAGAGCCATTGATAAAAGAAGGTTAAAGTTGAAAAGCAAGAACCCAACTTACAAACTCAATGAGCTCTTTTCTTCCAAACCAAATAACCAAACCAATCCCAACACTAAAAACAAAGCAACCGCCAACACCATTGTCCTCAAAGTTGCACCACCACCATCTACCAACCAACAAAACCCAACGAACCAAACCTTTAACTCCTCTAATTATTCAAATAGAAACCAAAGGAACCAAAATTGGAATAATCATAAGCAATTAACTCTAATTGGGGATCTTTATCCTTCTATTTTGAAAAATCTACTAAAAGCTAATATCATCCAACTTCCACCAATTAAACCACCTCAACAATTTGATGCTTCTTATTCCATACCAGGTTGGTATAATGAGAATGACAATTGTGCCTTTCATCGAGTCATATGATATGACATCAATAGGTGCAACACCTTCAAATACCTTGTCCAATCGCTTATTGACAAGGGGGAGTTTATGCTGGACAATCCCAATGCACCACCAAACCAGGTTCTTGACATATTCCACAAGCCTTTCCCTAATCATACTCATTCTACCCCTTACCATGACAATAAAATAAACCCATCTCATGAGGCACATTCTATTAATGTGGTTAATGATGAACCTGTTGTTGAAGAAAACATTACCTTGATCGCCTCTTTCCCCATCCCCTAATGGAAGGGAAGAAACTACCTTTTATTCCTTTGGACACCTAAACAAATGAAGCCACCATACCCACACCCCCATTGGAGGATAACACACTTACCTACCTTATTATAAAAATATCCACTCCTCCTTTGGAAGCTATCTCAAAAGAGAAGATAACTCCATCCACCAAACCTCTAATTTCAAAACTTTCTGTCAGAGGTCAAGAGAAAGGTAAGGAAACCAAACTAGAACCTCTAACCCCTTCTTTAGCAAACTGGCCTAGCCCTTCTAAACTAACTAAAACCTCCACCCAACCAACCAAAACCTCTTCCAAATTAATTGAACCTCAAAAATATAAACCCAACAAGACAACTAAAGTGACCAAAGCCCTTCTAAAACCAACAACTAACACAACTAAAGAAGTAAAACCACCAAAAGGTCCAAAGCCCCAAATTTTGCCTCCCTCAACCTTGCCCTCCATTTTGGGTCCTCATCCCTCTACTTTGAACACAAAGTCCATCATTTTTACCAAAACCCCACCACCTTTGTTGGTCACACCTTCATACTTGCTTTCTAAGACACCTTTCCTCACTACACTGACAATTCCTAAGTTATCTACCTTACCCTCCTCTGCCTCCAGCTCACCAACCATCTTGTCTAAGCCAAAACCATCAACCAAGCATACCACTTTATTCAAGACACCTACCACCAAACCTACGTCCACATAACATTCTACTTCAACACCCAAAACAAAAAATGCTAAACCTATACCACCTTTAGCCAAATCTTATTTAACCATTCTCCAACAGTTATTGTAGACTTATTTCTTGAGCTTATCACCCATCAAACCCTTTGACCCTTCATATACCAAACCCTCTTAGTTCAATAATAACTTGATATGTGCATATCATAGCGCACTCAAACATGACATAGAAAATTGTAAAGCTATCCAAACATTTATTCATAGCCTCTATGAAGATGATGATCTATTATCAGACAAAACTCCTTCATCCCCATTGCTAATCCAACCACCAACTCAACCCATCAAATCTTCAATCTCACCCAAAAGTAAAGAGGAGGAACCAAAGCAACCACCTAATCTAGAAAACCCACTTATCCATACTATTCACATGGTTACCCAATCTCAATCCCAATAGAAGGATAAAGAGAAGGCTAAGGTGTCCATTCCTTGGACTTACCCTACCCAAAACTCTCAAACAAATAATACCCAACCATCTCTATCTTCTAACAAACCCAATGTGTCTATCTTAGGTGCCTCCCCATCTAAGCCTCCATATCTTAACCCATATGCAATATCCATTCGAAAAGCTATCCTCAAGTAGCTTCACCAAACTCTAGAAAAAATGAGCTTATATGAGTTAGTCTCTACCTCTCCCCATCATCGCCAAGCACTCATAAAAGCCTTGCAATCCATCGAGGTTCAACCCAATGAACCTCAACCTCTCTCCACCTTTTTTGGGGCCCTTTGAACTTCCAACCTTATCACCTTCAAAGATTCAAAAATACCTTGTATTCATCTAGAGGATCTCGATCCCCCCTCTTCATTACGACATATATTAATCAAACCCACATCAAAAGGGTGATGATTGATGGAGGAGCTAACATCAATATTATCTCCTCACATGTCTATGACCAGTTGCATGTACCTACAAACATCATGTCTGAAAGCACAATCGTCTTTCATTCTTTTAATGATACCATGGCTACTACCTTGGGCATAATTGTCCTCCATATCTATGTAGGGCTCTGTACCATTCTCAAAAAAATTTATGTTGTGGAAGGAGAATTCCAATATAATTTTTTACTCAGGCACCCTTGGATTCATGCCATGAGTTGTGTCCCTTCCACCTTACACTAATGAGTCAAATTTGAGCATGAAAGGCAAGTTGTGACTATCCAAGCTGAGCCTAGTCCTTTCACATATTACAATATAACATATCAGCCTAATGACATCCTCCTTCATCCACCTCATAACCATCTGCTAAAGACATAACCCCACCAACCAAAACCCATGACACTTCCACACCAAATGTTGATGAAGCTTCTACTAGCTCATCTATCCCTTCTTCCTAGATTCCTATAGAGAACCCCATGGTAACCACATTCCAACATCTTTCCCTTGGGTAACATAGAATCTTAGCCTTGGATGCCTTCTCTATTCCCCAAGAATATGGGATTCTCAGGCATGACCCTTATTATGACCCTAATGTTGGAACCATCATCCCCTTTGGGCTCCCTAACCATCAAATAAATTTTATTTATGGAGGACTTGATCAACCACTCCCAGCACTTGCCACTACTTCATCCATCTGACCATTTACCTCTAATTTTTCCTATCTTAGCAAACCAGAGTTCGCTAAGTTATATCTTCATAGATGTGCTTGGAAAGGATTTGGCCTTGGTCGCTATGAACAAGGGCCTTATGAGTTACCCCATATCAAAGCTTTGTAACCTCATGAGTCATTTGGCCTTGGGTATGAACCACCTGAAGAGCCCACTATTTCACCCAAACCCATTACCACCATGGAGGAAAATATCTCATCCTCACCAACCCAACCACTTTCCCTGCCTGAAGATCCTGACATCATCCCCCCTAACTTTTTATTCTAGTCAATACCATTAGTTTAGGCCCTCTCATTTACCAAAACAGTGGCCAAACCAAAGTCCTTCCACTTGTGCACCTTGAAATTGTATAAAATGATTATCCTACCATCAACACCATCCAATATCAAGATGATGATTCTATTCTTACCTACCTCCATGTGAGGGATTCGTCTATCCACAAATCCCTTCTTCTTGAAGCCTTGACCATGTCAAATGAATCTACCATGGATATCAACTTGGGCACCCTGAACAACCCCTATATTATCAAATTGGGAAAATCACTGAACACTGAGGAACTTATGGACTTCTCCTCTTTCCTCCAAGACTGCAACTTAGGATTCACTTGGTCTTAAAGTGATATGCTTGAGATTGACCCCACCATTGCTACCCATAGCATAGTCACTCATCATGATGCCAAGCCTGTTAAACAAAAACTTTGACGCATGCATCCTTACATATCCTTTCTCATCAAAGAAGAGCTTCAACATCTCCTCTCTATAAACTTCATTCAACCCATTGACTACCTCCAATGGGTCTCAAATATTATACCTATCACCAAAGTCACTGGAGGTCTCCACATTTGTGTAGACTTTCATGACCTTAACCTCACCTGACCCAAGGATGACTTTCCTCTACCTAGCATTGACCAGCTTGTTGATCTCACGACCAGCCACGAGATGTTATCTCTCATGGATAGGTTTTCAGGTTATAATTAGATCTTGATTGCTCCTGAAGACCAACATAAAACTACCTCTACCACCCCTTGAGAGACCTTTTGCTATAGAATCATGCCTTTCAGGTTAAAAAATGTTGGTGCAACATACCAATGTGCCATGACTTATATCATCCATAATATTGTAGAAGACTATGTGGATGACCTTCTTAGAAAATCCAAACTCTGAACATATCACTTGACTATTCTTACAAATATATTTGAATGCCTCATCCATTATCATGTTTGTCTTAATCCCAAAAAATGCATTTTTGGGGTCCTTTCAGGAATGGTTCTTGGATTTATCATCTCTCTTCATGGAATCAAAGTAGACCCTGCTAAAGTTAGAACAATTTTGGACATGCCTCCTCTAACCAACCTTAAGTAGCTCTATAGCCTATAGGGAAAACTTCAATCCATTCATCACTTCATTTCCCAACTTTTTGACCAATGCCAACTTTTCCATCACCTTTTTAAGAATGATGTCTCTTTCAAATGTAATGGTGATTGTCAAAAGGCCTTTGATTCTCTCAAATTGTACCTTTTGTCACCACTTGTCCTCACCCCTCCTAAGGATGACCACCCATTTTACCTATATATCTCTGCCACTGACCATTCCCTAGTGGCAATGTTGGCTCATCAAGATGAACAACACAAAGAGCAAGCCATATACTACATTAGCTGCATGCTTGTAGATTATGAGACTCAGTATACACATATTGAGAAACTCTACTTAGCATTGACCTTCATGAACACCAAACTCTGCCACTACCTTCTTAATCATAAAACCTATGTCATCACTAATATCGACCCACTCAAGTACATGCACTCTAAACCATACCAAAATTAGTGTATGGCTAAGTGGCTCATGCTCCTAACTAAATTTGACCTTGAATTCCTCCAACAAAAGTTGATTAAAGGGTAGGTCATTACTGACCAATTGGTTGAAGATCCTTTACCAAACAACCAACCACCTCCTCTTGCCTTTCTAGATAAGTCTATCATAACTCTTTTTCAAGAAGATGGCATAACCTACCAAATGACCATGTTCTTCGATGGTTCAGAGTGCCAACAAGGAGGGGGTGCTAGAGTTATTATCATTCCTCTCGATGGTGAACCCCTTCCTTTCTTCTTCAAACTTGATTTTGAATGCACCAATAATATGGCTGAGTACAAAGCCCTAGTGATTGGTCTCTAAACTGCTCTAACCTTGGGAATTAAGATAATCCATGTCTTTGGTGATTCCAAACTTGTGGTCAACTAGGTCAATAGATCCTATCAATGTAAGAATGATGTCTTTCAAAAATATAAACTTTTAGTTGACAAACTTTTAACATCATTCAAACATTACCTAGTCTAATCTATTCATTGATATACCAACAAATTCACAAATATGATGGCTTGCCTTGCTTCCTAGATATCTTCTCGGCCTTCTAATTCAAAAATCCTTGTCACCATTCATTGTTTTACCACTCCCTCCTATAACCAATCTAATCTCCCTACCATTTATAGTATAGAGGAATCCTCATCAAACATTTGGTATGACCAAACTCATAACTACCTTAACCTAGGCATCGTTCCTCCCAACCTCTATAGGAATATCGAAAGATCCTTTATTTAGAGTACCTTTCGTTACACCACTCTAGGGGGAATCCTTTACAAACATGATTTCGATGGTCTCTTTATTCATTGCCTATGCAACTATGAAACTTTCCATGCCATCAAAGAAACACATGATGGGATCTATAAGGGACACTTTAGCGGCCTAGCGATCGCTAAACATATCCTTCACCTTGGCTATTATTGGCCCACCCTCAACCAAGACTATTGTGATTATTTAAAAAAGTTTTTAAAATGTCAATAACATGATAATTTACATCACACACTAGCTAATAGCCTTTAGGTATCTAAGGACTTATGGCCTTTCTCTCAATGGGGGCTCGATCTCATTAGGGAAATTAACCCCCATTCTTCACAGTGGCATAGCTCCATCATCATAGCCACCAAATATTTCACCAAGTGGGTGGAAACTATCCCTCTTATCTCGACCAAAGCAGAGAAGATTGTTAATTTTATCAACCATCATATCATCTATCACTTCGGTGTTGCTCATAAGATCACCACCGATAATGGTAAATATTTCAAAAACAAGCAGGTCTAAGGGCTATGTGACATATTGGGCGTCAAGTTAAGCTTTTCCTCACCTTATTGTCTATAAGCAAATGGATAAGTGGAAGCTTCTAACAAAATCCTTAACAAAATGTTCACCAAAGCCATCAGTGCTTCAGGTTGAGATTGACACTTGCACATCCCATTCACTTTATGGGCCTATCCTACTATCATTTTAACCTCTACAAATGCTACCCCTTTCTCTTTAGTCTTTGGAATAGAGGCAGTCTTGCCTTTTGAAGTCCAAATCTCCTCTCTTTGCATATCTTTGCAAGAGCTTATTTCTGAAGAAGATTTTCATCAACACCATTTAGCTCAACTAGAGCTACTTGACAAGATTTATTTAGAAACCCTCACCCACCTCTGTATCTATCAAGAGCATATCAAATGTGCTTATAACAAGCACCTCAAACAATGATAATTAAATATTGGAGACCTCATCCTAAAGAAAAATCAACATGTGACCAACATGGAAAAGAGTAAATGATGCAAGTTTGCTTTCAATTGGATTGGACCCTACATCATTATCCATAAATATGGATCAGAAGCTTATTTTTTATCCTCTCTCGAAGGCAAACCAGAACCTGAGCCCCTCAATGCTTTGCATCTGCATCTATTCTTTTGTTAAAAAAGGATCAAGCTCACAACTTTTGTCTAACTTAAGCTCATCCCTTGGTTACAAGATTTTAATCTTCACCCATCTTTCTCCTTTCCTTTTGAGGACAATTGATTACAACATAGAACCATGTGATTAACCATCATAGTCATAGCCTAATCCTAATTATGGGTACCACGACTCTACCCATAGCATGGTTCTCATGGATATTTTTCATATCTAACAAGATGGAATCCCATGGTCATTGATTCTTAGAAACACACCCTTTCACATATCATTGACCTTCTTATGTTAAAGTTTTTCCCTCATAAAGGTATACCTTTGAACCTAATTAGACTTGTCCATGTCTAAACACATTGCATCCAGCCACAATTTGGATACCAAAATACTACTTGGGTTAATATCTTAAGCATTACAGACTATTCCCTCAAAGGACAGCTGCCCAAAAATAAAATAAAAATTTCCAAATGTAAGGTAGACTGCTCCCTTGAAGGATAACTATCAAGAACAAAGCCAATAAGCTTATACCACTCCCTTAAAGGATGGCTAAGTTAATTTTGTCAAAAATAGAGCAATGTATCTAAAGTTTCCTGCATTGATCATCTTCCCATATATAAAAATAAAGCAAAAGACCCATTATCACAACAAGTTATAAAGCCACAATCGGCTCTCAAGTAACATAATAAGTTAGAAACCATAATCGGTTTTCATAAATAGACTTCCCACATTGATCAGTCTACATCTAACATACAACATGGACTTGTCTGTTACCATTCTTAGGTCACTATAGAAGGGGCTAGCTAATTCACATGAGATTATCATACATATCACCAATTACCCTTCACACCATATATCAATCATCTTCCCTTTACACTATCTCTAAATCAAAGAGCTTACTTGACACCCTGTGATTAAGAAACTTTTTTTTATCAACTAACGACCGTTCATGCGTAGCATTTAAAGGGATAATATTCATTAATCTGATCCCACTTTAGGTCTATTTTTAGTCCTTGTCAAAAACAAAGCATCATGCCCTATTCTTATCTTAATGTGTTTGGTTGATGTTTTCATCATGACTTTTACCATCCAGTGCTGCAAAAATAATAATCATTCTTTTTACATTAAGCAAGAATACAAAAACCATAACCATATCACTCATAACCATAAAATTCATAAGTATCCACACAACCTTAAGCATGATGAAATTTGATCAGTGACATCCAATGCATTTTGTACATGTTTACAACAAACTATGCAATATTTTATTTAGGGTGCAAGGAGTTACATGACACATACATAGTCATCAGATTATGGCCTAAAGTAAATGCATACATTATTTTCTTACCTAAGCATCAGACCAATTATCTAGTGACTCTAGATTTATGTTCATCCATCCTTTTACTTTATTACTCCCTAAACTAACATCCATACCATTCTCTATCTCACCAACTACTAGAGGGTATACTCTATTCTCCTCTCTCACATTCAACCCCATAGGATGAGAATCATATTTTGCTCTAGGTCTTTCACCCCACTCACCTATCATAGCCATTACATCCCTCTGCTCTAGTTATTTTGCTTACATAGGTACCATCAATTGTTGCCTCAACACACATCCCTTTGGACAGTGAGGGTTCCCTCCATAAATAGGCTGATGGTCATGTTCTCTAGCCCTACATTTTGCGTAGTGAAATTCTCACCTTTTTCACTACTATAGAAGTAAAATTTTAGGCTCAAGCTTGTGTTGTGGGTGCTTTTCCCCTTGTTGTTGATCTAATAGTACTTCCATTATCACCATTACATGTTGCAAATATGATAGATCCACACATTCACCATATTGATTATTTTGAGTCATGGGGGTTGCTGATTATCTCCACCATTGCTCCCATTGTTTGCATTTCAACCTTGTGTAGTTATCTGCACTCTTTATGACCTAAAAAACCAAATAACTCAATGATAGACATTTATCCTTATCATGATTCTTTAAATAGAATACCTAGCCATCCTTCCTCATCAATATTATTCTCCATTCCACTGAATGGGAAGGTCATATGATGTCATTGATTCCCTTGAACAGTATTCTCACTTAAAATGTCATGTCTACTTACTTTTTTGTATGAACACATCACCTTTGATCTGATTGCACCATCATGATATATTTTTGTTGCCCTTATCATCTAATCTACATATGATGTCTTTCCTTACTTTGTCATCTTGAGATCCTTGTAGGCCTAGTGGTCATTTATGTCATTGCCACATTTATCCCAATTGATGTAAATTATCTTCTAACCATGGGTCACTGTAATGATCACGCCTTCACAATTGCCACTATTACTAGTGGTGGTAACTCCCAAATGCTTGCCACTGTATAAACTCTTCCATCAAAGGTAGGCCACCATGAATTTGTGACAATACATTCAACTTCCTATCCCCTCTACCCTCTTGTTACTACTATCCCATTACCATAAGCTCTAGACATCAGACCCCAACCATTGGTAGTGCCTGCTTGAACATGGTAGTCTTTTCTTTTGTGCCAATTGAGAGTTCATCTGTGGTAGGGGATGGTCACCTTTTCCAACTGTATAACCAATATCCTGGACCATGTAGCTCCCTACTACTAGGGACTCTTCTAAGTGGAACCCTAAGTCATAGATTCTAAGGAAATGGGATAGAGGATGCAAACATGGCCAACTTTCATCTAGCCTACCCATGCAACTCTTGGGTTAGGTATGATCCATCCTCTATCATTCACCACCCTATCAATTTTCTACCTTGTATAATCTACTTGATCATCAAAGAAATTCTTTGCAGGTCATCATTTCACTACTGCCCTTAAAACTTAGCTCATAGCGGTGATGACCCTTGGCCAAAGTGACTATGCAGATCTGGATAGACACCCACCTCCTAAAACTCAGCTCATAATGATAGATGCTAATGCTATGCTTATATCCTCACACAATTTTAGAAGGTGCAACTTCATCATGAAAGCACCTCTTCTTTGGCTAATCTCCATCATAAGATATTTGTGATGCTTAGCCTTTTACTACCCACTTATTTATCCTACCCTATCCATCCATGTCTTCTCCTCCTAATGCATGTGGGATTACTATGGTGACTATTCACCAATCTACACCATACACCTTCCCCATCACCTTCACTAAAACCCAAATCCTTTATCAACCCAAACCAACCCACTTATTTATCCTACCCTTGTTAAAATACATTGGCATGATGTCCACAAACTATGTAGGCGTTGCTTCACTTCTAAGGGCAACTCGACCACTAACCACTAATTCCCATCCCCTTTTTTCTCACTCATTTTCACTGCTAACAATGCCCTCTTGCTTAGGACATCCTACAACAAGGAAGTTTTGAATTCTTTCTTAAGTGTCTTTATGTTTTAACACCATCTAATACTTTCTCTTAAGTCTTTCCCCAATTGCTGGGAGAACTACATCAGCCTAAGGTATTTTTAGACTATGTAGGCAACGCTAAGTTACTAAGATCAGCTCAACCACATCCTTTATTTTGTTTTCCCTTCTCACTTAAAATATCTTCCTCCACTTTTCTACCTATATCCTCACCACCTCCCTCCCTTTAGCTTGTCAATCTCTTTTAACCACTTTTTCAACTTGTAAATCTCTTTTAACATAAGGGTTGACAACCTTCCTCATTGGCCCCTCTTATATCCCATAAAACCACCACCTACTCTGCCTCGCTAGCCTCACCATCACCTTTCCTTGCACATACTTCACAACTCACTCCCTCATCCACTTTTCATGTTTTTGGTCCCTTTCTCCACTTATTACCAACCTTGTCCTTTATCCGCTTCAACTTCTTTCACCATCCTCATCATCTCCCCTCACCCTTGGCTATTTGTCTTAGCCTTTTTATCACTCTCTTTTCTTCAATAATTTCCCATCATATTGTGCATCTTTCAAGCTTTCTATTTCTTCTATTGATGCACTTTTTATTTACGTCTACCACCACTCTCTACCATTTCACCACTCTTCCCACCGTACCCATTTTCTATTCTTCTTGTTTTTTTTCCATCCTTTTTATCTTCTTTTTTTCCTCCACAACTAGTTTCTACCTAGATATTTATCCTTTGAGAAGCCTTCCATAATTTTCTATTTTCTTCTTCTCAGCTCTTGCCTTTTTCCTTTTGCATTCCCTTTTTCCTCTTTCAATCTCGGTATTCACTTATCTTTTGCATCTGTGTGAGTATTTGTGCTTTGTATCCCTACTTCAATTCTTCCTTTTTCTTCTTATCATCTCTGATCTTCATCCCTTATTTTCATCTCCTACCCTTTCCTTGTGTTCCCCTATTTCTTCACCACCTTACCCCTTTTCAGCTTGTCAACCTCTTCTAACAAGTTGATTGACACATACCTTATCTCTTCAGCTTCTTCTTCACCCATCCTTCGCTTCCCCTTGTTTTTCTTAACCCTTTCCCATTTTCTATCCTATTCTCATCTCCAAAACCACCATCTACTTTGCTTCGTTACCTATCATCATCCATGCTTACTTGGTCAAGATACCACCTACTTCTTCAATCTCCTATCATCCTTTTTGTGTCCTCATTTCACTCTTTTTTCCTTCTATTTCCTTTCTTCCATTTATTGCCTTATTTTTTATTTTCATCACCAAACTATTTTCTCTTTAGTCTATTTTTAGACTTATTTTCAAACCCTTCATGGCCTCCCATATTTCCCATCCTCCCCTTTACCCTTCACGATTTTTACACTTCTCTCCCCATCATTTTCAATTCTTCAATCTATCATTCTTTAGTGCATCCCTCACCCCCCATCTCCTACCTCTTATTTTTTCCCTCTTTTCTCCATTTCATTTCATTTTTTTCTATCTCCCTTGATGACATTCCTTATTCTTCCCAACCTTCCTTTCTTTTTATATATATGTCCATGCCTGGATCCTTCCATCCTTCTCCACCTTCATCTTTATTTGTGATCTCATTATTTTCTCTACCTATCTCTTCATCCATCTCCTAGTCTGCCTTCACCTCATCCCTTGTTGGATCTCCCTTATGTTCTCCAATTCAACCTATACCTCTTTAGAGTATGGTCACCAATTGTGTCACTTTTACATGCATCTCCTTGTCTCCTTCCTCATGTCCTCCATGCCCTTGATTTAATGCACGAAATCCACAACCTACTCCCTCATTTTTTTTTTTTTTTTTATTATTATTATTATTATTATTATTATTATTATTTACCTCACTCCATATTCTAAAACCCTTCAGAGTCTTTCTCTGAATTCCCTCAAAACTCAATGTTTACTTATTTTAGGGCCCCATTGGCTCAAGGGTCAAGGGTTTAAATCTTTGCCACTTCTCGTTTACCCACTCTACTCCTTTTATTTCTTGAATCACTGAATAATACCCTTCCATAACCTATTAATGACATTGTTGTGGAGTGTGCACAATGTTAGCTTATTTGAATGGTGATGAAAGAACCTGTTAGGTCACCATGGAAATTCGAGACATGCCAGATTCTCTAAAGCCTGGTAAAGCATATTTTTCCCTTTTTTCCTTAAAAATGGTGGTAGAAATTTCATGCTTGAACCTGCTTATCCGTGGCTACAAATTCCTTTTGCATAGTTGAAGTAATCATCTAATTGCCTCTTAAGTAATCTCATCCATCATTTTTTACCAAACTAATAAAAAAATATTTGATAGCCATATTTTCCACCCTTTGGAGCTTCCCTTTCTCCAACATCCTTCAACTAGACCTAATTTCATGATATCAAATTGGGGAACCAAATTAACCAACACTCCCAACCTCAAAAGAACTACATTTAGCCTGACATTGTTTTTGGATTCATGTCCATGGAATTATGTAGGCAACATCCACTTGCTGAGTGCATCTGGAGTCATCTTAGCCATCCCATTCCAACCCATACCCAATCCACCTATGCTTTTACCACGTTTATCTTGATGTTTATTGATTTTGACCCTAGCCATTAACATATTTTGTAATGACTTTGCATGGTCCTTTGACTGCATTGATCTATTTTGCCAATATTGATCATTTGAACACTACACTACCTCATACACAACCCAACCACTTATGTTGTTTAGCGAGAACACTTCCTCACCTAGGATACCTGTAAACAACATAGACTCTGTCTGGATGACTTGATGGGAATGACCTGATCAGTTATGACCAATGTTTTGGACCCATTACCCTGCCTTATGTTTCTAAAACCTGACCTTAATTTATCAACATTGTCATCTTTATTCTTTGTGCAATATTGAATGTTGCACTTAGTCACATTTTGTGCATCTATTGGCATTTCACATGCCCAACTACCTTGTGGCACTACCTAGTGTTTCCCCACCAACTTCTTATCAAATCTACACTTAATTTGACCTTTCCTCATCGACTCCCAGTTTGAAGGGGAAAACCTCCTCTCATACTTAGGGCACCTTGACCTTCAATCAAGTGATTCATTTTTTTTTATAGCTTGTTAATTCAAAATTGCATAACAAAAAAGGACAAAATGTTGACACTAAAAAACTACACACTTGCAATTTTCAATGACTAAATGCCTTAGGACTCCCTAAAAGACCCCCTAAACCTTATTAACCCTTAAACAATCCTTCTTAATCCAACCAAATCACTATTCTCTTAGTCACATAGTACTATTCACTATCACTATTCACTGTGGGACCCACTATCACTATTCATGATGACATGGCATGTGACATGGTAAGTGAAATGACATGTGGCATGGAAAGTGACATAGCTTAAAAGTGATGTGGCTTGATGTGGGACATCATCCCCCACTTGGGACCCTTTCCCAATGTGCTCAATGACCTCATTTAAGCATCACAAGCCCTGCCTTGAAATATCAAAAATTTCTTTTTAAGGGGCAATAATTCAACATATATTTTGCCTTTACACATGAAAATAGCCTTAAAAAAGAGATACCTACATCTTTAAAGACAAAGGGTGCCCATTTTTGACTTCTTAACCCAAATGGGAGACTCACTAACCCAAATGGGAATCCCCACCAACCTCATCTTTGACTATTCATGTACCACATGGAAAATGGTGCCACATTTAGTGTGCCACCTCTTTAAGTTCTTGGATGAAGATAAGAAAGGGTGGTGAAAAGTATTTAAGCCTCATTTAAATCCATGTGCATGATTCCCATTGTAAATTGGACTCATGTGCAAGGTGGGAGATACACCAACCCAAATGGGAAGACCTATGATCAAAGTGGGAATTACACCAACCTCATCTTTGACTTATTTATGAGCCCCACTTAATTTTTTTTGCCACATTTCACTATTCCCCTCTTTTGGCATGATTCTTCACAATAAATGCTATAAATACCCCCCTCTCCTTCACCCAAGGTTAAGTTGCAAGTTATTCTTTGTTTATTAACATCTTGTTACAGGTCTTTGAAGGTGGTCATCATCTTGGAGTATTGAAAGAATTCAAAGAAATGAAGCTCTGCCTGAATTGCTGCAAGAATTTATCTTCAACAACATCATCAACAACATCATCAACTTCATCATCAACAAAGCTTGGAAGGTAATATTCATTTATTTTGTATTTCCTTTTAGTCTTTTCTTATTATTACCTTGAATTTCACTCCCTTTGTCACCATTTTCCATCTTAATCCACTGATATCCTTTTCCACCTTTGATCATTTTAATTTCATTTGCCATTTTTGTTGTTTCACCACCTTTACCCTCTTTACTTCTTTGCCATTTTCACCCTTTATCTCCTTCCTCTTTTGCCTCCTCAATTAATTATTAACTTATCCTTTTCAACCATTAATACCTCTAATATTTACAATCATAACTATTTTACAACCTCAACCAAACTATCTTTACCCTTACCAAATTGCCAAACCAAAAACCATTACTTTGCCTTAATAAATTTTTAACACTAATTAATTTATCTAGTCATAGTTTTGACAAAATATTTAACTTCTTAGTTTAAAATTCAATAATTTGTTGTTATTTGATGTTTTTAGTTTTATTTTATTATTAATTTATGCAAATTCTATCATTTATATCTATCAACTTAAGTGTTTAAAGCAGGTGGATTAATAACCTCCTAGAAAGCTTTCACTTCTAGGATCTAACTCACACTAGGCAATCCATCCAACTACTTGTCTAACCAATAAGTTTTGTGGTAGTGATTTATAATTATAGATAATTATTATCTAGCCAAAGAGGATTTATTATAAATTTTGGATTCAACACATACACATTTAATAGGTATTCTTCTACACACCCTTATCCACTAGTTTTTTCTTTTCACACTTAGGAAAAAGTGAAAATTAGATAGAAACAATATCTCCAATATTTAATGTTTTAGATTTATATAAATTACATGAATAAGATGGTGAAGGTGATGAAGATGAAGAAGTAAATTTGAGGTAGAAGGTTCCAAAGAAAAAGATGGAAAACATAGTGCAGGTTTTGGATATGAAGACAGTGAGAACAAGGCAAGCGAATTATAATAGGTATTTGGTATAGTGGGAAGGATTGCATTAAGAAGAAAACACTTGAATTATAGAATGGGAGCTAAAGAAGATTGACAATAAAAAATGGTAGCAGTATAATCAGGGCAACTTGTAGGAGCTGAATTGTTTCCAACCAGAGGAGAATGATGCAGAAAAAATAGGCCAACTTTTCAGAGGCCATAAATTTTGACCCCGTAGCTCTGTTTGAATTCTTCCATGTACCAAAATGACCGCATCAAAAAGTTTTATTCTTACCTAAGGTCCTTTATCCCCTTAGAGTTGATTTCAATATTTTTTGGAGGCCAAACATGATCATTTGAGGGTCTAAAATTAATGTTTAATGATTTTTTTAGGAATTTTTTATTTTTAGAAATTATAGATTTTTAGAACTAGACATCAACTTCAGTTGAATTTTGGATAATTTTATTATTTAGGTTATTTTAGGATTTTTTTATAGATGTACGTGCTTGTATACGAAAGTTACTATAAATAGCAACTACTAAAAATAGGTTTTTTTTAGATTTTTATTTTTTGTATTTTTGCATGGCAACTCTAAATTCCAAGTTGAGGATTATTTAAGCATGGTGTGGGTTTGTAAATATTTCAAGTCTCTAAATATAAATTAATACAAGTTATTGTTCAAAATCTTAACCTATTTTTAATTTTATTATCTTGATAGTTTTTAGGTTCATTAGATATCTTGTAAAATTACCTTCTTTCTTCTATACCAAAGCTTCATGATTTTTTTTACACATTAATATTGATTTTTCCCAGTGTCTAACCAAGGATATCCACGAACTATATTCAAGTTGTCCACATCCAAATATTAAAAAATTTAACGCAAAACCTATTGGCCCTTAGTGATCTTCAAATATCAAAACCTTGAATATTCTTAACACTTTTTTGAGTTTCCTTGATGTTCTTTCCTTGAACATGTAGATGTTGGGCTAGGTTCATGTTGATGAAATTATACATGATACTATGGTTTATGGATACAATGAACTCCTTCATTTGAATGCATACATGAAACTAAAACATTGACATTATCTTCGTTGGACCTAAACTATTTGAACCCTAATTCTCCATCTCTGCTTCTACCTCATCATGATCCTGCCCCTCTTCTTTTGCATCATTTATGTCATCATCATCATCATCATCATCATCATCATCATCATCATCATCATCATCATCATCATCATCATCATCATTTTTATTATTTTTTAATTCATCATTATATTTTAGCCAAACTTGGATTAATTGAGCAAAATCATCTAAAACTATCGTACAACACAAATATGATTTAAAATAATAAATATAGTCATGCATATAGATTTAAATATGCTAAAAATAGATAATAGAACCTTTGAAAATTTTATAGATGATATTTATGGATTATATAACACCTCAATATTGTACACTTGGAATACTTAGATTGTGGTTGTTCCTCTCAATTATAACCTTTTCCTACTTTTGCAAGTCTTGCATCTGCTCTATCTTGTGCCCTTTGGCCTATCTCTTAGTTCGACTAGTCTTATGTTGATGACCTAGGTCTTCTATCTTGCATAGAATACTTAAAATGTATTTATATTCCACTCATACAAATTTTAAGCATGTACCTACTTTCCTAATCCTTGAACACTAACGTCTAAGACAGACACTAGCATTGACGTTAGTGTCTTGACCTGACACAATTGTTTAGTGACCTACAGTCATCTATTTTGAAAATGAAATGTATCGTAATGGTTAGCCTAAGTGATTTAATGTTAGTTACTTCTCTAAAGGGATTGATATAAATAAAAGGTCAACCCTCATTCATTACATAGTGGTGAAAACCTAGCAAAGACCAATAAAGACCAAGGCAACTTATCAAAATCACTCTATCAATAATTCAATTAAATAAAGCTTCACTATTTCCATATCAATCATAAGAACAACACATTGACATGTCTAAAATACTAAAGGAGAAACCCAATAGCTTGATTTACCAAGTTATAAGCTAGGTCACTATATTAGCTACTTTGCACATAGTACATGATTCACACATAAGCCAACACGTAAGGGAGAAAGACATTAGTCTGATACCCTCTTCAGAGTATTAGATATGTAGGCAACACTTACTAACAAAGGGGTCTTTGGGGTCAATTTGACACCATGTGCCCACTAACCTAGTTTTCCCAAAGTCATCATGAAGATGAAGAATTAGGGTCTTACAAATTTATGAGGAGCGATAGTCCATGATAAATCTAAATGCACCAGAGTGAAGGAAAGTCAAACTCAAAAACATGTAGGTGGTCACATCATTTTCTAGTAAGTATTCTGTATAGGCCACTTGCATCGAACCTAGACAGTAGCATCAACACAACTATCTAAGGTTGACATTATTGTTCAGAGCTCTAGAAGCATCAAATCTAGAATCTGATGATTGTTCTAAAATCATATTCTAGCATGCTTTCTACCTGTTCCATATCCAATATTGTGTTATAATTATAACTAAGTATATTAATTATTTGTCATTTTTATGCATATCTTAGTTGTACTTTCTATATTTAATATATTCTCAGCATAAAGAATTTAGTGTATGTTTATATCTAAGTTTAACACCAACTAGAATGTTGTAGATCTGATTATCACCCTTGTGCATTACAATTTTTATATTATTAACTGTATCTACCCAAAATAACATTCCCATCCATTTTAAGGCTAAACATTTGGTGAAATCTATCTTTGAACATAAAACCCTGGGTCAATTAGGTTTTTTGGATTTTTCTTGATCGTTGAATTTGTTTCAAATTTTAAGTTTTTCATTTGTTAAGCAATATAAAATGTTAGTGCAAAAACTTGATTCCAAATGGAAGATAAAAAACCATTGATTACTCATCTCAATAATAATAAGAGCTCAATGGATATATTTTTATATGTTACAAGAGATTAAACAAGTAAACAAGATAAAAATAAGTCTACCTCACCTAGTGACAGTGAATCCTTAAAGGGTACTATAATTGGGTCCATACCTATCAATTCACCTACATCTAGTGGAGGCATATATTATGTCCTCCAACCTTTGTTATTAAAAATCAAAACACTATTGATACATCTACCATGGAATTACCAATTGTTTCAACACAAATACCAGTTTTAAAGCCTATTACTACTCAAACCATGTTTACATACAGTTTGGTGATCACTCAAGTTGATAATCTAAATCCCATTGGGTCTAAATTTCAAACACTCTATCAAGTCATAAAGATGTTGGAGGATAATGTTACAAACATTGAACAAAATGTTTTAAAATCTCCTCATGCTATTGATCTGTAAGATGCATTGTATAACCCTCCTACACTTGAGATATCTTTGCACCCTTTTCCAATTGGTTTTGTTGCACCTAATTTTACATTTTATGATGGCAAAGGTGATCCTGAACAATATCTTCAATATTTTTTTACAACATGCCTTGATTATGCCTCAAATGATAAAATTTTGACCAAAGTATTTCCAAAAAGCCTCAAGGACTATGCTTTGAGGTGGTTTTATGATTTACCTCTCCAATCCATGAAAACATTCAAACCTCTTGTAGACCAATTTTTATCACACTTTTACATTAACATTTCTGAAAAGGTTTTTTATGCTCAAATTGCCAAAATCAAAGAAGTAACCAAATAACCTAACAATGAATATATCTTGAGATATAAGACAATGCTAGCTAAAATGACTAAACTTATGGCAGATAAGGAATTTCAAGACATTCAAGAAAAGTTTGTTTGCTTCTTTACATGAGTCCATTGTTTTTAATAAGTTCAAATATTTCAATGACTTATGACATGTTATACGAGACCATAAAATGAAGTTTATTTCATTAAATAAGCTTAGGTATGTCATAAACACACCAACTACATCTACATCTAGTGCCAAATTTAAAATCAAACCAAGTTTAAAGGTAAAACATCCCAAGCCTAAAAGGGAAACAAATACCATAGTTAACATGATTTCACATTAGCCTAATCGACTTATCTTATCTAATACACTAAGGAGAATATTTTCATGTTTATCTGAGTCCTTGACTTCATTACTCATATAGTTACTAAAGTGTTAGCTTATATATCTCCCTCATCCTATCAAGGTTGATATGAGTCAACCTCTACCCAAAGGATTTAATGTGAATGATTATTGTGATTATCATTAGGGACTAAGGCATTATACAAGTAGATAATTTACCTTAAACAACAAGATCTAAGATCTTATCGATGGCCAAAATCTTGTATTTTATCATCCTACAAAGGAGTTAGGTTCACAACCTAGTGATCACCACAAATAAAAAATATTTAACAATCCTTTGCAAGACCATTCTAAGAAGGAACTAAAAGTGAAAATGGTATATAATGCACATCTTCCTCCATTACATTATGTACTCCCACTAGATGGGATTATTGGTACTTACACACAACATATACCTCTTATGTTTAGAGACCCTCTATTACTTTCAATGATAGTGAGATTAAGGATGATGACTCTAATCTTCATTATTTATTCATTTGAGCATACCTTGATAAACACCCTATATATAATGTTATGATTGATAATGGTGTAAGAGATAATATTACACCATGACATTACTTACGGACTTGGGTCATACTCATCATAATTTGTATCCTTTTACTAGATTAGTTAGAGCATTTGATGGGACCTCCTAGAAGGTTCTTGATGAGATTGAACTACCTTTACAAATTAGTCATGCACATGTGGTTACTACATTTTTAGTCATACCTTCCATGGGAATCTTTGATATGTTATTGGAAAGACCTTGGATCCATACAATTCAAGTAGTACCTTCTATAGTGCATGAGTGTGTAAAATACATCCATGTCAATTAGGCAGTTATAATTGATGGAATTTTAGATGATCATCCTATTGAGTAAGAAAAACTTATACCTAGACAATTAATTACCAAGAATACTAAGGCTCATTCACCATGAAAGAGTAAGTAATAGATAATCCCCTTTACTAGGTGACTAGTACTTGAGATATCATTACATTAGAGAAATAAAGTGGATTCCACATAATCCCCATCTACTATGCACCATTTTTAGATATCTAGAACACATACACATGATCCTATTATGGTTATTCCAAATAAACCACAAAACACTCAATGATAGGTTCTACAAACCCATTCTCCTATTACTCCTATTATTGCTTCATGACCAAAGAGTCCTATTTTACATACTTAGAGCATCACCAATACTATTATGATAGATATTGAACCTATACATGCTCCTCAACAACATCAAAAGATTATTATACTAGGTTCATGTTGGGGAGATATCTATGACCATCCATTGGAGGACATCATAGGATGATCTTTCATTTTCAAACATTCCAAAATAACAAAAATACCAAAAAATAAAAAGTGTTCAAAATTTTTAAAATATTTGCAGCACCTACATTTTCTATTGTCTCCTTGGCATCTATGTGTTAGTTCCATGTTGATGGATGGAATATTCAATTATTCCTACATACACATGACTTTATCCATGATTATATCTTACATAGGGTATTTGATAGGCTTTATAATTAACATTTTTCTTAACACGTTTGATCCATGGGCTACTATGACATGTTTATGTTAGTTGCTTATGATTTATTTTATGTACTTTTTTGAGTGTCTTTCCTTGCTACTATCTTATTTGTTTGATCATTTGAATATTCTCCTTTGCTTATGACCCCCATTATTTTCTTTGACATTTGTAATGTCATTATTTATTGTATGAGCATTTTAATATGTCATCATTACTTTTGTGCATATTTGACTAAGTCATGTCCCTTTGATTATGTAATTTTTGAACATGCCCCTTGTTTGTGGTCTCCTTGGACCATTGCCTTTTAAATTACTTTTGAGTGTTATTGTGTGTATGCTTATTTTCTTGTTGAGCTTGTACTATTACTATCTATATGTTACCATTATCCTTATCATGCATCTTAGGCCTTCATGTGACCACATGGGTTCTATGCACTTCAATTCTATATCTACCTAGACATGTTCCTTCTATATGCTACATGGTTTCATTCACAAATTATATAATTGTCTTATCCTTTTGAGGTAAGGTAATTACTAGTTATTATCTTTCCATCATCTTAGAGGAGGGAATATCAGTGTGGGTATGTCATAGAGGCATGTTCTCCATGTTTTGCATAATTTTTATATTTAGTGGGGGCATGCCATATAGGCATAGATATCACACATTCATAGTTTTCAGATTCAATGGGTGCATGATTTGGAAGCAATCAATTTTAAGATTTAGTAGGGGAATGCATATAGGCATGAATTTCACACATTCACAATTTTTAGATTCAGTGGAGGTATGTCATATAGGCATGGCTCTCACACATTCATAGTTTTCAAATTCAATGGGGGCATTCTTTGGAAGAAATCAATTTTAAGATTCAGTGGGAGAATGCATATAGGCATAGATATTACACATTCACAATTTTCAGATTCAGTGGGGGCATTCTTTCGCATCATGTTCTCCACACCTATTCAGTATTCAACATCTCCAGATTATAGTGGGGGCATGTTTTGGAAATATTTTCTCCATAATGGTACTTATATCATTTTTTTATATTTCTCCATTTATAGTGGGGACATGATTTGGAAGCATGTTCTCCACACTTGCATAGTTATTTGAATTGGCCAAAGCACATAATTATATGATTCAAATTCATAGTTATGGCTGAATTATATACATTGGTACCATTGTTATACATATTTTTAGAATGACACATATTAAGGTGCATATGATATGCAATTTATGCCTAATATTTTAAAATAAAAATTAGTTTTAGATTCCAAAACATATTTATGGACTGTTACCACATCACAAACTTTTACGTACAAATACCCTAGTCAGACTTTTACAATTTTTTTTGAGCTAATCTACTACAATAGTTGGTTCACTTTTTGGTATGGTTAAAGTGATTAAATTACTCAATCTTTCCAAGTTTATAGGTTGGACTTGATTATATTATCCAACCTCACTAGCTTATAAGTATTATTGGGTTGAATGGTTGAGCTAATCTCAACTATCAGTGGTAACTGATCTTTGCTCCAAGGTTGGGGCATGTGCTTTCCAATATATATATATATATATATATATATATATCCTTGGATATATGAAATTTCAATATATATGTGTGTGTGTGTGTGTATTCATATATATATATGTATATGTATGTATATATATATATATATATCATAATCTTAGTTCCAGATCCTTATAATGATACATCTTTTTCAAACCAACTTGCCAATAGGCAAGGCAATTACATCGACACACATGGGTACTCCTAAAACTTGATTCTTAAATTTCAATCTATTTTAAGTACTTTCAATTATAGATTATATAGATTGATTATATGTTGTAACATGCTCTTGGTTGTAGGTCACTCACCAAAAAAGCAATCAAATTGGGCACATGCTAAGACAAGCTGTATTATACACACCTGGTACACATTTATTTCCTTTAAATTTGTAATTTCATTACTAGATTAAATAGGAGAAAATGTAGATGATATTTATGGATTATATATCACCTTAGTCTTGTATACTTGGAAAACTCAGACCTTGGTTGTTCCTCTCAGTTCTGAACCTTTCCCTACTTTCGTAAGTCTTGCATCTACTCTATCTTGTTCTCCTTTACTTCTCTCTTAGTCTGACCAGTCTTAAATTGATGACCTAGGCCTTATATCTTGCCTAAAATTCTTAAAATGTACCTATCTTCCACTCCTACAAGTTATGAGCCTTGTACCTATTTTTTTTCTCCTTAGCCACTAACATCGATGCTAGTGTCTTGACTTGATGCAAGTGTCTAATTCACTAAAGTAATATATTTTTAAAATGAAACATATCCTAATGGTTAGCCTAAGTTCTTTAATGTGAGTTACTTCTCCAAATAGATTGATATAAATACAATATCAACCCTCATTCGTTACACCCATGGGAAAACCTAGTAAAGACTAGGAGAGACCAAAGCAACTTATTAAAAACACTCTATCAAGCATTCAATTGAACAAAGCTTCCCTATTTACATATCAGTCATAAGAACAACACATCTATAGGTCTAAATTAGTAAAGGATCACCTAAGAACCCAATTTTTCAAGTTATAAGCTAGGTCATTATTTTACTTGCTTTGCACATATTGCATGATTCACACACAAGCCAACAAGTAGTGGAGAAATACCCTAGTTTGAGGCCCTCTTTAGAGTATTATCTATGTAGGTAATACTCATTGATGTAGGGGTATTTAGGGTTAGCTTTATATTGTGTGCCCACTAACCCATTTTTTCCAAGGTCACCATGAAGATGAACTAAGGTTTTAAAAATTCATGAGGAGAGATAGTCCATGACCTAGATTTGAAAGCATCAAAGTGAAGGTGAAGTCAAACCCAAAAGCATCTAGGTGGTTGCATCCTTTTCTAGTAGGTATTTGGTACATGACACTTGCATTGAACCTAGATAGTAGTGTCAACATAACCATCCTAGGTTGATGTTAGTGTCTAGAGCTACAAAAGCATCATATCTAGAATCTCATGACTATTCCAGAATCATCTTCTAGCCTATTTTTTACTTGTTCCATATCCAACATTGTGTTATCATCAAAACCAGCTAAGTATATTACTTCTTTGTCATTTCCATGCATACCTTAGTTATAATTTATATATTTAACCTATTATTAGCATAAGGAATTAAATATATGTTTATATATGAGTTTAACACCCAATTGGCTTGTTGTGGATTTGATTATCACCTTTATGCATTATCATTTCTATATTATTAACCCTATCTACCCAAATTAGGATCTCCATCTATTTTTAGGGTTAAAAAAATTTATAAAATAGGGAAGAGATATAAAAACCTAAACTATGGCTTATTGATATACTTTCAAGAGATGTCACAATTACAAAAAGTGATACTAAGAGTAAAATGAACCAAACCTAGAAATATTGAGCCTTGGGACATGATTGACATTAAGGACATGATTTCCATGAATAATATCATCAAAGATGAGATTGATGAATGAAGGAATAGATTGGTTGGTTGGAATCAAGACTTTTAATTTTAAGGGTATGTGCAATCTCTAAAGCATATCATGATTTCACTTGCATATTTTTGATTTCATGGACATAATCTTATGTTTTACCTCTTTGACTTGAGCAACATTTTAGGTGATAATTTTGGTGATGGTTCTACCCCAATTGGTGGCAGAACTTCTAAGAGCCATAACTTTTGTACCATAGCTCTGTTTGACTACCCATTTGAACTAGTGGAAAGCTAAGAATGAGGGGAATGACTTGAGATGGAACTAAGATCTGATTAGTGAGTTTTAACCCTTGAAAACCAAATTGAAGTGCTTCATAAATTAATTTTAGTAGTGCAGTCTAAAAAAACTAATTCCTTAAATTCTGTATTATTGTGAATCATGGAAGTTAAACCACTTAATCTCCCTCTATATTGGTGACCTTCCACATCCTCCTCCTACCTTAAAAATGTTTATAAATGAAGATTTAACCTAAAATGAAAATCAGACATCTCTTCCCAAAGATAGGCACAATTTTGAGCAATAAAACATCTCTTCTTAGAGATAGCATTATTATTTATGTGTTCTTGAAATACTCTTCAACCAAGACTTTTGAGTTTTGGATTAGTGGTATCAGAGTAGTTTGTCTTAAGAGTGTATAATCTTGAGGACAAGGTGATACTATAGGAAGCTTGGGTGTAAAATACAAGATCCAGTAGACTATCCACTTATTCACTCCAAATGACCTCAAATAGCAGATAACACCGAGACATCTGATCCTTTCAAGGAAATGGTGAATGAAGCCCCCCAATAGTAGCAAACATAGATGCTACAAAAATTCACCCAAATTCTCTAATAAATCTTGATGGGAAATTTTGTTTCCTCATCTACACCCCCACATCTTTTTAGTGCCACAACATCCTTCAAGGTTCACGTGAATTTTGATATCCCTACATTTGAAGGCAAAATCAATGATAATGCAGTAGAAAATTGGTTGGATCACATACACCCTGCAGTTGAAGAGGATGAAGAAGAGATTATAGATGCTGAGCTTGATGCCATCATTTCTTCATCATAGACCCACGAGGAGAGGCCAAATGACAAGGAAAGGTTGTTTCACTCTATGTTATGGGTGAAAGGTAAGCCTCTACATTTCATTCTTGATAGTGGGAGTAAAAAGAATTTAATCTTTGCTAATGTTGTGAAAAGCCTAAATTTGTTCATGAAGCCTCACCCAAAGCCATATAGTATTGGATGACTGATTCCAAGGAGAAACCTTCGTGTCACCCATGAATATCTTCTCTCATATATAATGAAACCTTTTCAAGATGAGGTCTTATGTGATGTGGTCAATCTGGATGTTTATGATGTAATATTTAGTCATCCATTCATGTATGATCAACATGGAATCTGTGAATCAAAAACTCAAAGGATCACCCTCACTATTGGAAGATGGGGCTATAGGGTACCAGAGGTACCACCTTCTACATCTATCTCCTTGATTAGTGCCAAACAATTTGTTCTCATGGTGGTCAAGACACAAAAATACAAAAGGGCTGATGTTGTAGCCATGAATACATAAACAACATAACAAAAAAATAAAATAGATACCAAGCTGAATAAGTTCATGACTTTCCATCCATAGACTGATGGTCAGATAGACATGGTGAACAATCAGGCCTTGCACAGCTCCACAAAGCATAGCTCCATAAAGCACAGTCCATTCTAAGTATGAATTGAGAATCAAATAAAAACACAAATGCCACACTTGATGACAAATCTTGATGTAATGGGGACCATTTATTCTCAAGGAGGGAGGAATGATCCGAGCAGCATTTCAAGTGACAATTCGGGTGATGGTTCTACCCCAATTGGTGGTAGAACTTTCGAGAGCCATAAATTTTGCACCATAGCTCTGTTTGACTCCCCATTTGAGCCATTAGAAATATAAGAATGAGGGGAATGCCATGAGATGGAAATAAGATCCAGTCAGTGGGTTTTGACCCTTGAAAACTAAATGGAAGTGATCCAAATTTTAATTTTAGTAGTGCAATCTAAAAATAGTAAGTTTCTAAAAATAGTAATTCCTTGAATTCTATATTGTTGTGAATCATGTAAGTCAAACCACTTAATCTCCCTCAATATTTGTGACCTTCCACATTCTCCTTCTACTTTAAAAATGTGTATAAATAAAGATTTAACCCAAAAAGGAAATTATACATCTCTTCCTAGAGATAGGCATATGTTGTATCTACAATTTTGAACAATAAAACATCTCTTCTCAGAGATAACATTATTATTTGTGTGTTCTTGAAATATTCTTCAACCAAGAATTTTGAGTTTTGGATCACTCTTCTTTGATTTTATATCTTTCCATCAAATCACAACAAAACACAAGTTATGGGCCAAACAACCTTATAATAGTTAAAACTAAGTATCCCTTACATTAGAATTAGACCTTACCACAATGTTTTGTAATGTAAATGGATTCTCAAATAATATTTTTGATCTCCTCTTTCCTAGATGTGAACATGAAACTACATAAAAATTCACCTAAATCATCTTTTGATACAAGTTGATTGATGGCAAAATATTTGAAAAATATGTAGAAATAATGTTGGCTCAATGTGCAAGATCCTTGAAAATGATGGCGGTGTATAAATAATGTTAGATCAATGTGAAATACCCATTTTAATAAATGGTGATGACCTCTTTATGAATCTTTATAAAATAGGCTTGAAAGAGTGGATTATAAGAGGCTTGAATGGGAATGCCAGATTGTCAAATGATTAAGGGTATATATATATATATATATATATATATATATATATATACACTGCTCTAAGGCACACTTACATGTGGGGTGACCCTAAAATATAATATAAATATGGCACTCTATGCATAAGGGACCCATAAGTTAAGGAAACAATTTGCATGGGCCAATTAAGACATAAGAAAATACATTGAAATAATATTTTAGACATTTAGGATCATATGAAGGTAAGTGAATAATTAATATGTAGGTTCTTAAACCTTCAACATCAAATGGATAGGTTTTCGCTAACTAAAAGTGACCATGAAATCAATATATTAGGAATACCTATGTTAGGGTATGATGATAATAGCCCCAACATAGGGGGAAGAGGTACCAAAAATATCCAAATGTACCAAGCATAATAAAATATAAAAAAACACTATGGAAAGGGTTTTCTAGAAATAGTAGGTGTCTACATAATTCCCCTTCTTTGATTTGTGTATGTGAGTGAATGCATACATGCATTAAATTATAAATGTAAATTATTTAAGCACATAACTTCACTTGACTATGGAAGCATGGAGGGATTGAATGTTGTTGTAGACAATAGAAAACCATACTAGATGTTGAAGTGCCTTAGAATACCTTAGGGACTACCTAACCCTTCTCAATCGATTGACTAACCTATCAGACCTTGGGTTTAATTATCCACTTAGCTAACCAAACTCAATAACTTACTAATAAAACTTAAACCACCCCTTTTAAATCACCTTGACCCTTTTACCTTTAGACACTTGACCATCGACGGTCATGTTTAATCGTCGATGATTTGCCTAACTATCGATGATTAGGTTTTCACTCTTCTAACACATCACCAACTATGTGCAAGCTAATGAGGTAAAATTAAATATGTTCACCTTATGTGGTGCTAATGAACTCCCAAGCATATAAATCATCATGCCAATCTACTAAGAAATCTCATATCCTCCATCTCTCTTTGCCTATAAAAGGAGGGGAGTAGGAGGTGAAAATGATCCATCATTACAAGAGTATTTCAAGCATACAGGTATTCAAGCTTTCTATCATTTAGTCTTCCTTCAAAAACTTAACAACAACAAAAGATACTTGAACCTCTACCAAATTTGCTTTTGAGGCCAAAGTACTGTCACTCTGGAAAAATTGCTCCAGCCTTCAATAATTAGCCATCTAGTAAGATACATGTAGATTTTTACTTGTTCTTTGTTATTTTAGATTTCTAACCTCCCTGACCTGATCATACCTATTTGCACCTAGTTTCTTAACTTTTATATCCTTCATAGTACTATTATCTGACCATTCACCTATTATACAACTTCTATTTTAGTAACCTTTAGAATCCACAGGCAATCACTGACGGTTAACATAATCACCAATAGTCACATCTAACCACCGATGGTTAACTAACCATTGACGATTAGCTAAACCACTGATGGTTCACCCAACTATCGATGGTCACTATGGTAGAAAATAAAAATAAGTTATTTTTATCCCCTTAACCCCAACCAAACCTAACTTCTTATATTTATACCTATTCACAGACCTCTGCTTGATTTTTTGAACCTGACCCCATCCACTTTAGCATTAGTATTGACCTACTTTTGCTATATTTAGTTATTTCCTATAACAAACATTCTACTTTCTTCATGTATTTTATTTCAATTAATTTCTATTATTTGATGCAAGTACCTTTATTTTATCATTCCAACTTAATTGTTATCAAAAGTGGATTGAGAACCATCCTAACAAGCTCACGCTTCTTAGATCTAGCTCATTCTAGGCAGTCCACTTAACTATCTTGCTAACAACCCCTTTTCTTAGTGTTTTCTTATCTATAAGTTATTCCTTCCAATTCAAAGAGGAGTTCTTCATATTCTTTTGGATTATGTGCACATCAACAACCAGGTATTTCTACCACACCCTTATTACTAGTTTCTTATCTTCTTCCAAAATTGAGAAATGAGTATAAATTAAGAGCAACAATGCTTTAGATTGACTCCATTTACAATTGAGTTTATGCATGCTAACATACCTAAAAAAAAATGTCCAATTAAAAGAAGTCTTTAATGTCATATTGCAACTAAAATTTATAATTGAAAATGAAATAAAAGAGCATAGGAATGAATAAACCTGCTATGTATTGAACCAATTTTTTTCGTAATATGAATAAAAATGCTCATATTTTTGTTATTTTGATTGAATTTTTTTTTGACAAGTGCTAGACATAGCCACCACTTCTTTGGGAAATTTTTTGAACACACCTCCTACTTATTGATTAGGGAACTAGATAATATATTCTACTTAGGAGAGTTACCTGACTTTCACTATGAAACTACTTAAAAAATTTCTCATGCCCGATTTTCACTTAAAGGTATTGTGAAAAATTGATTGTGCCTAAATTTCACTATAAAATGACGTTAAGAAAGTGCTCATGCTAGTCTTTTACTATGAATTTACTTTAAAAATGATTTGATATATGCCCCGATTTTGAGGTGAGGGATTGAATAACTTGTTTGTGTAATAACTCATATCAAAATAATTAGAATTTCAAGCACCATGTGTAAGAAGATTGTATGTAGTCAATACTATTTTTAAATTTTGCATAAAACACATGTAACTATTATAATATATCACATGTAAAGCCTCATAGTAAGATAAATAGGCAATGAGTCATGCCCCAAATGTCATGTCACATAAAAATAGACAATGTCATATATTGCTCAATGCCCAATATATAACTCAAAGGAGTGTAAGTGTCATATATAAGTTTCATATGGCATAGAAAAAATAACATCATGTAAGACATAATACAATGGTATAGTTCCCCCTTTTTCATAAAAAGATAGGGAAAACCAACATGCCCTAGTGTATCAAACCTACCCCTAGTAGGGCTAGATATAGAAAAATTTTTTACTGTATTTTGGATTTAGAAATCCTAATAGGATATCGAATAGTAGGATAGTTTATATTATTAAATATGGCATTCAAACATAAATCTAAATGTAAAAGATTGAAATATATTGCAATGATTTGACAAGTGGTATATGCTAAAAATAATAAGTGAAAAAAGGGTATACAACTTAGATTTTTTGATTGATTGTCTAATTGTGACTATATTATGGAAGTATAAAATATATGAAAGTATACTTATGATTCCTCTCTTTCAAAAATTGGGTTTCTATCTGCATAGGTTAAATTCCATTGGATTTGGTTCAGTATTGACTATCGATACCGACATGTGTTAGTTGGTAGTGACTTGTGTTGAGATATGGGTCAATGACTGTACAATTTCCTTCACCGATATCTATAAGCTTTATATGTGTAATTTTAAACACTAATGATGCACACAACTCCATAAATTATCCTCATTCACCTTGAAACCCTAGGTGTTCTTATAATGGCTAGAAACCTACAAAAATTAGGAAAATGTAATGGGATAAGGTGACCCCAATCACCCCCATTTGATGATTGACCACTAAATATGTATCTAACACTCCAAGGAAGGAAATCAAGCCACATGTAGTTCTCACTCCTAGTGTGATTATGTTCCTTTGCTATATGAATGAAAGGAATGATTTGGAATTGATACTTGATTATGCTTGCTTTGACTTGGCTTTAGTGTACTTCAAACTTGGCTTGTGACTGCTCTTATTGATTGATTCACAATTTATGACAAATAAGGTTTAATTTATAAATGTGCATTAGTGTATATATGTGTACTAGATAAGTGCTCAATCCCCTATTTAGTAAGACCTTGATATATATATATATATATATATATATATATATATATATATATATATATATATATATATATATATATATATATATATATATATATATATATATATATATATATGAGTCCAATTGTGTAATTTTTCATGCCACCAAAATGCTAGGTAAATGGGCCATCCTTAAGATAGATTTGATTTTAAAAATAATATGTTATTGGGAAAGGGTCAACACTTATAGACACCCAAATTTGATACAATTTTATCTTTTATGTCATTTATTGCAACTTTATACGCATGGACTATTGACAAAGAATAAGGTACCTATTAACACATTTTACTTAAGTGTTTTCTTAGTTATGATATGTGAATTTGTCTATTGATTATTTATATTGTCATTTTGTCATTGGGTCCCTAGTCTTGGTCCTTTGTCCTTCTAGACAAGTCTATAATAACTGGATAGGAGCAACCTACAACCCTATTTGCTTAGTAGGGACTTGTCTAAGTGTAATTTTTAGAACTTATTTCGAGTCACATTCTATTTTATTCTTTTTTTTTTTTTTTTTTCTATTGGGTCTTATTTTGGGTAAGTTTTTTCATGCCAATAGGTCCCAAATTCTAAATCAAAAAAACTATAAATACAAGGCTCCTCTAAGGCATTAAAGACAATATTCCTCACTCCAAAATTCAATAAAAATATTTTCATGTTTTATCTATAGGTCCATGGAATCTATATTCAAGTTTTAATTCTCATCTTGCATACTTGTGCCAAGGGTAAAATATAAGAAAGAGAATATATGCATTCATCATTCTACACACACACATAAGTGGGAGAACTACATTTGATTTTGAGCCCTCTTCAAAGTATTATCAATGTAGTTTAATCTTTGGTCACTCAATGGGTATTGACCAAGGTCAGTCTAACTTAATCCCTTTTTATTGATTCTCCCCATTTGATTCCAATTTGTTTTGAATGTGATAAACTAGGGTTTTGTCATTTTAGGTATCTTTCTTAACATTTCAAGTCTAAGAATACATCCAGGGTCCTAATTAATGCATGTGCATGCATTAAAATAGTAAAATTGGTGTCACAATTAATAGGGACAAGTCAAAAACCAATAGACTCAAACATACTATGTTAACATCCATTTATATCAATTGTGTCCACATATATCTTTTGCCTCTACCTATAATCTATCATTTCCATAATTTTGCTTTCTCTATCTTTTTCTATTAACAGCCTATCACAACCAATTGAGACAAGTCCACAATCAATAGATTAGGACACACTATGCCATTATCCACTTATAATTAACCTATCCATATTCTAATTTTGATTTTATGCATGATCATGATCCTACACAATCACCTCTTCTTATTATTTCCACTTGCTGATAGTTAAAATATTCAACGGATATCCACATGTGAGCTAAGTATGTTTCTTCTTATTTTCCTAAAATTGCAACTTTTCATATATGTTTTTCAAAATTAGAATAGTTGAATATTGCATATCTTTAACATTATGATATTTATAGTTTTACACCTATGCAAACACATTGTAAATTTGTTTATTTTATAAAAAATAGTGAAAAACATATTGGTGAACTTTAAGTATTATTTATGATCCCTTGTTTTTTGATTTCATTTTTTAAATTTCACTTTTATTTTTATTTTTTTTCCATAGAAACTATGTTTTGATAATTTTAAAACTCATAGGAGTTATCATTCTAGGCAAAGTGATTATCATTTTTCCCTGAGTCATGGTGTGAGGGGTACTTCCACAATACTCAAGCTATTAGATAACACTATTCACTGCTTTCAGTTTTCACATACCTCACATTATATCATAAATGCTTAGGGTTTTATTTTCAACAATAAGAAACCTTCAACCATTTGTTCTTGTAGTGCACTAGTAAGCAATTAGCCCTAAAAAGTTACTCTCAATTTACCCCATGAGACGAGATAGTGAAACAATGAGAATGGTAGAATCCTTCATAGTGTGTTCACTATTTATGACTGAGATTAGTATATATAAGAACTTACAAAACAAACACACCCTTGATTATTTGTACCCCTAATCCTTGATGCATTATTCCCAAGTTTTAAATCCAAATTCTAGTAATCATGAATGCATTTTGTGTACACTCCTTAAAGTTCAATATTACATGTTATCTTAATTTCTAAGCTATTATTCATTATCTAAATGTGTTAATCAAATCCAAATACTATAAAAAGGATAAAAGGAACAATATAGTATAGAGAAAAATATGGATTATATTCATCTAACTTAGAAAATAATACATGGGCTATTATATAGCCAAAACAATAACATGAAAAACTTATTTAAAAATAGGAAGGAAGAATAACAAGGAACCCAGAATAGACTTCATGGGTATAAAAACTTAACAAAATAACCATAACTATCTATGGTGAATTAAACACTTATTATTATAATCTAACATTCTTCCCCTTAATTAAGCATAGATTGAAGTGAATAGGTGAGAAATTCTCTAAATGCTTCAAATTTATCATGTGCAAGTGATTTGGTGAAGACATATACATGTTCTTTAGTTGGGCAATACTAGAGATGGATGATGTGTTGTGTACATGTTTGTGTATGAAATGGAATTTCACCTCAATGTGTTTTGTGCATTCATGAAAGACTAGATTGTGAACAAGTTTTAGAACACCTTCATTATCAAAGTATGGGATGGTAGGTGTCTTTTGTGGTACTCCCAATATTTTTAGTATACAACATAACCATATCACTTTGCAGATAGCTCCTCCTGTAGCACAATATTATGCTTCAATGGAAGATCGATAAACAAAGTTTTGTTTCTTGCTCCCCTAAGATATAGGACCAAATCCCAAAAAGAACACATATCCAGAAGTAGATTTCTATGATCAATATTTACTACATGATATGAGTCTTAATATCATATCAAGAAGAAATTATAATTATTCTTTCACTCTAGGCCGAAGTCCATTGTACCCTTGATATATCTCAGTATTCACTTTGTTGCTTTTTAGTGAGACATATTTAGCTCCCTAATGAATCATGAAAGATAGCTAACTACATAATTAATTTTTGGCCTAGTACATGTTAAGTAAATAAGTCTCCCAATCAATTGTTGATAGAGATTTGTATTCACTTACGATGATGGATCTGTATGAGATAATTAAAGCCTTGTATCCATAGGTGTAGCAATTGGATTACTATCCATCATACTAAATTTCTCGAGTGTTGTCTTGGAATATTTCATCTAGGACATAAATAAGTGGTGTTCCTTTTTCCATACTTCTAATCTAAGATAATAATGTAAAATCCCAAGATCTACCATGTCAAATGATCAATTAAGATTTTTCTTCCTTGTATCAATCATCTTCACATAACTGCTAGTGATGACTAGATCATTGACATACACTACAATAATCACAATCTCTCTCCATTGATATTTGAGGTAGAGATTTAGATCATAGGGACTCCTCTAGAATCCATGTTGAATGAGATGCTCATTGATTTTTATGTACCAAGTTCAAGGAGCCTATTTGAGATTGTATAGAGATTTGATGAGTTTACATACTTTTATTTCAATACCAAGAGTGAAAAAACCTTTTGGTTATGTCATGTAAACTTATTCTTGTAGATCTCCATTGAAAAAGGAACTTTTTACATCCATTTGGTATATCTTCCATCCAAAGTGTACATCCAGAGTAAATATCATTCTAATTGTCTTGATCTTGTCCATAGGAGAAAATGTCTCCTCATAATTTATGCCTTACTTTTGTGCATATCCCTTTGCTACAAATTAGGCCTCATGCTTTTCAATACTTCCATCTACTTTGTATTAGTTTTGAAGACCCATTTATAGATGATTGGCTTCTTCCCTGGTGGAAGATCTTTAAGATGTCAAGTTTTATGTTTCATCAATGATTGAAATTTTGCATCCATGGCATCCTTCCAAGTTTAGACTCTAGGGATTCTTGAACCATAGAGGGCTCTTTTGATTCTACAATTATGCTCATTAGGGCCAGATTGGCCTCATTTTGAGTCATGCTATGAGTCCTTGGTCTAGTATTCAATGTGTCTGGAACTCTATCTAGTTTAGCATCCCTTAATGTACTTGTAAACCACTTAGGCATATGTTGAGTGGTACTTATGGGTGTTGAAGCTACATAATTATTCCCATCATTGTCTTCAGCTAGTGGATTACCATCATCTGTATTATCTATGGGAGTGATTGGTGTACCAAGTGAGCCTATAGAAGGAACTTTTGCTTCTATCTTTTCAAAAAATTCAACATCCCTACTTGTGTAGATTTTCTTGGTCTTAGGATCCATTAATCTATAGGCAAGTGCTTCTTTGTTATACCATAATAAGACATACTTTTTTGCTTTCATGTCAAGTGTAGTCCTCTTTGCTTTCAGAATATGCATACTTGATTTCCATCCAAAGACACAAATATGTGCTATAGAGGGCTTATGCCTGACCATGATTCTTGTGGTGTTACCCATCAAGAGCTATAGTGGGAACTCTATTGATCATATAGACTGTGGTTTTGATTGCTTCTACCTAAAATGCCTTTGTAAAACATGAAACATGTAGCATACATTGCACCATTTACAAGATATTATGATTCATCCATCTAATAACAACATTTTATTGTGGTGTATGTGGAAGTGCCATTTGATGAAAAATATGATTTTATTTTAAAAATGATTTGAAATTTTTATTGGTGAATTCCCCTCCATGATTTACACAGAGGGGTTTGATTTTTAGACTAGTCTCTATTTCAACAACTTTGAATTTTTTGAAAGTTTTAAAGGCTTTACTCTTTCTATTCAGATAGTAGACCCACATTTGTTTGAAAAAATCATTAACAAAGACCATAAGTACTTTAACCTAGCATGACTAGGTGTAATCAATCTACATAGATGAATATACACAAGATCAAGTTTTCCATGGGCCTGATATGTACTTTTAATAAATGGAGCTCTGTATTGTTTACCTGCTAAGTAATGTTGATATTTATTTACACCCTTTTTGAGGGGTGGAAACACTCTTACCATGTTATAATGGTGGAGTGTGTCAAGATATTTAAACCTGATGTGACCAAGTCTTTTGTGACACATTTGTGCCTTTTACCATAAGTGCTTGATTATTTTTTTGCATAAAGTCAAGTTGGAACATTTTCTCAACTCTTGAATCTCATGAAACAAATTTTGAGTGTTTTGAATTATCTTTGATCCAACACATCTTTTTACCACCTTTGTAGTCAAAGTCAACCTTGAGTTTGTGATCAAGTAACTAATTGACTAATAGAAGATTCTTTATTAGTCCTGTAACAAACAAGATGTCTATGATTTTACAAGCACTGTGTCTAAGTGGTAAAGAGATGTTCCCAATACCTTGAACATGGTAGGATGAATCATCACCCAAAGAGACATGATTTTTAGGAGAAGTCTCATTCATACTATACAACTAATCTTATCTTCCATTCATGTGTCGAGTGGCACATGAGTCAACATACTAGATAGAACTTTATGATGATGATTCTTCATGAGATTGTGTAGTATATAAAAAGTAAGCATTTGAATGGGTTTATTCCTATTCGGTAATGTTGCCTTAATGATTATATTTTCTCTTCCAATGAAATTTCTATTGTCCTTGTCCTTTATGTGGATAAGAGGATTGTTGGTTACTAGGCTTCTTGTTGCTTGAATATCCCTATGTAAATGAGTTATACCAACAATCTTAAGGTTATGGCCTTTCCTTCCACATATAAGATAAAATTTATATTGTTTATTCCCTTATGTATTGTGTTGATGACCTTTCTTTGGTTTAGAAGATTCGATCTACTTTTTACCTTTTTATTGATTAGAGTCAAGAGCATGTTTTTTTGATTTCTCTTCTTTTGTATGCATAGACTCATCTTATTTCAACATATTTACCAACTTGCCAAAAGATGGTTTCTATTATGTGACTATCAAAGTAGTCATGAATATCCTATAGGAGGGTGGTAGTGCTCTTAGGATAATAGGTATAAGTTATGCATCTGACACTGCCTCACCCAATGCTTGGAGTGAAGCCCTCAATATTGCAACATGTCATATAAATGCTTGCACTTTTTCACTAGACTTCAATTTGAGTGAATGGAGTTAACTCTGAAAATAAATAATGGTTCCTTCATTTTTAGCCTCATAGACTATTTGGAGCTTATCCCAAGCTTATTTATCTATTATGTCCTCATGGATATGAGGTTGTACCTCATCTGAAAGCCCAAACATTATTATCAATTTTACCTTCTAGTTTACTTTATCAAACTTACACTGTTGATCAATGTCAGTAGCATGTCAAGTGTATATGCCATAAATAATAGGCCAAATGTCTTTAAATTCCAAATGTGTCCTAATTTTTATTTTTCAAGTAGAATAGTTATCATCGTGTAGAAGCTATGAGTTTGATAGAAAGAATTTTGGGCCATTTCTGACCATTATGTAGAATCTAATCTAAGGTGATAGATTGGTTCCTTGTCACTCTAGGTATTAAGGTCTCCCTTTATTTATATTATTAGTCTAATATACTAAACCTTTCTATATACCTGCCCTTATTTTATACCCATCAGTACGTGGAAGAAGCTTGCCCTTTCTTTATACCCAGTAGTACATGAAAGAAGCATAAATGCACGTGAAAGTGAATGATATGTGATACTTAGACAATAATAAAATAAGTTCATCCAATCACTAACACTTGATTAGATAGAATTATACATACATGGGCATAATTTCCATATATATTTGGAATTTACACATGCCAGGATTTATGTCTTTCGATTGAATCGAATGGGTAAATAGAAGGATGGATATGACTGCATGTGACTTATTTTTACCTAATGGTTTATAGGGATGATGCCCAAATTTCATTATTGTAGCTATTTGAGGCTATGTATGCAGTAACTCAAGTGTACATACTTTACTTGTAAATGTGAGTTAGAGGCATAGCTGTGACCAAACACTACGATTATGCATAAATGCACTATTTTGTGTTTTTACTTGTAAAAATGAAATATTACAATGTTTTTTGTAAATAAATTATTACAATGAATAAAAAAACATTAAATCTATTTTACAAAATAATAACCCCCTAAAAAAATTGGCCTCTTTTGAATTTTTTTTAATGAGTTTTACCTCTAATTTTAGTTAGCTATGGAAAACTTTAGCAAAATTTATAAACTTGGGGGTTTGGTTAAAATATATTTTTATTTAAAAATAATTAGTTTGGGGAATTTGAATTTTTAACCTCTTCTTTACTAAAATATATTCCTACCAACCCACCTATGCATCATTTTAAGTTTTTAGAAGGAGAAAATTTTATATAAGGATTAAAAAAGCAGATTTGAAAGACAAAACCACTAGCTTTTGAATATCACAGGTTAGACAAATAAATAGTTTTAGAATTTTTTACAGTAAAAAAAGCTGTTGTGGGGTGGTTTTGAGGTATATTATGGTGGTTTTGGGGTCAAAAAGGCTATTTTGGTGCATTTGTGCAATTTTAAAGCTTATTTGATGCAACACAAAAGATTATTTAAACCACCAACCTCAATATTACATCATGTTACATATACACTATAGATCCAAGCTATACATTGTAAACTATAGAGGATGTAACTAGGTCAATAGTTATCATGCCATTTTAAACTGTTATCTTAAGGTAAACTACCAACATGCAATTCGCTAAGATGATTGACCTCACCCCAGTCAAGTCCTAACGTAAATAAACAACATAATTTATTATTTTATAGCTTTGTGTGATCATATAATGGATTTATAAATTCATTCTTAATGCTTTATAATGTAGGTATGACTAATGGTAATGCCAATACTAATGTGTTTTAACACACTAATTATTTATGAAGACTTCCAATGCTTTAGAATGCAACATCCAACTATTACACCAATCAATGGCTGAGAGATACGTAGGCTAAGAGTATATGGAGATGCCTTTGGTGGCATTAAAAATAGGTCCAAATTTTATGATGGAATCTATAAACTAGAGCAGGTACTACTACCTAGTGTGGGAGTGCTCAGGCTCCTCCCTTCTCCTAGGTTCCCAAAAAAAATCTTGCTCTAAAACCAAATGATGAGCAAAATATTAATTATATTTATATAACTTAGAAAATAATACATGGGATATTATATATCTAAAACAATAGAATGAACAACTTCCTAGAAAATAGGAAGGAAAAATAACAAAGAACCCAAAATAGACTTCATGAGTACAATAACTTACCAAAATAACCATAACTATCCATGGTGAATTAAATGCATATTATTATAATCTAACATATACAATCTCAATTCTTTTTCAATACATATTATTACAATATCTAATCTAAATTATTACATATCACTACTAGGCACTAAAGGGCATGATTGACTTAATTCATTCTAACCACTCCTAAACCTCAAGATTATCTTAATTATCGTAATGTTCTTATTATTCACCCAAGGCTCATATTATATTCCAATGTTCATTTTTTCAATAATAGATGAGGATGGATGCCTCACCTATCACTTTATATTGAAGGTGGTCAACATGATCCTTCACAACCTCCACCACCTCCCCCAACACAATCAAATCAATCTAAGGGTTATGATATCTTTGATCAACTTAGGAATAACCCATCTAAAATTTCTATTTTTGAATTATTAAAAAAATAAATGGTTTACAAAGATATCCTATATGATGTTTTGTGTGACGCAACTCTTCTTAGTGATATGCAAACCAATATCATTTACTTCTATTACAAATGTACTCATAGATGTCAATAAGCTCATCACATTTGATAATGAATATTTTCCTCCCAAACACATCATAGAATAAGATCTCCCAATATTCATTTAGGTTCAGATATATGGAAAGGTCATCAAGTGTGCATTGGTTGATAATTGTTCAAGAGTAAATATTTATATTTTTATACCATCTTATAACAATTGGGTATCAACATAAACAACATTAAAAAATTATAACAAAGTATTAGGGAATTTGATAATACCCATTTCCATTTAATTGGAGCTATCACATTGGATTTAAAAGTAGGCCCCAAAGTAATACCTACTATATTTCAAGTTATGCCCAATCAAATACATTACAATTTAATTTTGGGGAGATTTTGGATTCATTCCATGGAGATTATACCTTCTACATTACATAGATGTATCGAGTTTATAGATGTAGGATATGAATATACTCTTCCATAAGATGATACACCTATAAAATACTATAAAATGATTCAATCACATTCTAAATATAATTATATTATACCACCCACACAAACAATCACACTTGATCATATGCATACATATGAGGTAGGTGAGTAAAACTTAAAATATGATCAAGCACCAATTACAAGAATTCAAAAATATCCAAATAAAGAATTACCAATCACTATAAAATAAGAGGAAACAATACCATATCTCCCTCTGTTAACCAATTTTGAAGATCCTAATTGTATAATAATACATTGATATGATAGTGGTGATGATGATGATGATGATGATATGCAAGATCCAATAGATGACAAGTTATATACACTTAATTTAAATCCCATTGATCTCAAAGAATATGTTGGTGCTCTGTTTGGCATAACCACTTCAACTCTAGGGGGAAAAGACAAAGAGGAAGGCTCAACTGGTGAGGATTCCCCCTCTTCCCTTCCCCCTTTCCTGAAAGGAAGTAAGCTATGGCATCAACTTTCCCAAGGTTTGTCTACCAGGTCATGGCATACCAGATACCTTAGTTGATTGATGCAAGCTATTTCATACAAGAGGCCTATTTTGAGTACTTTTCTAAGACTTATGAAAGGAACTTTGGTTTATCTTATGTTTAAAATAGAACTAGCTCATTCAGATTTGTCAATGAACTCACTTTTAGTTGGCACTTGTCTTCAGTCTACTAGTTTCAATAATGCATAAAATAAGACAAGTGGAAGGTGTAGATTATATTTTAAAATTGTATAGCACCTCAATCTTGTACACTTGGAAAAATTAGACCTTGGTTGTTCCTCTCAATTCTTTACCTTTCCTGCTTCTACAAGTCTTGCATCTACTCTATCTTTGTGCCCCTTAGCCTATATCTCTTAGTATAATCAATCTTATGTCGATGACCCAAGTATTCTATCTTTCTCAAAATGTTTAAAATTTACTTATCTTTCATTTTGGCAAGTTCTAAACATCTACCTACCCTCTTATTTCTTAAACACTAATGTTTAGGATAGATAATAGTATTGATGTTATTATCATATCCTGATACAAGTGTCTAGTGCCATAATCCAATCTGTAAATGAAATGTATCTTGATGGTTAGCCTAAGTTATTTAATGTGACTTATTACTCCAAATGGATATATATGTTATTATCATATCCTGATACAAGTGTCTAGTGCCATAATCCAATCTGTAAATGAAATGTATCTTGATGGTTAGCCTAAGTTATTTAATGTGACTTATTACTCCAAATGGATATATATATATATATATATATATATATATATATATCAACCCTCATTCATTCATCACCTAGGAAACACCTAGCAACACCTAGAAAAAGACCAAAGAGACTAAGGCACTTATCAAAATCACTATATCAAGTATTCAATTGAATAAAACTTCCCTATTTCCATACAAATTATAGGTATAAAATATATATAGGTCTAAAGTACTAAAGGATCAATGTAATATCTTGATTTGATAAGTTACAAGATAGGTCATTATTGTACTTGAAATACACATATTGTATGATTCACACACAAGCCAACACATAGGGGATAACTACATGAGTCTAAGGCCCTCTTATGTAGTATTGGTTATGTAAATAATGCCCTTTGATAATATGGTCATTCGGGTTAGCTTGATATTATGTGGCCACTAACCCATTTTCCCCCAAGTTCACATTAAAGATAGAAAGCTAGGGTTTTACCATTTCATAAGGAGAGACTATCCATGATCCAAATCTAAATGCACTAGAGCAAATGTGAAGAAAAACCTTGAATCATCCTAGACTTTTCATCCTATCTTAGTAGATATTTTATATAGGACACTAATGTCAAAACTAAATAGTAGTGTTGATGTAATCATCTCAGACTAACATTATTGTTCAAAGAGTCAGAGGTGTCAAATCTAGAATCAAATGATTATTCTAGAATCTCCTTCCTGCTTGCTTTCAACCTATTCCAGATCTAGAATTACATTAGCATTAGAACAAGCTAAGTATTTTACTTATTTTCATTTCTATATTTAGCATAGTTATACTTTCCATATTTAGACTATCTTAGCATAATAAATTACTTATATCTAAAATTAACATCTAATTGGCTTACTATAGCTCTGATTATCACCCTTTTTCCATTTCATTTATATATATGCATTTAATAATCTAGATAACGCCAATATAGATACATTTTAGGGTTAAAGATTTAGTGAACTTAATATGTGTGAATGAAATTTTTTATTATTCTTAGGGTTTTAAACCAACCAAGGTTTCATATTATTGTACTTTTTAATTTTCTACTTTTACTATTTTGCATGCAACCTAGGTAGCTCTACACTTGGAGGTGTGCCTATTGAACATATTGAGATTATACTCCACCCAACCAATATGTCTCAAACCAATGCAGAATATCATACCTTAGATCATGATGATACTCATGTTGACAATAATTTTTTTTTGGTAGGGTTATCATAGAAGAAGATTCTTATAATGAAAAACTTGAAATAAATGAAAATGAACAAATAAACCATGATCAAGTGCATGCTATTGAATTATTTCATGAGTGAATTTGAAGAAACCCTAAAGATATTTATGATATATTAAAAACTATACTTAAAGCCAAAAATTCCAAAACTATAGTGGAAACATCCCTCCCCTTGAACACATTACAACTAAATACATCTAGTGGGGGCACAAATTATTTGTTTAAACCTTTTTTCCATGAAACTAATATGATACATCTATTATGAAATTACTTATTATTTCAACATAAATACCAATTTCAATGCCTATTTTTACTCAAAATATGTTTCCATCCCCTTTGGTGATTACTCAACTTGCTAATCTAAATCCCACTTGGCCTACAATTTAATCATTCCTTAAAATTATAAATACCTTGGAAGACAAGATTACAAACATTGAACAAAATGATTTAAAATACCCTCATGTTAGAGATTCACAAGAGGTGTTACATAACCCTATTGTACTTAAAATTTCTTTTCACCCTTTGCCAACTAGATTTGTTTTACCTAAGTTCACATTTTATGATGGAAAGGGTGATCTTGAACAACACCTTCAAACATTTTATGAAACATGCCTTGACTATGCTTCCAATGATAAAATTTTGACCAAATTATTTCCAAAAAGACTCAAGGACTATGCTTTGATGTGCTTCTATGATTTACCTTGTCAATCTATAAAGTCATTTAAACCTCTTGTAGACTAGTTCTTACCACACTTTCCATTAACATTTTAAAAAAGGTTTCGTATGCCCAAATTGTCAAAATCAAACATGAAACCAATGAACCTATCAATGAATATGTCTTGAGATATAAGATAGTGCTAGCTAAAATGACCAATATTATAGTAGACAAAGAGTTTTAAGATATATTCAATCAAAGTTAGCTTGCTCCTTTACATGAGTCCATTGTTTTCAATAAGTCAAATCTTTCAATGAATTATTCCATGTTGTATAAGACCTCGAAATGAAGCTTATGTCATTGAATAAGCTCAAATATGTAGCAAACACACCAAATAAATCTATATCTAGTAGCAAATTCATAATTAAACCAAGTTATAAGGTAAAACCTCTTGATCCTATAAAAGAAACAACCACCATAGTTAACACAATTTCATAACAACCTAATCAGCTTGTCCCATCTAATGTACCAATGAGACAATTTACACATTTACTTGAGTCCTCAACTTCATTACTCCCATGGTTATTAGAGGGTCATATTATATTTCTCCCTCATCTTTTTGAGGTTGATATGAGTCAATCTCTACCCAAAGGATATGATGTGAATGCTCATTGTGATTATCATCAAGGACCAGGACATTCTAAAAACAAATGCTTCACCTTAAAGAAAAAGATCCAAGATCTTATATATGACTAAAAACTTATATTCAAGGATCCTCTAAAGGAATCAGCTTCACAACTTGGTGATCACAATAAATAGAAAATATTTAATAATCCTTTGCAATACCATTCTAAGAAGGAACCAAAATTCCAAATGACATATAATGCACATCCTCCTCCATCACATTGTGGGTACCCACTAGATGGGGTTATTGGTACTTACATGTGACATATACCTCCTATGGTTTAAAGACCCTATATTAAATTCAATGAAAATGAAATTAAGGATGATGACTCTAATCTTAATTCTCCATTCATTTAAGCATACCTTGATAAACACTCCGTACTTAGTGTTATAAATGATAATGGTGCAAGTAAAAATGTTTGCACCATTACATTACTTACACACTTGTGTTATACTCATAATGATTTACACCCCTCTACCAAATTAGTTCAAGCATTTGATGGGACCTCCCAAAAGGTTCTTGGCAATATTGAACTATCATTATAGGTTGGTCCTATACATGTGGTCACTACTTTCTCAGTTATCCCTTTCACATGCATCTTTGATATGTTATTGGGAAGACCTTGGATACACAATACCTTATACAATTCATGGGTGTATAAAATAAATTCATACCAATTGGGTAATTATAGTTTTTATACTTCTATATGATCATCCTCTTGAACAAAAGAAACTTATACCCAAATAACTAGCTATCAAGCCTAGTAAAACCAATTCATCATAAAAGTGTAAGCAACAAGCAATCCCTTTTACTAGGTGGCCAATAATTGAAAGACCATTAAATTAGAGAAATATAGTGAATTCCATAAAATTCCCATCTTCTACTACACACCATGTTCAGATATCTAGAACACTTCAAAATGTGCATATTGCTTCTATACCAAACAAACAAACAAACACTCAATAATGGGTTCTAATAACCCATACTCTTATTACTACTACTATTTTTTCACAACTACAAAGTCTTATTTTACATATGTAGAGCACCATTGATACCAAAATGATAGATATTACACATATACATGCTCTTTATTAGCATAACTAGAGTAATGCACTAGATTCACAATGGGGAGATATCTATGACCATCCATTGGATGGCATCATAAGATGATCTTTCCTCTTTAAAAATTCCAAAAATACCAAAAAAAAAAAAAATTTAGAATCCAAAGACACTTTTGGAACCTACATGTTCTATTGACTCCTTGACATCCATGTGTTATGTCCATATTGATGGATGATATACTTAGATTTATCCTATATGCACATATGTGTCATGCTATTACTTGAGTGTGATATAGGCATACATAGATACATGATACATTCTTATTTTATATGTTGGGTTTTCCCTTTATTCATGTCATACGGATATTGGAGGCATCCTCTTCTTTGATCTTGATACACACAAGTTATATGATTTGATGATCACTCTACATTATCATGTTTGAGCTCACATATGTACTTACACATGCCTATTATCCATGATTATATCTTAGATAGGGTACTTCATATGTTATACACTTGACATATTTTTACTAACACATTGGATCCATGGGATACTATGACATGTTTATGATGATTATTTATGATTTATTTTATATACTTCTTTGAATGTCTTGTATTCCTTTTTAGATCATTTGAATACACTCTTTTACTTGCAACCCCTGTGCCTATGTATGCTTCCATTAGAATTTGCATATGTCATTATTTATTGTATAGATATTTGAATATGCCATTCTTGCCTTTATGGCAATTTGAATAAGTCACATCCCTTAGATTATATGACATTTAAATATGCCCTTTGTTTGTAGTCTCCTTGGACCATTAAATTTTGACTTTCTTATTGAGTGCTCTTATGTGTGTGCTCATTTTATTGTTGAGCTTGTATTTTTAATATCTAGATGTTTCCATGATCTTTATCATGCATCTTAAACCTACATGAGATTACATTGGTTCTATGTGCTTCAATGTTATATATACCTATACATGTTCCTTCTATGATACATGGTTACATTCATAGATTATACATTTGTATTATCATTTTGAGTTGAGATAACTATCATTTATTATTTTCACCTCACCTCAAAGTTAGGGCATGTAATATAGACATGTTCTCCACACTTGGCACAATTTTTAGATTACAGTGGGGGCATGGTTTGGAAACATGTTCTCCACATTCATTCTATATAGTAATTATATAACTTTCCATATTAAAATGGGGGCATACTTTGGAAGCATGTTCTCCATACTCATTCAGTATGTGGTAATTATATCAATTTTTAGATTCAATGGGGGCATGACATATGTGCATGGAATCCACACATTCATAATTCTTAGATTTAGTGAGGGCATGCTTTTGAAGCATGTTCTCCACAACTATTAAATATTCAAAATATCTAGTTTATAGTGGGGGAATGTTTTGGAAACATGTCATCCACATTATTACTTATATCAATTTTTATATTTCTCCATATATAGTGGGAGAATGCTTTGTAAGTATGTCCTTCACACTTACATAGTTATCTGAATTGGCTAAAACAAATAGATATATGATTCAAATTCATAGTTGTGACATAATTTTATACATTGGTACTATTTTTATATATAGTTTCAACATGAGACATACCTAAGGTGCATATGTTATGAAATATGTGCCTAATATTTCAAAATCCAAATCACTTTGAAATTATAAAACTCCTTTATGGACTATTACCATATCACATAATTTTTTATACTGATACCCCGTGGACATTTACAAAATTTTATTAAGCCAATATACTATAGTAATTGGTTCACATTTTGGTATGATTGAGGTGATCAAATCAATCAATCTTGCCAAGTTTTTAGGTTGGAATTGAGCAACTAGCCTCACTAGGTTATAAGTATCATTGGGTTGCACAGTTGAGCTAATCTCAACTACTATGTGGAAAATCACTTTTGATCCAAAGTTGGGGGCATGTACCTTAAAATATCTCTCTCTCTATCTCCTTATATATATGAACTTTAAATATTTATCTATTTTTTATAATCTCAATTTTAGAGTCTTACAATGATACATCTTTTTCAAAATAACTTGCTAATAGGCAAGGCGGTTACATCAACACACATGTGTACTCTTAAGCCTTGCTCTTTAAATTTCAATAAATTTTAATTATTTTCAACCCAAATTATATGCTATGATTTTATACTGTAACATGCTCTTGGTTACAGGTCAATCACCAACAAAACACTCAAGTTGAGAACATGCAAAGACATGTGTGCATAAACACCTAAGTACACATTCCTTTCCTTTAAACTAGAAATTTCATTACTATATTAAAGGGGGAAAATATAGATGATATTTTATGATTATATAGCACCTCATCCTTGTACACTTGGAAAACTTAGACATTGGTGGTTCCTCTCAATTATTTACCTTTTTTTCTTATGTAAGTCTCACATCTACTCTATCTTTGTGCCCCTTAGCTTATATGTCTTGGTCTGACCAATCTTATGTTGATGACCTAGATATTCTATCTTGACCATGATGCTTAAAATATACTTATATTCCATCTTTACAAGGTTTAAACTTATACATACTCTCTTACTCCTTGGGCACTAACATCTGGGATATATAGTAACATTGATGTTACTGTCTTATTCCAACGCAAGTGTTCAATACCCTAAAGTCATCTAATTTGTAAATGAAGCATATCATAATGGTCATCCTAAGTGATTTAATATAAGTTATTACTCCAAAGGATTGATATAAATATAAGATTAACCCTCATTCATTCCTCACCTAGAAAACACCTAGCTACACTTATAAAAAGACCAAAGAGACCAAAGCACTTATAAAAAACACTCTATAAAACCTTAAATTTAATAAATATTCCCTATTTTCATAATAGTTATAGGTACAACACATCTACAAATCTAAATTACTAAAGGAGCAACCCAAGACCCTGATTTACCAAGTTATAAGCTAGGTCATTATTGTACTTGTTTTGCACATATTGTATGATTCACACACAAGACAACATGTAGGGGAGAAATACATGAGTCTGAATCCCTCTTTTAGAGTATTGGATATATATGCTATGTGTTTTGAAAATTGGTCATTAGGGTTAGCTCGACATAGTATGCCCATTAACCCATTTTTTTACAAGGTCACATTGAAGATAAAAAGCTAGGGTTTTACCATTTCAAAAAGAGAAATTATCTATGACTTAGATATATATGCATTAGAATGAATTGAAGCAAAAATCAGAAGCATCCAGGTGGTCACATCTTTTTTCAATAGATATTCTATATAAGACACTAGCATTGAACCTAGACAGTAAGGTTGACACAACCATCCCAGGCTAATGTTACTATCTAAAGAGCTAGATGTGTCAAATCCAAAATTTGATGATTGTTCCATAATCTCTTTCCCACCTATTTTTATCTTATTCTATATTTAAAACTAAATTAGTATCAAGATAAGCTAAGTACTTTACTTCTTTGTCATTTCTATATTTAGCATAGTTATACTTTTCATATTTAGACTATATTAGCATAATAAATTTAGTGTATGCTTATATTTGAATTTAGCATTTAATTGGCCTACTATAGATCTGATTATCTTCCTTACCATTTCATTTCTATATACCCCTTTAATAATCTAGATAACCCTAATCTAGATCTATTTTAGGGTTAAACAAAAGGATGAACATGTAGTTCATATAAAACTTAAATAACTAATTAGAATTTAGACTATTCAAAAGCTAATCTAGCACTATAAAAAGATCAAAAGAGTAAAAGGGTAGAGATAAAGGAATGATGAGATCAATTTCTAATACAAATAGTTATGACTCTATTAGACAAATGAATCTCTTGATAAATTAGTGTATGTTTGGCCAACATAACACACCCAAAAGGTAGAGATGGTGCATGAGTCTGAGGACCAAGTAACTATGTAGAAGAAGGAATCAAAGTCACCATCGACAGATGTAGACAATGGATATAATTCACAAAGCATTCATATAGAGGATAATTCATAGAAAACAAATATAATCATTGTTAAAACTAGTTATATAAAGCTCTTCATATAACCTCAGCTCATGATAAAAAATGAAATCTAAACTAAGAAAGCAATAAACTATAATAAAATGAAAATGGTCAAGTCCTTTATTCCATCTTTAATTCTAAATGGAAAAACCCTCATATCAATAAAGAACTAGTCTTATATAGGCCACTCAATCCATTGAGTCATAAATCCAACCTGCTGATCGATGGTTGTAAAAACTTAACGAGACATGCTTGCATCTACTCAAATTTGAAATAGACCATTCATGTTCCTAATGAAATCATGACCAAATCCATGGAAATATATCCTCTAATTGTATTTTAGGTGGTTAGAATCATTGAAGGTCCCCTTGAGCTGGTAGGCATCCATACTCTACTTGGTTGTGGCCTTGCCTAATTAAGATAATAATCTATAATTTATGATATAACTTAATCCCAATGCACACACTAAATCTATTAGTTAATGCCATTATCTGACTTACCTAGGAACTTGCATCTCATGGTCCCTTTAGTCTCTAAAAGATAAGAAAATTCATGATTATATATATTTGATTGGACTCGTAGTCTAGTTTATGGGTTTTTTTAGTTTAGATGGGTAAAATGGGTGTCATGTTTAGGCTTGATCCTATTCTTGGAAGCCCATACATATACCTCAGTAAGGTTATTCCATGCATCCACTCCTCATTGATTAGAAAAAGCCAACATGTCAATAATATATAAGGACCCTACTACGTGTCAACTTCTTGGTGATTTACTTCTTATTGAGGTTCATTCTTGCCTCAATTTTTATTTAGACATGATGTAATGAAGTTTTGACAAATGGAAAGTGTTGGGCCCCTAACCCCTGTTTAGTGGATTTTTTACACCAACTTGATATCCACTTCGATGTGTCTTGATATTTTTAGTAAGCGATTAGCCTAATGGTTTTGGTAACCAATTGGAGGATGTAAAGTGAAGCATGTGCCAGCTGATCAATGGATAACCATATCCTAGATAATCAGGGAATCAACAAAGATATGAATAATGTGGTTTATGGGGCATGGGAATCACGAGGTCATGGAGTCAATAATATGATGGTAGAACTCCAACTCAGTGCTCAACATGCATCTTTCACCCTAGAAAGGATGCTTTTGAAGGCTTATTTAAAGATTTCAAACTAGAGAATGAGGAGCGATGGAGAATTTAAGTGAAGCTCTAGCAAAATGAATTTGAGAGCATGCTCTATAAAGATTGTTTTAGTGGCCATTAATGCTTAAATATATTATGAAGGACACTTTGTCTTTGATTATATGTGCCCAAGCTCATCTATGAGCCTCTGAGTTGTTAGTAGTATGATTTTGATTATAAACTCTTACTCTAGACTTTGAACAATTAGAAATGGTGTTGCATTAAAATGTACTTGAGTTTTTCTAGTTCATGTGTCTTGTAGTATCGCTATGGCATGCAAGAGTTTGTGTGATGTTGCACTTTAATTATGTAAATTGGAGTTCATGTACCTTATTGGTTTTGGTGTTTTAATAGTCTCTATATTTTCATGATGTCATCATCATTCTACATGCAAGATGAGTATAGGTCTATGTGCCTATGATCATGAACCCAACCTTTATGTAATTTACATCTATTTAGTATGGATGATAACATGAATCAAAGTAGTCTTGTAACCCACTAAGTGTCTATATGACCTCTAGCTTACTCTAAGAAAGGCCTATGCCCTTGGGTCTACTCTAGAGTTAAGTTTACATTGCATTGCTTGAGTCCCCTTAGTGAAGTCTCATGCCATGGCATAACTAGCCTAACATGGGCCCCAGTTCCTTCTCAACTATGCTTTGGGTGAGCACATAAGGCTAGTGCCTTATGTGGATTGATGCTAGTGTAATTGAGTGCTTAAATGTTGAGTGAAAAATTATTTATCCCATACTCATGCTTGTTTATAGGAAATCCCTAGACTTTAACAACATTTTGGTTCTATTGCTGGGACCCATGTTGAATTTTGTTGCTATGATGATGTGATAGAATGATGTACTGACTTTCTCTCAAAAACATTAACCACTAACTACATCAGGTGAAAAATAGTTTTATGTAGAGGCATCCAACCTACAAATTATAAAAGCCTATAAAATGGGTTTAGGATAGCCTATATGATGTTTTATACAGGGTCATTTTCTATGAGTTACTTGAGCATGTGTAGAAGTGGTTGGTTGTATATTCAACCCATAGAAGAATAAGTTATGGATAACACTATGAGTGGACAAAGTAGCACCTAGAGAAGCTTGGGACCCTAGATGTTACTTGGACTAGAGAGGTAGATAAGTGATGGAAAGGAGCCTTGAATAACTACATACTTGAGTTCATAGTATCAACTTATTCATGCCCTGAGGAAGTAGAGTACTAGTTCTTGCATGACCCTAGAGGCACATTTATGGAGGAGTTTGGCACAAATCTCAAGAAGCTAATGGTTGATTATGGTTTTGAAACTCTAATGATGGAAGGATAAAATCCTTTTGCATATGATATACACAAAGGGGAAGAGGGAATGTGTAGGTGAGGTGTGATGGAAGGGCATGAGAAAATTGACACCTAAGAGCTCAAAAGATAAGCCTATAATAAAAGATGACATTGACTTATGGAGGATCTAAAACTTGGAAGTGCTAAGAAGACCCATAACAAATGGGAAGGGTAAGGGGAAGGATCTCTTGAAAGATAACAATGCGAAGATGAGAGGTATAATTAAGTGATGGATTGAGCTTAACACTTGATAGGTGTGAAATTTGCTTAGTTCTTAGAAAATTTGATGACTGTAGATATGATTGACATGCCTATCCCTTTTGAATCTATAGTGCATGCTCATGCATTAGATCCCCCACTTGAAAATACTATAGAATTGATTACTGACCCTCCCAATGCCTCATATCTTAGATGTTTTATATATTTATATTTTAACTTTTTTATTGAATAGATTATTCCACACAAGGATGTGAGTGTAACTACCTCTAAAACATTGAGTAGTAGCTCACCATAGCAGAACTTAAATGTGAATGTACCAACACAGCTAATGTCAATAATGTAAGGTGGGAAACAACCCACTAGAAGTAGTTCAGTGCCAGAAACAAGCAACATAACACCAATGACATCAATTGCACCAACAAGAATGATGGGAATAGTGCCCACCTCTAGGGTTGAAGGAATTAGAGGATTACCACCAGGAAGATAGGTGATAGGGGAATAAGTGCCATAAGTACTAGCTATCCATACAATAGATCTAATACAAAATGGCTATGCACTTTTAGAGTATTATGATGTAAAAAATGTTGTAAAACATGTGTTGAAGTGTGAATTTAGTACATGTGAGGAATAAGACAGTCAGAGTGCAAGGTTACTTAGTTTTCAACCACTTTACTTGATTATACACACACTTGGTACATAAATTTTGATCCCAACTAGGCCATGGTTGACTATGATACCCTAAAGGATGCATTCCTAAAGGAGTTCAACATCTTGGAGTTTAAACAATAGAGCATCACCATGCTAAAAAAAATTACCCATTAACTCTAAGAGAGTGTGCACTTATACGATGCATGGTTCAAAACTCTAATATCAAAGCTCTCATATGATATTCACCCTTCCCAATATGTGCAATGGTTCATTAGGTGATTAATCATGCCACTCTAAATAACACTTTCTATGAAGATTTTTTACAAACCCTTGATAAACAATCAAATCCACACTTAGAGCTGAGGTAGTCAAAAGTGAAGACACCAGTATTAGACCATTTATGGAGGAATAAAATGCATCTATGGCATCCTAGCTTTAGAATCTTAGTGAAATCTTTGTGCATGATGCTTGAATTGGACTATGGTGTATCGACTATGAGGTTAAAGGCCATAATAGAACTAACTTCCCATGAAAGAATGTGTGTGCTCTACTTCTAAGTTACAAAGTTTATTGAGAAGCTCATGACATGCAAAACTACCCTTTATTATAACACACCAGTCAAGTCAACACAACCATCTATTATCATTTATGCGATTCCTACACCCATACCACTACTGATTATCAGTTGATTGATGAAATGTATGAAAACATGGAAAGGGGAACATGATAAGATACAACAATAGTTGAAGGTAAAAAAACCAAGGGAATTCTGGATACGACAAAAAAATTATAGGATTTAGGATGTAGTGAGGTAACAGAGGGTAAGGCAAAGGATGTGGTGGTGGAAGGTTCCTTCCATGCTCATGTTATAAGTGTGGTTCAATAGAGTACTTCTAGTGTGTCTACCTTACACATCCCACTTATGGGTAATATCGAGGGGCCCATAAAGTTGAAGAATGCCCTGAACTTTACAACATGTTGACCCAAAGAAGCCCTAGAGTAGATAAAGGTGCATGAATGATCAACTGTAATCAAAAGATGGAGAAATTGACCCCAAAGGCATAGCTTACACACATAATACAATTCAAGGTACAAACAAATACTCATAATGGATTGACCACTCAATCACTAGATATGCCAATACCTGAGTTACACCTTGAATATGGGAATAAGGGTCAAAATGAATGTGTAACATGGATTGAATTAAAACTTGCACCTTACCTAGAGCTAACATGCCAGAAGGACATACTACATCAGGGTATGCATATCATCCAAAAATTGCAAGGAGAGCTCCAATTAATGCAAGACTTAGAAGTACATGTTACCACTTCTTGAAAGTAATAAGATAACTAAGAGGTTAAAGTACAAGAATTGATCAAGATCTTATGCCTCCTATAGACCAAGGGTATGTTTCCCATATTAAAAAAATTACTCCTTAAACATACATGTCAAAATAAATTTGGGGTCACTATGCCATAAATGAAAAGGGCATGATAATTTTGACACACTGAGAATGTTGAATATGACCAAGAACTCCTAGTGGATGCCACTATTGATGGATGGTCTATTTGTGAGGTTATTGTAGACACAGGTGCCAAGGTTAACATCTTGACAAAGAATGCTTGGGAGAAAATGGGTAGCCCAACTTTAAGACCTTCCCCTAATGTGCTCTTCATGGCTAATAAGACCTAGGTAAAGTCTATTAGAATTTTGAAGAGCATAGTTATAGATATCATGGGCACTAAATTTTAGGATGACTTTGAAGTAATAGAGTTAGTAGAGTAGGATAACTACCTGAAACTTTTGGGAAGGTCATGGTGTTATGCAAATAATACATTTATGCACTTCAAAATGCACTACATAAACTTTGATAATGTAAAGGAGAGGTTAGTTATACCTCTTTCAAATGACCAAGGACTCCCTATGTCAAGAGCATGAACATTGAGGATGAAATCAACCATATCTATAACATCATAGTGCAAGGCACCGAGCCCCTAGAGCCAAATAATTAAGGAATCCTCTCTTGGTAGGATGGACACTTAGCCTCAGACACTACAAATGTTTTTGCAATTGATGGGTCAAGAAAACATATGAGACCATTGGCCAATGGTGCCATCTGGTGTGAGTAAAGGTGCCAAAACTAGTAAACTTATGCTGGATATAGCTTGATCATGCCCCTAAAAGATGTATCCCTTGCACTAATAAAAAGGGAGAAAGTGTGTTTCACATCAATAAGGGCAAACTTGTTATGCTCCCAAGGTATGAAGGAAGTAATCATGTAGAAGATTATGTCCATGACATTGAGTCATGCATCCCAAAGGAGGTGGATAAAATGGGCACACTAGTGTACACATTGAAAATCGTTGCTGCTTGTTGGTGGGCAATGCAAAAGCCTAGTTTGCCAACTTGGTAGGATGTAAAAGTAGCTATTTACACCAGATTTGGCAAAAGCAATGAGGACATGGATATTTTAGCTTACTCTGGTGACTCTAACCCCATAGCACATGTATGTCTTTGCGAAGAAATGTGGACCTTTTGTGGTGAAAACATGCCAATAATATATGGGTGCATGCCTTCTATATAAAATTAAAGACTTGGGCTAGGGCATAGTACGTAGTAAATGAGATGCACTATGAAACAATAGACTGGGATGCCCTTAAAGAGTGGTTTATTCATACCTTCTCCTTTTCTTCGCAAAACCTTGAACTAATTAAGCCATTATAAATAGTTTGAAGGTCACTGTTTGAGGACATTGCTATATTATAAGAACACCTAAGGGACATGTTAAAAAAAAAAGATTAACACTCCCTATCTTCTTCAAAGAAAAAATTATGAATAATGACTCTAGTGATGAAGATGATGACACTTAGAAAGTACACAACTAGAAAAATTTGGTCAAAAAAAAGAAGTTAGTGTGCCAAGTTAAAGATGGTTTCCCATAAGAAGAAGACCTTACCCATATTCAGGTAGAGACAACTGAGGATAGTAGGTAAGTAGTAGATTCACACTAGGAGAAGCATGAACATTACCAGGCACCATTAAAAACTACCAAGGTAGATATAAGTTAAGAGGGAGATCCAAAAATTACCACTCTAGGCACTTATTGGTCTAACATAAAATTGGCAAGTATTATTGATCTATTGAAATAATTCCAAGACCTATTCCCATAAAACTATAAGGATATGAAAGGCATCCACCCATCCCTCAGGAAGATGAGCATCAAACTAGTCAATATTAGGAGACCTATCAAGAAGCATCCCTATAGAATGAACCCAAACCTTCACACCAAGGTTAAAATTGAGATCAATGGAATGTTAGCCATAGGTGTTATCTACCTAGTGTAGGAGTTCAAATGGGTCATCCTTATGGTCATCAACATCAAAATGGATGGGTACATTCAAATTTGTGTTAACTATAGGATGTTAAATGCTACTTGCATGACCAACCCCTTCCCAACTTTATTCACTAACAAGGTATTGGATGACATCAAAGGATACAAAATATACACATTTATTGATGGATTTTTAGGTTACCATCAAGTCTAGATTGAGGAGGAAGATAAGCCAAAAACCATCTTTGTGACTGAGTGGGGATGTTTTTCATATAATGTGATGCCCTTTGGGTTGAAGAATGTGCCAGTCATTTTCTCCCAAGTGGTGATCAACACATTTAAATGATTTATTCATAAGTTCTTCCAAATGTATTTAGACAATTGGATAGTGTATGTGTTGGTAAAATATCACTATGATAATTTGTGCCTAATGTTTTAAAGGCGTTTCCAATTACAAATCTCTTTGAATATCAATAAGTGTATTTTTACAATGTTCAACACTTTGCTCAAACACATCATTTACACAGATGGTTTGTTCATTGATCCATCCAAAATTGTAATCATCCTTTAGCTTCAATCACCATCAATGCAGAAAGATGCTCATGCCTTTCTTAGACATTTCAAATATTACAGGAAGTTCATAAGGAATTATGGTAGGTTTATGGCACTGTTAGAGGAATTATTGTGGAAAGATGGCCCATTCTATAACGGTGAGTTGTAGGAGGATGATTTTGAGACCCTAAAGCTCAAGTTATAAATTACACTGATAGTGCAATTTATCATCTAGGTAACTCCCTTTAATGTCCACATTGATGCCTTTGGTAGTACAATTGGTACCATCATTGCATAACTAGGCCAAGGGAAAATGGATCATCCTATTTATTTTACAAGCAAGAAATTAACTAAGGTAGAATAAAATTACACCATGACTAAGCTCGAGTAACTTGCCATGGTTTTCACCCTACAAAAGCTTAGACAATATTTGCTAGCAACCCCATTTATCTTCTTTACTGATCATGATCCACTTAAGTACTTGGTGAACACACCTATTTTGCATGGGCACATTTGCCAATGGATCATATTATTTCAAGAATTCCAATTTTCTATTGTAGTCAAGATTGGAAAGCAAAACTCAAGCCCAAATCATCTATCATGAATCAACTATGGAGATTTAATACTTTCAATTAAATATGATATGCTAGATGCACAACTCTATAGAGTCTAATGGGTCTCAAAAGACTTAGCAGAGATCATTACATTTTTAAACTTTAGATATACACCTCAGGCCATGACAACTAAAGGTAAAAAGTAGATCATGGTTCATGCCACCCCATTTTAACTCATTGGCAAGGAACTATACAAGTTGGGACAAGATGAGATCATGCACAAATGTGTCTTAGAGCATGAGTAGGACTCATTACTACAAGAAGCGCATGAGGGGATTGTTGGAGATGACATAGCATGAAAAGTGATACAATTAGGATTATGGTGGCCAACTATGTTTAATGATGAAAAATAATATGCCAAAACCTATGATGTCTACCAACACACAAGAAAGTCAAACCACCAAGATGAGATACCCCTCATCCCTATCCTTGCCCTGGCACCATTTAAAAAATGGGCCATTAATTTTATTGGGCCTATGACTCCCACTATGAGGTGAATAGGTGTGAGATATATTATAGATACTATAGATTATTTTACTAAGTGGGTAGAAGTGGCTCCCATAAAATATTATACAACTACCACAATAACAATATTCATTTGGGAAAACATTATTAGTAGGTATGGGTGCCTACTCATCTTGACTAGTGATTGTGGCACACATTTCATCAATGAAATAATTCAGATCCTACAATTTTAGTATACAATGGTGCACCATAAAATGACACCATACCACCCCCATGCTAATGGCACTGCATAAGCATTCAATAAAATACTAGGGCCATGCCTAACAAAAATATGCAACATTGGTCACAAAGATTGGGATGACCATGTGTCATCAATGTTATGGACCTATCACATGACATACAAGTATCTAAACAAGGCTACACCATTCCAATTAGTGTTTAACATAGAGTCTATTTTACCTATGGATTTATTAGTACCCTCATTGTGCATCATGTATATTGGTTGATTAGATAACCAAGAGTCATTAAGCGCACACCTATATAATTTGAAGAGGTTGGACGAGACACATGCCCAAGCATGATAGATCCAATAGATAGAGAAGGCCTTCTAAAAGACATATCATGATAAGCACATCAAGGGCAAGGTATTTATAGAAGGTGTATTAGTCCTTTTATATGACTCTAAATACCAAAGGAACCTAGGCAAATTATAGATCAAGTGGATGGGACCTTATGTCATCCACAACATCTTGGATACTAGTGTAGTGAAATGCTCCATGGGTATTTCAATGACAACAAATTGAAATTATGTTTTCATTAGAATGGTGTTTGCACCCTCTAATACAATATTTATGATCAACATTTGACTACTTTATATCATTTCAATTACCTTATGTTTTATTTGAATAAGCATGGTAGTTTTAGGCCCATAGTAGAATGTTCTTGGCACTTATACTCACATAAATCTAGTTGGGTGAGTCTAGTCCATTTGATTTTTAAAGCACATATGGCTAGACACCTAAGTTTCTAGGCACATGTGATGTCTGTTAGGCTAATTAAAATATACGTATAATTTAATGAGTAAATCACACAAGGTGTTCATGCATCAAAGACCAAGAGGAGAATTGAGGCACTAGAGGACCAACATAAGGAATTTTATTGGGTAGGGGAAGCCAAAGTAAGAGATAGTAAAGCATCGAGAAATTGACCAAGAAAGTGAGCTAAGATTAAAATGTATCACAATACTAGATAAGAGAGGGAAATTGAGAGGCTGAAGTACGTGCATGTGAAGTACTACACTATGTAACCAAAAGGAAGGTGAAGGTCATGCCAAAATAAACAAAGCATAAGAAAGTGATTGTTTTGATAGCTATCACCCACCCAATAGTTGGTAGGAAGTGACTATTTGAACTACCTATCACTTCCCCAAAGAAACCATTTGTAGATTTAGCGATATGATGATGGAAAAATAAAGTTCCATATTAATGAGTATATGGTGGTGGATTTTAGTGGATTTTGAGAATATTAATGATGTTAACCATTAATTTGGTAGATCATAATAACATATAAGAACAAATTTAGTAGATGTAGGTGTTTTTCTTGGCATTTTTAGGAGATCATAACAACAAGGAGATGAAACCACCTGAAAGATAAAATGCTAAAACATAGAAAATGAGTTCCCCACAACTTTCCCAAGTGTGAGAAAAGGAGCAAGTAGAAAACTGCATTCCATCCTAAGGAGAAGAGGAGGTAAATGAAGGGAATTTGAAGGAAAAATAGGAAAGTAAAGATTTTAGTAGGATAACCAATCTACCATCAACAGGGTAGGAAGCTCAACATCTAAACACGCAGTTGATTTCCTACAGTTGTGAAACAAACCAAACACCATTTCAAGCTTTAAAAGGATCAATCAGATGCACTATAATAGTATCAAGTTTAGGATGGCGAAGAAAATATTGATCTCAAAAAAATTAGAAGTACATAAGGATACAAAGAAAGCAAAAGCTATGAGGGAATCAACCACCACAAAATATAAGGTATAATTGGTAGAGAGTGTTAACATTGGGGAGATTGATCCATCTGTGAGTGCAAAACTCATATATCAAGAGATGGAGTGCCTATCAAAAGTTATGGTGGGGGAAAGTGGGTATCCTTCACCCATGTATGTAAGTTGAAAGACTACAACCATAGGATGGATAACAATGTATAGGAACTAAATAAAGGTTAGATGGTGGACACAAGTAAGAAGACCAAGGTAGGAATCACACTTTTTTATGTCTCCATCAGAGACAAGTTAAAAATTATGGGCATAACATAAATTTTTAAGCTTCTAAGATTTAACAAGCTAGAAGACCTAGTGTATTTCCTTCTCTCATAAGTACATGGTGATTGATTCTATTTTGCTGGATGGTGCATGAGAATGTTTTCAAGTCATTTAAGCAAAATCATAGGACTATCTTGCATAGGAACAAATATACAAGAGATGATGGATGATGATGTAAAAGTAGAAAGGGTCATAAAACTCCTAGGCTATTACAAGTCAAGATTTGAATTTCCTATAAAAGAGATCCAATACTTAGGCACAAGGGTAGAAATTCACCTAGTAACTACTAAAAATTTCCCTAGCAACTGATAGTCAAATATAAGCAAAACCTTCCTTTGCATTACTCACCACATGGTGCAGGGATAAATTTTCAACATCTCCAAGTTTATTTTAGAAGAGATCATAAAAAATGCATAAGAATTCCATCAAGTGTATGAGACCCTTTGATGAGGATAAATGCTTATACTAATGGTGATGGAGGAGATAGGTGTGCTGAATGGTGATAACAACCACCTATGGGAGTTTCCACCACATCATGAGTCCTAATAGTTAAGTATCAGGACTTCATTTACACCCTAATTTATCATAAAAGTACAAAACTAGAGAGTAAGGGTAGTTAGATAGGTATCTGGAGGCCTTTGGAAAGGAGTGGTCCATCCCAAAAGAACTCCCTCAATAACTTCTAGGAATGACAACATTCACCATGATGCAACACTTCTATATGGGGAACCTAGTGCTCATAGATGTAAATATTTCAGGTTGGCTCTAGTTAACTTATATGTTCTCAACAAAATACTTCATAGCAATACTGAAGAGGATCCCAAATGTGTAATAAATTGATATCCAAGCCAAATTCATAGATTGTAATATAAGGATTATGAGATACCAATTTACATGCCCAAAACTAAAGCAATCAGGGATGAGGAGGATGATAACGATAGGCCTAACATCCATCCCCTCTAAAGGGTAATAATTAATGGGAGTTTTTGATTTATACCATGAGATGAAGTTGTGTAAGAAGGGTAGATATCCTATCAAAGATGATGAACACCCCTCCCAGCCGATGATGAAGGAAAGGATTTACCAAAAGTTTAGAAGAAGTCACTCCTAAAGAAGTGGGGTAAAAAATTAGAGGATATTATAGAGTGCATACAGTTGAAGATAGCATCTTAGGAACAAATCATGACACTTACCCCAAATAAACATGTGACATTGAAGCAAGAGGGTGTTTCTTCCAATAAGAATCCAAGAAAAAATACTAAGGGACCTATGGAATTCCCTACTAAGACCATTGTAAACATGGAAAATGAGGCAGCCCTAGCACTAATAATAGAATAAAATACTAAAGAATATAGGATAGGGACTTATATCCTACAAATAGAGGAAGGTGAAGAGGAGCTCGACACTAGAAACATTCAAGAGGCCCTATAAAGTGGCATGGTCAACACACTAAAGTAACTGAGGAAATGGCAAGACTTACATCTAATTCAACCTCATTGAAGATCCCACCAAGGAAATTGGTGTCAACATCCAAAGATAAGGCCTCCCTAGTAGCCACTTAATCTATCAAGGAGAAAAGAGTAGCATGAAAGAATATGGGACTCAATAAAGAAGATATAAATTGGGCTTTGGCACTTGAAGAGAAGAGGAAACTTGACTAGAAATAGAAGGCCAAGTTATATATGAGGGACCCAAAATTACCCTCGGATTTAGAACTATTTATAGAGGTGGTTGAACAAGTGTCAAGTGACCCTGGTGAAAAATTAGAGGAATCTGCTAAGGTATGGCCAAGTAGTGAAGGGGTGTCTGGACCAAAATAAAGTGATACTGACACCTCAAAGCAATAAATAGAGACAACTAAAGAGTACTAATAGTAAAAAGGCAAACCTAGAACTGAAGGTATAGATGAAGAAGTACACATGGAGAAGGCTATCATAACAAAGGATGATAGATAGCTCAACATTAAAGAAATGACATAAAAGAATTGGGGGGATGAATATTTATACTTATACAAAATTATGCCCCCCAAATAACCATGACAAGGATGCACAAGCAAATTTCATTTATGCTAGACCATTATATGGATGAGCCCTAATTCAAGGAACCAAAGGCTGCTACTTTGAGCCTAGAAGATACTAAGGAAGGGAAGGAATCTCTTCTTGTTGACCCATGTACCATGAACCCAATCCAATCTAGGAATGCACTAATTAAAATGGCCATAAAAGTAATGCACTAAAATGTCATAAATGATGGTAAGGTGAGGAAATTGAAGAAACTCCTAAAGTAAGCCAAGGAAGAAGCACAAACCAATATGTTCAAGTTACAACACCTTTGTGAGTGTATGGAGGTGGCCAAACCATCTCTTCTAGTCAACATAAATACTTTAGACCTATCAGAGGTTGATAATATTTGGGTATTGGTGGAGTAAATGCTCCCAAAATTATAACCTAAGTTGGTGTAAGAATAGGAAGATGAGGAGGACCCCATCATCATACTAAAGAATGAACTATCAGACAAACTCCAAGAAATGGAGGATCTCTTCAAAAGGTTGAAGGAAGGTGTATAAGTAGTAGACATAATCTTATTCAACTTCTCCAACCAATCCTCAATGATAGATGCACTCTTAAAACAAGCAAAGGATGAGAAGGAGTAGATGATGGATAAGGTATTCTCTATAGACAAGGCATAAAGATCCCAAATCATGGGCAATGTAAACACATTAACCAATCATATCAAAGATGAGGAAAGAACATTGGAATAACTCTTCTACACTTTTTAGACTAAGGCCTGTGAACAATGGGAAATCTTAGATGAAAGTGTGGAAAATAGTGAATGAAAACATAAAAGCCTTACATAAAGAGTTAGATAAAATAGATACACTTGTGCTTACTATTTTATCAACTGAGATTGATAGTGCCAAAAAATAAATCAAGTTAGCTATAAATGGCTTTGAGGATTGTAGTGTAGAACTCCAGGAGAATGCACTTGAGTTTTGCACTCCCAAGAGTTTGATAACTTAGTCTGAGGGTAGACTAGGGTGGTAATTTTGGGTGCCTAACCCCTTTTTAGTGGGGTTTCCACACCAAATTGATATCCACCTCAGTGCATATTGATATTTCTGGTAATCAATATGCCTAATGATTTTGGTAGCCAACTGGAGGATGCAGTGTAAATCATGCACTAGCTGGTAGATGACTAACCATATCTTAGATATTCAGAAAATCAATGAAGATCTAAATAATGTGACAAGTGGAGCATGGGAATCATGGGATCATGGAGCTGATGGTTATGATTATGGAACTCTAGCTCAACACTCAACATGCAACTTTCACCCTAGTAAAGATGCTCCTAAAGGCTTATTTAAAGATCTCAATCTAGAGAATGAGGAGAGATGAATAATTATAGTAAAGGTCTATTAGAATGAATTTGAAATCATGCTCTACAAAGATTGTTATAGTGGACATTAATGCTTAAATATAGTATAGAGGCCTCTTTGGCTCTAATTGTATGTGCCCAAGCTCATCTGTGAGCCTTTAGGTTGTTAGTAGTATGATTTTGAATATAAACTCTTACTCTAGACTTTGAAAAATGAGAAATGGTGTTGCATTAAAATGTACTTGAGTTTGTCTAGTTCACATGTCTTGTAGTATCACTATGGGATTAAAGTTTTTGTGTGATGTTGCACTTTAATTAATTGTGTAAATTGGAGTTCATATGTTTTGTTAGTTTTGGTATTTTAATGGAGTCTTTATATTTTTCATGACATCATCATAATCCTATATGCAAGATGAGTATAGGTCTATGCCTGTGAACCCAACCCTTATGTAATTTTCATCTATTTAGTATAGAAGACAATGTGAATCAAAGTAGTCTTGTGACCCACTAAGTGCTTATACAACCTCTGGCTTACCTTGAAAAAGGCCTATGCCTTTGGGTCTACTCGAGTCAAGTTTATGTTACATCACTTGAGTCCCCCTAGTAAAGCCTCATACCATAGCATAATTAGCCCAACACAAGCCCTGATTCCTTCTCATCTATTGTTTGGGTGAGTGCATAAGGCCTGTGCCTTATGTGGATTAATGCTAGTGCAACTGAGTTCTTAAATGTTGAGCACAAAAAGAATTATCCCATACTGGCACTTGTTTGTAGGAAATCCCTAGACTTTAAAAATAGTAAGATCTTATTTATTTAGATGTTTGTAGGTCCTTTGTCATTTTTCCATGCTTTGATTGTCTTAAAGCCCTGATATGATGCCATGTGGTATCATCCTAGGGACTCACCTGATCTTAGGCCCTTCACATTGCTTCATATTTGAACTTGGGTGTAGAGAAGTGGAATGGTGCCATGTGGAATCATGCTATGTTTTGATCATCCTAACGTATTTAAGAAGTGAGATCATGCCACATGGCATAATCTTGAGCACCTAGAGGGTTGAAGTCCTCGCTTTATTTCCAATGTGTTCTATAGAAGCAAAGGCATATAATCTCAATAATTAGTATAAAATCAAAGACTTTGGACCTATAGACAAATGATTAGTCATTCATTTTTTAAATATAAAAATTAGCTGTTAGAGTTCAAATTTATAGTTTTATCTAAAAATGACAAAGGGGCCCTTTTTAGTGACATAATTAAACCCTTAATAGATGAATAGATCAAGACATAGGCAACTTCAAGCCTCTAAAGGAGGAAATAAAAAAATTAAAAAACATCATTGAGACCAAAGAGTCCATGAAACTAGAAGATTTAATAAATCACTCAGTGATAAAATATGTTTTGACATAGGGAAACCTAACTAACATTACAAAAACTTCCAATGTTTTATTGATGCTTGGTTTCTATTATAGATATCGATAAGAAAACCTATCATTCTTGAAGACTTTGAATAAATACAAATAATTTGATCCAAATAAAAAATTACACTAGCTCTATGACAGTCTTGATGGGTCAGGTGACCATCAAAATTAAGTTTGTGAAAGGTTGATGTGTATGTCATCATGTTGCCTTGTTGGTAGTCCATGCCACATGGTATCTATTCGCTTGTTTAAGGTCTAATTTGGCACTTATTTGGGTTGATGACCTATGTTATCTTAGTGAAATGATATCTCATTCACTTGAGAGACTCATAAACATATGAACCACACTAGGGACTTAGAGAAATGGGATCATGCCATGCAATATGATCTTAGGTACCTAGGGGAATGACTATCAATAGGAGGTATACAAGCTACCTTAGGCCTCCTAGAGAAGCGAGATCACACCATGTGGCATGATCTCATACATCTAGTAGGTCCAAGGCCTGTTGAAGAAACTAAGGAGGGCCTGAGGGTGTAATGAAGTGGGATCATGCCATGTGGCATGATATTGCACATCTAAAATGTCTAAGGGAAATTATCATAGATATAAAAGGCATAATGAAGTAATAAACTATGATTTTGACACTTTTCAACATCCCAGTTGTTCACCAGGTCTAGGGTTAACCAAAGAAGCTTAAAAGTAGCCTGAGGTAGAAGGGACATAAGATTGTGCCACATGGCATGATCTTGCTTACCCAGAAGACTTAAATGAAATGGCTAAGGCAAAAAGATACTAGGGAAAGCTTAGATGACTAATGGCTCATGAGAGAATAATATAACCATTAGACTTCAAAATATGAATTTTGAAACAAAATGGCCGAGTCCTAAAAAAACAAGCCCATGAATAAAATAATCTTTTACCCAAATTAAAGTGAAAATAAATCCATTTTTCAAAAGTGACCAAGCCATAAAATGTGATATTAGAAAGAATATTAGCCATTTTGCTTTGATCAAGTGCAAATATAAATTAGATTTCCCAAAAGAAGGTCATGAAAACCTAAAAAACACCCAATCATAATAATTCAAAAGGGGAAAAAGAGACTTAAACAAAGATGTAAAAGTTGATGAAATGGTCTCAATTGATCAACACTTAGAGCCAATTTAGTTTGATAATTCACTAAGATATTGAGCTTCAAAATTTAATCAAATGCAAATGTTCAATCAGATAAACCAAAGGTAGGCAATATCATGTCAAACTTCCTATAGAAAACACAGAAATCTTTCAATGGCCAAGTAATTTGCACAAATTCAAGGTGAAATGGTCTAAAAAGGGGAACCTTAATTAGTTTAAAACATGATTAAGAATAGACAATGACTTATCATATTGGTGATAAATTTATCCAGTTACATCAAATAAGCCTCAAATACAATCTCCTAGACCAAGTGTATAGACATCTTTAAATTTAGACTTGCCCTAAAGAGTAAAAAAATCATAACATTAATACTATAAATCTTTAATAACTTTCCCATTTAAAGTAGTAGATAAAAAAAGCCAAGACTTGAGTAAGAACTTGAAGGCTAGACTCTAGAGCAAGAGGTTCCCTGATTTTGTGAAGAAATTAGGGCATGTTGTGAAAGCAACAACATAATACTTATCTCATACTTCATTTATACCTGCATGGGTGGGAACTTATCAAGAGGATTTATTAAAAAAGGATATATTCTAAGGACAAAATAAAAGCTATCATTCAAGGTAATCACTATAATGATAATGGAAATATTTATTGCAACATTAATTCACAATAACAATAAGAAAGAAATTAAGATTTATGTTTAAGGGTTACATCACTTGAATAAAAGATTAAAAATACTTATAAGATTCATAATGTTATAGTTAATATCACATCTCTTTATGAATAATAACAAAGTTAACAACAACAGTCACAAATGGTATAATATCAATAAGACATGTTACTCAAAGCACAAATGAAATGGTTACAAGTGGAATTAGTAGGATAAAAAAAGATTACCAATAGTACACAATGAGCAAGAAAGGATACACAAAGAACAAGCATAAAATTAAAAATTACAAAATTAAACTCAAATCAAGAAAGATAACATCTTGAAAAAAGATTTATTACAAAGAACAATTAAGATACACCAAATAAGGCTAATAAATTTCCAAAGGAGGCAACAAAAAAACATTCATCATATCTAGAACCTTTGATTATCAGTCTTAACATACATGGTAAGAAATGTTGAGAGGTCAAAATTGCCTCTTTATATGAGGCCAATATATGTAACATGACACTTATTTAATATCTAGGATATAATAAACAAAATTTGTGTAATATTATCAAGCCTAAATGTTGTATTGGATCCATCGATCTACCTGTAACATTTGGGCCAAAAACATGTTCATTTACATTTCATGTTGACCCTAACTTGGATGAATGCAATACAAATTTGGGAAAATAATGGATGAGGGCAATGGGGAAAACATTGGACACATATCTTGAAGCTATTACATTTGAGCATGAAGCTGAAATGGTTATAATATCAAGGGCATATGAGTCCATAAAGCAGGAGAAAACATAAGAAAACACTTCTTCAAATATAATTCTAGTAAAGATAGATAATACAATCACAACAAAAGCACAAGATACAACACAATTAAAAAATCAAAATATAATGGCACATTTAAAGACATAATATGGTACAATTATATTGACATATATAGATACAAATAATGATCAAAGCAGCATCTCTCAATCACAAGGCCACAATAATGATTATGATCCTAATTAAGATTACACAAAATATTGGTATGACACCCATGATAACACAAGACCTTCATAGTAGCACCCCATCTCAATTAGAGGTTTAACACATAATTGAGACGGTGATTACATATGTTATGCATGGACTCCATGGGAATGCCCTATGGACCAAGTTATTGGTTAAGTAAAACCATTAAAAGGAATTCAAAATAATAATAATAAATAAAATATTACAAAAATACAAAAAATATTCAAAATATTTGTTAAAAAATAAAAAACTAGGTTTTGAGCATGACATGAGATGATAGTTACTTATTTACATATGTTATTTATCTTATATGTAGTAGATATCACATTATTTATAAAATACACGTACATTTTGTGAGGCATATGAGTGTGATGCAGGACATACATTATTTTTTAATGTTAAAATCTAGATTAAAAGTATATAGGGTTAAAGGGGATAAAGATAGCCTTGGGAACAAGGATGATTAACTATATCTATAATAGGCTAATTAATTTTCAAACTTAGATAAACAATATTCTAAATTTAAATAGAAGATATGATAAAAATAGTAAGTATGACTAATGATTGATATATAAATGAAATGAAAAACAATGGTACTTAGTTATTGGCATTCAAATATAATATGGAATAAGCTAGAAATAGACTAGATCTAGATTATGGATCAGTCATTAGATTTTAGAAATTTGACCTCTATGGCCTTGAATACTTGCATCGACCTTGGATGGTTACATCGACACATATGTGTAACATGGATGCAGGGGTCTTATACTAAACACCTTCTAGATCTAGATGTGATCACCTAGGATATTATGGGTTCTATGTCACCTCAATCTGGTGTGCTCAAATCTAAATCATGGGTTGTCACTTCTTGTCAAATAGAAAAATCTTAATTATTCATCTTTAGAGTGACTATGGGAAAAATGGTTAGTGGGATCATGGTGTTGAGATAACCCTAAATACCCCTCTATCAATGGGTTCTTCCTAAATAGCCACTAATATGAAGAGGGCCTCAGATGGATGTAGTTCATCCCAAATGTGTTGGCTTGTGTGCACACAAATGTGTAATATGTGGAAAACAAGTAAAACTATAGATTATATTTATGGATTATATAGAACCTCAGTCTTGTACACTTAGAAAAACTTAGACCTTGGCTATTCCTCTTAGTTTTGGACCTTTCCCATTTTTATAAGTCTCACATCTAATCTATATTATGCCCATTAGCCTATCTCTTAGTCTGACTAGTATTATGTTGATAACCCATGCCTTCTATCTTGCCTATAATACTTAAAATGTACTTAACTTCCATCTCTACAAGTTATGAACCTATACATACTTTCCTTATCCCTAGACACTGATGTTTGAGATAAACACTAACATTGATGCTAGTGTATAGTGACCTGAAGTCATCTATTTTACAAATAAAATGTATTTTAATGGCCGGCCTAAGTGTATTAATATTAGTTACTTCTAAAAAGGTATTGATATAAATACAAGATCAACCCTCATTCATTCCTAACCTATAGACCTAACACAAACCAAGGAAACCCATCAAAAGCATTTAATCAATCACTCAATAAAGAAAAGCTTTCTTATTTTCTCCTATTCTCATATCAGTCATAGGAACAACATATGCACATGTCTAAAGTAATAAAAAAGTAACCCAAGAGCCCAATTTATCAAGTTACAAGCTAGGTTATTATTGTATTTATTTTTCACATATTATATGATTCACACACAAGTCAACACATAGGGGATAAATACATCAGTTTGAGGCCCTCTTTAGAGTATTGGCTATGTAGGTAGTTCTCACTAACAGAGGGGTCTTTGGGGTTAAATCAACATTATGTGCCCACTAACCCATTTTACCTCAACTTAAAAAAAAAAGATGAAGAATTAGGGTTTTGTAAATTCATGAGGATTTATGTTCCATGACCCAGATCTAAATTCACCAGAGTGAAGGTGAAGTCAAACCTAGAAACATCCTGGTGGTCACATTCTTTTCTAATAGGTATTCTATATAAGACACTTACATCGAACCTAGATAATAACATCAATATAATCATCTCAGGTGGATATTAGTGTCTAAATCTCTAAAATCATCAAATCTAGAATCTGATGACCAGCTACTTTTTACTTGTTCTAGATCCAATGTTGTGTTAGCTTTAGAACCAACTATTCTTTATCATTTCCATACATAACTTAGTTGTACTTTTTATATTTAGCCTATTTTTAGTTTAATAAATTTAATTTATGTTTATATATGAGTTTAACACCCAATTGGCCTATTTTAGATATGATTATCACCCTTGTGCATTATCATTTCTATATTCTTTACCCTATATACTCCAAAGTAAGGATCTTCATCCAATTATAGGGTTAAAAATTTGGTGAAACTAATTCATATGAATGCAATTTTTTTATTCTTAGGGTTTTAAGCTAACTAATGTTTCAAATTATTACACTCTTTCATTTCTGACTTCTACTATTTTTCATGCAACCTAGGCATAGCCCTAGGTTGGGAGGTGTGCTTATGAACACATTGAGATTCCCCTTCCAAAATTTAAGATGTCTCAAACCAATGAGGGATATCATACTTTGAATCATGATCATTTCCATGTTAATAATGAAAAACATGATAATAGGGTTATCATAAAAGAAGATTTTGATAATGCAAACCATGAAACAAATGAAAATGAACAAATAGAACATGATCAAGTATAAATAATTGCATTGTTTTGTGAACGTATTCGACAAAATCTTGAAGATCTTGATGAGATCCTAAAAATTATACTAGAAATAAAAAGTTCAAAGACTATAGTTAAAACATCCCTCTCTTTAAACATAATAAAACATAATACATCTAGTGGGGGCATGAGTTATGTGTTTAAACCTTTGTTTCTTGAAAACACTATTTCTACATTTACCATGGAATTACCAATTATTTCAACACAAATACTGGTTTTGATGCTTATTACTACTCAAACCATGTTTACATCCCCTTTGGTGATTATTGAAATTGATAATCTAAATTCCACTGGGTCTAGAATTCAAACACTCCTTCAAGTTATAATGCCCTTGAAGGACAAGGTTACAAACATTGAACAAAATGCTTTAAAATCTCCTCATGCTATTGATTCATAAGATGTGTTACATAACCCTCTTTCACTTGAGATAAATTTGCACCCTTTGCTAACTATATTTGTTTCACCTAAGTTTCCATTTTATCATGGCAAAGGTGATCCTAAATAACATCTTTGATCCTTTTATGCGACATGCCTTAACTATGCCTCCAATGGTAAAATTTTGACCAAATTATTTCTAAGAAGCTTCAAGGAATATGCTTTGAGATGGTTCTATGAATTACCTCTCCAATATGTGAAAGCATTCACACCTTTTGCATACCATCTATTACCACACTTTTCCATTAATATTTCCAAATTTTTTTCTTATGCTCAAATTGCCAAAATCAAACAATAAATGAATATGTCTTGAGATATAAGACAATGTTAGCTAAAATGACCAATCTTATGGTAGATAAGGAATTGAAAGATATATTCAAGCAAATTTTTCTTGCTCCTTTACATGAGTCCATTATATTTAAGAAGTTCAAATCTTTCTTTGACTTATGCCATGTTGTATGTGACCATGAAATGAAGCTTATTTCATTGAATAAGCTCAAGTATGTATCAAACACACCAACTACATCTACATATAGTACCAAATTTACAATCAAACTAAGGAATAAGGTAAAACCTCTTGAGCATAAAAAGGAAACAACCACTAATTTCAAAATACCCTAATTGGATTGTTTTATCCAATGAAATAAGGAGACAATTATCCTATTTAGTTGAGTCCCCAAATTCCTTACTCTTGTATTTATTGTTGACCAAAATTTGCCCCTAGTCTAAAAAGGGTCAACCCCTATAGTTTGAAACTTGCTTTTTAGCCTTGTCATTGAGTCTTAAGACTTGTTTGAGGTAATTAAGGTATTTTAACATATTTTAAGGTTTTTGACAAGGTTAAGGTTTCATTTATGGTCAATATGATTCTTATTAAAGCCTCTTTCTTGCATGAGTCATCAAATTCAATGGTGAAAAGGTCAACTAAAGTCAAAGGTGGCCTTATAAAGTGTTATGTTCATTTTATGAAGCCATCTAGCCATGAATTAATCTCCTTTATATTTTTTAATGCACTCCAAGGTCATTTAAGTCACTTTTAAGGCCAAAATTAATGAGTTCTACTTACTTTTTGAAAGGATAAGTATTTCAAGAGAAACACTAACTTGCATATTATCAGGAGAAAGTTAGAGTATCAATTTGCATGTCAGAACATGTCACTTACTTCAGTTATAAATCTAGAGAGGAAGTTTAAGGAACTTGTATAGACTTTAAAATCCCACTTTTAGGTGAAAATTCCTTTTAGAATGTTCGTACATTCTTATACATAAGGAGGTTTGCACATTTTTAGGGCTACAAGGAATTGGGGCCAAATGAGAGCTTAAGGTGCAAGATAAAGTCTTGGAGGTTGTTTGAGGCCTCCAAATGAATTGTTTCAAGTTTGATGTGATATGAAGATGCCATCCATGGAAAATAATTATAGTTATGAAGACAATGTCAAGATTTGACACTAGCAAGCAAGGTGAGGCATGGTAAAGCTAAGGGGTTTCAAGACACCTAAGGAGTTACTTGATGATTTCCACTAAGAAGTTAGTTTAGAGAGATCCTAAATAGATGAATGGTTTTAAAGAGAAGATTAAGAGACCAAATCAAGATGAATTTATGGTCAAAAGTGACACTTGTCCCATTCTAAGTCAAGGAAAGGGCAGTTTTGAAGAAAAAATGCAAGATGTCAAGAAAGATGAAGACTCCTATGGCACTTATGAGATAAAAAATATTAAAAAGAGGAACCCACGTGTTATAGACTTGATGAAAATATTTCATATCTCACTCTCATTTTTAACTCTCTTGAGAGACACTTGTCACCTCTGTCTCCTATGCTCTTCTCTATTCTTTTATCTCACTTTTCTATAAATTGAGCCTTGATAGGATATATATGTATCCTCCAAAGAGGTATGGAGAAAACCTTCCCCATTTTCAAGATTTTTATCACTTAGAAACTTTTATTTTACCTCCTTTTTTTACTAGTTTCAATATATGTGCATGACTAGTTGATCTTGTCAAGTGATTATCTTTACTTCCTTGACATGTTGTCCTTTTCCAGTATTCAGATTCAATTTGAAAGTATTTTTTTAGGTCTAGTGAAGTATGAAATTTTGAGAGATTTGTATTATAATTAGTGTCATGCTATGATATCATGTCTAGTCTTCCTAGCCCCAAACATATTTCACAACCTTCTCATGAAATGTTGATGTAAAGAGGCAGATTTGGAGTAGTGTTTATTTTAGGTTAGTCTCATGGTTGATGTGTATTTGTAGCTAGTTGGTAGTGGTTAAACTATTTTGGTGCATCACCTCTAATAGAGTAGGTTTCTCTCTTTTCCTAGTGAGTTGGTAGATTAGTGAATGAGCCTAACTGATACATCAAGGGGAGCTAGCCCTTTAACCTATAGATTCAATCCAACATTAGGCCACCAACAATCTAAGATTGTCTCCATGTTATCCTAAATTTGGAAGGCTTGAATTACCTTCCAAGGGTGAAAATTTGGGATATAACAATTACTAGAGTGTCAGATTATATCTCTCCCTCATCCTATCAAGTTTGATATGAGTTAACCTCTACCCAAAGGATATGATGCAAATGATTATTATGATTATAAATAGGGACTAGGGCATTCTATAAGCATATTATTTACCTTGAATCATAAGATCCAATATCTTATCAATGACCAAAAGCTAGCATTTAAGGATCCTCTGAAGGAATTAGGCTCATAACCTGATGATCACCATAAACAAAAAAATATTTAACCATCTTTTGCAAAACCATTCTAAGAAGGAACTGAAATTGTAAATGGAAAATAATGTACATGCTTCTCCATCACATTATGGGCACCCACTAGATGGGATTATTGGTACATACACATAACATATACCTCCTATGGTTAAAATACCTTCTATTGCTTTTGATTATAGTGAGAATAAGGATGATGACTATAATATTCATTCTTTATTCATTCGAGCATACCTTGATAGACACCCTATATGTAATGTTATTATTGATAATGGTATAAGTATGAAAATTTACACCATGAAATTACTTATACACTTGAGTTATACTAATAATGATTTACATCCTTATACTAGATCAATTAGAAAATTCGATGGGACCTCCCAACAGGTTCTTGGCAAGATTTACCTACCTTTACATGTCAGTTTTGCACATGCAATCACTAGTTTTTTAGTTACACCTTCCACATGCATCTTTAATATGTTATTTGGAAGACCTTAAATCCATACACTTTCAAGAATACCTTATACAGTGCATGGGTGTGTTAAATACATTCATGCCAATTAGGTAGTTATAATTTTTAGAATTCTATATGAGCATTTTGTTTAACAAGAGAAACTTATAAATAGATAGTTAATTACCAAGCCTACTAAGGCTCATTCATTGCAAAAGGGTAAGCAAAATACAATCCCCTTTACTAGGTGACTAACACTTAATAAACCATTATATTAGATACATATAGTGGATTCCACAAAATCCCCATCTACTATGCACCATGTTCAAATATCTAGAGTACCTACACATGTTACTATTACATTTATTCCAAAGAAACAATAGAGAAATCAATTATGGGATTCAAAAACCCATAATCATCTTACTCCTACTACTACTTCATGACCACAGAGTCCTCTTTTACATATGCAAAGTATCATTGATACTACTGTGATAAATATTGAACCTATATGTGTTCTTCAACAACGTCACAAGATTATTACACCAAGTTCATAGTTTAGAGATATCTATGATCATCCATTGGATGTCATATTAGGATGATATTTCATTTTCAAACATTCCAAAATACCAAAAAAATTAAAAAAACATTCAAAAATTCAACAATATGTTCAATAAATATATGTCCAATTGGCTCTTTGGAATCTATGTGTTAGTTTAATGTTGATGGATGGCATATTTATTTACTTATACATATAGACATGTGTGTGTCACACTTATATTTGAGTGTGATGCAAGGATACATAAATACATGATCTATTCCTATCTCATATTTTGTGCCTTCCCTTTACTCATGTCATGCAGACATTAGAGGCATTCACTTCTTTGATTTTGATACACACATGTTATATGGTTTGATAATCACTCTACATTATTAGTTTTGAGATTGCACATGGCTTTATCCATGATTATATCTTACATAGGGTACTTAATATGATAACATTTTTTTCTTAACACATTTGATCCATGGGATACTATGTTTATGCTAGTTTCTTATGCTTTAATTTATGCCCTTCCTCGAGTGTCTTTCTTTGCTATTGTATTCCTTGTTCAAATATTTGAATATGTTATTTTGATTGCAACCCTTATGCCTATGTATGATTTCATGACATTTCATATGTCATTATTTGTTTTATATACATTTGAACATGTCATCCTTATTTTTGTGGACATTTGACTAGGTCATGTCCCTTTGATTGTGCAACATGTAAACATGCCCCTTATTTGTAGTCTCCTAAGACCATTACCATTTGAATTGATTTTGAGTGCTCTTGTGTATGTTATTTTTTAATTTTTTATCTTATACTATTACTATCTAAACATTTCCATGATCGTTATCATGCATCTTTGGCCTTTATGTGATCACATTGGTTCTATGTACTTCAATGCTATATCTACCTAAACATGTTACTTCTATATGTTACATGGTTTCATTCATAGATTACACTATTGTATTATCATTTGATGTGAGGTAACTACTAGTTCCTATATTTACCTCACCTCAAAGTGGGGCATATTAGTGGGAACATGTCATAGAGGCATGTTCTCCACACTTGGTATAATTTTTAGATTCAGTGGGGCCATGCTTTAGAAGCATGTTTTCCACACCTATTTGGTATCCAAAATATCCAGATTGGAGTGGGGGAATGCTTTGGAAACATGTTATCCACATTGGTACTTATATAAGTTTTTATATTTCTCCACATATAGTGGGTGCATGCTTTGGAAGCATGTTTACCACACTTATATAATTTTTGAATTGGCCAAAGCACATAGTTATTTGATTTAGATTCACAGTTGTGGTAGGATTTTATACATTGGTACCATTTTTATACATAATTTTAGAATGAGACATATCTAAGGTGAATATTCTATTCAATTTATACCCAATAATACAAAATCTAAAATCAGTTTCAAATTCCAAAACTCTTTTACGTACTGATACCCTAGTTGGACTTTTAAGGACTTTATTGAGATAATCTAATGTAATAGTTGGTTCAATTTTTAGTATGGTTGAGGAAATTAAATAAATAAATATTTCAAAGTTTTAGGTTGAAATTGATTGTATCATCCAACATCACCAAGTTATAAGTATCACTAGGTTGCACGGTTGAGCTAATCTCAATTATGAGGTGGCAACTCATCTTTGCTATAAGGTTGGGGGCATGCGCCTTCCAATATATATCTATCTATATATCTCATTAGATATATTAACTTTCAATATTTATCTATATTTGTCCTAATCTTATATTTAGAGCCTTAAAATGATACATATTTTTCAAATCAACTTGACAGTAGGCAAGGTGGTTATATTGGCACACATGTGTACTCTTAAACCTTGATCTTTAAATTTTAATATATTTCAAGTAATTTCAATATTAGATTATATGAAATGATTATATTCTATAAAATTATCATGGTTTTAGGTCAATCATCAACAAATCATACAAGTTGGGCACCCACAAAGACAAGGTGTGTTATGCACATCCTAGTACGCATTCCTTTCTTTTATACTAGTAATTTCATTACTAAATTAAAGGGAAAAAATTTAGATGATATTTATGGATTATATGGAACCTTAGTCTTATAAGGTTTGAAAAATTAGACCTTGGCCATTCCTCTCATTTCTAGACCTTTCCCACTTTTGCAAGTCTCGCATCTTTTCTATATTATGCCCTTTGACATATCTCTTATTCTGAATAATATTATGTTGATGACTTAAGCCTTCCATATTTCTCAGAATGCTTAAAATGTACTTATCTTCCATATCTACAAGTTCTAAACCTATACCTACTTTTCTAATCTTTGGACACTAACATTTATGATAGATGCTAGTGTCATGACTTGATGCAAGTGTTTATGCCCTAAAGTCATCTATTTTTAAAATGAAATGTATCCTAATGGTCAACATAAATGATTTAATGTGAGTTAATTATCTAAATGGATTGATATAAATAAATGATCAACCCTCATTCATTCCTCACCTATAGACCTACCACATACGAAGGCAACCTATCAAAAGCATTCAATGAAACACTCACTAAAGTAAAACTTTCCTATGTTCTCTTATTCTCATATAAGTCATAGAAAAAACACATACACAGGTATGAAGTACTAAAAGAGAAGCCTAAGAGCCCAGTTTTCCAAGTTACAAGCTAGGTAGCTATTATAATTGATTTAGACATATTTAATGATTCACACACAATCCAACATGTAGGGGAAAACTACATCAGTTTGAGTCCCTCTTTGGATTATTGGCTATGTAGGTAGTGCTCACTAACAAAGGGGTATTTAGGGTTATCTGGACACCATATGACCACTAACCCATTTTCCCCCAAGGTCACCATGAAGATGAATAACTAAGGATTTGTAAATTCATGAGGAGTGATAGTCCATGACCTAGATCTGAATGCACTAGAGTAAAGTTGAAGTCAAACCTAAAAGCATTTAGGTGGTTGCATCTTTTTCTATCATGTATTTCATACATGACACTTGCATCAAACCCAGACAATAGCATTGATGCAACCATCCTAGACTGATGTTAGTGTAAAAATATCTAGAAACATCAAATCTAGAATCTAAAAACTATTCTAGAATCATCTTTTAGCCTTCTTTTTACCTATTCCAAATCCAACACTATGTTAGCATCAGAACCAAATAAGTATATTACTTCTTTTTCATTTCTATACATAACTTAGTTTTACTTTATATATTTAGCCTATTTTCAGTTTGAAAAATTTAGTACATATTTATATTTGAGTTTAGCACCCAATTGGCCTATTGTAGATCTAATTATCACCCTTGTGAATTATCATTTGTATATTATTAACCTTATATACTCTAAAATAATGATTCTAATCCAATTTTAGGTTAAATACAAATATTAACACAACTTGTAACTTGGTAAAGTATGACTCATGGTGTGCTCTTTTAATACTTCAGACTTATATGTGTGTTGTCCCTATGATTGATATGAAAATAAGAGAAAATAAGAAAGCTTTACTCACTTGAATTCTCAATTGAATTATTTTGGTAAATTTCCTTATGAGTTATTAGGTTTGTATAAGGTGAAGAATGAATGAGGATTTATCATGCATATATACCAATCCTTTTGGTGAATATCTCACATTAAATCACTTAGGCTAACCATAAAGATACATTTGATTTGAAAATTGGATGACTTTAGGGAACTTGACACTTACATTGAAATATAACACTTGTATCAAGGTATGTGTCTGACTAAGACACAAGCATTTGGGTAGTTAGAAAATAGGCATAAATCTAGAACTTGTAGACATTGAAGATAAGTAGATTTACAATACTTTGAGCATGATATAAGGCATGGGTTATTAGGGTAACACTATTAGGAATAAGAGATAAGTAATGTGGCACATAGAGATAGTGTATGCAAGCCTTTTGGTAGTGGGAAAGGTCTAGAAGTTGAAGGTACATCCATGATATGTATTTTCCAAGTGTACAAGACCAAGGTGATATATAATTTAGATTTAGTATTTATATTTACCCCCCTTTTATCTAGTAATAAAATTGATAGTTTAAAGGAAAATAAATGTGTACCTAGGTGTGTATAACATACCTTTCCTTTGAATGATCCTAAATTGAGTGCTTTATTGGTGATTGATTTAAAACTAAGAGCATGTTATAGTATATAATCAATACATATAATATGAAATTGAAAGTATTTAAATGATTGAAATAGAAAGAGAAAGGTTTAGAAGTACACTTGTGTATCGATGAAACCACCTTACCTTTTCGAAACTTGATTTGAAAATATATATCATTATGAATCTTTAAAACTGAGATTAAGAAAAATATAATTTATTAAAGTGCATAATATAGAAATATTAGAGAACACATGACCCAAACCTTGGATAAAAATGTGAGTTGTCACCCGGTAATTGAGATTAACCCAACCATGCAACCCAATCATACTTAAACTTGGTGAGTGTGAGTAAACCAAGTTAACTCACACTATAAATCTAGTGAGGTTTGATGATGTAATCAAGTACAACTTATAAACTTGGAAAGATTAAATGATTAGATCACCTCAACCATACAAAAAAGTGAATTGACTACTACAATAGATTAGATCAATACAATCTATAATAGTCTAACCTGGTGAGTTAAAGTTCATAGTCATGTTTGAAATATGAAATATGATTTGATTTTAAAATTTAGGCACCTTTTTTCATAGCATATGCACCTTATATATGTCTCATGTTAAATCTTGGGTATAATAATGGTACTGATGTATATAATTCTGCCATAACTATGTATCTAAATAATATAATAATGAATTTTGGCCAATTTTAAAATTATGTAAGTTTGGAAAACATGTTTTAATAACATGCCCCTAGTATAATATGAAACTAAAAACTAGTGTGGGTGTGGAGAACATGTTTCCAAAACATGCCCCCAATATATATCTAAAATAATGATAAATGTGAAGAACATGTTTCTAAAAAATTCCCCAATACAATATAAATCTATGAGTAATGTGAAAGCCATGCCCCTATGGCATGTCCCCACTACTATGTCCCCATTTTGAGGTGAGAAGAAGTAGCAACTGGTAGTTACGTTACCTCAAAATGATAAGATAACAATGTAAACTATGAATGCATCATGTAGTATATAGGAGAAACATGTATAAATAGATATATCATTAAAACATGCAAAAATGTGATCACATCAAATCCTAAGATGCATGATATAGATCATGAAAACATTTAGAGATTAATAGTACAAGCTCAACAAGTAATCAAGAACACACACAAAGGCACTCAAAAGCAAATCAAAAGGCCATGGTCCAAGGAGACCTCAAACAAGGGGCATGTTCAAATACCACATAATCAAAGGGACATGACTTAGTTAAATGTCCACAAAATCAAACATGACATATTCAAATGTCCATACAACAAGTAATGACATATTCAAATGTCAAAGAGATAAACAAAGGCATAGGGGTCATAAACAATGGATTATATTGAAATACTCAAATAATTAAGACAAGACACTCAAGTAAATGGATAAAATAAATGCATAATCAACTAACATAAACATAACATCCTAGCCCATGGATCATGTGTGTTAGCAAAAAATGTTAAGTACATAGCATATCAAGTATCCCGTGAAAGATATAAGCTTAGATAAAGACATTTATAAGTACATAAGCTCAAACACGACAATGTAAAGTGATCATAAAATGATATAACCTAGATGTATAGTGATCAAAGAATCAAATGCCCCCAATGTATAAATGACATGAGTAGAAGGAAGTTCCAACATATATATATATATATATATATATATATATATATATATATATATATATATATATATATATATATATATATATATATATATATATATATATATATGAATAGATCATGTATCTATGTATGCCTATATCATACTAAAATGATATGTGAAATGTGTATATAGAAAGTAAAAATATGCCATCTACCATCATAGAATCAATAATATAAATTTCAATGAGCTAATATAGGTAGAAGCTCTACTAGAACCCAAGGATCTCATCAAGGAGATGACTTTGTGAAGGCCCTATATCATTTATTTCATATTCATATTTTACATAATTAGTATCATCAAGATCATACCAATATTATGTGTTATTATGATCGTAATCATCGATGTAATCATTGTTATAAGAAAAATGTAACTTCTTATGTTATTCTTAAACTTGTGATATACCATTTTGAGCATGCATGTATGAAAAATGGAAAGACCATAGATTGGAGTTTCCTTCTTGAAAGTTCATTTTTATTGAACACTAAGAAAATATGTAATTTGATCCTTGACTTATTTATTTGAGGATGAAAGTATAGACTTTGTAGTATTGAACTTAACTATTTGTTCCTCTATGCATGAAATAAATATGGTGTTTGGATCCTTAGCAACCATATTTATATCATTTTATTTTATAGGAATGTCTTACTTTGAAATTATTTTGTTAGAAACTCTCTTTTTGAAATTCTTGTTTGCTTATATTGAGTTTAAATTGGCAACTTTTGTTCTTTCTCTTTTTGTAACATTACATTTGGAATCTTTTCTTACTCTAATTATTGCATTTGTAAGTGTTTTTATTATAAATTATCTTTTGGTACCCATATTTTTTGTTTTGGATCTTGTGATTTATGAAAGGTAATCCTAATGTGAGTGGTTTGCTTGAGTGGTGTATTGATTAGAGAATCACAACTATATTTGTGACTTTGTATTTTGAAATTCAATGCAAAATAATAATCTGTATGAGACCCATGCATTTTATCATATTCACAATAGTATTTGGATATCCTTATAGGATGTAGAGGAGGTATTTGAATCAGTTGGTTTTAAAGCATTTCTCATAGGATTTAGCTTGGACTCTTAATAGCCTTATGGACACTTTTTGAATCACTAGTTTTATATGTATTTTGTTGTAGATTTGTATTTGGGTAGGAAACCTTATTTGGTGAAACATTGGTAGATAAGGATGAAAACACATGATTAACACTACCATGTGTTGGATTATGTAGGTATGCAATCTGATTTTATAACAATGTGACCTTTAAACTGAAACTATTTTGCCACTTTTCTATTGACTTTCTCATAAAGATGATTTGATATTTTAAGGCTTCACAAACAAAAATCCTAGGTACCTCAAATTGAATATGCATACATACACCATATACCTTACCACTTGAAGGAGTGATAACATGGACCTGGTTAGAGGGATGGTAACTATCACGCTCTTTAGGGTTAGTAGGAAGAGTCTCAATTCTAATGTAATAAGAGTTCTAAAGAGGGATTGAATTTTGATTTTATTTTAAAACCATCTCATTATATTGATAAAGTTGGTTACTCCTTTTAATTTATTACATCATATATAAAAAATAACAAGTAACGAATACCATGATGTACTCTAACATGAAGTGGATAAGATATATACTCTTATTAAACATGTTTGTAGAAAAGGAGAATTTTTAATTTTTAATTTTTAATTTTTGAACACTTCAAAATCAAGATTCAAAAAATAGTAAATCAGGAAAAAAGAATCAAGAAACCCTATATTAAAATCTAGGGTTTTTGGGACCAAAGGTTGAGTTCACCAAATGTTTAACCCTATAATCTATATTAAAGAAGCTAGGGTTAAAGAGGATAAAGGTAGCCTAGGGCACAAGAATGATAAACTATCTTTATAGTAGGGTAATTAATTTGCAAACTTAAATAAACAATATTATGAATTTAAATAATAATATATACTAAAATAGTAAGTACAACTAATGATTGATATAAAAAAGAAATTAAAAAAAATGGTACTTAATTGATTATAGTGCACATTTAGATTTGATATGAAACATGTTGGAATTAGACTGGATCTTGATTATGGATCAGTCATCAAATTTAGGAAATTTGACCTTGTTAGAATATTTATTTCATGCATTTTATCACATTTATTAGCGTATTAGCTAGATATTTCATCTTTTAGTGAGTTTTTCCTATGTGAGGATTTATCCCACATCGGCCAGTTATGCTAGTTCAGTATTTTGCCTTGCCTATTTATGCAAGATCTTTCCTTTGTACTAACATTCTTCATTTTGAATAATATATGATTTGTCTTATTTTTACATATCATATCTACAACTTTATTATGTGATGTTTTATTTACAACACTTCAAATTCTTGGGTTGGAATGCCTTTACAATTCTTAACATGGTACTAGATCTTTGAGGTATTTCTCCCATCTGCATCGCTACAAATTTGCTTCATAAATTTCCCTTACCATTGTTTCTTCCCTTGATGAAAATTCTCAAGCCATTTTTCCCCCTCTTATGGATTTGACACTTTCATTGAAGCTTTGAAGAGAGGGTGTGGTTTTTATCCTTGGAAGAAAGACAAAGAGGAATTGGAGCATTGATTTCCTTTGAGGAAAGAGGCGTCCCTATTAGAAAAGCATCGGGTTCAGATGAGAGGCACAAATTTTCATGATTTTTTCAAGATTTCATTAATTTTAAAGATTTTGATTTCAATATTTTGATTGTGGATATCTACTTATTTCACTTGGTGAGGCCTTTTCTAGTATTAGCTTCCTTTGTTTGTTTTAGATCTGCTTCTAGGCATCATTTTACAAAAAGTAGCACTTGTACATAGTAAAGAAAGGCATTGGATTTTATTTCTTATTTTAGATCTACATCAGAAAGGCATTTGTAAAAGAATCAAGGCATTAGAATAGGAATATATTCTTAATCTTGGAATCATCCTTTTTGTTTGGAGGCATTCTCTATCTAAGCTTGGTGTGGAGGAGGCATAAAGGAACATTTACTTATGCGTTGACATCTTCAGGCCATATCTACTATGCATTAAAACTCTCATGTTGGGTGTTGGATGTAATTTTTGGACTAAAAGAGTTAAAGAGGAGGTGTACTTGTTATTGTTGGAGAAATCTTGTTTTGGCATTGAAAACACCAGATCTGTTGTGATCTGAGGCACTTCTGTGATCTAAGGTGTCAGATTTGAAGTTTGTTTTTGAGAATTAAAGGAATTTTGATAGAGGCATTGATCTATAAAAGAAGTGTATAAGTCTATTGGAATGTGTTGATTTTTATATCTACAAATAAAACATAATATTTGTGTTGTCTTTCCCTAGAGGAAGATACAAAACAAGGCATTATTTTTGGCATTTTCTGCATACTGTTCTTGATCTATGATGAATCATGCCAAAAGATTTTTGAGTTTTGTGTGCCTTGATTTTAAATTTATGAATAATTTTGAAATTATTAATTTCATTAAGTGATACAAAAGTTATGATAGTTATACTAATAACTATTTTTTATTTTTCTTAAGTGGAAAATAAGCTTTTTTTGTCATTAAGTGGAATTGTTTTTCCATTAAGATGCACATAGGGGTGTATGGGAGTGTTATTTGAGTATTTTTAATTTTATCTAGTTCAATTATGATTCTAACAAGTGGTTGGATGACTATATTATTTTATGATTTGGTCAGAAAAATTAGTTTGTAGTGTTTTTTAATGTTTTGACTCATTTTTTGAGAAATCATAATGCTTGTAAGTTTTAAACTGTAACTTGGATTTGAGTTCTATTTTTTTAAAAAGTACATGATTTTTGATTATATATCCATTAGTTTCATTAATTTGTAAAATAAAACTATTTTTAAAAGTATCAAATTAGGAGAGTCTTTCATACAATCTTTTGGGGGGTTGTTTTGGTGTCAATTTTGTTCACCCTTTTGAATTATTTTTACTTTTTAGTGATTCATTATCATGGATTATACTTCTAGTGTTGACCATTATTAACTTTTAACTACATATAATTACCATACATAGAGACCTTGAATCGAAACAATCATAAAGCACAAAGGATTATGGTCCCTAGTGAACGAAACTCAAACATAGTTTACATGTGAATTTGAAATTTTTTAGCACTAATGTAAGTTTGAAGAGTGTACGACCTTCATTAGGGGTTATGTGAGTGATAGTATTTTGTTTCATTTTGATGGGTGTGATTCTCCATTCAAAATGTGGACTAAGTTAAAAGGTTTTTTTGGTTAAGTAGATCACTTGAGATCCATTCAACTTAAAGTGAAGCTTACTTCACTAAATCTAGATGAATTTACCTCCATTGTAGATTTTTTTACTAAGTTTAAGCATTTGTTGACACAGTTGAAGGGAAGTGGATGAAATAAAAAGGATGAAGAGTGTGTGTACTTGATCTTATCTAAGTTGAGTGTCCCATTCCAAATCTTTGCTTCTACCTTTTTCTTTAGTATGGATGTATTAAGTGCTGCATTCAAAATGCTAGATCTAGAGTTATTTTATGTAAGAATTGTTTGGGAGGAATCCAAATTATCTCACCATGAGTCTCTAAAAAATCATTAGTTGCATCACATCCTAAGACTAAGGGAAAAATTAAGGGTAAGAAGAAGAACACTCCTCCTGCACCTCAAAATGCACATAAACCCAACACTACTACATCTAAACCCAAACCATCTTCTAAATTCAAGAATAAGTCTAACCTATCTTGATCCTATTATGGAGGGACTACTCATAAAAAGTCTAGGTGTTTCAAAAGGATACAAGCCTTAGAGGATGTCATTAGGAAACATAAGATATCTATCTCCACTCCATCTCATTAGCATGGGAAAGCACTTAATGTTGTCAGGAGATCACACTTACCTATTTCAAATAGTTGGGTTCTACATTTTAGTGCTTCACATCATGTGAATTATACCATGGAGTTTTTTATATCACTTAATTTGAGTTTTAATTCCAACATTGAGGTAAGAGATTCTTATTTCATTTTTTTTAAGGGGAAGGGTGACATACAACTAGATGGTGGCCACATCAATGATGCATTATATGTTCCAAACATCACCAAAAATCTACATGTATAATATTTACCATTCTATTCAGGGCAAGATAATGAATTTTACATCATAGGGTGCTAAAGTTTGAGCTTTGTTAGAGATATACACACTCATTACATAGGATGTTGTTGATAATAGTTATCAACTTTACTATTTTGAGGGTTTTGATGATACTCTTCTTTTAGGGATGTGTTTACTTTCTCATGTAGATTATGAGAGTCAAATTTGGCATAAGATATTTGGACACCTCAACTACATATATTTGAAGGAGTTGAGAACTCATAGTATAGTAGAGGGTCTTCCTATATTTTCATGTCTTGATGGAGTTTACCCTGGTTGTGCATTGGGAAAACAACACCAGGATCCATTTCCTAAGGGTATGACCATGAGATCTTTTTCACCACTTGAGCTTGTATATAGTGATTTGATGGTCTTTCCTACTCCTTATTTTAATGGACTGAAGTATGCACTTACCTTCATTGATAATTTATTGAGGCATACTTGGGTTTATTTCATCAAGTACAAGAGTGATGTCTTTGCTCACTTTAAAGTCTTTAAGGCTTTGGTCAATAAATAGTCATTGAGTTGCATCAATAAGCTTCATACAAATAATGGGGGGGAGTACTTCAGTTGAGATTTTATGTTTTTTTGTAGTACATGATATTATTCACAATCATTCTATTGCACATACTCCATAGTAGAATGGCTTAGAAGAACTGAAGAACCAAACTTTGAAGGAGATGGATAACTGCATGATGCATTCATGAGATCTACCTCTTATCTATTGAGTAGAGGTAGTTAATTTTGTGAACTAAATTCAAAACCACTCACCACATCAAGCACTTAAGCATAGGACTCTATAGGAGGCTTGGTCTAAAACCAATCTTGATGTCTCAATTTTTTGAGTCTTTGGTAACCTTAATTGGGCATTTGTACCAAAGAAAAAAAGGAAAGCATTGGATAAGAAGAGAAAACCTTTGTCTTTTAGGGTATTGCGAGGACATGAGTTCTTATCATCTTTTAGGTCTTAATACTCATGATGTTCATTTTTGAATACATGTATAAATCAATGAGCATTTCACATCTCATGACTCTTCATCTTCTTCCATGCCTTTTTCTTCTTTTTATGATTCCTCCTATTGAGGATTCATTATTTGAGGGGCCAATTCAAGAGATTCCTAAAAAGGTTATAGAGGATGAGGATCTTAGTCACATTGATGTTGTCACTATGCCTAGGTGGGTATGTACTATAATTTTTGAGGCAACACCATTCATACATAATCTTCCACCTACTCAACATCATTGTGCATATTATATGGGGACCAAAATTTTGTGTTAGTTATTCTCTGGGGATCCAAAATACTTTTGAAAGGATCATGGGATACAATACTGAGATGATGTGATGACAAATGAGTATTCTTCATTGATGAAAAATCACACTTGGGATTTGGTCACTCTTTCTAAGGGAATAAAGTTAATTAGGTGCAAGTGGATTTATCACACCAAGTATGTAATTGAGGGGTCCATTGACAAGTATAAGGCATGTCTTATTTCAAAGGGGTTTTTGTAGGTTAAAGGTATTGAATATTCTAAGACTTTTGTGCCCATTGCCAAGATGGATTCTATTTGCTTTGTACTTTCTCTTGCTATATCATAGGGTTGGTTAGTATATCAAATGGACATTAAGAGTGCTTGCATGGAGACTTGAATGAGGAAATATATATGGAGAAGCTTGATAGGTTTATTCATGATTCTTATCTTGTTTGTTGACATAGGAGGTCTATTTATGGTCTCAAACAAGCCCCTCAAGCTTGGTATGAGAAGACAAATTCATTTCTTCTCTCCACTAGCTTTGTTCATTACCACTCCAATCCCATATTATATATTCAGTGTATTAGGGAGGACATGATTATTATATTATTGTATGTTGATGATCTACTTCTCACAAGTAGCTCTTCATCATAGATTTAGACTATTCAATAGACACTTTCAACATGGTTCAACATGACAAATCTTGAATTTTTATATTTATTCCTTGGTTTACAAATTTCATAATCAGTACAAAGATTCTTTTAAGATAGAATAAGTATACCCTTGATATTTTTAACATTTTGGCATGGCTAATTTCAAGACAATTCCTTCTACTTTTCAATCTGGAGTGACTCTCATTACCTCTTATACTATGCCACTTTGTGATCCTATATTGTATAAGAAGATGGTTAGGAGTATTATTTATTTGACCCATACTCACCTTGACATATAATTTATAGTTGGGCTTATATCTAGGTTTGTACATGACCTTCATGATAATCACTAGTAGGCTACCAAGAGGATCCTATGATATCTATGAGGCACTACTCATTTTGTATTACACTACACTAGGGGTTCTATTCAGTTGGTTAGGTACTATGATTCAGATTGGGTAGGTTCTCTTGATGATAAGAATTATAATTTTGGATACATATTTTGTCTTGGTTATTCATCTATTGCTTAGTTGTGTAAGAAGTATCAGTCTATTTCACTTTCATCTATATAAGCTAAGTATAGGGAAATAATTACAATGAGTTAGAAAGTTTTTTGGCTTCATCAATTGTTGACAGAGTTTGGCTTCATGTATGATTCACCAATTGTAATTTAGTGTGATAACCAGAGTGAAATTAATATATCTTACAACCAAGTTGATCATCAATAGACCAAGCACATTGAGGTACATATGCACTTCATTTTTTATCATATTCAGGATGACATTCTTAGCTTAAAATACATTCCAATTTAGTAACAGATTGTAGACATCTTCATGAAGCCTTTTACATCACCTTGTTTCCTTAAGTTATGTGTCATGTTAGGGGTTTCACAAGTTTCATTGGGAGGTGTTCATGAGGACATATTGTATCTTCATTTCATGGATACATATTTTACATGAGTACCTTATCAGTCCTTATTACTGGGATTCATACTCTGGATATGCCACTATTTCTTTTTTAGATTTTGCTACCCCTTAGCTTCACTTAAGGTGGGGTGTTAGATTATGTATTTCATGCATTTTCTCACTTTTTCTAATGTATTAGATAGTTATTTCATCTTGTAGTGAGTTTTTTCTATGTGAGGATTTATCCCACATTGGTCAGTTAGGCTAGTTTAATATTTTGCCTTGCTTATTTATGTAAGAGATTTCCTTTGTACTAGCAAGTTTCATTATACTTAATTCTAAATAATATATGATTTTCCTTGTTTTTGCATATCATATTTACATCTTTCTTGTGTGATGTTTTTTTTCCAACACTTTGGCAACACTTTGGATTCTTGGGTTGAATTTCCTTTACCATTCTTAATAGATCTTTGTGGCCTCGGAAACTTGTATTGAGCTTGGATAGTTGCATCAATGATTATATCTAACCTAGATGTAATTTTCTTATATATAATACATGATGGATTTAGATGCAACTAGCTAGGATATTATATATTTTGTGTCACCTTTGTTCTAGTGTGCTCAGATTTAGATCATAGGATGTCATTCATTGTCAAATAGTAAAACCCTAGTTATTCATCTTCATAATGACTATATAAAAATAGGTTAGTGGGCTCATGATGTTGAGATAAACCCAAAGAACCCTTTATTGGTGGGTGATACCTACATAGCCACTACTCTAAAGAGGGCCTTAGACTAATTTATTTCTCCCCTAATGTGTTGGCTTATGTGTGTACAAGGGTGCAATATGTGGAAATCAAGTACAATAGTGACCAATCCTATAAATTAGAAAATATGACTCATGGCATTCCCATTAAGTGATTTAGACTTGTATATGTGTTATCCCTATGATTGATATGAAAATATGAGAAAATAAGGAAGCTTTTCTCACTTTAATTCTTGATTGAATGCTTTTAGTAAGTTTCCTTGTGAGTTGTTAGGTCTATGCTAGGTGAAGAATGAATGACAATTGATCATGCACATATAACAATCATTTTAGATTACCATAGGGATTATTAAGTTTAATTTATAAATTACATGACTTTAGAGAACTTGACACTTTCATTGGAATAGGACACTTGCATCGATGTAAGCATCTGATTGGAATACAAGTGTCTGGGCAGCTAAAAAATAAGCACAGGTCTAAAACTTGTAGATATATAAGGTAAGTAAGTTTATAGTAATTTGAGCATGATATAAGGCTTGGGTTATTAGGATAACACTATTTAGACTAAGAGATAAGAATTTTGTGCGTATTTGAGCCTTTTAACAGTGAGAAAGGGCTAGAAGTTGAAGGTACATCTATGATATGTATTTTCCAAGTGTACAAGATTAAGGTGTTATATAATTCAGATTTAGTGTCTAAAATTATAAATACATCATTAAATTTTAGAATCCCTTATATCTATTGGCCACACCTATGCAGGGACATATAATTATATAAGTTACACTATCATAGGTTATATCATTCTATGACCTCAAATACACTATTGAGCTATGTAACTTATATGTGTTTTTATAACCACTATTATTTTGCATTGTGATACATAGATATGTTGATTTAATAATAATATGGAATTGATATGTATTAATGGAATAGACTAGTTTCACTTTTTATATGCTCCTTTGATGTTGTTTACTTTCTTTCATGATACACTACATACTAAATATTTTTCATGTGTGGCTCTTGGCCCTTGTGTGAAAATTTATTGAACATATCTATGAGATTTATATTGGTGCACTATTCTAGATGCACTAATGTCAAATTTTCTTAGTGAGTTAGTCTTTCCACTAAATGTAGTTTATGTGTGCACATGTCTATGGAAGTGTTCATTTAATGCATACTCACATCGCATGTGCTACCACTCTTTGTGGAATCCAATTTTAGTGGAACCAATAGGGAAATGGGAGATCACTCTTTCACAAGATATTTATACCCCTCATCTCTCTTTGTACAACATATTGAAAGATTTTGAATTGATCTTTGGATAAAAACTTGTTTATTGAGCTTTGTGCATTTATAGTCTTCAGATCTATGTTTGTATTTTGAAGATTTGTACTTAACTTGTTTGGATAATAAATTTTCAAAATATGTAGAGTATCTTATGCCATTGTTTTTCTTATTATGATTGGATGTATAGTTTTATAACCTTATTAAAGTACCAAACTTGTATGTTTGTGTTTTTAAAAACAAGGTCATATAGTTCTTTTTGGTAGATTTTGTAGGGCTATATGGTTCTGTAATAGTCCTAGGGTTTGGAAATTTTTAATTAGATCTATTAGATTTTATATTTCTCAAGGATCAAAGTCTTTACACTATCATTACATTTGGATTCAAGCTTTTATATGGCCTATGTGAATCTTTGGGTTTTTCAAAAAGTATTTACACAAGATATTTGGATGAAGATTAACTTGATCTACATGTAAATCGATGTAGGGGAAAATTATCTTTTCCATCCATTCCAACATATTGAATAAGTCATTTTAGGTGACAAGGAGGTGATGCTCAACACCTCTTCTATTCATTTAAGGCATTGCACATATCCATCTATGTATACTTTCAAAAAGGGGAAACATCAAAATTTATGCTCAATCAAGCATTATCCTTGGAAGTAAATCCTCATTTCCCTCCACATTGTGTAGTGACCTAATCAACTAGACCATTAAGATAACCAAGCCTTAAACCATTCTGGTGCTAGTTTTATCCATGATTTCAACTGACATACATTAGCTAGTGTAGGGATAAAATAATATATAGCTATAGATTTAAATATATAGACTCCTTAGTACCTTGTAAATCAATTATGGATTGATCTATGTTTTGGAGAGTTCCCTATTCTCCCACTCAGTTATCCAAACTCAATAGCTTTTTTCTATGCTAAGGAGTTAACAACTGGTTCGTTATCAATGAAATCTTTTCCAACTCAGGTCAGTTTGAGATTTTATTATAGATAACATGGTTTTGAATGGTGGTTTATTCAAAACCATTTAGCCTCCATTATACTACTCCATCCACGTGGATTCTTCTCTCCATGCCTAGTCAACACCTTTCTCCTCTATAGGATATTAACCAATGCCTAGATCTCCTTCACTAACCATTTTTTCAAAGGTTTTTAAATTTTGAATTTTAATTTCCTTTATAACAATTTAAATATATATTTTACCCTATATTTTTTATAAAGTTTAGAATATTGGGTTAGCCATTAGAATTTTGCTAAAAAATCTTTCACCTCCCTTGGTCATGAGGTTAAATACCAAAGTGGTAAGGAACGATTTATTTTTAAGTAGATGCTATTTATTTTGAGGCAAGATTTTAATAATGTGGTGGTCATTTGTAATGGGGCCATTATGAAGTGGAATATTTTAATCACATTATGGTCAATTTAATTGACAAGGGTTACTATTTTTAAGTGGGGCTATTAACCTTTGTAAAAGAGGTGATTTGTTATCAAAGGGGACATTTTAAAGGCAAAATTGCTTATTTTTTGGCCAATTAAAAGTTTAAAAAGGTTTCAAATTGGGATTACACAAGGGGTGCTACCCCTATACCCATAAGGCGTACTACCCCTTGAATTGCCATCTTTGGTCATTTATTTAGTTCTTTCTAGCATCAAAGACTATAGGGTGAGGTTTGATATGATAGGTGGTCAGTTCCCCTCTCAAAAACACTTTATTACAATCATGCTCATTGTATTTTTACTCACTTGAAAATGCATTTTTGATAGAACCCAATGTCCCTTTTGGGGATTTTTTAATTTCTATTATTTGGATGCATTTTTGGCATAGATTAATGTCCTACATTTTTTGGGTGTTTATTTTTTTGAGTGTGTTTTCTCCATTTATCATGGTTCTTTGTGCCACTTGCCACACTCTTCAGTTAGAAAATGACATGCTTTATTATGAGATATGCACATTTCAAGATGATATTATAAAATTTGTGGAAGAGAACATGACACTTAAGAAACAAAATTATATTATATGCACCCTTATTTATAGGAAGGACACCCTTATAAACTCATTTATTCACACTATTGCAGACTTTCAACATTAACTTGATTTATTGGATTGATAGTTTCTTACACCCAATCCACATTCAAACACCCTCTTACACCTAATGACTGACTTTTTAGTATTTGAGCATGTTAATTTGTATTTTAATTTTTCCTCTTTTACTTCTGCATCTGTTCTTTCTTTTACTACACATTTTGATTATGATCATGATGCTATTAATACTAGATCCTATGCATTTTATGCTCCTACTCTTACACATGTTGCTTATCCTAATTTAGATTTGCTTACATACATGCTCAATTATTTTGAGAAGTGTACCATTGTTTTTGGTTCTTGCATGCTCCATTCCATGGGATATTCTATTAGATATCTTAGTATAAATTCACAAGGTATTATTTCTCTTATTTAAACTATTAGTTAGAAATATCACCATGGCATTGGTTTTGATGCAAACATTTCATATTATGTGGGGTAATTTGATGACATAGCTCCAATTTTTGTTCACTCTACTATGTGAAGATAGTGAACAACACATGAGCTCTATAACACCTTCACTTGGGCTTGAACAACCTAACATTACATTTATTAGACATGATAATCATAACATACATTCAAATGCTTTTTCACATGTTTTTGTTGTGCACTTTGTACCTCTTCATATAAAAGCATCATCATCTACCATTTGTATTAATTTGGGATGGATTCTAGATCACTTGTGGTATCATCGTCAATGTTCTTTGTGAGGATTTTACTAACATGGTTCCTCCACTATTCAATATCTTCATCCACACACTACTCCCTTATTTTAGGAGTAACTCTCTTGTTATTGATGGCATGTTTTATAGATTTAAAACATTCTAAAGGTTATTATGTCATCTAGTGTTTATTTTTGGGGACTAGTTTGTACTCACACTAAGTTATAAAGTTCCATGGGGGGTTTTCTGATTCAACATTGTCTACCTTCATGCATGTGTGCTATATTCTAGGCACCTTTTCATTATTTTAGTTGCTTGATTTTACCATCACCAGTAGGGCCATATTATTGAGAGATATTTTATCTATATTTTTGATACTTTTTTCAATAGTTGAGTCTCTTACAGCTTGAAGTGTAGCTATTCTAGTGAGTTTAAATGTCAACTTGTCATATTCAATTGTTTGATAGTCTCGTTTAGCTTGACGTGGATCTATTATGGTTCATATCATGTTTTCTTGTTTGTGTTTGAGTATTTGGATTCATCCACTCACTAATTTTTTGTGTCACTCCACCTAGTCAAAAGTATGGGGATGTGGTATAGATCTTGCTTCTTTAGTTATTATATCCATTACTAACCCTTAGTACACCACATATTCTAGTAGTAGATCAAATTAGTTGGGTATTTTTTTTTTCACTTTCAACACCATTGACAGTCTAGGAGCTATTCTGATGAATACAATGTCAATTATTTTTTGTGATCAAGTAGTGGATCCAAACCCCTTATACGATATTGAGTTCTTTTGTGACTTTTGAGTCCATCAAGTGAATTTATGTTTGATGGCCTTTATTCCATCTAATACACCTTATTTAATCATTATGTTTGAGTATTGAGTTATTTGTTTTTTTTGGATGTCTTGAAGCATTTTTTGATCTCTCCACTTTTGTTGTTGTTATTGATTATTTGAGAGACCCTTACGTGTACCTCATTTTTTCTAGTGTACATGGGTACCTCATCAGGCCTAGTTGTTAGGACCCATTATTAAAGGATTATTATATTCCTTACTTTATATTGACCTCCCTAAGTTTCACTTACGGGGGGGTGTTGGTGCACTATTATAGTGTATTAATGCTAGTTTTACTTAGTGACTTAGTCTTTCCACTAAATGTAACTTGTATGTGCACATGTATAGGGAAGTGGCATTTAATGCATAATCACATCACATGTGATACCACCCTTTATGAAAACCACCTTTCTTGGATTCCATATTTAGTGAAACCAATAGGGAAAGGGAAGATTTCTCTTGCACAAGTTATTTATATCCATCATCTCCCTTTGTACAAGCATCTTGTATCATATACTTTGATTATATCTTTAGAGACTCTTATTTTCCTCTTATGATGTATCCAATTGATTCAATATGGTAATGTACCGGTGGAGATATAATGGTTGAGATTTTTCATAAATTTTTTCTTGGTATATGTGAAATTTGAATATATCCATTGGTTTTGGCCCTTGGCCCTATGTGTGTAATTTTTGCTTGTGTGACATTTAAACATGTCCATTGTATGCAACCCTTGGACTTATTATGTGACATTACATGTTGTGCTCATGTGTTTTTTGAGCTTGATTAGTAGTGTCATGATAAATATCATACACTTTTATGGATGGTTACTTTACTACATGCCTTGCATTCAATAGGTTACATATATGCTTCAAATTATAATTACAATTATGATGACACTCTCCAACATATTAGCATAATATTATATGATCATATCTTTATCATATGATATAACTAAATATTATTTTAATATGAGTGACTTGCAGACTACATCCCTCATCTCAAAATAGGGGCATCAAAGTGGGCTTGTATTAGAGATCCAAACATCCATAAGTAGACAAAAATTAGATTTAGGACATAATACATATTTCAAAGATACATTGTACAGGTTTCAAAAATACATAATACAAGTTTTCAAATATTCAAAACAAATTCAAATATTAGAGAAAATGTTTTTCAAGGATTTAAACTAATTCAAAAATCAAACATTGGCACACCAAGCATATGGCATGCATATGCACTTAGTTTTCAAATACTCAAAGTAAAAAATAATAAACACTTGAATTCATATGCATAGACATATGCAAGACAATTACAAGAATAAAATTGTAGGTTTTATATATTATTACATTTGAGCATATAGATGTATAACATTATATATCATTAACACAAATTCAAAAGGGGGCATGATATTCATTCATGATCAAGCTTATTCAAATATGAAAAATTCATAATCTCAAAGAGAAAATGTTCAAATTCAAAGAGTGAATATTCAAATTAAAAAAAAAATGTTTATTTAAAATCTATGAACAATATGGTCATGATTGAGGGCATGAATACTTTTCATTCTCTTTCGATCATGAAAAATATAATTTAGATTCATCTACAATGATGTGAATCGATCTATGTGGGTATTGTATGTTTGAGTCTAGTGAAACTCAACAACTTTGGCATTTCTTTTGGTGAACCTATTATATTGTTCCATCTTTTATTGTAGGTGATGTACATTAAAGTCTAGTGACATTTAAATATATTGTCATTACTTTTCGTGAACACCCTTGGTTCCATATTTTGGATTAGTACATTGAGTACTATTTCCTATTTTTAGGAGTTGTAATAATACATCTTTCCAACTCATGAACTTGATTGGTTATATACAAAAGTTGAGACTTGATCACTCTTAACTCTTTAAGCAATTCAACATAAACATTTACATTATCCAAGTCCTTTATTGAGGGGGCACATCTTCTCCAATATATTATCAAGTAAATATGGTCATGGGTATAATGACACTTGATGACATATTTAATTTACCTTTACTACTTAAAGGAATGTTCTTTTCCCTGGCCAAGAAATGAACAAGACTAAAATCATCCTTTCTCTACTTAGTACAACACAAAATTTTTCCACAAGTAGCATAATGTAACACACATACAAGTGTGCTCTCTCCTTGTTTTTTACTTTGTAATTCAAGCTTCAAGATTTTACATTTTATATATGGACATTAACTACTCAACATGTTGTTTTAGATTCTAGCATGATATAGATGGCATAATCAACAATATCTAAAAAGGAAAAGTGTGTCATATACACTCAGAGTTCAATTATTTATTTTAATCTAGTAATTTCATTACTAGAATAAATAAGGGGGAAATGTAGACACCCAAATTTTGTACAATCCTGTCCTTTATATCATTTATTCCAACTTTGTTAACATACACTATTGACCATAAATAAGGTACCTATTGGCATGTTTCACTTAAGTTTTTTTTTAATCTGATATGTGAGTTTGTAAATTGATTATTTATAGTGTCTTTTTTTCATAGGGGTATCTAATATTAGTCCTTTATATTTTTGGACAAGTCCATGGTAATTGGACATTATCAGTTTGAATTCTTGTCCATTTAGTGTGGACTTATCTAGGCATAACTTTTATAAATTATTTCAAGTCACATCTATTGGGTTTTATCTTAGGTTAAATTTTGTGTGCCAATAGTCCATAATCTAAAAATCAAAACATGTATAAACATATGGATCCTCTAAGGCATTAAAAATAGTTCTACTCACTCTAAAAACCTATCAAAATATTTTTATGTTTTATCTATAGGTCTTCTAAAGCTATATTCAAGGCTAAATTCTCATTTTTATACTTGTGCTAAAGGTAAATAAGATAAAGAAACTATAAGACTTCATTCATCATTCCACATAGACACATAAGTGGGATAATTAAACTTGAGTTCGAGCTCTCTTTGGAGTATTAGAAATATAGTGCATCACTTGGTCACCCAATGTATATTGAGTAAGGTTAGTCCAACTCAATCCCTTCATCTGATTTCCCTCATTTGATTCTAAATTGGTTTGTATGCATAAAACTAGTTTTTTATCATTGTTAATATCTCGTATGAGATTCTATGTTTGAGAATTCATCTAAGACACTATTTAATGCATGCACATTTAGTGAAATAATGAATCTTGCATCACAGTCAATAAAGACAAGTCTACACTAAAAAAACTCAATCACATTGTGTTGTCATCCATTTATAGTAGTCATGCACATAGATATCTTTTACATTGCTTCGATCTATCATTTATAGAATTATAATTTCTATATCTTTTCCTATTAGTAGCCTATCACAACTAACTAAGACAAGTATTTAGTTAATAGACTGGGATGCACTTTATTACCATACACTTACAAAAAACCTATCTAGATTTTATTTTTAATTCTGTGTCTGATCCTGATCTTACATCCTCTCCTTCTAATTTCCACTTGTAGACAATCAAAATAATCAACAGATGTCCATATGAAATCTAAGTATATTTATTCTTAGTGTTTTCCCAAAATAACAACTTTAAATATTTATAAATTTATCAAAATAAAAATAGTTGATTATTTTATATCTTTAGAATTTTAGTATTTCTAATTTTAAACCTATTAGAACACATTAAAAAATTATTTTTTATGAAAAATAGGGTAAAAAAATGTTAGTAGTAGAATAAGGCTACATAATCATAAACTATAATTATTTGACAAGTGTGTGGTTTAAACTATTTTGTACATTGTATATATTTTTGTATGCATTCAACACATAAATGCACATCAAGATTCTATAAAATGTGAAAAGTCTCTCTTTTATTTGTAGTGAAAGGCTAGAATATGAAGTGATAGAGCTTTTATAAACTCTATATATAATGCTCACTTGTATTATAAAAGGGTTTTAAAATATAGATATCAATATATAGATTCAATAAGGGTTATTCTTTATGTCTACACTTGTTCCTTTATGAAATTATGCTATATTTTTCTATAATTTGTTAATCATTTTAAGTACTGAATGTTTTGGAAAAAAAGTCTACAAATAATGTTAATTCCTCTAGAATCCTACACCCAATTTATCTTATATATATTATAGTAGTTTCCTTGAGTATCTTTTATATTAAAATTCACACAAACTTTTTCAATTAACATGTTATAATGGGTTTTATAGGAACCTCTACTAATAATGGTGTGGTGAGAATGGAACATTGAAATATTCTAAGATGGTTACATGGATAAAAATATTTGGAGTAATGGTTGTATGAGATAATTTTCAATTTCATAGAAGAGGATGAAAAAATGATAGGAAACTTTGAGATAGAAGTCATGGGTGGGCATATACATGGTGAGATATACTAAATACTTTGGTGTGAATTTCCTAGGTTGTTAGTTGTATGGTTTTCAATAATTGGGTACTATTACTTCAAGCCAAGAGAAACATAACACTTTTTTTGGACCAAGGAAAAAATATAACAACTATGAAATCTAGACACTAATTGGATGTGTATAATAGATCATTAGATAAAGAGTACCAGTGATGGATATATTAATTTTTTTTTATGCAAAGGTATATAGTGTTAAAATATGTGTAAGTTATATTTATAAGAGGCATCTAGGGAAATTTTTTGTAGAGACTACATTTCATGCTTAAAATGTTGGTCATGGAAAAGGCTATAGTGCCTATTCCAACTAACATGGAGTATTCAAATTGGGATTTAAGGGGATGTGTGCAATAATTAAGTTAATGATGAATAAATAAGAAGAGAAACTTGAATATAAACCTAGAATATGCAAGACATAGTTACATAATGAAAAGTGAAATATAGGAATAAAGTGGGACCTGTTATAACAAATGAGATGTAATAAACAAAATAATCCTAATGTACCTATGAGTAGGAGTATAGTAGATGATTTAGAAGATAAAAAAGGAATGATGTCTCAAGGAAGAGCTAGATATTATGGAGAGGATGAAAAAGAGGAATTGAGAGGGCTTGAAAGAAGAGAGGGCATAAATGGACAAATATTTTTAAAATGGATGTAGAAGAGATGGAAGAGAGTGGAAATAGGGAAGATGAGTAATTAGATTAGTTAAAATTTAGGTTTAGATAAAAATTATAAGGGAGGATATTATTTGGAGAAAAGAAGGAATAATACTTTGAATAAGTTATGTTAAGTAGCATGATTCAAGCAGGTTCAAGTTTAATTGAAGTAGAAGTCACAGACATAGATCATCCCTTGTGCCTAATTTATCAACAAAAAGAAGAACAAAAAATACTAAATCTGGTAAATATAGTACATGGTTTGATTGTTTTACATATAATTTTGGAAAATATAGTGAAGACATCAAGAAAGTGTTGGATAAAAAGAAACTCAATGAGGCTAGATTTTTGATTGCATCAAATCTTAAGATATTGGTAAACTCTAATCCATATGAGCTATAGTTTAAAGTGTGAAAACATGAAGCATGACTCTCAATGCAAATTTTTTTGTCACTTTAACACCATATGATGGGTATAAAAACCTCAATAATTAATTATTAACATAAAAAATGAAATGGTAGGTTAAAAATGTAACTACATATGATGTAGAGAAGTGAAAGCTCATAGGAGCCTTAATAAGAAGAGATATAGAGTTAATATATAATAGGGATGATGCTAAATTGAGATTTTAATATGTAAAAGACCAGTTGATAGGATAATATAAAATGAATAAATATATGATTTAAATGATACAAGATCTAAAATAAATCCATCAAAAATTTAAAGAGTTGGTAGTATGGGACTATGATCATAGGTTCTTTGATGTAATGAGCATAGAATATTTTTTGTTTAAAGATATGAATAAGGCCACATGGTTTATATAGGGTTTATGATGTCATATTATATTTTTAAATACTAAAAAATAATTCACTTTCAAGGCCAATGTTAAAGCATCTATGCTCCAGGTGGAGTAGATAAAAGACTATGGGGAAAGTATACAATCTTCTGTGAAAACTGGCATAATGTTAGATATTAATTTATGTAATATAGATGAGCTACATGAAATTAACAGGCTCAAGTTAGGATCATGGTGTATGGAGTAATAAAAATAGGGGTACCATAAGAATGGCTACCCAAAAGTCAAAACATAATTCTTTGAGTTTTATTTGATAGTAGGACATTCAAATTTAAAATGTCATCTCTTACAATAATATACCCAACAATCACAAAGTTTATAATAAAATTTATGTAAGTCACACAATCATGGTGATAAAAATTATAGATCTCTCCAAAAATTTAAGGAAGACATCATCAATCATGTCTTTTTAAGAGTTGTACAATAGATCCCTACTATGAAAACTAAAATTTTAAGCCCATATGTAGAAATGAACACTGTGACTCTATATCAGCCTCTAGTTTTAGAATGTTAGACATCACAATATCCATAGTACTAGATAAGATAAACTCTACTATCTCCTTAACATCAAAAATCATAGAACACTCCATCATCTTAATAATAACTAACAAGATGAACCGCATCTTCTCCCAAAAGGTCATATGTGGGATATGATAGTCAACAACAATAGGGGTGGGGTTCACCACAACAATAAGGAGGATATGATGGTAAAAAAAATAAGGTTAGGGTTTTCAATAGAGATAAGTGGAATATAAAGGAGGATACCAAGGAGGTTATTAAGGAGGTAACCTGAACAAGATGAATGACATGGGCATAAACTGATTATTTGTTATCTGTGTGGAGAATATAGCCACTTCAGTCAAAATTTCCCAAATAATCCTTAAAGATAGATGCATTACATTTATTATAGAGTTACATGATATTATCACACTGAAGATTGTCCATTATTAGAAAAATAGAGAAAAGAAAATCCTATGTGAAATGTAAACATGGTGAATTCACACCTAAGAGATCTTGCATACATACAAGTAGTCACTCGATGCCAACATTCAAAACAAGGATTACCATCCTTGGAGATACTATAAGATCAATAAATTATAAATATAAAATAGGATAAATATCCTAATCCTATAATAGAAAAGGTTTTGATGCATTAGGTTGCCTAGATATTACAAAATATATAATACTAGACTGCTTCTAAGAGTGATGCTATAGTAATTAATGTCTACATGCATGGTCAAATTATGTGCATTATGAGGTAGGATGGATTAGTTACTAGTTTTATAGATCTATTCAAGTTGGTAAGAACTCTACAAAATGAGTATATCTCATATAACATCATAAATATCCTATATAATTTATTAGATTACACACAAAGAGGGAAACAATGCATTGATAAGGTGTTATGGTATGTAAAGACCAAGAAAGTTTGGGATGTATACTCTTGAATGGATATCTAATTATCAGTATATGAGGTCCTAAATTTTGTATTTTATTTTATTAGCATAATCAATATGATCCCTCGATCCACATGGGAAGATATTAGATGACCTACCCTTTGTTATAGTCTAGTAACACTAATTCTCATAGATTACATGAGGTTAGAATCTATTTGTCAGATGGAGGATGTGGAAATCAATGTTGTTGTCTAAATATTGCAAGTTGATTTTGAAGTAATTGATATGACGATTGATGAAAAGCATTAATCTTGATTGATTGGTAAGAAGTGGGCTTATGATGGTCAGATGAACATTAATACAATGCATAATAAGATAGAGGCACACTAAGGGGGTAAAATTAGTATTATACCCATGAATAAATTTGAGAGTAAGCCATACATCATACCTAAAGAGCCAGATTCACCCTATTGACCAAATTTGACTTTTGGTTAAGTTTAGCCACCCATAGGTAAAATTTTTTTATTTTAAATATTTGAAGGAGACCTAATAGGTTGTAATAGGAAGTATTACTTGTTATATGATGTCATTTTAGGTCATCTTGGATTTATTATTAGTCACATTAATCAATTTATCCATTTGGGGTCATTTTATGTAATTGTAGGGGTCATTAATGTAAATGGCACATTTACCAAGGTTTTTAAGTGTCATTTTTTCATTTAAAATGTTTAAGAGGTTAGTTGAGAGTTAGACATGTCAGTTACATCAGATCCTTTCAAGCTCCCTAACTGAAATTGTAAAAATTAGTTAAAAAAGAGGAAAAATGGCACTTATACAACACATAGGGAAGTGTGCCACATGGGAAATATAATGGAGAGTCTCCTAATACTTATAAAACTTACCTCCATTCTTTTTTATATGAAATATTCATTTGGATGCCAAAACTATTCTGCACATTTCTTGCTCTTCTTGGCAGACTAGAGTGACCCTCAGGGTTGATCTCATTATGGGAAGCACAAGAAATTTCAAAAAAAATTATTTTGGGAGATGATATTAAAATATGAAACCTTAATTTTAATATATTTATTTTTAATATTGGTCAATTATGCTGTATGAACCATTGCTAACAAGTTGACTATGCATTTTTGATAGTTGATTGGTGCACCTAAGAGGTTTTGATCCATTTATGACAAATCCATATGAACTAATTATTGGTGTTGGATCAAAAGGATTTTTGATTACTTATAATATTGTATCAATTTTTTTTTCATGATTCATTATGTTTAGATATGCAAAATTGGTCTATCATGCAAGGAGATGTCATCATGTGTTGTTTCAATTGGAGTACTTTGATTTTCTAAGTGTTTCTCTCCTATAGGTGTCTCTTTTGATTAGGAAAGAGTGTTATATCATCCCGTAGGTCATGTGATCATCTCATTTATTTTTGAGCTTCACCATGTCACTCCTTGGATTGCTTGCTAGCTTGTTCCCTCTATGGTCAAGTTCTTGCACATTTCTAGTTATAGTCTCATTTATAAACTGGTTCATCATGTATAGAGTTTTAATGGAGGTTTATTGATATATAAAATAATTTAAGAGTTTAATTATTTCCTTTTTCATGTTTTGGGAAGTACAAAGTTTGATCACATGCTCATATGCCATGCCAAATAACCACTTGGTACATTTGTCTGCTCTTTTAACATATGTGCAAGTGTCTCTATGTTGTAACATGTGTTTTGTTCCAATTTTAAAAGGATGGAGAACATAATTTTTGAAGATTTAATATGGAATTTTGGTAGTTTTGAGCTAGTTCACCACCGTTCTTACCTCAATTCTATGCTCTACCCACATATTTTACCCAAAACATGCATTTATAAGCCCTTGATGACATCATGCTAGTGTAAGGGGAGGTGGAGATGTGTTTTAACTCTTTATTTTTATTTAATTTCATTTGGAATCTCATAAAAGTCATGCGAGTCTCTTTTATACTCATGGTTCAAAGTGGCCCACATCCCAATCCACTGTTTGCTTCTCAAAACAACCATCTAAAGTGGGCTGAGCATGAATTTAGGTGTGTATGGAAGGGATAAAGCAATTTCATACCTCCTCTTTCTATTTTCATGAAAATAAGGCCTAGAAATACCTATATAAAACTCCTATAAGATAAAGGAAGCATGGAATCAAGTTGGAAGGTTAAAAATTGAGTTTAGGGATGGAATCCCTAAAAGAGCAAAATAGAGCTCCAAGAGGTTTTGGTGGACCTTATAAAACATGTTTTCAAGGTGTTTTGAGGCATATAAATGGGTGGAACTTATATCAATATCATAGGACAAGGACCCTAAAAATTTTGAGAAGGAAAGGACAAGGGGAAGGTGGTTTTGAAAAGTTTCAAAAGTGCCTCAGAACACACTAAAACCAAGTAGTGAAGTCTAGGTTTTGGTCTAAAAGAGGTTCTTCTTCAATAAACTTGGCATACCTTGAATATGAATCATGATTGAATGAATATAAATGACTCAAATGCACATTAATGACTAAAATATCATCTTGAAATTTTTGGATATGGTTTCTACTCCATACTCACATGCCTTGTCCGTACATTGTCTTAAAAATGCATCTACAACCAAGGTAGAGTTTCAAGCTTGAAAGAGGCCCCTTATTGCATAGATGGAGGTTAAGTTATGTTAATGGTTTTAAAGGATGATTAAAAATTTATCAAGGTCACAAACCTATTTATGAGTAAAAATGATTTATTTTCAACTTAGGAGCACTTACAGGGGTTAATAGATACAGGATTTCTCACTCCTACAAGTAGGGAGGACTAAATTATGAGATAGATGCTAGTAAGGCCATTGGTAAAGGTTATTATGTGAAGTTAAATATTAAAATTGATTGAATTTGTGTTTTAAATATTAAGTGAAGTTTTTACCCTATTCTTAGTGCTTGAAACATGGTCAAGTACTCCTCAGGCATGGAGAATGGCCACCTACAGGAGTCAAATAGTTTCAGTGAAAAAGCAGTGAGTAGACATGCATTGTGATAATGTTTAGATATTTGATGTGGGTTAAAATTTGATCAATTAGGTTGTAACCTACAAGGTGAGATCAAGAAGGCTTTCTCCATCATAATTACCTTACCCAAGCCTATGAATACCTACATGCAAGACCATGACAATGTTATCCCAGTCTTAAACTAAAATGACATACAAATGGCCTAATGGATATTAAGGGAATGAGCATAGAGTCAATCAGTTAGTTTGAATACAAGGTAAGGGTAATGATGTTTCAAAATATCCTATCAAAGAGCTTCATGAGGCAATAGATACCTACAACTAGCTCTTGGAGGAGGACTATCTCAGTCACCAGTTAAGAGATAGTTGCAATTATAAGAACTATGGAACTCTTAGATGAGATGCCACTAAAAAAAGGAGGTTGGTGACATTAGGATGTCTCATTGGGGTATAAAAACATCATGAACAACATATTAGGAGCCCATGAAACCTACAGGAGTAAGAAAATGTAGAGGTACCTTAATCTCAGTTAGTAGGGTATAATTTGGCAAGGGTGAGTAAAGCCTAGACTATATAGAGGTGACAGGTAAGTTGAAATGATCATTATATGATCCAATAGATTACCTAACATTCCAAATACCTTGTTAAGGTTATAAAACTCCCTTCCCACTTGGAAAATGGACAATAGTCTGTATAAGTAAGCTAGGAAACCTCTTGGTTCAAAGGGTAAGCATAAAGAATACACTAAGGAAAAAGGTTTTGAATGGTTTAAAAAGATACATTAGCACAATTTGAATGTGGGGAGCATATTTAGATATCCTAGAGGCATAAAATTGGCTTAGAAAGGTCATCCATAAGTGGATTTGGACAAAAATGTAGGAAAATAGGGGTTTTAACCTTTTTTTGGACAACTTGAGTTGGTCAGGTACCTAAATGAGGGAGTATGACCTTTACATTTGGAAAAGAGCCTCATTAGGACATTATAAAACTCCTAAAACTTTAATTTTTTCATGGGGATGAGGGATATATATCTTTTTTTTGTCTTAGAGATCATCCACTCATGAAAATTAGAACTTTGGAAAGATAATCAAAAGATGGAAAAATGAGTAAAAGACTTAAGTTTAGGCCTTGGGATCTTAAATTAACATTGGGTGATGAGTATGGAATATGTATGGAGGATAATGAACACTAACTCAATATATAACCCTCCAAAATGACCTAATTGTTCATGCACAAAGTCAAATTAGGCAAATTCCCACTAGGCCTAATTGGCAAATGAGAGAGAAAAGATGAAAAGGAGTGTTAAAGGTCATATGATGACTTGGTGAGTATGAATGAAGTGTAAAACTACATATTAAACCATCCTAAACATGTTATAACAACCTGAGTGATCCAAACTTGTAGGGGGTATGCTAAGCCCATCAGGCCTTAAGGAGACTTAGAGTCAATTGGGGGTCTACCTTCATTTCTAGGCCTTGATGAGCTATCCATATGATTGGGGAATGTTTATGGAGTGATTTAAAACATGTATAAACTTTTTAAATGTAGATAACCTCACAGGAGGATTGTTTTTGAACTAAAAATAGCTCAAGTATGTAGGAAAGTAGAAAAACAAGATTGATAGGTCAACTTATAAAGCTCATATATTTGTTAAGGATTTGCATGGGACTAAAATGGGTTAGGGGGAGTTATAAAGGATAATAATAAACAAATTTGTGGCATTAGGTTTGAATTTAAATGTGCCACCTTTATGAACAATAGTTAAGAGAACAAAATAATCTAAAACCATTGGAGGAACTTGATGGAGAAAATAAGCATGGAGAACCATTGAAATGGAGTGTTTTGGAAAGGAAAACTATTTGAACATGGATAATACTCACTTAGGATCTCACCCATGCAAATAAGATATAAAAAATTATATGGATAACATGCCAAACAATGTTTTTCTCACCATTTTTTATGTTTTAGATGGTGCAATCAAGTTTGATGAGAATATCAAGACCTATTATAACTCCATATGGCTATTTAATTATATGAAAAAACTTATAAGTTCCCTAACTATATCTCTCTTTTTATCCAGTCAAAATTGTCATAGTGAGCACAAGAGTGAAAAGTATGGAAAAATCGAATGGGTGTCATTTAAAGGTGAATTTGAGAAGTATAAGACCATGGAGGATATTTAAAAGTGTTTCTCATACCATTACATGGATTTACATGGAAAAATTAAGGCATTTTTGAGGCCACATGTGAGGGGTGATTGAAACAAGGAGTTTTCTAGACTATAGATAGTGATTTACTTCATTTCAAGAATTTATAAATAAGTAAGAATGTAAAAAATACATGAAATTTCATTCCTTAATGCCTTCCCTCTTATTTCAATAATTAGACCTATCCCTAGTTAGTGATGGGATTTTCAAATGGGTCTAAATGATTGAGACAATTTTTTGAGCCAGGATAAAGAATTTTGAGACATTTTTTTATCAGTTTCATGAGTTATATAGACATTTAGAGCCCCTAACATTTCATGTATCATTTAAAATTTATTTCCCATGTAATTTTAACCTCCTTTATTGAATTGACATGTGTAAAAGTGACCTTTGGACTTCCCTTGCCTTGTACCTCTCTCAAAAGCTATAAATATGAACTCTTTTGGCTCTTTTGAGCAGCCTTCATTGATTGATGGTGAAAACCTAGCCAATTTTGTACTTTAAGGAATATTGAAGAAATAAAAAAGTGTTTTTGCCTACTTACATGTTGTGAAATTGAGTGTTAGTTCAATCTTGTTGGTCTTGTCTAGTAGAAGATCTTCTTTTCTAGCATGTTATCCTTGATTGTCTACCAAGTGTGCATAAATGATATTGTTGAAGGTCTTTGTTAGTATTCTATTCCAAGTTTATATGTGTCTTATAAGTGTCTTAGTAATATATTACATCATGGAATCATCCATTACCCTCCTAAGCATCAAATACCTTCTTGAATCTAACATATGAAACATTGATGTGACTATGCATCTTGAGTTGTGAGTTGTGTGCAAGCAAAGATTTATTTTTATTTCAAGTAGTATATATTTAGTCAAATAAGAGGAGATAAAAATATTTTTGCATCAATTTTTATTTTTCTTAGTTGTTTCCTTATCCCTTTTCATCCATAAGTTGATAGGTAAGAAAGTGCTTCAAAGAGTGCATCTAGGGAACTAGCCCTTCTAGAGATTCATCTCTTAACATTTTCACCCACAACAAGAAGGATGTTTCAATGTTTATATTATAAAAATTAGATGAGGAAAGATAGGAATATCTTCATAGGTACAAATATAAGTGTCAACAATTTTTGGCATGCCCAATGGGACTCTATGTCGTAGAAGATTTTCCAAGATTGGTGCTAGTCTTGGCATAGTTGCAGCTATAAGAGCATATACATTCAGTCCTTGGTGACTCCACTAAAGTTTTCAAATCTTTGGTTGCTGATAAATTCCTAATTTCCATGGCAAAGGTGACCACTAGGTCTGATACTAAAGGTATACCCTTTGAGTTTGTGTAATTACCTCCATATTCTGCCAAAAGTTTTAGATTTGTGAATACTCACCCTTATTCAAGGGAATTAGTGTTTAATAAGTCTAAGTTATTATTTATTTCAATCCCTAATACTCATAAGTCACATTCTAATATGGCTAGAAACCAACCTTTTTTATCCTTCACCAGATCATCTCATTTGAATCTTGCCCAATATGATCAAATTCCAAGAGCAACCCTTAAGAGTGTTCCATCCTTTAGTAGAGAGGGTCCTATTATTGCCATTTAGTATATTAGAAACATATCAAAATTATGTAATATCCATAATATCATTCAAGAGAATGTGTCTATTAGGTTTTTGGCATTGTCCTTCAAAGGAAAAGCTTTGGATTGGTATGGGACTCTACCTAAAAATTCTATTGGTTCATGGGATGAACTAGGAGATCTATTGACTAAGAGGTTTAGAGAGAAGAGTGATCATTTATCTCTAGCCAATCAATTGACCACTATCAAGAGGATACCACAAGAGTTTATGCAAGACTTCAACACTAGATTTAAAAAAACATGGGATAGGATCCCAGCCCTTGTGAGACTTACTTCAAACTATGCATCCTTGTACTATCTAAAAACATTAAATAGTGATGTATCTATGATGATCTGATCCATGGGTGGGAATACACTCCTTTTTGCCTATAAAATAACCATCAATGCTAAAAATTGTCTTGTTTAAGTGGGGAAGATTGTTCCTAGGCCACTAATGCCATTATTCTTTGATTTGTAACCTCCTAGCCAAGCTGCATTACCCACTTTAGCTCCTTTACCTAGTCAAAAAAGGCCTACCATTGCCCCTTCAAATGAGATCCATGAAGTTAAAATATTTCTCCAAAGTGTCACTAATGAATTGGTTACTCTTAAAAGGCAAAAAACTCAAAGTTATAGGCCATACCAATCCTATAATCATTTTGGGTAAACCAATAGGCCTCCTTTCCAAGGTAATGCTCAAGGACAAGGTTAAATTACCCAAGATAGGCATTATCAAAGATAAAATAATAATGATCCCTCATCCTCTAAATCTCTTGTTCCCACCCAAAATAACTTGGTTTAAGAACAACCATGTTATCTATCTTTTGAGCAAAATCAAGAACAAGTTGCTTATGTAAATGAAATGCATAATCAAACCATGGAAAATGCAAGGCAATAAAGCTTCTCAATCTATAATATTTGAAGGATCAATGAAAATTGGAATGGAAAATGGTCGACCACAATCTGATTCTACCCTCATAAATCATTTGGAGGGAGATTTTTGTGCTATTAATCACTTGGGAAATTCAAACAATATGAATACTAGTGTTGCCTCTAATACTAGGTATAAGAAAAGGGTTGTTAAAGAGCAACAAGGAGAAAATCAAGGACCAATTTTGGTCCTCACATCATCCCCAATGGTGAGTGTGTCAAATTCAGCTCCTAGAGTGCAAGATGGTAAAAAGTTTTAGAATGTAAAGACAACTCCTATTCACCCACCTTCACAAGCTACATCACAAGGATTTAATATTTCTAAGGAGCCACCAAAGGTGAGAAATTATTCCAATAATGTTGTGGACTAGATGAATAAGATACACATGAAAATATCATTGTGGGATCATTTAACAATACCAGGGCATAAAGATATGCTCCAAAAAGAATTTCAAGGATTAGGTAAGAAAGTTGGTTCATTTAGGAATGAAAATATTGTCCTAGTTAATAAAACTTAACCTATAGATGGTCAATTGAATAATAATGAAAATACTCCTCCATTTAAATTATCCCTAATCATTGGTGATTTATTAGTCCATAATTCAATTATAGATAGTGGGGCTTGTACTTCAGTTATGCCCAAGTGTATAGGAAATAAACTAGGCCTCAAATATGAGCCAATGACTAAGGGAGTCTTATAATTAGATAGATAACCAGATAAGACTTTGGGGGTAGTTAAATATTTGAATTTTATCTTACATTATTGTCCCACCTTCTCTATTCCCAATGATGTGGTTTTGGTAGATTTACCACCATACTTTGCCCTTTGCTTGTCAAGAGAGTTTATAGCTAAGATAGGTGGATACTTGGTAACCAATTGGTCCTACATGGTGTTTAGGACAAAGTATGGTACTAAGGTGAGGATTAAATCATAACCTATCCATAATAATCACTTGGATCCTTACATTCCTAAATTGGCAAATTTAAACTATGCCATTATTGATGAGGAAGAGCTCCACATAAACCAATCTCCAACATATTCTCTTGAAGAAGTTTCTGATTTGTACTTAGATGAATGGGGAGATGAATATTATGAACATGATCCTTAAAAATTCATGGAGGAAGTTGGTATTGGGTTATATTATATGCATGAGGAAGACTCTTTCATTACAAATTTGATGAAACCATGTGAAAATATAGGTGGTTTATGGCAACTTTTCTTTGATGGATCAAGAAGCAAGATTAGGGCAGGTGGTGGAGGAATGTTGGTTTCCCCTTATAAAGAAAGGTACTATTTAGCTTTTAGATTTAATTTCTCATGTAATTTTATTGTGGTATAATATGACTCCCTCAGTCATGGCCTTTAGTGGGAAAGGAAAAGAGGTGTCAAGGAATTACAAGTGTTTGGTGATAGTGAGTTAGTTGTGAATCAAGTGAGGGGACATAATTTGACCAAGAACTCTTTGCTTAAGTCCTATAAACATAGAGTGTGGGATCTTGTGGAATATTTAAAAGATTTAAACATCACATATATTTCAAGATAGGACAACAAACATGTTTATAGGTTGGTAGAAATTGGAGCTCAGTTTGATGTTCTAAAAGGGATAAAAGAGGATAAGAACCAACCTCATCTAAAGGTGATTGTAAGGCCCTCCATACCGAATAATGTCACTAATTGGAAAGCATTTGATAGCGATTAAAAAATATAGATTTTTATATAAGAAGAGGTTGAGTTTTCTACCAAGAATCAGTTAAAAATACAATAATAATATGGAGGGTAGATTGCCTAATTGAAATCCAATAAGCTTCCTAAAGGCCTAGTTACTCTTGGGAACATATTCAATGAGGATGAAAAGATAAAGAAAGAGAAGGTAAGAATGTATACCAATAAATATAACTATGATAAGGTATAAATATTTAAGGATAAGTTACTTGCACTTGGAAAAGTATGTACTAGTCAAGAGAAGCATGATTTCATTGAGTTATGAAAGGAGTTTTCTGATGTCTTTGCATGGCAGTATAGTGTTTTGAAGGGTTTTGATATAATGCTAGATCAAAATACCATAGATATATATGAGAGTTACAAATCTATTAATAAAAAACAAAAGCCAATAAATCCTAAGATTGAACCCCTCATGAAGAAAGAGCTCACTAAGTTGATTGAGTCTAGAATCATCTTTCCTATCAATCATTCATCTTAGCTGGACAACTTAGTCCTTGTTAGAAATAATAATGGGGAGATTAGGTTGTGTGATTATTTTAGGGTATTTAATAGAGTATATTTGAGAGATAATTATCCCCTTCCTTATATGGAACAAGTTCTACAAGTTGTGGTAGGTAGTGAGAGGTTTTCTCTCCTTAATGGGTATTCTAGATATAATTTGATTTAAGTGAAGGAGAGTGATCAATATAGGAGAAAATTAAATGCTAAATGGGGTAAATATGCATACAGGAAGATGGATTTTTGATTGTATAATGCTGGAGCTACATTTTAATGTGTAATGGAAATGGATTTTCAAGGATTAATAAATGACATTGTGTTGGTGTATCTTGATGATGTAATAGTTTTCTCCAAGGATGAAATGCATCACTTGAATCACCTAAGGAATATTTTTGAAAGGTATAGATATTTTTGGATATATATAAACACAAATAAATGTGTTTTTTTTTCCATGAAGACAAACTCTTAGGACACATTGTCTCTAAGAAGGGCTTATCCATAGATCCTAAAAGGGTGAATGCCATCTTGACATTGTCTTTGCCTAAACACAAGAAAGGTTTGAAAAGTTTCTTTACAAAAATAAATTTCATAAGGAGATTAATTCCTAAATTTTCTAATCTTGTCAAGCCTCTAAACTCTATGCTAAAGAAGGATGAAGTGTTCACTTGGACTAGAATAAGGAAGGAAAGTTTTGAGGAGATAAAACAAGCCATTGCTCAATCTTCAGCCCTTGCAAGTCCTAATTTCTCAAAGGACTTCTATTTTTATAATTTTATAAATGATGAGTTAATTTATTTCATGCTTATTCAATAAAATGAAGAGAACTTAGAGAAACCTATTGCCTTCTTTAGTAAAGGATTGGAGGGCTATGAGGTAAGATACACATATGTTGAGAAGCAAGCACTTTCAGTTATTAGGAGTTTAAATATGTTCAGACATATGTTGTATACAAATAAGATTAAAATATTTTTACCTCATAATAGTGAAAAATAATTCCTTTAGAGTAGATATTTGAATGAAAATAGGGCTGGTTGGATCATAAAAGTGATGGAATATGATGTAGAAATCAAGACAACAAAGCTAGTGAAAGGGAAAGGGTTATGTGAGCATCTTGCTTCAAAATTGAAGGAGAAAAATGAAGTTGTTTTGGAACTCCATGATTACCATATGGTAGTTTCACGATCACCAATGGGAATTTTGACACAAGATATGATCCATTTTCTTCAAATCGGTGAGTGTCCACAAGGCCTAGATAAAGCTAGAAGAAGCTACTTTAGATTGCAATTCATACCTTATGTACTCATTGATGGAGTATTATTTAGGAAGGAATTTTAAAGTTTTTTATTGAGGTGTATTGAATTATATCAGATTGATAAGGTAATATTTGAGTTTTATGATGGACCAACTGGTGGTCAGTTTGCTCCAAGAACCACAACTATTTGGATTATGAGGGATGGATACTTTTGGCCTAATCTATTAAAAGACACCCATTATTAGGTAATTAAGTACCCAAAATTTTATCTATTTTATGGTAAACAAAAAATTTCTACCTTTCCTATTCATCCAATTCAAGTTGATGCACCCTTTATGCAATGGGGTTTGGATTTGATAGGCTTAATCAATCTACCTTCTAGTGCTAGTCACAAGTGGGTGTTGACTACTACAGATTAATTTAAAAGATGGGTGGATGCTATATATATCAAGGAGGTAAATTAAATCTTAGGTATATACTTCTATGAAGGTATAATAATAATAAGGTTTTGGGCTCCTTCAATAATAATTTTAGATAATTCATTAGTTTTTCTTAGAATAAGGACAAGTGAATGGGCTTTGAAATATGGAATATATCTTAGCACCTCCTCTAATTAATATCCACAGGGGAATGGAATAAATTATTCCACTAATAAGAATCTAATTATAATCATAAAGAGGACAATGGAGGAGAATCAAATGACTTGGCATTCCAAGTTGAAGATAGCCTTTGGGCTGATAGGATCAGACTAAAAAGAGATATTGAAAACTCACCATACACACTTGTCTATGGGAGAGAGGCTAGAATACATATTTCACTTGAGTTACCAGACTTGGACCTCACTTATCAGATACAATTGATGGATGATGAGAGCATGGAAGTTAGGTTGTGTGAGCTGATGGAGCTTGAGGAGATAAGAGATCAAGCAACACAAACTATGAGAGCTCACCAAAAACAAACAAAGAGATACTTTGACAAGAAATCCATGATAAGAAGTTTCAATGATGGAGACATTTTCCTTAAGTGGGATGAAGATATAACTAAACCGAGAAGACACGAAAAGTTTGATGCTTTATGGAGTGGCCCATATGTGACCACACAATACAAGCAATACAATGATTTCCAACTCTCAAGGTTAGATGGAGAGGAGATTCATATCCCAGTCAATGGGATATATCTAAAACATTTACACTAAGGTTATCCTCTCTCATTGTACATAGTTTCTTGTTTTCCTTGTGTTCCCAAGTGCTTATGCACATGCATGAGTTTTGTCTTATCTCTTGCTTTGTTTAATGTCTTGCCTTGTCTTGCTTTGTTGGTGGTGTGTGTTTTTTTTATGTTTGTTTTGTAAAATTAATTTATATTTGTCTTCAAGAATCCATTGACTCCATTTTCCCTTAGTATTATAAGGCTACTAGTCCTTAGTATAGCAGACATACGACCCCTATGAGTCACCATTTTGTTGACCAAATTTGACTTTTGATCAAATTTGGGCACCCCTATGCATTTTTTTTTGATTTTAAACATTTTAAGGGGACATAATAGGTTTCCATAGGAAGCATTACTTGTTATATGATGCCATCTTGGCTTTAGTCTTAGTCTCATTAATCAATTTTTTCCATTTGGGGTCATTTTATGTACTTATAGGGGTCATTAATGCAAATGACACATTTAAAAAGGTGAATAGGTGTCATTTTTTTGTTTAAAATGTCCAATAGGTTAGTTGAGATGTCATACATGTTAGTTATATCATATTCTTATAGGCTCCCTAATTGAAATTATATTAATTAGTTAAAAAAGAGGAAAAATGGCACTTGTACAACACAGAGGGAAGTGTGACACATGGGAAAGATCATGGGGGGTATATTAATACTTATAAAACTCAAATCCATGCTTTTTTTTATCTGAAATAGTTGTTTGGATGCCAAAACCATTTTGCACATTTCTTGCTCTTCTTGCTAGATTAGAGTGACCCTCAAGTTTTTGCTCAATATGAGAAGCATAGGAAATTTTAGAAAAAATGATTTTGGGAGATGATATTACACTAGGATATATTAATTTTAATATATGGAGTTTGAATATTGGTTAACTATGTTGTATGAACCATTGCTAACAAGTTGACTATGCAGATTTGATATCTATTTGGTATACCCTATAGGTTTTGCTCCAATTCTACCAAATACATATGAACCAGTTACTAGTGTTGGCTCCAGAAGATTTTTGATTCCTTATCATATGTTATCCACTCTTTTTTCAAGATTCATGATGTTTGGATGAACAAAATTGGTCCATCATGTAAGGAGATATCACCATGTGTAGTTTTAGTTGGAGTACTTTGATTTTTTGAGTGTTTCTCTCATGTAGGTATCTATTTCAACTAGGAAAGAGTGTTATATCAGCCCCTAAGTCATGTGATCATATAATTTATGTTTGAGATTCACCATGTCATCCCTTGGATTGCTTGCTACTTTGTTCCCCTCTATGGTCAATTCCTTGCACATTTATAGTTACAGTCTCATGTATGAACTGGTTCATCATGTCTATGAAGTTGTAATGGAGGTGTACTGGTCTATACAAGACTTTAATAGTTTAATGATGTCCTTTTTAATTTTTTAGAAAGTACAAAGTTTGATCACATGCTCATATGCCATGCCAAACAACCACTTGGTGCATTTGTATGCTCTTTTCACATATGTGTAAGTGTTTCCATGTTGTAACAAGTATTTTGAAGATGGTTCCAATTTTCAAAGGATGGAGACCACAATGTTTGAAGATTGACTATGGAATTTGGGTAGTTTTGAGCTAGTTTACCACCATGTTTACCTCAATTCTATGCTTTTCCCACATATTCTACCCAAAATATGCACTTATAGGCCTTTGATGACATCATGATAGTGTAAGGGGAGGTGGAGATGTGTTTCAACTCATTGTTTTGTTTGAAGTGCATTTGGAAGCTCATAAAAGTCATGTGAGTCTCTTTTATACTCATGGTTCAAAGTGGCCCACATCCTAATCCATTGTTTGCTTCTCAAAAAAACCTTCCAAAGTGGGCTGAGCATGAGTTTAGGTGTGTATAGAAAGGCTAAAGAAATTACATACCTTTTTCATTTTCATGAAAATAAGGCCTTGAAAGACCTATATAAAACTCCTAGAAGACAAAGGAATCATGGAATCAAGTTAGAAGTTTAAAAATTGAGTTTAGGGATGGAATCCCTAAAAGAGCAAAATAGAGCTCCAAGAGGTTTTTTTGGACATTCTAAAACATGTTTTTAAGCTGTTTTGAGGCATATAAAGGGGTGGATCTTATAGCCATTTAATAGGAAAAGGACCCTAAAAAATTTTATAAGGAAAAGATAAGGGGAAGGTGGTTTTGAAAAGCTTGAAAAGTGCCTTACAACACACTAAAACCAAGTAGTGAAGTCTACAGGGTTTTAGTCTAAAAGAGGTTCTTCTTCAATAAAATTGGCATACCTTGAATAGGAATCATGATTGAATGACTCTAAATGACTCAAATGAACACTAATTACTAAAGGATCATATGGAAAGGTTTGGATATGGTTTCTACTCCATACTCACATGCCCTATCCCTACACTGTTTTTAAAATGCATCTACAACCAAGGTAGAGTTTCAGGCTTGAAAGAGGTCCCTTCTTGCATAGATGGAGGTTAAGTTATGTTCATGGTTTTAAAGGATGATTATAAAATGTATCAAGGTCACAAAGATATTTACGAGTAAAAAATATTTCTTTTCAACTTAGGAACACCTACAAAGGTCAATAGATGTAGGATTTCTCAGTCCTATAGCCAGGGAGGACTAAATTATGAGATAGATGCTAGTAAGGCCATTGGTAGAGGGTTTTATGTGAAGTGAAATATAAAAATTGATGGATTTTATGTTTTTAATATTAAGTGAAGTTTTTACCCTATTATTAGTGCTTAGAACATGCTCAAGTACTCCTCAGGCATGGAGAATGGCCACCTATACTAGTCATATAATTTGGGTGAAAAAGCAGTGAGTAGACATGCATTATGATAGTGTTTAGCTATCTAATGTGAGTTAATAGTTTATAAAGTATGTTTTGGCCTAGAATGTGATATTATTAAAGTTTTATCCATCATAATTACCTTACCAAAACCTATGAATACCTATAGGCAAGACCATGATGAAGTTATCCTAGTCTTAAACTAAAGTGGCATACAAATGGCTTAATGGCTATTAAAGGAATGAAAAAAGAGTCAATAAAATAGTGTGAATGAAAGGTAAGGGTAATAAGGTTTAGAAATATCATATTAAAGAGATTCATGAGGCAATATATTCTTACAACAAGCTCTTGGAGGAGGACTGTCTCAATCACTAGTCAAGAGATAGTTACAGTTAAAAGGACTATGGAACTCTTAGATGAGATTCCACTAGAAGAAGGAGGTTTGTGACCTTAGGATGTCTTAGTGGGGTCTAAAAACATCATGAAAAATATATTATGATCTCATGAAACCTATAGGAGTAATAAAATGTAGAGGTGACTCAATCTCAGTCAACATGGTACAATTTGGCAAGGGTGAGTAAAGTCTAGATTGTATAGAGATGAAAAGAAAGTTAAAATGATAATTAGATGATGAAATATTTTAAAATATATGTGATAAATTACCAAGGCATTTTTAAGGTTCTCAAATTCCCTTCCCACTTGGAAAATGAACTACAGTCCATATAAGCAAGCTAGGAAACCTCTTGGTTCAAAGGGTAAGCATAAATAATCCATAAAGAAGAAAGGTTTTGGATGGTTTAAAAATATCCATGATAAAAATTTGAATGTGGGGAACATTTTTAGACATCATAGACTTATATAATTGGCTTGGAAAGGTCATCCATAAGTGGATTTCAATAAAAATGCAAGAAAACAAGGTTTCTAAGCCTTTTTTTAGTCAACTTGAGTTGGTTAGGTACCTAAATAAGGGAGTATGAACTTTAAATTTTGTAAAAAGACTAATTAAGACATTATAAAAGTCCAAAAACTTTAATTTTTCCATGGAGATGAGGGATATATCTCTCTGTTTTGTCTCAGAGATCAGCCACTCATGAAAATCAAAACTTTGGCAAGATAAGCAAAAGATGGAAAAATGAGTGAATGACTTAAGTTTAGGCCTTGGGATATTAAAATAACATTGGGTGATGAGTATTTAATATTTATGGAGGATAATTAACACTAAATAAAAATATAACCCTCCAAAATGACCTAACTATTCATGTATAGAGTCAAATTAGGCAAATTCCCACTAGGCCTAATTGGCAAATGAGAGAGGAAATATGAAAAGGAGTGTTTGAAAGGTCATATGTTGACTTGGTGAATATAAATGAAGTGTAAAAATGAATAATAAACCATCCTAAACATTTTATAATAGTCCAAGTGATCTAAACTTGTAAGGGGTATGCCAAGCCCATCAGGCGTTAAGGAGACTTGGACTTAATTGGGGGTATACCTTGTTTTTCTCACCATTTTATATGTTTTTTAGGGTATAGGATGTTTCATAAGGTGAAATAAAGTTTTATGAGAATATAAATACCTATTATAACTCACTATGGTTATTTAATTATATGAAAAAAATTATAAGTTCCCTAACTAGAGCTCTCCTTTTAGCCAATCAAAACTGGCATAGTGAGCACAAGAGTGAAAAGTATGAAAAACAAAAATGGATGTAATTTTAAGGTGAATTTGAGAAGTATAATAAAATGGAGGATATTTACAAGTGTCTCTCATCCCATCCCATGTATTTACATGGAAAAATGAAGGCCTTTTTGAGGCCACATGTGAGGGGTAACTGAAATAAGGAATTTTCTAGACTATAATTAGTGATTGCTTCATTCAAAGAGTTTATAAAGAAGTAAGAATGTAACCAGTTCATGAAATTTAATTCCTAAATGCCTTACCTATTTTTCAAATCATCATACCTATCCATAGTTAGTGATGGTATTTTCAAATGGGTCCAAATGATTGAGGCAATTTTTTGAGCCAAGATAAGGAATTTTGAGACATTTTTCATCAGTTTCATGAGTTGTATAGACATTTGGACCCCCTAAAATTTCATGGATCATTTAAAATTGATTTCCCATGTTATTTTAACCTCATTTCTCAAATTTAAATGTGTACAAGTGACCTTTGGACTACCCTTGCCTTGTACCTCTCTCAAAATCTATAAATATGGACACTTTTGGCTCTTTTGAGTATCCTCCATTGGTTGATGGTGAAACCCTAGAAAATTTTGTACTTTAAGGAATATTTAAGAAATATATATATATTTTTAATACTTACATTATATGAAATTGAGTGTTAGTACAACCTTGTTGGTCTTGTTTAGTAAAAGATCTTTTCTAGCATGTTATCCTTGATTGTCTACCAAGTGTATAGAAAGGATATTATTTTAGGTCTTTTTTAGTATTATTTTCCAATTTTATAGGTGTCTTATAAGTGGGTTATGACTATATTCCCTCATGGAATTATTTATTACCCTCCTAAGTATCAAATACCTTCTTGAATTTAACATATGAAACATTGATGTGACAATACATCTTGAGTTCTGAGTTGTGTGTAAGAAAAACTTTGTTTGTATTTAAAGTAGTATATATTCAATAAAATAGGATGAGATTAAAACATTGGTGCATCAAATTTTGGTTTTCTTAGTTTTTTCCTTATCCCTTTTCATCCATAAATTGATAGGTAAGAATGTACTTTAAAGAGTGCATCAAGTGAACTATCCCTTCTAGAGATTCATCTCTCAACATTATCACCCATAACAATAGGGATGTTTCCATTGTAACACTTAGATGAGGATATCTACGCATCTCCTCAAGGGTGAAAATCCAAGTGTCAAAATTACCTATGAATATAAAGATAATAGTTATTTTAAGGCAAGAATATAATCTAAGCATAACACTCTACTAGCTGCATAATATCACTTTTTACATCCAAAAATGGGGCCTCAATAAAAAATATGACAAATAAAACAAATATTATTTAAAATTGTGATTACAAAGACTCAAATTCTACATTTATAGAGATTAGAATGCAAATCACCTTCTATGCGATTTCCAACAATGTTTGAAGTAGATTCGATATATCAAGTAGGTGTAGCAAACATGGATTACATTGAGCCCACTTAGTAAGGTGTTATATAGTGGGAAGTTATGTCTTATGTGAGAAGGGATTTAGATACTCATATGTTTAATTGGGTAATAGGATATCATGAGTTGATACCAGTGTGAATGGTTTCTTCTAGAGAGTGATAATTACCTCAATTTTTATAATTAAGGATTTGTGTCAATTTATTTCTAGATTAGAGTAATAAGTTATAAATTTAAATTAGTGAGTTAGTGCACTGAATTATGCTCCAAAGAGAACTAATATGACATGGTGGGAAATAAAAAGGTCAAATCAAGTACACTAGGAATATGTTTGTAAATTTTTATGAGATTGATTTCAAAAAGCCCATGATATTATTAATCAATGGTCATTTTTATTGGAAGGGCAATGTCTAGAAATGCATATTCATAGGTGTGTAGATGTGTGGTCTTCACAAGGTGTAGAAAATAAATACTAAGTACATGTATTCAAAATACTTTAGTGCTTATTATAATAGTGTGGTACATGCATCAAGAGTACAAAAGGGAGTCTGATAATTGGTTGCACATCTAACATGATTTTATATAAAAAATTATCTTCAAAGATGAGAAACACTTAATATAAGAAGCCCTTTGGAAGTTGAATATCTTCTTATGTTGTGGTTGAGTGGAGGATCTCAATAGTATATAGGACTACACTTCATAGGAGGATAAAATAAAGACTTGAATGTATCTCTTTAAAATTACAAGGATAGTAAATAAAAAGATCAATTTTTGATAAAAACTTGTAATATAATCATTGATAATGGGGAACATGATGAATCTAACGAAAATTATGAGGATTTAGATTTGAAGGGATTTTTTGAACCTGAGTGATAAATAGAAGATCCTAAAGCCAAAATCATAGACCAAACTAAAGATCAATAATTATGAAATCTTAATATTTAGGAGCTAGAAGAAAAAATAAAATTAAAAGAATCAATTCCAAGTGACTATATAAAATATACTAGGAGACATTAAATAAATTGGTAAGGAATATTGGGATAGAATTTGAGCTAAAACTTGTGACTTTAGGGTACTACTAGATGCAAAATGAGATTTTAGAAGGACTGCAACAACTATTAGATTATTAAGATGTATTTCAAAAAAGCTTCACATAACTAAAAGGTGTAGACCTTGTTGGGTGAATATTTTGTCATCAACTAACTAATGAAAAAATGGTTATATCAACCATAGCATAAGGATATTTATATGGCAAAATGGATGTAGTGACCACAACCAAAATGAGACAAATCTCTCCACTCAGTAAGGGGAGGTTCCCTATAAACTATAGTAGACTAATATAATTTGAATAAAAACACAGTGGTGAAATCATACCATCCATATCTCTTTTTTTAGAGATTATGTTCACAAAATAGAGGAAAATTATGGTGTAATTATTGAAGGAACTTCTCTTCTATTAGAAATGATATTTAGCAAACAACAAGAATTCTTCCTGGGTAGTAACTGGATCCACAAAAAAACCCACAAAAGCACAAAGTCTTTCATTATTTCTCCTATTGATTAGGATAAAGTAACATAGTGTTTTGAAGTTTAGCACAAAGTCTCCACTAAAAAATACAATAGAGTGAAGGATTACGAAGGATAAGGGGAGCTCGAAGTCTCTCTAGTATCCTTTACACAAAACACAAACTAAAAATAATTATGGTAGCACAAAGTCTCCCACAATCAACTTCAGGACATCTTTCAACTTATTTCCACTTGTTCTACTTACTTGATTAAATGGACAAGATTTTATTTAGGAAAAAGACATAAGAATGATTTCCTAGATAACACAAGCTATTTCAACACAAAGTCTGAAAGGTCACTTGCTTTCTCATTCACTTGATAAAATATGATCAACAGACTGAGCTCAAAGTCTCAAGAATGCCTTTCAATTTGGGTAGAGCTTCACTTTTAATAATAGAGAGATCTCCCTTATAAAAAAATGAGAGATTACAATATATAGCATCCAAAGAGAGACTTGGGAGCTTGTTTTCATGAAATGGTCCACACTGCATTGAATGCATTGAATATTCTATGAAAGGGCCATGCTAAAACATGTTATCAGCCTTAAATTTGGCATTCTAAATCATCTCAAATGTCTTCTCCTAAGCATGGGTTTCCTGGTCTACTTTATGATGCTTACACAACTGTCCATTCACCTTTACTCAATGAAGAAAAATAGGGTGTGCCATTGAATGTTTGCGCTCTTTAAGGTCCACTTGGTGGATTAATCCACCTACTAGAATAACTCTTTTGTAGATATTTCTATATTTTTTGTAGTCATTCCTTCTTTCCTTACTACATTTTGTCTCTTCCTGGTGATCTGAGTTCTCATGGCTATCTTCTTGCTTTCAACTAGCTCCTTCAGCTCCTTTCTTGGCTGGTTGCTAAGTTTGTTCTCAGGTCTTTTGAAAATCAATAGTTATTCCATTACCCTAAATTTGATGTCCGCGGGGATGTCATTATTTTCTTGAACAACTTTGAACCTTGAACCTTAAAATATTTTAGTTCAATGGTTCAATAGTTCAATGGTTCAGTAGTTCGGCGATTTCCTATTTTGTAAAAGGCCGCGTTCACTTAGTTTTCTTTTATGCACTCAAGGTGTTGTTGAACCAATTATTTGAACCATTTGGTTGAACCTTTTTCTAGAATATTCCTCTTGAACCATTCACTCAAAGATTTGATCTTTAAATTTTAAACCCTTTGAACTCATTGAACCTTTAAACCTTTCGAAGTTCAAGGTTCAATGGTTCATTCTAACTCTTTGAATCCTTTTATTCTTTGAGTCCATTAAAATTGTTGAAGCTTCAAACTCATTAAACCTTTAAACCTTTTAGAGACAGGGTTCAATGGTTTAATGGTTTATTATAATTATTTGAACCCCACCGTTGAGTCTTTTGATTGAACCTCAGTATTGAACCATCCTCAAAACACTTATGAAATGTCTTAAGTGTTTTGAACTTCCATTTGAGAAAGCCTGTCTATTAAACCTATGATTTCCTTAGCTGAAAAGGCTTGAGTTTTTGAAAAACTTAATTACTCAGAACATTTTAAGAAAGAAAGGAGAGCATTTTGGGCTTGCAGGACCAAAATGGTTGACATGTTGTCCACAAAAACAAGTGATGGATTTTAGGAAAAATAGTTGGCTCCAAGTGAGAAACTTCCATCGATTAAAATTTGAAGTAATTGAAAGGAGTAAAATCCAGAATCTAAGTGCCTTCATCTATGCCATTGGGCTATGGAGTCATGCCACCCAAAAAAAAAGGTGCCAAAAATAAATGAACAACACAAAACAAAGAAAGACTATACAAATGTATAATTAGACTTATCTGATACTTTAAGGATTGAAGTGCTTTAGATGCCGCCCACTGTGAGGCCATGCAAATGGCATTCCATCTTGATATTTTGGCAATAAACTATTTTCACCATTTAATCAATGAATGGAAAATGGGCCTCTCCATAATGAATCTAATTTTCCATGCATTCCTTTTGGTTCTCTCTTCTTGTCCCACAACAAGACTTGATATCTAATCTAAAAATCATGAACCCTTGCTTTTTGGTCAAATAGTTTCTTTACCAGACTTTGATGTGCATTAATACGGTCCACCACCATAGTTCATTACTCATTTAGTTCAGTCAAGTACATGATCCTCTTGTCGATGAAACTTTCAAAATTTAACTCTTTTATTGCCTTTGCCAACTTTAATGCTAGTAATTCTAGGGTGATTGGTATCTCTACATTCAAACTATATAGAATTTGAAATGGTGACATACCTATCACCCTTTTGGGTGTAATCCTATCTACCCATAAAGAATCAAGCAATGGTTTATGCTAGGTTCTCTGATTGTTATCTACCAGCTTCCTAATAATGGTCACTAGGTTTTTATTGCTTGATTCTGCTTGACTATTTCCTTGCAAATAATAGTTAGAAGAGTGGGAGAGGATAATCCCATAATAGTAGCAGAACTGGGTAACCTCATGAGAAGAGAAACAAGATGCATTATCTGTTACAATCTTGGTTAGGACTCCAAATTGGGAAATAATATTTTCTTTGAGGAAATTACATACCACTTCTAAAGTAGCATGCTTGACTGGCATGGCTTCCACCCACTTGGTAAAGTAGTCTGTGCCTATGGGAACATAGTCATGTCTAACACTCGAAGATGGATTTATAGTGCCAATGAAATCAATTCCCCATTGTTTAAAAGGCTCTTCAATCACCATAGGCTTGAGAGGTAACACAACCAACTTGGGTTTCCTAATGAAATGTTAACACAGCTCGCATCTACCCACCCAAGTGTATGAATCTCAAAATAGAGTGGGCCAATAGTACCTGGCTCACAGAATCTTATAGGCAATCATAGGTGCAAAAAAATGTCCTCCACAAGCCAAATTATGGAAAGACTCCAAAAGTTTGCTTTGTTGTACTTTATCCACACAATAAAGAAATACCTCATCAAGGTTCCTCTTGTACAAACTATTGTCCTACAGGATGAAGTTGGCAGATTTCAACTTAACAATCCTCTTTTCTTTACAAGACAGGTGGGTAGGACACACACCATAGGTAAGAAAATGAGCAATATTTGAATACCACTCATTCATAGTGGTGACAAAGAGAACTGTAGGCATGCCTTCAACCTCTATTTCTTCATGCCCTACTTCTTTTGGTATGTTATCAATAATTAATTGGCAGAGACCTCTTTCTCGCACAAGCTTCATAAGTTTGATGATGAGATCAAACTCCTAGATTTTAGTAATCTAATTTCCCCTTTTAGTTCCAAACTCTTGTTGAGTTAGAATGGACTTTACTATTGTATCAAGAACCATATCAATAGTGTGTGAGTTCAGGATGTAAAAATAAAAGTGTTTTACCGCCTTAACCATAACATAAGCATGTTTCTCTATGTTTGAATATTTTAGCTCATGAGCTTTGAGAGGACAACTCATGAAAGATATGGGGGACTCCACATCTTCTTTGGTCTGCTAAACCAAAATGGCTGAAAGCATGTGTTCAAAATCATAGCTATATATTATGAAGTCTTTGGTATAATTTAGACAAACTAGGATTGGGGCATGGACGATAGCTTCCATGATATCTTGAAATGCTGACTTGCCTTTTTTAGTCTAGCTAAAAATAGATTTACCCTTCATCATGTTGACAATGTGGTGAGTCTTCTCTACAAATTTAGGAATGAACCTTCATAGAAATTTCACCTTTCCAAAGAAAGAGTGGACTGTGGTCTTACTAGTAGGAAGAAAAAGCTCTTGGATAGATTTGAGTCTTTTTAGGTTGATCTTTATGCCTTCTCGAGACACAGTGTGACTGAGAAGTTTACCTTTTGTAACCCTAAAAATTGACTTCTTGGGATTAAGAGCAATGCCATTTTGTTGACATCATTTTAGCAATTGTTGTAAATGATGCACATGATCAGGATGATGTTTGGAAAAGACAGTCAAGTCATCAAGATATACCACAATGAACTTTCCCATTTCATTTCTGAAAGTAAGATCCATCACTCTCTAGAAGGTGGCATCAGCATTGATCAAGCCAAAAGACATTCTATGATATGCAAAGGTGCCCCAAGGTGTAGTGAAAGTGGTCTTATGTTGGTCTGATTTACCAACTTCTACTTGATTATATCCCAAAAAACCATCTAACATTGATAATATCTCTGTGCTAATCATTGTTTGCAGTAACTGATCCATGATGGGTAGGGGATACTTATCTTTTAAAGATGACTGATTCATATTTCTAAAATCAACACAGGTGAATTTCTCCATTCTTCTTTCTCACAGGGACTATGTTCACAATCTAGGTGGAATGATGGATTGGGAAAATAATTATTGCATTCAACATTTTTTGGATCTCAAAAAGAATAGTACCTACTAGCTTGGGGTTGTACTACCTTTGTTTTTAATTTTGAGGCAATGACCCAACCTTGAGAAGAATTTCATGCCAAATTTATTTAGGTCTGAGAGATTTTAGATCATCATAAGAGTATGCTAAAATATCAATGTAATGGTGAAGTAGGGTAATGAATTTGAGTTTTTCATCAAGAGTGCAACAATTCCTGAAGTTGACTATTTTGGGATTATCTTCTTTACTCAAATTTATTTGATCAAAATATTTAGAGGATTTTGACTTCATTTGTGGCTTCTTGATAAACCTATCATGCTTATGGAATAGCTTCTCAAGAGAAACTAATCCTTTGGGAATTTTATTCCCTTTGAGCTGAAGGAACTCTTTACCAAATTTTAAATTTGTTTCGGAAGCTGATTCCCATGGTAAAGATTTTCTGCCTTTAAAATAAAGCTCCTCAAAGCTATCCATTTATTCTAGAAAAGTGATGATTTAGTTATCACCATTCAACATTATTAGGTACACTTGGTCAAAAGACCAACTCGATAGTGTACTTATTCCCTTTTAAATCTTGGTGAGGAACCATGAGAGTTGTAGAGATAGCCAAGGAATATACTCAATTATTGAATTCTCTGGGCACTGCAAAAATACTGAAAGCATCAAAACTTTCAAGATAGTCCCACACCAAATTGTGATAATGCCACAATCTTTCATTCTTAGTTTGATACAGGTTTTTCGCCTGAGAAACCACCAGTTTAGCATCTCCCTAGGCATGAAGAAGTTTGACACCTTTAGCTTGAGTGGAATTTAATTTGAGAAACAAATATTCGTACTCGGTGGTGTTGTTAGTGTTGATAAATTGAAACTTGTATGAGTAGGGAAAAATATCTCCTTGAGGAGATATCAAGACAATTCTAGCTCCAAAATCGGTAGAAGAATTGTTGCCATCAAATTCAAGAATCCAAACATCATTAGAATATGATCTTCTTTCAGATTCTTCTTCATTAGTGAAGAAAGATCCTTTTTCATTTGAATTTTTTGGATTATCACTTATATAACTTTCATCTGATGAAACAGGAACATCTTTAGTAGACAGAAAGTAGTTACCTATTCCTGAAGATTCAAACAAAATTTGAGCTTTAGGGGCTGATGTTTGGGTGATAATGTATTTTGATTCCTTCTCAAGAAGTAGCCTTTTCATGATTATTTTGATAGGGATCATCACCTTAGACAGTACATGCTCAATTCTCTACCAATATCCTTGCAAAAATTTCATCCAAGTAGAATGCTATAGGAGGCTAGAACATTGGCCACCAGGACTGTCATTTTAATTCTCTTATCTAGGAAGGCCACAAATGCAAATTAGGAATCTTTGATTTGACCCAAAACTAGAACTTATTTGTTTTCCATGGAGAAACATATCCTAAAGGTTTTAGTTAGATTAAGCTAGAGAGAGTCTGCCACCTTGGTGGACATCACATTGTTAACGGTGCCAGAGTCTATAATGTAGTTGTTCAGCTTATGATCATTTATCAATAGGGAAACGTAGAAAGGTTCTATCTTCCTAGGGGCAATAGGAGGAGTAATAACAATACTATTTTAGGTGGATGTGTTCTTTGAGGGATCATGAGTTACCTTTGAAACATCTTGTCCTGTAGGGACGGTCTTGTTCTTAATGCATTCAACTAGCCTATCCAACTACTCAGAGTTGGATTTTAAGTATTCAAACTTAGAAATTTGAATCTTGGTCTTCCTAGTATGGTTAATTATATCAAATGACTGAAATGAATTAGAAATAGAGGAAGGAAGTCCATCATTTTGAGTTTTGTTGGACATGGCACTGGTCTGAGAAATTGAAGCAGAAGGTGTAGGGTTATTTGAGGTGCTTACTTTTTTATTGATCACTAGGTCCTTTGATTGGAAAGGTAGAGAAGTCCCTTGTTTAGAAATTTAAATTGATGGTCGAGATTCTTTCCTTGTTTTTCTCTTATCAGCTTGTTGAGTTGACTAGTTCTAAGACCTAGTAAATATAAAATATGATCCATCAAACACTTCTCCCTTATTTCTAGCTTCATCCTGGTAATTCAGGAAACCAATGTTGGAGTCGCCAGCTAATTCTTCTTCACCTTCTGCAAAGATATCAATGTCATCTTCTTAGTCTAACTCAGGTTGGAAAGAGAAATCATATTCAGCTTCATGATAACCAAATGCTGAGTTAGTTGGTGCTGCTTTAATGGTAAGCTTCCCTTATGGGGGAGGAAGATGATTTGGTTTCCCTTGATTCCTGGTAGCATTTCCCTAATATGACTAGTTGGGAAACATCTTCCTTGGTATATCCTGATAAGAAGGAGGAGTAGACATCCCTTGTACCATTTGCTTTTTTAGAGCTAACAATTCATTTGCTAACTTTTGCACCATAGGATCAGTGGTGTCTGTAGAGAAATTTTAAGAAGATGAAGAAGATTTATTTTTGTTAGGATCTCTTCTTATCTTTCCTACTAAGATAAGATCATCTTCAACCTCAGTGGCCAAAATCTAAGCTGCAGCAAGATCTATGTGGCCAGCCTGAATCAACAAGAAAGTCACTTTAGGAAGCTAAGAATTGATGAAGAAGCATTTAAGATTTTTAGGTGTCGACTGAGCAATTATAGGAATCCTATTCCTCAGCTTGTCAAATTTAGCAATGGAGTCTCACATAGGTTCATGAGGCTCCTTTTTCATTTGCATAAGCTAAGATAATAGGGCATGTGCGTCTTCTACAGGTTTAATTCTAGCTTCAAACTTGGCTGTGAGAGTGTTCTAGTTAGTCACTATTTGTGCTTGTAGATGATAAAACCAATTTACGGTAGCACCTTACAATGTTTCCACAAATATTATGACTGCTATGTCTTTATATTCAATGCCTATCACACCATAGCTTATACAAAAGGTTGCAATATGTTCATTAGGATGAAATTTCCCATCACCATAGAACTTGGAAAAATTCTTCCTTGAATTATGGGGTAACTCATCTAAAGGTGGGGTTAGATTCAAAGGACCAAAAGTATTACCCCAGGGGCCTTGAGCTGCCATGATATGATTGGTGAGAAGAGGGATAATAAATCATTGAGGGATATGTACAGACAAAGCTCTGCTAGTAGAGGAAAGATAAGCTTTGCCTAGTATTAGAGACTTGACATTTATAGGAAGAAAACTCCTGGTTCACTAGAGGTGAGATGGTGGATGAAAAAGATCAAAATTACTCAGCTATACCAATTCAAATATAGGGTCAACAATACCTTGAGCTCTTTGGATTTGCATATATGGTAAATCAGCCATAGTGTGAAATAGAAATGGAAAAGAACTAGAAATGCTTCAATTTGAAGCTTGAGGCTTCAAATTGTGCGTTCTTCCCAAACAGAGTCACCAAAAACTATTGGGTGAATATTTTGTCATCAATTGACTAATAGAAAAATGGTTATATCAACCACATCATAAGGAGATTTATATGGCAAAATGGATGTAGTGACCACAGCCAGAATGAGACAAATCTCTCCTCTTAGTAAGAGGAGGTTCCCTGTAAACAATAGTATACTAATATAAGCTAAAAATAAATATAAGGGTGAAATCATACCATCCATCTCTATTTTTTCAAAGATGATGTTCACAAAATAGAGGAGAATTCTGATGTAATTATTGAAGGCACTTCTCTTCTTTCAGAAATAATATTTAGCAAATAATAGGAATTCTTCGTGGGTAGTAACTAGATCCACAAGAAACCCACAAAAGCATAAAATATTTCATTATTTCTCCTAATGATTAGGACAAAGTAACACAGTGGTTTGAAGTGCAGTACAAAGTATCCATCGAAAACTACAATAGAATGAAGGATTACGAAGGATAAGGGGAGCTCAAAGTCTCTCCAGTATCCTTTACACAAAACATAGACTAAAGACAATTATGGTAGCACAAATTCTCCCACAGTCAACTTCAAGACATCTTCTAGCTTGTTTCCACTTATTATACTTATTTTATTAAATGGACAAGACTGTATTTAGTAAAAAGACATAAGAATGATTTCTTCGATAACACAAGCTATTTCAACACAAAGTCTGAAAGGTCACTTGCTTTCTCATTCACTTGATAAAATATGATCAACAGTCTGAGATCAAAGTCTCAGGAATGCCTTTCAATTTAGGCATAGCTTCACTTCTAATAACAAAGAGATCTCCCTTATACAAAAATAAGAGATTACAATATATAGCATCCAAAGAAAGACTTGGGTGCTTATTTTCATGAAATGGCCCATGCTGCATTAAATGCATTAAATATTCTATGAAAGGGCCATGCTGGAACAAGTTATCAACCTTAACTTTGACATTCTAAATCATCTCAAATGTATTCTCCTAAGCATGGGTTTCTTGGTCTTCTTTATGATGCTTACACGGCTTTCCATTCGCCTTTACTTAATGAATAAAAATAGGCCGTGCCATTGAATGTTTGTGCTCTCTGAGCTCCACCTAATGGATTGCTCCACCTACTAGAATAACTCTTCTATAGATATTTCTAGATTTTCTATAGTTTTTCCCTCTTTCCTTTCTACATTTTTTCTCTTCCTGGTGATCTGAGCTCTCGGGGCTATCTTCTCACTTTTAGTTGGCTCTTTTAGCTCCTTTCTTAGTTGGTCACTAAGTTTGTTCTCAGGTATTTTGAAAATCAATGGTTATTCCATTACCCTAAATTTGACATCCATGGGGATGTCATTGGTTTCTTGAACCACTTTGAACCTTGAACTCTTTCTGTTCAATGGTTTAATAGTTCAATGGTTCAATGGTTCGGTAGTTTGGTGATTTCCTTTTTTGTAAAGGGCCGCATTCACTTAGTTTTCTTTTGTGCACTCAAGGCATCATTGAACCAATTATTTGAACCATTTGGCTGAACCTTTTTCTAGAATATTCCTCTTGAACCATTCGCTCAAAGCTTTGATCTTTGAATTTTGAACCCTTTGAACTTGTTGAACTCATTAAACCTTTGAACCTTTGAACCTTTCAAAGTTTAAGGTTCAACAGTTCAACGGTTCATTCTAACTCTTTGAATCCTTATTCTTTAAGTCCATTGAACTTGTTGAAGCTTCAAACTTATTGAACCTTTGAACTCATTGAACCTTTGAAATCATTGAACCTTTTAGAGGCAGGGTTCAATGGTTCAACGATTCAATGGTTCATTCCAATTCTTTGAACCCCACCGTGTAGTCTTTTGATTGAACCTTGGTGTTGAACCATCCTCAAAACACTTAGGAAATGCCTTAAGTGTTTTGAACCTCCCTTTAAGAAAGCCTGCATGTTAAACCTATGATTTCCTTAGTTGAAAAGGCTTGAGTTTTTGAAAAACTTAACTGCTCAAAACATTTTAAGAAAGAAAGGAGAGCATTTTGGGCCTGCAGGACCAAAATGGTCGGCATGTTGTCCAAAAAAACAAGTGACAAATTTTGGGAGCAATAGACCTTTCATTGGTGGATATTCACATAGAGAAAAATTATTATGCATGCCCTATTAAAGAAAACATAAAATTAAACCCCATCATGAAATTTAAGGTAAAGGTTAAACTAGACTAGATTCACAAAGTACTCATTATCTTTTTGGTGGAAAAATTAGATTGGGTTATCCTAATGGTGGTGCAACCTAAAAAATTTGGATAAATTAGAGTATGTGGGAACTACCATGTGCTAAATGATGCTTGCATTAATGATCCATTCTTGATCACATTCAAAGATGAAGTCCTAGAGTCAATTATAGGACATGAAGTTTATTCATTTATAGATGGGTTCAGTGGATACCAATAAATCCCAATCACAACAAAATATCAAGATAAAACCACATTTGAAATGGTCTTTTACATACAAGGTAATGCCTTTTGGCTTTAAGAATGCTCCTTTTGTGTTCTCTAGGGTTTGGTCACCACAATTAAATACTTCATCCATGATTTTATATAAGTCTATATAGATAATTGGGTTATTTTTAATTCATTCAAGGAACTCTTATCTAAGCGATGACTAATGTTGGAATGCTATTAAGCTTTGTACATTGTGTTAAACATAAAAAAGATCTTGTTTTTTACACCTTTTGGTGTCTTTTTGGGTCATATAGTATGTAATGATGGGATTTTGGTTGACCAAGCCAAAATCATAGTTATTGTGGGTATGTCACTTCCTATAAGATCTACAAAGGTGAAATCATTTTTAGGTCATACATGGTACTATAAGAATTTAAAGGCTACGTTTGTAAATATGCTCCCTTAGAGAAGCTATTGACAAATACACAAGGTTCAAATGAACTAATGAGTACCAAAAAACATTTGTGGATCTAAAGTAGAGGCTAGTAATAACTCCCATATTGGTCTTTATTGATTATATAAAACCACTTAATGTCTCATCGATGCTTTAGGAACTATAGTAGGATTTGTTTTATAAAAATTATGAGATAAAAGATTAGACCATCCCATTCATTTCATAAGTTAAAAAATATTAGCTTGGAAATAATTACACAACTACAAAATGAGAAGCCCTGATAATGGTGTTTGCACTCCAGAAGTTTAGACACTACCTTGTACCAATACCATTTGAATTTTTTATTGATCACCAAGTTCTATGATATTTAGTAAATAATCCCATATTAGAAGGGAGGATATTTAGGTGGTTGATGTTGTTTCAAGAGTTTCAGTTCAAAATCAATGTGAAACATAGGAGAGAAAATGTTGGGCCAAATCATTTGAGCTAAATATGCAATGGAAAGGAACCTATAAAACTCTAATATGAATCACTAGATGCCCATTTATGTCAAGTCTATGTGATTCCAAAAACATGTAAGACACAACCAATTTATTTAAAAAAGGAATTTTTCCTACACATTATGTGGAAAGGGATAAAAAGCTAAGTTGAATATAAGATCCATTAAATTCAACATCATTAATGTATTTTTATGTAAAATGGGCAAAGATGATGTACTGTCTAGAGTAGATTTAGAGCATGAGGGACCATAACTTCTATAAGAGGCACACCAAGGAATCATAGGTGGGAATTTTTGCCCTAATATATAACCCTCCTTTGATATGAGGGAATTGTAAACATGATGATGTACAATGTGTGAGTGAAGAGGAGATTGTAGTGATGTATTGCAGGTTTATCCCTTCATTTTTTGGACTAAATAAGAAAATAACTAGCTATTTCTATTTGGATGTAGCCAATATTGCATGAACCACGCTAAATATGTGTCTCTCTTGTATTGTGTTTTCTTAATTTTATTTCCATCTTTATTTCATTATATTGCTTGACATTCTATTTTTATAACAACTGGTATCAGAGCTAAAGGTTTATTTGGTAGTTAAGCTTATAGAAAAAGAGGGTTCTTAGTTCAAGTGGGAATAATGGTAGAAGAAGGAAAGTTTAAGGTCAAGAAGTTCAACAATCAAAACTACCAGCTATGGAGGATGAAAATGGAGGACTATCTATATCAGAGGGATATTTTCCTATCATTGGGTGGAATAATAAAGAAGTCAATGAATATGAAGGATGAAAAATGGGAGGTTCTTGACAGAAAGTCACTAGGAATAATATGACTATGTTTGGAAGTGTCGGTGGCCTTCAATATTTTAAAATAAAAGACAATAGAGGATGTGATAAAGGCATTGGATAGAGTGTATGAAAAACCCTCAACCTCCAACAAGGTATTTTTTATGAAGCATTTATTTAATATGGAGATATCAAAAGGTGGGTCTATATTTGATTATTTAAATGAATTTAATACTGTCATAACTCAATTAATCTCTATAAGAATAAACTTTGATGATGAGTTTAGGGATCTTTTGATTCTATGATCATTGCCAGAAAGCTAGAATGGCTTGGTCATGGCTGTGAGTAATTCTACCTCTGATTTAAACACTTTAAAGTTTGATAATGTTATTAGTGTTATTATTAGTGAGGAAATGCAATAGAAAAGCACAAGTGAGACATCAAGTAATGATTTGACTATGGAGAATAGGGGAAGATAAAAGGATAGATGAAAAGGCCTAAGAAATCATGGGAATTATAAGAAGGGAAGATCTAAATTTAGAAGAATATTGGTGTGCTATATTTGTGGGAAGAAAAGACAGTTGAAGAAATATTATTAGTTTCAAAAAGGAAAATAAGGATTGGACAACAAGATAATAATCAGGAAGTAAATGTAGTAGGTTATGTGTTATAAGAAGATTTAATCTTTTCATTAAAAAAATATTAATGATTCTTGGGTGTTAGATTTAGGGGCTTTATTTTATGCTACACCCCATGGGAAATATTTTCAAGACTATGCTCAAGGTGATTTTGGACAGGTTTATTTGGGTGATGGTGAACCTTGCAAAATTATTGGAAAAGGTAACATATAGATATAATTATATAATGGAAACAAATGATTGTTGAAAGAGGTGAGGCATGTTCTTGAGTTGAGAAAAAATATAATTTAAATAGGGCAATTGGGAAGTGAGGGCTGCATAGTTATGTTTGGAAAAAAATTATGGAAGGTCACTAAAGGATCACTAGTAATATTAAAAGGAGAGAAGATAGGTACATTATATTTATCTACTGGTAATGTTGACTCTTATAATACTTTAGATTTTATAGAAGTGGATAAAAATTATGGCACCATAGACTTAGGTACATGAGTGATAAGGGGTTACAAATTCTCAACACAAATAATTTATTGCCATATTTGAAAAATGTGGATTTGGATTTTTGTGAGCACTGTGTGTATGGAAAATAGAAGAGATTCAGATTTCTCAGAGTTGGGAAGATAAAGAAGGATGAAAAATTAGAGCTTGTTCATATATATGTATGGGGACTGACTTAGGTATCATCCCTTGGTGGTTCTTATTATTATGTTACTTTAATGCAACTAGAAAAACTTGGGCTTATTGCATTAAAAAAAATGATGTTTTTGATACTTTTAATAAATAGAAAGCTTTGGTTGAGAATGAGATAAGAAATAACTTGAAGTGTTTTAGATTAGACAATGGAGGTGAATATTACAACAAGGAGTTTGAAATTTACTATTCATCCCATGGGACCAATAGAGAGAAGATGATTCTAAAAACACCTTAACAAAATGGTGTGTCAGAAAGGATGATCAGGACAATCATAAAGCATGTAAGGAGCATGATATTATATGTAAGGTTTCCCTTACAATTTTGGGCAATTTTTTTAGATACTATTGTTTACTTAATAAATAGAGGGCCTTCAAGTCCTTTGGATGGTGGCATTCTAGAGGACACATGGATCGGTAAAAAAGGTAGAATATTCCTTTTTAAATACTATCAGTTGTGAAGAATTTTTCCAAATTGATAAATAAAATAGAACCAAGATTGAATCAAAATCCAAAAAATGTACTTTTATTGGATATGGAGTTAATGATTTTGGTTTCCATTTATGGGATTTTGAAAATTGAAAAATCATTAGGATTAGAGATGTGATCTTTGATGAGAAGGTCATGTACAAAGATCAGTTATAGGGAAAGAAACAAGAAAATCTAAATATATAATATGTATTACTTGATGAAATAACTAGAAATAAAATTCCAAAAGTGATAGAAAATTAGAATATACAACAACAACAACAAGTATCTCAAACTCCTGAAAGTGTAGTTAGCAGATCTACTAAAGTAAGTAGACTCTCTAAATGATACTCTCCTTCACTTTATTATTTATTATTGACTGATGGTGGTGAGCTAGAAAGCTATGAAGAAGCAATGCAAGTAGAAAAAATAAATAAGTCGGAGCAAGGCATGAAAGAGGAGATGGACACCTTGGTACATAATCAAAATTGTGATTTGGTTTAATTGCCTGTAGGTAAAAGAGCATTGCAAAATAAATTGGTTTATATATTGAAGGAAGAATATGGAGGCAAAAATAGGTACAAGGCCAAAATTGTTGTAAAGGGGTTTGCACAAAATAAAGGTATATATTTTGACAAAATATTTTCTCCAGTTGTTAAAATGAATTCCATAATAAATATTTTAAGTTTGGTAGAAGTAGAAGATTTTCACCTTAAATAGTTAGATGTGAAGACTACTTTCCTTCATGGTGACTTGGAGGAGGAAATACATATGGATCAGGCACAGGGATACAAAGTCAAAGGTAATGAGAAAATAGTGTGCAGGTTGAAGAAAAGTTTGTATGGCCTAAAGCAAACTCTAAGGAAGTGGTATTTGAAATTTGACATGTTTATGATAGAACAAGGTTATAGTAGATGTCATTTTAACCACTATGTTTATTTTAAGAGATTAAATAATGGCATATATATTATCTTGCTATTGTATGTAGATGACATGTTTGTTTTAAGGTCTAACATGTAGGATATAAATGATCTAAAAAAAAACTAAAAAATTCATTTACAATGAAGGATTTGGGTGCTACAAAGCAAATCCTTGGTATGATAATAACAAGATATAGTAAAAATAGAAAATTGATAGTCTCAAAAGGAATATATCAATATGGTGTTAGTGAGGTTCAATATGCAAGATGAAAAACCAGTGAGTACAACTTTGGGAGGGAATTTCAAATTAAGCAAGGAACAATGTCCTAAAATGTAAGAAGAAATATATTACATGTCCAAAGTGTCTTATGATTCAGTATAAGGAAGTTTAATGTATGATATGGTGTACACGATATTAGACATTACTAATGAAATTATATTTATCAGCATATTTATGAAAAATCTAGGAAAAGAGCACTGGGATGTAGTCAAGTAGATTCTTAGGTACTTTAGAGGGACCAATGATAGACAATTATTCTATAAAGGGTTATATGTTACCTTAAAAGGATATGTTGATGCATACATGGCTAGAGATTTGGATGTCAAAAGGAGCACCATAGGTTATGTATTCACTATTGGTGACACAATAGTTATTTGTATTTCAAATTGTAGAAGATAGTTGCTTTATCAACTACAAAGGCATAATATGTTACAACTACATGATTAAGCAAGGAGATGATATAAATACAATGATTTATGGAAGAGTTGAGGTAGAATTAGGAATATTTTAGGTTGCATAGTGATAGATAGAGTGTGATTAATTTATCAAAGAACTCAACATTTGACTTAAGAACCAAACATATACAACTCAAGTATCACTTCATTCATTTAGTTTTGGAGGATGGTCAACTAAAGCTGGAAAATGTTCATGAGTTAGAATCCTATAGATATGCTAATAAAGGTAGTCACAAAGGATAATTTGGAGATTTTTCAACTTATATAGGTATTTAGGGATAACAAGGAAGATAAGAAACATGCTAGGGTCAAAGTTTAAAGAAACATCCAAGGAAGAGTTGTAGTGGTGGAATTGTAGTAATTAGTCTCCAAGTGGGAGATTTTTGGATGGTGAAGCTTAATCTTTATAGAATGCCCAGTTACAAATGGAGGGGTGTGAGGGGGAATTCCCCACCCACTATGGTTGCCACAAATTTTGTGAAAAATTCATTTTAAAATATTGTAATTTCATAGTAAATCTAGACCATTCACTATTATTTCACATATCTAATGATAAAAGTAATGTTGGTGTTTTTTTCCCCTAATATGTAACAATTATTTGATATGAGGGTATTTTAATAATTGAGGTGCACTATGTGTGAGTGAAAATGAGATTAAAATGAATGTATTATAGGTTTATCCCTTCATTTTTTGGACATATCCCATATTGGGTGAACCATGTTAAATCTGTGTATCTCTTATATTGTATTTTTTACATTTTATTTCCATATTTTTTCATTACTATTTCTCTATATTATGTTTTCCTAACAAATCCACTACAGGGAAAATATTTCAAAGTGGCTTGTGGTAGCCTACTCTATTTTAGGATGTGCACCAAGTAGCAAAACACTACAAAATTGTCAATGGATGGGAAGGCCTAATCATAGAGATGAAATGTCATTAAACCCCATGTTATTTTAGTAATCATTTAAATAATGGGGAATTGAATTTTTAGTACCAATCAATCTACCCAAAAAATTCATTCATATAAGGTACATAATTACTATGATAGACTACTTCAAAAAATGGGTATAAGCTATTGTGACACCAAGCTATGACACTATGAACGTAGCCAAATTTTTATATGAGAATATTATAAATAGATTTGGATGCCATGTGAAGTTGGTTAGTGAAAAAATAATGCAATTATTCAATAATAACATTAAAAATATGATAGAAGAGTTTATGATATTGCACCATAAAATCATAACATATCACCCGTAAGCTAATAGGCAAATAAAAGCATCAAATAAAGTCCTTAGAAGGATCCTCACAAAAATATGCAATGTACAAATAGATGATTGGTAATATTGCATTCCTATGATCCTATGGGCCTATATGACAAACTATAAGTGTGCAACATGTTTCGCTCCATTTTAGTTGGTTTATAGATTAAAAGTAGTCATGCCAATGGAATACATAGTCCCTAGTCTATAAACTACAATGATCATGAAACTAGGACATCAAGACTCTCTTTAAGAAAAATTGATGAATTTAAATTGGATGGAAGAAACTAGGAAAATAACACAATAGACATAGGAAGTCAAAAAGCAAAGTCAAAAAATGTGGCATGATCACAATTTGTGATCCAATTTTTTTACCCAGAATAAACAATATTACTCTACAATAGAAAAATTTAGGCATTTCTAGTCAATTTGTGCATCTGATAGAAAGGAGCTTACATCATCCATGATGTATTTAATCAAGGAATAATTATGTTAAGTGAGCTTTAGGGAACCATTATTCTAGGACATGTAAATGGATGCAAGCTTAATCTTTACTATCAATAATCTCTATCAAATATTACAAAAAATCAAAGAGGGTGTTGAGTAGCACCATGTAGATTAGGATTTTTTTTAACATATTATTTTCTTATTTTGTTTTTAGGTTTGTAGTTTAGAGGTATAGTGTGATATCTATATCACAGGACATTATAACCAAGTTGGAAAAGTTAAAGTTATAGAGTGCAACAAAGAAAATGATCCAACACAAAATAAATGACATCATACAAAGTCAAAATGTGGGTCATCAATTAAGTGTGGGAATTAAGTGTTGACAAATAAAGTACAAAGGAAGGACAATAAACCATCACTCAAAAATATGTAAATAATGACACACTTAAAATATTGGATCTTTCCCAAAGTAAATGGAGTGTCAGAATCAGGTGATTTCAATTAAGGAAATTTTATGAGGGAAAATATGATGCATTACATCAAAAAATAATATTATACAAACTAGTATATCTATACATAAAATCACCAACATTAATTCATAAATAATTGATTACAATTATTTCAACAAGCATAACAACACATAGATAATTCAACACATTCAAAGCAATGTGTAAGATGGATTCAAGTAATAAAAGCTATATAAACAAGGGAATGTAGAACACAATTCCATTACACATATTTTAAAATAAGACCCCTCCATGATTTTTGCTAATTCACTCATTTTTGCATGGATTTTTCACCAACACTAGTTCAACTGAAACTATCATTCAAAGGGTACCAACACAACAATCATGGATCACTCATAGCTTTTGATTCCTTTCACTAATGTATAAAATGCATACATGGGGATCAAAATTTCATTCACACATATAAGTTATCATTATCTAGACCCATTTGAATTCACTCACACAACATTAGTTAATCTGTTCATCCCATACTAACTAAAAGTAACACAACTAGGATTCCTAACATTGTATTATCACTTGCAAGGAATAGACGAGGACTATATGTAGAGTGATTTATCAAACTATTGACATTTAGATAGATTAATGAATTGATGATGATACTTATCAATTGGTATAATAAGGGAGTTATTCACTTACCATAAGATGTGACTATTTCATCAACACATACACCATGGCACAAATAACAAGACTATCCATGAGGGATAAATCATTGCCCCTTTACAAGATAAAGAGCCCACTCATACATTTATAAATAAGGGAAAAATATAGTAGGGAATCCAAGGGGATCCCTATAGGCTATGTAGAATATGTTTTAGTGTGCATTCTCTTTGAATGCATTAAAAAGTGCTTTTGGTAAACCACCAAAATATTGAAGTAGGCCACAAAAGGGCTAATCGACATTACTTAATGAATGATATAACCCAAAGAATATTTAAATTATCCAAAATTTTTAGTGTAAGAGCTCATCATGAATATTGAGAAGTTATTCATTGAGACATCACAAGGTTTATAATACCAATCATTGATATTAATTCTCTATTTCACCTAGTAAAAGTCCCTAAATGGCCTCGTCAATTTAGATGTCAACTTCTAACTTGTGAACACCTTCATAAACATTACCTGGAATAAAAAAAATTAATATATGAATTGATGAGTAGATTAAATTCATGGTGGGTGTAAATCTAACACCTTATCCTCTCGCACCCTCATGTGCCTACATACATCATGAAATATTTGAGGCAACACATTATGGTGACTAAGATCCATGATGCCATCCAAATCAGACTCCACAAGCTCCCAAAGGCATTCATCACTTCCTTTCCATTATTCATTACTATGTTGGATGTGAAATTAGAAATTATATGGAATAAATATCTATCGTCTCACTTAGTACCATCACTACAAATGATACCTCCAGTGGAACAATAACCATCACCTCAACTAGTAATAGCATAACCATAAGTAGAGGCACAAGTACCACTTGAAGGAGAAACAACCCCATCACAGACTGCTATGGGAAAGAGGAAGGCACTAACACAAAGAATCACCACTTTAACATACAAATAAGACACATAATACCAACTTTTAGACTTCTAATAATAAGTCCCATAAGTCATTACTAAATATGATCTTTCTTAGCTAGGCATCACAGGGGAGGATGTGCACAAGTCTATGTTGGAAGGCATAATCATTGAGGTATAGGAGGAAGAATAAGAAAAAAATTATTTTGGAAATTAATGCACACTTTTCAAGTGCAAAATAATATACCAAAGATCCTTTAGGTGGACATTCCCACACCTCTTACATCGATAATTGTAGACATAGTTGCAGAAGAGGAAGAATGTAAACACATGATGGTTATGTTTTTGAATGAGCATCAAGTTTAGGGTATTTAGTGGTAAAACTAATACAAAATAATAAGGAATCCCATAACATACATTGATAAAAAAATAAAAGACCCATATTACACCTTTAATGTCACCATCTATTACATAACATATGGGTTCCTTTGTTCAACCTCAGCTAGTTGAGGAAGAGCTATAGGAGGTTCAAATAAAAGGATAATAGTCATAAGAGACAATAAGGGCCTATAAGTGACCTAAGAATACTTTAATTCCCACATACATATAAAAGACACTAGTTTTTAGGTGCACTATGGTTGAATTATCCCCTTCTTCCTCTCCTTCAAAGTTAATTTCATCTCTAGATACTCCAAATCCTATGCATGAGGTATAAGTGAATGCACAACCAAAACCTGAGTAGCCAAATATATAAGAAGATATCATATCACAAGAGTAAGCTTCTAAAGATAAATTTGAGTAATAGAAGACTAAAAATGTAGATATGAAGAAATCCATAAAAGAGGAGAAGAAGGAGAATTAAGAGGTGAAATACAAGGTTGTGAAGGAGTAGAGGAAGATATAAAAGGAGGAAAGAAGAAACACAATGAGTAATCTACAAGGAAAGAGATTGAGTGAGTAAATCAAGAAGTGAAAGTAGTGAAAATGAGGAGGACAAGGCTAATGCATTAACCAAGGTAGAAGAAGAAGATAAAAATAAAGAATCCTCATGAAAGCAAGAAGAAGAGACACATAATCAGGTCTAAGATCAAGAGACTAAGGGGTAGGCAAAGGCACTTACCAAATCAAGGGAAAAATCAAAGTGACAAATGTATGGAGAAGTCATAGTGTAGTATCTAGTAGATCCTACCAATAAGGTGGTGATAACTAAGGCCAAACAACCATTAATCACATCATAAGGCTTGGGGTCCACTCAAAGGGGTGTACAAGAAGAGGACTCCCAATATAGGCCAAAATTCCCTAGTTAATGGTTGTGGGATGTCTTTGTACCTTTAGTGAGGTAGAAAACCTTCTTACTCCCAATGGTACTAATAGAAAAGGCACCTTTGACATCTTTGGCTTCCATATTATCACTTGACATAATAGTGAAAAATCATCACTCAATGTTTTCTTTTTTACCTTAGTGAAAAAATTGAGGGAGTGGTTACATTCTAAGAATCCATCACATAAAAGGATTCCAAACTTAGAACATGAGGTATCACAATGGAGGGAGAAAAAAATAGAATTACACATCCACCTCAACAAAACAAGGTAATTGATTGATGACACCTGACCTGCATTAATCACTCAAGTCTTATGTGATCAATTCATATCCAAAGAGAAGTAATTTACGACACTCTTGAGTAGGTTGATAAAGGACTAGATTGTTGTGCATAAACTCCAAGTATATTTGAATGTAAGGTTAGAGATTTAAAGATGAAATAAAGTCTATCTATAAAATATTGGATGAGTATAAGAAATTCATTGAAATTCATGTGAATCAAGATATACAAATTAATTACACCATTCTAGATTCAAATTAGCAACTTAGTACTACATTAAATCAAGTAAGTATAAAACTCACTAAGAATGACGAAGATAAGGCAACAAGAGTAGATAAAATGGATACACTTGATTCAATGGATTTGGTGCTATAGGAGTCTTTAGACTCAATATACACAGTGATGGATAAATTGACCAATTGGCATAATGACATGTTGCACAATACATTTGCTAGAATCCAAATGAAATAACACACAAATATAATGGAGGATCTCATATTTGACATTCAATGAAAAATGTCATAGATTAAGGTCACAACCCTCATCTCTAAGGATGATGATATCAAACCCTAATACAATATCAAACCCCTCTATGCACTATGATTTATTTGGTGTGGTAAGCTCCCAGTGTTTGGAAGACATTCAAGAAGGACTTATCCCATTTAGACAGTTCTATTTCTAAAGTCATCAAGGATCTATAATTTATCTTACTTAACCATCTCTAGTAGGAACTCTAGATGAGGAAAGCCACTAAAGCTACATAGTCATCTATGTAACATCAAAAAATGATTCTAGTATATTCAACTATAACTATAACCTATTAAAAAATAATTCCAACACATCCATTGTCATCTTCTGCTTCAACATCTACAACTCCTTCAAATGTAGCTTCCACATCATAGCCTTCTCTTATTTCTTCTTAGTCTATGCATTTACCCTTCATAGAGGTATGTTTCACACCAATTTTTTTATAATTTTGTTAGCTTCTGAAATTTGTATAAAGGAAGGATTAAAATATTAGGGTCAGGGCTAGGAAGGTTGAAAGCCCACAAGGGTAGCCTCATAGTTATGTTAATCTATTGAAAACTTGCAAGGGTGGTAGATTAGTATGCTACTTTGTTGAAAACCCAAAATAGAAGATAATTAGTGTGCAAGATAAGAAAACCTATAAACAATACTTTGATGATTATTACAAGTAATGTTTCTAGTCCAACCCTTCCCTTTAGTAAAATTGATCAACTCTAGCATTCACCACACTTCCTATGAATTTATCTCAAGATGAGATAAAAATTTAAGTTTGGGAATATATTAGTAATAGAAAAAGGATATAAAATCATAGAGTATAATTGTTTTAAAAGTGTGTGATTTTCACTATATGCATTCAACACCTAAATACACATTAAGAGTCTATAGAATGTGAAGAGTCTCTCTTTTGTTTATAGTGAAAGTCTAAAATATGAAGTGATAGAGAATTTTAACCTCTATATATTTCCCCACTTGTATTTTAAAATGATTCAAAATATAGAGATCAATATAGAGATTTCATAATGGTTTTTCTTTATGTCTACACTTTTTACTTTGCATAGTTACACTCTATTTTCCTATAACCTATTAATAATTTGAAGTATTGAATGTTTTAGGTAAATTAAGGTTGTGAATCATGTGAATTCCTATATAATTATACACCTAGTTTAACTTAAAAATGTTTTAGTATTTTCCTTGAGTATGTTTTATATTACACTTCACATAAACTATCCTAATTGACATGTTTTGATGGGTGGGTTTTATAGGAACCTCTACTAACAAACAATACCATCAAGCTCAAGTCAATATCGACTAGTAATACTAACCCAATTTGATGTTTTTTTTATTGATACTTGGGAAAAATAGGGTCCCAAGGCCATCATTTAAAATATCAAAAAAACCAAAGTAGCTTTGTTTAATGGTAAAACCGTTAAGGCATTTGGATAACTAAAAACAAGAATGACCAACATCTAAAAGTTTTTCCAAAAATTAACTTTCAGGCTATTCAACAAAACACCAAACATATAAAAAGTACTCCACCATATTTTATTAGCCATGAGAACTTAAATTCCCTACCAAAGACTTAGGATTGTTGTGACCTTTCTTTTTATTCCAACAATTTTCCATTCTTCTTGATTACTTGATTTATTTGATAACCCACTCTCCATACCATCCAGTATTTTAGTTTTATTATCAATTTTTTTAAAATTACTAATCAAGTCTCTCTCTCTCTCTCTCTCTCTTGTCATTATTATCGACCATATTATAAATTAGAGAAGAAGGCATAACTAGATTTTTACAAAAAAATGAAATCTTTCTTGAGGAAGAATCCACTACTTTCCAGTAGGCAATATGAGATTACAATCTGGACTCATTGTAAGGAACTCCTCAGAATTCTCCTTCCCCCAAGAATAAATTGATTTTCTCATAGATTTAGGGTAAGATATAGAAACATGACCCACCTAGATGAAATTCTACATCTAAAAGAAATACCTTCAAAATCAATGTGCTGAGACCAACACCTCTCCTTGACTTTTATTACAATCTTTTCAGGCAAAGCTTTGGAGATATCTAAACCAATCAAAAATCTAGTAAAAGTAGTCCAAGAGAAATCAAATGATGTGACATCAATTTCCAATAACTTTCCTAGAGCTTTACCAATCATTGAAAGCCCAAATTCATTATAGAACTAAAGAGGGAGATACAACAACCTTACCCAAACCAGGTGAATAGAAAGATTTTTAGTTAATGGGTTGCACTTTATAAATTAAGGTTTTAACAATAATAGGTGATTATTAAACAACTAGGGTTTAGCTTCAATAATTTTAATCTAATCACTTAGATTATCAAAATCCATAATAAAAAATCCTTTTACACATGGGAAAATTTCCATATCACCTTCCAATAATGGCTTCTAAGCAAATGAAAGCCATTTATGCAAATCTGATAGAGATGGCCAAAATATATCAAATCGATAGATCAAACCCCTTTCCAAATACCATTATTCAATATCAAAAACCTCCTTCAACACTTTTTATTTGAAATTAGCCACAAATAGAATTGGATTGATGTCTTCAAAAGAAACACTAACCTCTAGATTGGTAGGGGATGATTGATCAGTCATTGGATTCATGTACTAGGGGTGAAATAACACTTAATGAAACCCCCATTTACCATTGATGGTGCCACATACTTCTCTTTATACTTAAGTCGAGTCCTTTTTTTGGCTACTCATGTGACCATCATGATGATGTAGTCTCCCAAAAACCCTGGATAATAGAGAAGGCCTGAGATGAGCCTTGACTCACCCTAAAAAGGATAGAAGCACTAGTAAAACCCTAAACCTAAGGGCTGATAGGATTTTACCCTAACCCAATTTGATGTTACCAACCCCTATATAGGTGGAATAAATTAAAAGTTTGGATATGTTTCTGTAAGATAGTAAGTAGGTTTGAAACAAATAGTGAGATTATTATAGGTGTGTAATAAAAAAACTAAAAGATCAAACTCACAAGGTAGCATGCAAGAGTGAGAGAATGGTGAGTTGGGATAATATTTGTTTTGGAAGTCATGCATGATAAATGTGGGTCAATCTTGTCAATATCAAGCACTTGATACCATATTTTAGCATCCACAAATTCCCCCCTTTTATTCTAGTTATGAAATTGCTAGAGTAAAAGGAAAAGATATACTTGAGTGTGTATAACACACTTTTATTTGGTAGAATTCTCCAAATTTTCAAGTCACTCAATATAAAAACCTGAAAAAGACATTTAGCGTTCAATGTCCATTGATTGAAATCTAGATTTGGAATTTGAAAATTAAAGAGCAAGGAAGGATTACCCCTGTGTGTTGGTGAAAAACATGTTTCCCTTAAATTTTTTTGGAGATGATGATTCCTTATTGATGCATTGGAGAAAGGTTCTTTCTATTAAATCAATTATATATTAGTTCTTCTTATTTAACCATGGAGAAATTATGCTTCTTTATTGAAGCACATATATATTTGGGGTGATCGTTTCCCAAATTTGTGTAACTATACAAGCCCTTTGGTTGGGAAGATAAAACGATCCAACCCTCATAAATGTGGGGAGAAGTATTTGAATGTGATAACACAAATAACTATGCATAAAATAAATATTAACCACATGATGTGTTTAATATAAGTAATTCCATGGTTGTTGAGCATCGTTGAACCTCAATATGCATTATTTGTAAAAGTATGAATCAACTATTGTAGATAGATTACATATTCAATTATATAGTTTCGCTCAAATTTGATCCATGTAAAACAAATGTATTATTGAAATAAAATTAACATTGTTCATGTCCCCATCATGACCACATATTTAATTGTATAGTTTTGCTTAGTTAGAATAAATGCATTATCAAAAGAGAATGAATAATTTTCATGCCCCCATCATGACTACATATTTAACAAGTTTGAAATTTAATGAAAACCATCTATCATTCAACTTATAAATATTACTATTGTGTATGATCATGAACCCATATCATGCCTCATAAATTCTAAAAGTGTACATGTCCATTAAATAGTATCATGCCCCTTGAATCTATACCAATTGATATAAAATGTTATACATCTATACGTTAAATTTGAGAACATGTATCTTAAATGTATGTATGTGTGGAAACCTATAATTCTTATTCTTGTAAACTATGGAAATATTCCCATGTATATGCAGCCAAGTATGTATGAATCTATGCTCAAGTCTCTATAAATTGAGTGCATATGGATGGAATATGCCTAATTATTTGTGCAAATGTGCCAATATTTATCATGTGACAAAACTATTTAATATTTGAATCATTTAAATATATAAAATATATACTCTAATATAATTTTTCTTTGTGGGGGATTATGTCTCTATGACAACATTCCCATTACAATGCCCCACTTTTGAGATGAGGCATGTGCTATGTAAGTTACTCATCTCAAAATATGAGTCAAATGTATCATGTCATGTGTAAAAATATCATGATGTATAATAATGTGAGTACATATAAAGTATGTCATCATAGTCATGTATATGTCACTCAATGCATGTATGTAACATGTGTAAGATAGGGCATATAAGTGTCATGTCCAAATAGAATGTATTAATAAAGCACATATTAGTAACCAACACTTAAATATAACTATATAATACTATAAAGTAAAAGTGCATGATATGGATCATGCATAACTTAATCTTACAAACTCAATAAGAACAACAAACTCAACAAGCTCAAGATCTAATGTCACATATAAGGCTAAGGGACACATACAAGGGAAATTAATATGTTACAATAAACAAGGCCAAGGACCACATACTAGGGGCATAACATTTTAAAAAATAAGGAAAATAAATATGTCACATCAATCAAGGCCAAGGGCCACACACATGGGACATGAAAATGTCAAAAATAAAGGATATAAAATTTTGCATCAAATAATGCCAAGGTATGCACACAATAGATAAACTTAAACTCATATATCATGTAATAAAGTAAAAATATCAATGAAGCATAGAACAAGTAAAGACTAGTCTATACCATCCATATTTATCAATGTCACATCATAGTATAATAATATATCCATGTAGCATTATGTAAGATGTGAGTAACTAGTAATTCATGTGTAAGTAATCTAGATAACTCAACATGGTAGAAAGGTCATAGAAAGAGATAACTTGTACCAATTAAACCTACGGAATAAGACACCCACAATGTCAACATGGCCATTGGGTAGAGGAAAGTCATATCTAAATGTCCATGTGAAACTTATATGTCTTGTATCACACTCATATACCATGAAATGTATGTGTGTTTGAAAATAATATGCCTTCCATAAAACATGTGGTAAATAACACATGTAAATTGTATAATCTAGTAATTATGTCATGCATAGGTCATGATTTTGATTTTTTAAAATATTTTGAATGTATTTATATTTTTAAATTATTTTATTTTATTTTTTAAATTTTTACAATTTAAAAAGCACTAACCAAGATGCAATAAATGAGAGGACCATGGGGAGCACATGTATCCATAGTGTAAGGGTCACCTATCATGATTAAAAAGTACCAAATGCAGATGTATTAGAATTTGATAAAAAATCACATGTAATATGATAATTGTTATGATCATTACTCATAGATTCTTGTGTATGATGGGTAACTTTAGAAGGCTTAGGACTATGTGGGGTCCATTTTATAGTAGGAGAATGTCTCACTACCAGTGTTCATTATGGAACACACTAAAGTATTTGTGGTGCTAATGGAGAAAATGCTATAAGAGATGATGGCCTATGTGAGCCCTAAATAACTCTCTGATGTGATGGACATTAGATGATTGAATATCTAAGAGCCTCAACTTATCTCCTCTATACCAGGTGTATAGAAAGATATTTTCATATGTGTAGCCATTGGTGTTATATACATATCATTTATGGCTATATTAACCACTTGTGGTGGTGGTAGGGGTGGAGGAGGAGATATCACTAACTATATAGGGTACTCATACTATACACCTACAATTGTAACTACCTTATTTCAATGTATGTACTCAAGACATAGAAGCACTATAGATGGTACTATTTTAATATTTTGCATCCAAGGGCATCCTAAAAACATGTCCAATGACCTTGTTACTTTGTATAACTAAGAATGGAGTGGATATTATGGCTAAATCCACCTAAAGAAGTAACACTATGTGTCATAGGATTTTCTTTTTTATCCATATAATTCCTTAACAATTATTTATGTATCTTGTATATCCTATTGTGTGTATCCAAGGGAGTGAATAAGTGTCATGTGCACACATTATCACTTGATCCATTGTCGATCATGCCTCTTTTTATGGGTTACTCATTGATATAGGCTCATATGAATAGTGCATAAAAATCATAATCATCATTGACAATTTCACTATCATCAAATGTGCTCATAGGACACTATGGTGAAGTATTGATAAGTGTTCCAATAATTATGTATTTTGGGTGATCATATGTCATAGGTGGAGGATACATATTGTATGCATGGTGTCATTATAATGTATCTTAATCTTTGTCATCTTATGCTTTGAAAATGTCTCATTGAATATTTTAAACTTATTTTCCATTATGTTATGGCCTAGATCCCTTTGTAGGTGTAATCAACTCACTTGTGTTATCATCACTAAGATCTTGTATCTCATTTATTAATTTGAAACCTTTGTTTATGGAATGTCACAAAAATTGATGATAGTCATAATATGCATTATCATCATAGTTACTTGGTTTAGGCCTATTTATATTGAAATCTTGTGGATGATTAAGAGTGATAATGTTGACTCAAGTAGATTATATAATAGTATATAAGGAGGTGATGTTAATCTGGATAATTAAATCTTTGGTGGAGTTATCAATTATAGTTGATTTTTAGGTTATGATACTACACTAACTATAATATTTTCCTTATTCTTATTGAACTAGTAGGTTTGATCTTGTAGCTTAGTTTGATTTGAAACTTAGTTGTTGAAGTAGTTGTAGGAGTAGGTGTATACTTGAGTTTGTTCAATGCTATGAGATTAACTTCTATGTCTCTTACTATATGATATAAGTCATCAAAGGATTTGAATATCTTGAATATGATTAACTCATGAAGTGGTGTTAGTAATATTTTATTGAATATGTCTTGTAACTCATTGTAAACCATAACATTAGTCATATTAGCTATCATATTCTTGTAACTAGTAAAATAATCATTAGTTGGCTCATTGGACCCTTGCTCGAGTTTAGTAATTTACACTTAAGATATTTTTTCATCGATGTTGATAGTGAAATGTGCTACAAATTGATCTACTAAAGGTTAAATTCTCTTACTAACTTTAGGGGAAGGTCATATAAGCATCACAAAGCATAATATTTGAGACTTCTCAAGACTAAATTAGATAATGATTTATCATGGTATGTATAGTCTAAGCATGCTACATGGAAAGATCAAAGGTGTCATCTGTATCACCTTTACCTTCATATAGTGAAAACATAGGAGATACAAAAAATATAGGTAAAGTATTTATGGGATAAAGGGTTATGAAACAAGGCATGGGAATATAGTGAATGACTAGCTCTAGATGCACCTTTATCTAACTACAACACCTTAACATGCAATGTTATAAAAATTTTCTCAAGGGAATGTGAAGTAGGTAAGGGTGATGATATAACATGTTAGTCATCATAGGAATGGTAAAGGTTACCTACATAGTAATAGGCTTACAAATATGTTGTAAGCCTTGTGTTTCATCCACACCTTTTATAGATGTCACATATGTCACTATAGGTGTGAATAGAGGGATAATACCAAACATGGAGGTTTGAAAACTTGAAGTGGAGGTGTTAGATCTAATGATGGGTTGAAAATAGTAAAGGGCTCCTATTATTGTGAATTAAATGTAATAAACTTAGCATGGTCTATGACCTTAGATGCTAGGATCAATTAGAAATTTCTACCCATGTCCTTGATATATTGATAAAGTCATTGATGAAAATTGGAAAAGGCTATAAATTAGTTAGGATATACCTCATTAAGTTCATTATGATAAATTATATCTAGGCCCTCATGATTATGTTGGTTAGTATGTTCATTGTGAATATATTTATTGTCATGTACTAATGGAGACATGTTAACATAATCATTTGTTTACACATATTCATGAATAATTACAACATTAAAAGAATAAGAAGCATTCAATGTGTCTATTTTATATTCATTATAAAGATCTATTTATGATATAAATGTCCCCCACTTAATCTATCACTACACCTTAGAGAGGAAAAGGAACTAGCATTCTTGGATGGCATAGATGGAATTATGTAAGTATACAAAAGGCTAGGGCTAAAGGTGAAAATATTTAGTCTTTTATATGGGGAAATTAGATATAAGATTTGAAACCCTAAGACAAAATTTTAAAATGAATAAGGATGAAACCCTAATGGATACTTAGGGTTTGACATGGCTTGATTAGTGTACATTTTCATAAATAATTTTTACCTTAATTTGGTTTTAGAAAACCTAATAAGATAGAAACTAGTATAATAATTTAGATTACTAAATATGGAATTTAAGCATACAATTAAGTACTTAGTTTTTATGGTTGAATAAATAATTTTTATTATATTATATAAGTGGAAAATAGACTAAAGTATGCCTGTGATTCATCTGGTTTAATAACTAGGTTTCTATTTTTATAGGGTTGGTTTTGTTAGATCTAGACTAATATTGATTGTCGATACTACCTTGTGTTAGTTGGTAGTTACCCAACCTAAAATATGGGTTATTTATTATACAATCACCTTTTCCTATATCTATAAGCATTGTATGTGCGTATCTAAACCACGGTAAATTTTAGTGGAAAATATTCATTAATTCACAAAAATTCCATTTTTATGAATTTGGTTTTGGTATTTTTGGAGGGCTAGTACATAGAACCAAGTCACCTAAACAATTAAATTGTAATTTATTTTCTACGCCAACTCTCTAAATGTTTACAATACCTTGGATAAAAATATTCCTCTTTTGCCTATATATACTACATATGATTCCGTACATTGGTATAATTTAGAAAGTCATTGTGTGCATTAAAGAGATAAAATAGATAGGTTGTGGGATTAATGAAAAAATAATATGAATTTTTTTCTTAAACATTAATATTATTTCATATTTTTATTTATCTCAAATATATATGTAATTTCAAAAAAATAGTGGTCTCAATCTGAGTCAGTATGGAAAAGTTACGGGCTCCAGAAATTGGCAACCAGTTGCATGACATATGCAACAATTAAATTGTATTTATATGAAACTAATTTATCCATTTGTTTACATATCAATTCAAATAATTTTATCCATTTGGTTTAATATAAATGAAACTAAATGGTTGCATATGCGATGCAATTAACTGCTAACTTTTGAAGGCCGTAACTTTTACATATGAGCTTAGATTGAGATATTTTATTTTAAATTTCATATCTATTTAAGAATAATCCAAATATGTAATAATATTTAGGTTTAGGTAAGTTTTTTATTCCTTTTTCCTTTATCCACAACCTACAAGTCTAGGCAAATAATCTCTTACACATAATAAATTTACCAACACACCTACAAATTCACCATGACTACAAAAAAAATATCTATAGATTCACCAATGAAATAAAAGGGAATTTTTGATGAGTTATCCTAAAATTTACCCTATGATTAACCCTAATGATGTGAAAAATAAATTATCCTCCTTCACCTTTAAACCCTAGGCATACTTGTGAGGGCTAGAAACTTGTAAAAATTAGGAATATGTAATAGAATGAGCATACCCCAATCACTCCCATTTGATGATTGATAACTTCTTACATATTCGATACTAAAATGAGGGAAATTAATCCATAGTTAGTTCTCCCACCTAGTCTATTTGTGCAATTGTGTTCCTTCACTATATGAATGTAGATAATTTTTGACTTTAATACTTGACATTATTTGCTTTGACTTGGCTATAGTGTGATTCAAAATTTTATTATGAATGTTCCTAGTGATTGATTTGTAATTTGGGAATAATAAGGTAGATTTTCTTAATGTGCAATAGTGTATATATGTGTACCATACAAGTTCCCAATCCCTTATTAAGTGAGACTTTGATTTGTATATATATGGGTCTAATTGGGCAATTCCTCATTACACCAACATGGTACGTAGATGCGCTGACCCTATGGATAAATTTTATTTCAAATATAGATATTATTGGGAAGGGATCAATACCATCAGGCTTAGATAAGTATCGATTGGTGATACTAACCTAATCTAATGTTACTAACCCATGTATAGGTGGATTAAACTAAAGGTATAAAGATGTATTTAAAGATGATGATGCTAATAAATTGCACTCATATTACATAATATTATCATAAAAAACCCTTATATTTTGGCCATTATTATATCCCTCACCCATGCATTTATCCATATTTATATACATGTTTCATATGTTTATTGTGGTGATATGAAGCCAATGATTTCTAGATAAAATATTATGATTTAATGTTTTTATCATGTGGATTTACTAATAGTAAAATTATAAATATCTAAGACACCTTAAAATATAGGAAGGAGCTATGCATTTGCTAATGGCCTATAGCCATTGACTATTCCACATGCAACCATTGACTGCCAACCCCTGCAACCACTATCTAGGTGAACATCCACAATAACTAGCCATGTAAGCATATTTCTAACCATGATATTTAGAGTGAATATATTTAATGATTTATGGGGGCATAAATAATACCATGAATCTAGGGATGTAATATATAAATTTAACCAAAATATCATATTTTCCTTCCTCCATTCTATTTTTTCTATGGTTGCAACATTATGATTTCATTATTGAAACTTAATATATTTTGGGGACAACCATAGATTTATAGTTTTAAATACTAGATTCTTATAATTTCTAAATAAACTACCTACCTCCATTATATAAGGAGTAAATCTTTAGGTGGTGAGATAGCTTTAAGTTTTTAGTTGATAGTTTTTTGGAAGCTAACTAGTTAGAAAGATAGAGTAGAGTTAGAGAATAGAGGATGTGTAATCCTGGTTATTTTTTTTTAAGTCTGCCATATCAGAACTGTTATGAAATAAAATTAGTTTGATGTAAACCAATTGTAGTAGAGTATGGAAGTCAAGTTCTAGTCTAAATGAGGTAGGGCCCACTCACATAAATTCGGTAGTTTTATTTCTCATCCATTAGTTTAGTTTAATTATTTATTGTTTGTGTGTGCATCTCTTATTTTATACTAAACAATTATTTTATGTGTTGTTTGATTTCAATATTAGATTCTTATATAAACATATTCTATTATAGACATTCAATTCATCAAGTGTGGGAAGATTCAAAAATAAAGATTCATATTTTCGTTCTAAAATAATTTAGATTTCATTCATGAAATTTCCTTTCTTACAAGTGATATTTAATTTCCTATCATTTCCATTTTGCAAGTGCGTTTCCTATATGTAACACTTAGGACCCATTTTTTAAAAAGTGACTAGTGTCACACATATAATGCTGACACTTTGAAAAAATTATATCTCTGGGTTGACAATTAATGAAGGTAGCATTATCAATAAATCAAGTGGATGTTCATATGGATCATAATTGTCGAGTTGTAAACTAGCATTAGCTATGCCAGGTTTAATTAGGGAGTTGATTTTGCCCACCGTTTTGATATTATTTCCATGGAAGTGTAAAGTATTAAGATCTTTAAAAGGTTGGGTTAGATTTCATGCTTTCTTAGATTAGATTTCATTCTTTCATAAATTTAATTTTATACTTTATAGATTAATTTACTACTTTATAAATTAATTTATTGATTTCTTAGATTAATTCACCACTTTTTAGAGGAAATATCCTTTCTACATAACTAGAGATTGAAGATAAGAAAGTTTCACTTTTTATTGCAGAGATAAACTAGGGAAACTCATAACTATATTTTATCTCAATGTTATATAATACTAATTATGAAAAATAAAAAAAAAATCCCTAAAAAGATTAATTGTGTAGGTGAAAGAAAATGGTTGTGAAAAGTAATATTGGGGGAGTTTTAATTGTAAATGTTGGTAGCAATACAGGGAATGCAAAAATTATTATTGTATATCAATAAATACAAGCCCTAAAAATAATTATTAAGCATATTGAGGGAAGTTTGGATGCCCTAAATGAAGTAGCAAAGGAAGATTCTAGACACGTTAATGAGAAATTGTCTGCACCTACTGGAGAAAACTAACATGTAGCATCTACATAAATATATGTATTAAATATTGAAGAAAAATAGCTTGTAATAATATTTCATACAAAAATACATGCACTTGTTGAATAAAATAAATCTGTAGCCATTGGTATTACACATGATGCTAAGGAAAACCAACCTTAGCAATTGACTTTGCACCTATTGGTAAAATGAATAAATATGTAACAATTAGTATTGCATTCAATGGTGAGAAAATATGGTCGATGAAAATTGCTCACATAACAAATCCTAAAAATATTGATGAGGAATGACCACCTATAACGCCTATTCCTATGTAATGACTTAAGACAATTGGAATTGCACTTGGGTGTGAGAAAAAGTGTTAGCATAGGTTCCTATAAAACTCATCAAAACATGTTAATTTATATTTTATGGGTAAAGTAGGAAGCAAGATAAGAACATAGTCATGGTCATAGATCAAACGCATAATTTTTGAGTTAGAAATTATGTAATCACTCGAAGAATGTAGATGAATAACTACATAACATGCATGATAAATTTTAGTGGTTAAACAAATTTGAAAAAAACATAACATTAACTATGCACATAACAATGATAAAAGATGTTTAGGAAAACCATCATCAAATATCTATATTAATATATGATTTTATGGAAATCCTTTCCATTAAAATTGATCATTATTTATAGAATTTGATAATATATTATCACTTTGCATTCCATCCTTTATATTCAAGCACAAATGAGTCTTCTCAAATTCCAAATACTTTTAAACTACACACATAGACCAAATACATCCAAAATAAAATACATTATAATGGTTGATATCCATTACACACTTGTGAAAAATCTAGACTATGATTTTGTAGTTATATTCTCCTATCAATACTTTCCCAAAATTAAAAAGTTGTCTCATCCTAAGATAAAATTGTAGGAAAGGTGCCTTGTGTTGATGCTAAGAAAATTCACTGAGCTAAGGAATTAGTCCAAAAACATTAATTTCAGTAATCACTCAAGGTGTCCTTTATTGGTTTTTACCTCTTATATACTATGCATCTGCCCTTTCAATTTCTCAACTAAGTAGCATACTAATCTAATGCCCTTTTCAGTTTTTAATAGATTAGCATAACCAAATGGCCTTCCTTTATGAGTTTTCAACAAAATTTCCCCTGATATTAATGCTCATGTCCTTATTAAAAAATGATTAAAAAATTTAAAACTAAAAACTGTGTAGTACCTATAAATAAGGTGGAGGCATAAGATGTGTTGCTAGAATTTATGGAGACTGAGAAGATGATGCTATTGGAATTATTACCAAAAAAGTCATAGCTATAGAATCACATGTGCTGATGATGTTTGATGAGGTTAGATGGTTGGTTAAGTGGTTGTGGTGGCCTTTTTATGATAAATATCCTATTGGATTTAGTTTAGAGGGACGAATTATGTGTCTTGAATTATTTATTTAATGGAGTTATCTAAATGGGACAAGTCCTTTTTTAACATTGTCTAGTGATAAATTCATTCACCATACTGATCATAGTGCACAATGAGACTTCACACCCCATTATATTTTTAATATTTTCTTCTTATATGATGGTGAAGAGTGCCTTTTATGAATTACAAAACCATTGGATAGGGAATTGTGGCTTGTGATGAGATGCCTCCTCTTATACATCCCCTTGTGTGGACCATGAGCCTTGTGATATATAAGGTTGTTGCTAGACTTCTGGTATCACAACCTTATTAGAGGATTCTATTATTTATTTCACTAGGATTTATTCTTGTGTTGTCCACTCTGATTCTACCTTTGATTTGGTAGCTACCTTTGCTTACTCCTTGGCTGATTTCTCTTTGGCCTAATTTTGAATTTACTTATCCTATTTATGTAGGATTTGTTAGGGAATAGTTACTACTCATTGTAATTTATATGTCATAATATGAATAATTATGGGAGTAAGAATTCATTATTATATACTATTAGTTTGTTAGAATATATTTGGTTAAGAATATACTGTTAGTTGTAATAATAATATGTAAGTAAGTTTGTTATTATTTACATATAGGTTGTGATTATTAATAGGGTGTGAGGAGATATTCTTGGTGATATTATTCACTCTATTTATAGGAAATGATATTCCTATTTAATTATAACACCCATATGGTTTTTTATCACAGTGAATAAAATATTTTTTATGAATATCTTGTGCGTTCCGAATGAATGAATTACATATTTAATATGTAAATCTAAATTAGACTTATTTTCTAGTATTAGAGCAGGCAAAATCAAGGATATCTATGAGAGTATGGGGTAACCATTATCATTTCATCCTTATTGTGGTGTTCCATTCTCAAGGATTGTATCTCTATCCAATTTGTGCAGTGCATCAACATTCAATTTAAAGGAGAAAATAAAATTAGTTAGTGAATATAAGTTAGCTTATATTCCATGATTGATTTGGATGATGTTTGACCTGCTTAAGGATATGATTCCATACATTGTAATATTAATTGTCAATCTAGGTATAATTTATGAAATGAAGAGCCACAAAGTTGCATAACAATAAAATTTTGTACACATAGATTCACTGTGTTTTCTTAAGCTCAAATTCCAACCTATTGAATTCGGTGATGGTGTTCTATCTATGATCTTAGCCTACAGATAATTGTGTAGTAGTATTTGTGCATTTGATAGTTTGGGGAAATCCATAACTATTTAGAATAATGTTATGATTAAAAGAAAATTCAATCAAAAATATTCATGGGCTAGATATCTTCCACATACTAGCTGATTTTTGTCACTGAATGCATGCATTAATAACTAAGTATGACCCCTAAATTTGTGTAGTCCTCATATGGAATTCTACCATCAAATAAAGCTCTTCCAATTCTAAAGTTTGTATACCATTCTTTGTCTAGCTACCGAGTAGAGACACTAAATCTTTGATTTATGAAATGGTTTTTTTTGGTGTCTAAAATTCCTATCATAGCATGTTATAGGTACCATTTCAAATAATTTGGACTTATTACTAGTCTGACTCCAAAAAAAAATAAATAGAAATAAGACTGAAATTATTGGATTTTTTCAGTTATAAATTCTCTCTAATGCAATACATGGAGAATAGATCCAAATTATTACAATCCTCCTAATCTAGTTTAATTAGAATATATGAAAATTATTCTTTCTAACATTATCTCTAGTCTAATTTAGGAGCATAAGTCCAAATTATCTGAAATAGTAATTTTATTTTGATGTGTATGTAAAGTCAAACTTATAGTTTTTTATTTTAATGTGTATTTTGATTAAGAGTTATTTGTTAGATTATTTAATAGTTTACAAAGTCATTTTAAGTTTTCAAAGATTTAAAAATCAAGTATGAAGGAGGAGTCAAAGGTATGTGTCAAGTTTATATATTGTGAAAAATCTCAAAGTGTTTAAGTTTTGGTCTAAGATTATGATCAAAACCATATTTAAAAGTATATTGTATTGGTCATTCTTATTTAATTAAAAATTATAGAGTAATTTGAATCTAGTATGTCAATAAAAGTTAAAAGTAGTAATTTTTAGTAGTCTTTTATCATCAAGGTCAATATTATCTACATGTAATTGGATGAATTGTCACTTGTACATGACATATAAATTATGGTGGGGGGGGGGTCATAATGGATAAATTGAGATACATTGAAAATTTTGAAGGAAAATATTTTCACACATGGCAAGTAATAACTCAATTATTACTAATCAACAAGGATCTTTATGATATTGTTGAAGGAAGAATGAAGAAACCAAAAGATGCAGAGGAAGCAATAAAATGGGAAAGCAAAGATTGAAAATCAACAACAACTATTGATCTAGGGTTATCTAATGCTTACTTTAATCATATTGACCTATAAAAAATTTCAAATACCATTTGGACTACATTGAACAAGATATTTAGGTCTCAAACAAGAAGTGAAATAGTGACTCTCAAACAAAAGTTGTTTGGACTCAAGATGGAGGAAAGAGACAATATGGTACAACACATAAGTAAGTTTTGCTCTAGTTTAAATCAACTAGTAGGAATAAAGGTAGATATACCAAATGATGATGCAAAATCTATTTTATTAAATAGTATGCCAGCTAGATATTCCAATATGGTTTTTACATTGAGAAAAATAAATACTAGCTTAGAAGATATAATTTCTTCATTGATAGATGAAGAAAATAAGAATATTGATGTAGTTGAAAGTGTATTATATGGTAAAAATAAAGAGGATAAGTCATATTCTAAAATAAGATCTAAATATTCTTTCAAATAAGGATAAACTTATAAGGATGCAAAGAAAGAATTTACTTGATTCTATTATAAACAACCTATCCATTTGATTGTAAACTGCACAAAGAGATCCAAGGACTTGATTGATGGAAAATTACAAGAGAATTCCATGAATGTTGATGAATAAAAATAAAATGATGAACCAATGAATGAGGACATTGGTTATGATTCTAAATATTACTTATATTGAGTGGACCTACTGGAGGCTAGAGGACATTGGAGGATGGAGGCTTTCTACACCTCTCATTAGCCACTAATGAAGGGGGGTGCTTATTGATATAGTAGAGCATACACACACACACACACACACACACACACACACACACACACACACACACATACATATACATATATGTATACATATATACATATATATATATACATATATATATATATATATATACATATATATATATATATGTATATATATATATATGTATATATATATATATATATGTATATATGTATACATATATGTATATGTATGTGTGTGTGTGTGTGTATTTAGCATTTTTTTGTGTGTGAAAAATAAGAGGTGAATTTCCTATTTTCTCACATAAGGAATTGCATAAAAAATGTGTTTAAGATATGTAAGAGTGAAATTTAAATAGATGGTGTTCCTATCATGGTTCCCACACTTCTAGGTTGATGTGTTCCCTTAGTGAATGGTTGATGGGAGATGTTCTTATTCAAAGTTCCCATACTAGTTAAATTGATGTGTTCTCGACAATGAATGGTAGACAAAAAGTTGATGTGTTCCTTCATTACTTTCATTAAGTCTTATGAAACACAAATTACCATGTAAGGCCTAAGGGGGGGAATGTTAGGGAATAGTTAGTCCTCATAGTAATATGTATGTTGTAATATGAATAATTATGATAGTAATAATTCATTATTATGTACTGTTAGTTTGTTAGATATATTTGTTTAAGAATATATTGTTAGTTGTTAGTTGCAACAATAGTACGTAAATAAGTTTGTTATTATTTATGTATATGTTTGTGAGTATTAATAGGGTGTGGGGAGAGATTCTTGGTGATATGATTCACCCTATTTATAGGAAAGTATTTTACTATTTAATTGTAACACCTGTATGGTTTTTTATCAGATTGAATAAAATATTTTTAATGAATATCTCGTGTGATCTAAATGAATGAATTATAGATCTAATATGTAAATCTGAACTAGACTTATTAGGATTTATCTTATTATTTGGCCTTTATTATTGTGTCACCTTCAACATTTTATTTATGTGATATTTGTTCTTCCTAAGTTTCTTGTTCTTTCTCATTCATTGTAGCTTATTCATCTTATTTATTCTTCTCTTCCTATTTCCCTTCCTCTACCCCTCCTCTTCACTAGTGTTGGGTGCCACTTATTCCTTCATCTTCTTATTTTCCTCTTTATTTTATCCTTTATAGCCTTATTTTAAACCACCTTTTGAGCCTTCTCCTACTTGATTTTGTTCTTGATAGCTTACTCTTGCACTATAAGGTTTGCTTATGTGGATGGATGCTTTGGTTACAGTTGTTCAATCTCTTATGGTTCTAAATTAGAGTTGACAAGTCATGATCTAAGAGTGACTATGAAGTATAGCAGAAAGAGGGTGAATCCATCATGATGCACCCACATGATAAATTTTTAGCCTTTTTAGGGGGACCAAAGCATTCTTGAGCCACTTGTAAGCCTAAATTATTTCATGGGTTTGTTGTTAAGGTATGTGAAATTCTTTTGGTTCAAATTCCTCTAGTGGATGAGGTTTAACAAAGGAAATCATAAGCACTACAATGTCTGGTGATAACCAGGGCACAATATGGGTTCTTGATATATGTATCAATGGATATTATGGGATTTCTTATTATTGTGGGCTTGCTTGAGCTAATGAATACCCTACGCTTGGTGCTTACTAACAAATTTCAGCCATATTACATGTGCATTCTTGATCCTCCACCATAGTGTCAATAATTATGGATGTAGGAGGTGTTTTAATATCTATAGACACCCACTTCTATCCAATACTAACTTTTGACCAGACTTCATACTGATTCATATGAACCATTAAAAATTAAGCGTAGGAATCACTGGATGTCCTAATTTCATATATGCATCATTAGTCAATTATAATAAGCATGTTGAGGCATACCTATTTGGGATAGTAGCCTCTACACAAAAATAACATTTGATGGATTCATCCCTAATCACCTTACAACATAACAACTGTTAGTTTGGCCTATAGACATATTAAGTGGGGCACTTGATCATATATTAAAAGAGAAAAAATTCTAATAAAATTGAATCATATAATTAAATAAGATTAAATGATTATTTGAATTGTCCATTTTAAATTAATGAATATCTAAAAATGGAAATTCCAAAATTTAAAATATCAAGCCTTTTCATCATTGCCTTTCTGAGTTGTCAAGCTCTCCCAGAATATCCAAAAATATCTAATTTTATAACCATGCCTAGTAATAAAAAATCATAATTACATGACAAATTTTTACTCAAATGGAGTTAGTCTCAAATCACCTAGGGTTAGTTTCATTCCATGTTTAAACTCAACCTTAACTCACCTTGAGTGAGAGTTAACTTTTGAGGCTATAAATATAAATCCATACCCATTAATGTTTAAGATATCTTTGTGTAATGTTATAATGCTCAAATAGATGAAAATAAACTTTAAAAGTAATGTTATCATGCCAAATTCATAATCCAAGCAACCAAACTAAGGTGCCAAAGAGAGAAAGAGTAAAATAAGAGTCATTGTCAAAGACTTCTTGATACACAAGCTGAGAAAGCCATTCAAAAAACCATTTGAATCTCCAAGGAAGTTAAAATAAGGTTTTATTTTAGTTTTAGTTGTGTTTTCATATTCATGTTTGTTAACTATACTCTCCCTAGTGTCTCAGCTAGAGGTATTAGGATTTTAGTATGCTAATTTGATTTGTTTTATTAGACTAACACAAGACTAACCTCCCCTCTCCGTATTACTTGTTCACATCATTATCCAAAGATAATCCATTTCCATTAGATTATTAGACATACATGATATTTTCATTATTTGAGAATACGTTACTCTACCTATAGTTTGTAATGCCTTCCTAAATAAGGGCAAAATGTAGACATCCAACTCTAGCCACAATTGGCTTTTGACCAGACTTCAGACTGATTCCTAAAAACCATTAAAAATTAAGCTTAAGAATCACTAAAAATATCAATTTAATCCATGCATCATTCATCACTACTCAAAATCATGTTGAGGCATCCCTATTTGGGATACTATCCTCTACACAACAATAACCTCTCATGGATTCATCCCTAATCACCTTGCGACATAACAATTATTAGTTTGGCCTATAAACACATTAAGTGGGGCACTTGATCATATCTTAAAAGAGAAAAAAATATAATCAAATCAAATCATATAATTAAACAAGATTAAATTATTAATTTAATTATCCATTTTTAATTAATAAATATCTAAAAATGGAAATTTTAAAATTCAAAATATAAAGCCTTTTCATCATTGCCTTTATGAGTTGTCAAGCTCTTCCAAAATATCCAAAAATATCTAATTTGAGAGACATGCCTAAAAATTGAAAATCATAATTACATGACAAATTTGAACTTAACTAGAGTTAGTCTTAACTCACCTATGGTTAGTTTGAACCCATTCCACATTTAAAATCAACCTTAAATCACCTTGGCTGAGAGTTAACGTTTGAGGCTATAAATAAAAGGACAAACCCATTAATGTTTAAAATATCTTGGTGTAATGTTATACTTATCAAATAGATGTAAAAAAACCTTAAAAGTAATTTTACCATGCCAAATTCATAAGCCAAGTAGCCAAGCCAAGGTGCTAAGGAGAGAAGGAGCAAAATAAGCTTCATTGTCAAAGATTTCTTGATGTACAAGCTGAGCAAGCCATTCAAAAATCTATTTGAAGCTCCAAAAAAGGTGAAAGAAGGTTTTATTTTATGTTTTAGTTGCATTTTAATATACATGTTTGTTACCTATGATCTCCCTAGTGTCTACACACTAGGGATATATCAACATGAAATAAGGCAACTAAAACATAAAATAAAACCTTCTTTATGAACACCCACTCACCATTAGATCCTTATCCTTTACCTTTGTTCATTTGTTAAACCTTGAACACTTATCATATTATCAATATACACCATTAGATCATAATCTGTATGATCACCCATGCATCATTGGATCTTCATTTAGTCCTGATCTTTAACTCTATTAACTAGCAAACACTTTGACCTCAATATATATTTTGTGCTTAGATGAATAATCTCAAATTTGGACCATATTATCTCTTCACATAGGAGAATCCATCCATTTAACAAAAATATCATAGAACCTTCATGCATGCAAGATATATCACCATTAAAATTCCTTCTCAAAAAATTCTATCATAGAGCCAACTATGCTTGGAACTTGTCTAGGATGCCAACTTTTCTCTTATATAACTTTTTCCACACTTTTGTGCATGATCTAAAATTTAGGACAAATAAACTAGGTTCAAAATTGAATAAACTCTAATAACTATCTAAGATAATTAACACATTAAAATCATAACACCTCTCCCTAGTGTCTCACCTCATTCTATACATGAAACCAAATATCGAATAATTATCATAAAATTGAATACATGTAGACACCTCTCCCTAGTGTCTAGGTTAGAGGTGTTATGATTTTAATGTGTTAATTTAATTTGTTTGATTTGACTAACACAAGACTAATCTCCCCTCTATGTATTCTTTATTCACACAATTATCGAAAGTTCATCCATTGAAGTTGGAGTATTAGGCACACACGAACTTTTCATTCTTTGAGAAGACATTACTATGCCTATAGCTTGTAATGCTTTCCAAAACAAAGATAGACTGTAGACACCCAATTCTGGCCATAACTAGCTTTTGACCAAACTTCAAATTGATTCCTACTAACTAATGCAAATAAAGCATAGAAATTATTGAACATCCCAATTTTACCTGTGCATCATTCATCAACGCTCAGAATTATGTTGAGGCATCTCAATTTTGAATACTAGCCTATATGTAATAACAACTTCTCATGGATTCATCCCTAATCACCTTGCAACATAATAACTATCAATTTGGCCTATAAACACATTAAGTGGGGTACTTGATCAAATATTAAAAAAGAAAAAATACTAATCAAATTGAATCATTTAATTAAACAAGATTAAAGGCTTATTTGAATTATCCATTTGTAATTAATTGTTAGGTTGTGGAGCTAAAAGCTTCATTGATGCAAATAGGAGAGGAGGTTGTTGAAGGTTGCTGAGTTGCAAAGCAACTGGCATCGGTCTGATTAGTTGATGTCAACAAGATTAGTGAAGAGAAGCAACCGACGTCGGTCAGGGATTGGCTGACATCGGTCACCTCCAAGCAGATAGGGACCGACGTCGGTCACCTGTGCAGTTCAGAACTACAAGTTTTATGGGCAGTTAGTTAACGAACCAAGTGTTTACATGTCAAGAGCCAATTTTAGACTAGAAACTATAGATCTAATTATTGTAATTAGATGTCTAATTATTATTTGCATGAGATCTATTTAAGAGATTCATAGGCTGTATTGTAAAGTGTTCTAGTTTGAGTTGAACAAAGTTAGCTCCTTCTGTGTGTGAGGTGAGCAAGGGTGTTCCTCCTAGTTCCACAACAGTGCCAAGGTGGGTGCTAGTTTTGGAGAATCAACAAGATTCTTTAGGTGTGTAGGATCTTGGTTAGTAGGTGTGCATGGCTACATTAGGAGATCTACATGGTAAGTAAGATCATTGATCTGCAGGTGTATGTGTGTGCATGATCCAGGTTTGCAGGTGTGCAAAACTAGATTGATTTGTAGGTGTGCAAGATCAGAGAGGACAACAACACAACAGGGAGCAAGATCAAGGGAGATCTACTTGGAGTACAGTGTGTTCTCAAAAAGAGAGCAAAGAGGAAGGCAAGGCAGTTCCTTCTATAAGTGAGATCAATTGGGTTACAGGTTGTTGCAGTTTAGGGGAGATCTACTTGAAGTACGTTAGTGTACTTGTGGAGTGCATGTAGCATTGGTGTACTGGTAGTAGTGGATACTGGATGGTTGGAGGTGAACACCAACTCTGTGTTTGAGTTGTGTGTTGGGACCGTAAGAGAGAGCTTTGAGGGAAGATTTGCTGTTTATGCCCTAGAGGTGTGGGAGCCCTAGAGGTGTGTAAGGAAGAAGAACTGTGGCAATCTTCTTTATTGTATTTCCTTCTGAAAGAGTTTTAATACAAGTTGTGTATTGTCTCTCATATTCTATGTTATTTTTGAATTCTAGTTACTTGTGATTCTGGTTAATTCCACATATTAAGTTGCTTGGTAATCAATTGTGTGCTTTCGTTATTTCCCAACAAGTGGTATCAGAGATAAAGTTGCAGGGAGCAGGTTTTGTGTTTGATTATAGGTCACTCTCAGGGGTTTCTGATTGAGTGGGAGTAGAGCAATGGCAGAAGAAAGTAAGCTAAGAATGGAGGAGTTGAAAAGCACAGATGGTCACTTACGGTCCTATGGAAAGAAAGAGCAAGTAAAAGAAAATTGTTGGTTGGTTGAAGATCAGCATGAAGGAACTGAAGATGCAGATGTTGCAGGTGTTGTTACACAAGATGCTCTGGGAGGTTTCTTGGATAAAGTTGAATCTTGGTTAATAGATTCTATTGCCTCTTTCCATGCAGCCCTAGGTAGAAGCGCTGGTGAGCCTTGCCAAAGAATTGGCAAAGGGGAAGTGAAGCTAAAATTGCAGGTGGCCAACACATGGGTGCTGATGGAGGTCATGCAGGTCCTAGCATTGAAGATATAGCTAATTTATTTAGAAAATTTGGGTGATAAGAGATGCACAAAAACTCTCACAATAGATGCACTTAAATTAGCTGGTGATAAAAAATAGGTACTCTTTATCTACTTGTTTATATTACTGATTCTTCTTCTGTTGCGAAGACATGGCTTTGTAGACTTGGTCACATGAGCAAGAAGGAGATGCATGTTCTTAAGAGGAAGTCAGATGTGTTTGATAGGCTTAAGAACTGGAAAGCCTTGGTGTTCTTGGAGGAGATGACAGACAGAGATCAGTGGATGGGGCTAGATACTTCTGAGCAGGGCAGTTTGGACATGGGTTTTGATTCAAAGGAGCTTGTGGGTAAAAAGTTATCACTCACAGGCAAACACAGGTACCAACATCGATTAGGGGGAACCAACATCCAACAGATAGGTGTCAATGTCGGTCATGTGCAGATTGAATCCGGTGATGTCAGGTAAGGTAAGACTGATGTCGATCAGGAGGACCGACATCGACAATAGGTAAGACTGACATCAGTCAAGAGGACCGACGTTGGCAACAAGAGACATCTATGTCGGTAGGGTCAGTAGTCAGGATAGGTGCATGGGAACCGATATCAGTTGGATGCAGACTGTGTGGTGACCGAGGTCGATCACTGTAACAGATTTTGGGCAGATAGCAAGCTGTCAAGGAGTCTCAAACACCCATATGGAGGACTAAAAGTGGTAAGTAGGCCTCAAATTTGTTGTTCCTCTTCTTTATACTCATTGCTTACTGCAGAGCAGGAAGGATCTAGGAAACAGTGGGAGCATGGCAGGAATATGATGCAGAACTAAATAGGAGATTTGGTAGGGTTGCCAGCTGGTATGAAAGCACAGAGACGAATGGATGCCTTAGTTAAAGAATAGAGAGAACAGACATGTGAGATGGAAGACCAGGTCATATGGTCTTGAGGAAGCTACAGGATAGTGGTACAGGTTTGACAGGTGGATGACAAAGCATGGCTTTAGTCAATGTCAGGGTAACTACTGTGTTTGTCTTACCAGGTGGATGATGATAGCTACATTATCTTGTTACTATATGTGGATGGTATGCTAGCTAGTAGGTTTATACATATAAGGTTTTGATGAGCTAAGGGTAAGGTTAGTTCAGTGGCATGTCATGAGGAATTTGGAGTAGCAAAATTCTTTGGCATGAGAGACATGGAAGATCACAGGGTGATTCTGTCTCTAGTGGGAGCTGATGTGAATCAGGTGTTGGCAAGGTTTAGGATGTAGAACTAGAGCACACTAAGGGCTGGACAGTTCAGTGTCTAAAATCACATGAGGTCTAGTATAAACCTGAGTTTGCCCAAGCAGTGGGTGCTGTCAAAAAGTTTGGAGCTGGTCCAGGAAAGAAGCACTAGAGGGCAGTTTAGTGGATTCTCAGGTATTTGAGAAGGACCAGCAGTAGGTCGATATGCTATGCAAGGTCAAGTTATTTTCTACATGTGTTTGTAGATGTGGATGTGGTAGGTTACTTGGATGACAGGAGGTGCACCATAGGTTGTGTGGTGGGTGGTCTTCAAGATTGATCTTGAAGAGGGATACAAGCCAAGAAACAAATTAGATGGGGTACAGGTATAGGTACAGTGCAAATGTTTATCTCCAAGTGGGAGATTGTTAGGTTGTGGAGCTAAAAGCTTCATTGATGTGAATAGGAGAGGAGGTTGCTGAGTTGTAGAGCAACCGGCATCGGTCTGATCAGCTGACATCGGTAGGATTAGTGAAGAGAAGCAACTGACGTCAGTCAGGGATCGGCCAATGTCGATCACGTCCAGGTAGATAGGGACTGATGTTGGTTGCCTGTGCAGTTCAAAACTACAATTTTTATGGGTAGTTAGTTAACAAACCAAGTGTTTGCATGTCAAGAGCTAATTTTAGACTAGAAGCTGCGGATCTAATTATTGTAATTAGATGTCTAATTATTGTTTACATGAGATCTATTTAAGAGACTCATAGGCTATATTGTAAAGTGTTCTAGTTTAAGTTGAGCAAAGTTAGCTCCTTCTATGTGTGAGGTGAGCAAGGGTGTTCCTCCTAGTTCCATAGTAGTGCCAAGGTGGGTGCTGGTTTTGGAGAATCAACAAGATTTTTTAGGTGTGTAGGATCTTGATCAGCAGGTGTGCATGGCTACATTAGGAGATCTACATGGTAAGTAAGATCATTGATCTGTAGGTGTATGTGTGTGCATGATCTAAGTTTTTAGGTGTGCAAAATCAGATTGATTTGTAGGTGTGCAATATCAGAGAGGACATCAACACAACAGGGAGAAGGATTAGGGGAGATCTACTTGGAGTATAGTGTGTACTCAGAAAGAGAGCAAAGAGGAAGGCAAGGCAGTTCCTTCCATAAGTGAAATCAGTTGGGTTGCAAGTTGTTGTAGTTTAGGGGAGATCTACTTGAAGTACATTTGTGTACTTGTGGAGTGCGTGGAGCACTGGTGTATTGGCAGTAGTGGATACTGGCTAGTTGGAGGTGAACACCAACTCTGTGTTTGAGTTGTGTGTTGGGACCGTAAGAGAGAGAGCTTTGAGGGAAGATTTACTGTTTATGCTCTAGAGGTGTGGGAGCCCTAGAGGTGTGTAAGGAAGAAGAACTATGGCAATCTTCTTTGTTTTATTTCCTTCTGGAAGAGTTTTAATACAAGTTGTGTATTATCTCTCATATTCTGTGTTATTTCTGAATTCTAGTTACTTGTGATTCTAGTTAATTCTGCATATTAAGTTGCTTGGTAATCAATTGTGTGCTTCCATTATTTCCCAACATTAATGAATATCTAAAAATGGAAATTCTAAAATTAAAAATAATAAACCTTTTTACCATTGTCTTTATGAGTTGTCAAGCTCTTCCAAATTATTGCAAGATATCTAATTTGAGAGCCATGCCTAGTAATTAAAAAAATATAATTACATGAATTTTTAAAACTCAATTAGAGTTAATTTCAACTCACCTAGGGTTAGTTTGAACCCATTCCATGTTTAAACTCAACCTTAACTCATCTTGTGTGAGAGTTAACTTTTAAGGCTATAACTACAAGGCCATACCCATTGATGTTTAAGTTATCTTGGTTTAATGTTATAATGCTCAAAGAGATGCAAAGAAACTTAAAAGTGATGTTTAATTATATTTTTATCATGCTATGTAGATGATTATAACCACTTATGGGCAAATCATCCTTTTTATCTACCTAACTAAGGTAGCTCAGTGTGCCACTGATTATAGCCACTTGTGGGCAAATCAATCTTTTTTCATCTCCTTTTTCACCCTTTTGGTCCCATAATTTCCTTCTTTTGAGGGACTGATCACTAACATTCTTTTCTAATTACTCCTTTAAGGGGGCATCTAGAGCTCATCCATCACTATTAGAGTATTAGACATACAAGACTTTTTCATTATTTGAGAATACGTTACTGTGCCTATAGCTTGTAATGCCTTCCCAAACAAGGGTAAACTATAGACACCCAATTCTAGCTATAATTGGCTTTTGACCAGATTTTAGACTGATTCCTACCAACCATTAAAAATTAAGCCTAAGAATCAATAAACAACCCAATTTCATCTGTGAATCATTCATCAGTGCTTATAATTATGTCAAGCATCCCTATTTAGGATACTAGCCTATATGCACTAATAACCTCTCATGGATTCATCCCTAATCACTTTGCAACATAAAAAATGTCAGTTTGGCTTATAGACACACTAAGTGGGGTACTTGATCAAATATTAAAATATAAAAAATGATAATCAAATTGAATCATCTAATTAAACAAGATTGAATGCTTAGTTGAATTATCCATTTTCAATTAATGAATATCTAAAAATAGAAATTCCAAAATTCAAAATATCAAGCCTTTTCATCATTGCCTTTATGAGTTGTCAAGCTCTTCCAAAATATATAATTTGAGATCCATGCATAGTAATTGAAAATCATAATTAAATGATAAATTTTAACTCAATTAGAGTTAGTCTCAACTCACCTAGGGTTAGTTTCAATCCATTCCATTTTAAAACTCAACCTTAACTCACCTTGGGTGAGAATTAACTTTTGAAGATATAAATACAAGGCCATATCCATTGATGTTTAAATTATCTTGGTGTAATTTTATAATTCTCAAATAGATGCAAAGAAACCTTACAAGTAATGTTACCATGCCAAATTCATAAGCCACACAGCCAAGCCAAGGTGCCAAGGAGAGAAGGAGAAAATCAAGCTTCATTATTAAAGACTTCTTGATGCATAAGCTGAGAAAGCCATTTAGAGCTCCAAAAAAGGTAAAATATGGTTTTATTTTATGTTTTAGTTGTGTTTTCATATGCATGTTTGTTATCTATGATCTGCCTAGTGTTTAGGCTAGAGATGTTAGGATTCTAGTGTGTTAATTTGATTTATTTTATTGGACTAACACAAGACTAACCTCCCCTCTATGTATTATTTGTTCACAATATCCACTAGAAATATATTTGGAATATTGTTTCACACTTGAAAAGTGTGCATTGATTTTTAGAAGAAAAAATAATTTTCTTCTTCCTCTTCATAGACCTCAATGCCTATGTATTCAATCATGGATTTATACAAATCCTCCCCTATGACTCCAAGTTGAGTTAAACCATATTGTGTTATGATATGTGGAACATTCATATCAAAAGTAGAAGATTTATAGCTACATGTCTTATTCTTTGGAGGAGGTGGTGAAGCTCTGTACATTGGTGCCTTCCTCTTCCCTATAATAATATGTGATGGGGCTAATTTTATCTCTAGCGATTTTATCACCTCCACTTGTGGTTGTATTATTGATGGTTAGGTTGATGGCTATTGTGATCTTGAAGGTATAGATGACAGTTGTGGTAAAAAGTATATAAATATTTTTTTCATAGGAATTTATCCTAAACTTCTAACATATTGATGAAAAATGGTAATGAAGTTATTAGTGCCTTAAGAAGCTCATGAATATTGATTTGGACCCATCATGGAGCTTAGTGACTGAAGAATGTTACCCCAAGTATTACATGACATCCAAAATTAATATAGGTTATGAAAGGTTGAGTTTCTAGGATTCCAACCACGATGTGTTTAATCTATCAAATTACTCATAATATTGACCTATTCTGGTCCAAGTAATGTTAACTAATACAATCGTAAGCCAAAAATCCACATCTAGTTGACTAGTTTGTCTAGAGACTTCCATTGGGTGAAGAAAAAAAGGAGTATCAATAAATGATACTGGAACACCTATGATTTTCCACTGATAACATTATCTATGTTAGTGGTGATCTTGAATACCAAAAACTATGGAAAGTTGAACTGTTCTTGTAGTTAGATAATTTGATATGCAATATAGATGACCCATTTAGTATCATGTATCAGACTTTTGCTAGTATAACAAAAGAAATTGGTCATGCACTTAGATATAATGTGAGAAAAATATACTCAATCGATTCAATAGGGATTCCCCTAGTTGACCTATTTTATTTTTCCCTTGTTTTGAAATGAATGAGAGGAGCCTTAGTTTTATAATGTATCATAGATTTATCATGAGTTGAAAGTCTCATTTCCTATGCCATGGTCACTAGATTGATGAAGATTAAGATATCTTACTAAATATGGATTTCATATTCATTATAAAATAAGAAGTGTAATCATTAATTCATCCAATTTCCCAAATATAGGGGGTTTGATGAGTCACTCACATTAGATCCTCATAAGGGGTTTTGGAGAGCTATGGCTCCTACTTGTGTTATTACTTAATGATATGGAATAAATAAATCAACCTTAGATGTATAAATAAATTAAAATAGACTAAGATCATGATATATTATCTATATGATCCTAATACCAATCCCAATTTGTTCTTTATATGCATCATTGAGGGTAATCATAAAATATGTGAGATCCATGGTTGCTACTATAGTTATGTTAGAACATTTTTTTCAACAGAAGGTCAAACACTCTACATATAATTGAATTATTTAAGCACAATTAAATTATAGATTTTATTCTCAATAGTGTGTAATGTTATTTTTTTCTTCAGGCCCCTATTTATTTAGCTTTTCCCACTCAAATCCATTTGACACATTATTTTGAATGTGTTAAACTATCCATGAACTATTTTGCTAGGTAAGTTAATTATAATCAGTTGTTGATGATGTGAAGTTATTAATTCAATGGCTTAGAACATTGGTTTAGATGATGGGATTGGTTGATGTGACATACCATCTTTTCCCTTATCCACATTATTTTATCGTACATCCCCTAAACACGCTATCCATTTTGGGAAAGATGCAATATTTCAAGTGTGTTGTCATTAACAACTTTTTGAATGAATCTTGATTGTCCTTCCTCCGTACCTTATTTTTTTAGCACCTAATTCCTAAAATTAATTGGTGACCTCATATTAACATTACATTGTGATTTTTATTCTATGTTGGATTGGTTCTTAGATCACACTCTATGACTTTGAATTTTCCACCTTAATTCTAAAGTCTTATGATATAGAGATCACACTATACAAAGAAACACAAACCTAATGTGGATTGTTATCCATGTTTTGTAGATTTTGGAGTAGTCCACTTTCCATCACAGTTGTGCTTTATGAGTTTAGTAGTTATGTTTTAGCCTCCTCTTTTCCCTGGGTTCCTTTTTCTATTTTGTGGATAGGTCTTGACCTCCTTCCACTACTACCACATGGCAGCCCAACACTCTTTCAACACAAAGAGGTCCCTAAATTGCCCCAAGAGAAGTACCAACTCAACACATGACATCATGACACTTGTCCAAGGCATGCTTCTTTTGTCATAACTTCAAGTAGCATCATTGGCCAATGAAATAATAGATGGGCCCCATGGTGAAATTATATCAAAGAGGACATAAACTTTCCATGTGGAGCCCTTATGCTCATTATTTTCAAAGGATTGCTTGAACCCATAGGATAAGTTCCAGATCAATGTGTGGCATCATGACACTAATCCAAGGTAGGCCTCTTTTTATTAGAACTTCTAAGAGTGTCATTGGTTGATGAAGTGAGAGATGGAGCACACTGTGTAATTGTGATAAGAACAAATTAATCCTTCCACATGGAATCCAAACACTCCTTGAGAGTGAATTTTTTCCTGTCAGATTTCTAAGCAACACCATTAGATGAGAGAAGTGGGTCCCCATGCCTCATAAAATTCTAGGGGTAGTCTTAGAGATAGCCACGTGGCACCACAATACTTATTCTAAGTGTAGTGGGGATCATGAAGGCTTCAATAATAGGCCATATCTAGGATCTCTATGAATGATTCTACTCATGAGTTGAAGATCCACATTTGGTTGCAATGACATCATCATGAGTGTGAGTGCCAAGCTCTAGGTGTCATTTCCTTGTGAGAACTTTGTGACTATATATTTAGGGCCCTTTTATTTTACCAAGGTTGGGAGGGGATTAATTATTTTTATTGTTATCAAGAATAACCATTATAATAGCTTAGTTTTCAAATAGAAATAATGAAACTATTAGTTTTACATTCTAAGACCTTAGCAGGTGCCACTCATGGGTAGGATTGAATATTGTATATTGTGCCTTTAAGGCCTTTTTATTTTTTTCTCCACCTAATAATGAAGAGGATGTGGTGTTATGTGTCAAAGTGAATGGAAACTATTTCTATCTATTATTTCTTTTCTCTACTTCTATAGCATTGAATTTTGTTATGTTGTAGGTTTTAAATCATGCACATGATCTTTTAAATTATTTGTAATGTTTAAAGGTTAAAGTTGTTTTATACAATTATAGTGATAAATACATTAAAACTTTTAGTACATCACTTTATCTTATTTTAGTTTTATTTACACTTTACTTTTTCTTCTTTTCACCCCAGTTGATTTGAAGAGCCTTATTCTAAAAACTTGGAGGTCGATTTGCAGATCACAAATTCATCCCACATCCATAATGCTTCCCATATGAGGATGTTCATCGAGAGTGAGAGTTTTAAGCCTCAATCGTTCCTTTTTTGACATGCTCAATGGGAATCAAACCCATAATTTCCTAATTAAAATTTAGAGTTTATGATCTATAGACCCAATACAAGGTCACAAACAACCAAGAATATAAGCTTATTACTACCACCTCTGGTAGCTACAACTCACCAAAGATCCATAGGGTCTAACACAACACAAAAACAACAAATGGAAATTCAAGGACCACAAATAAACTTTATGGTGTGGAATAGTGGTATCCTATTTATCCCTCTAGTGGCCTTAACTAAATGGGACCCTATTTATACTAATGCTTTGAAGGAACTCTCTAAGTTTATAGGGGAGAATTTTAAAAATGTAGTGGAGCATCTTCAAGATGTCGCCAATGTCTAAACTATAAATTATGTCAAATAATAGAACATAGCCTTAAGGTTGTTAGCCACCTCTTTCAAAGGGTGAGATCTTAACTGGTGTTGGTCCTTACCACCCAAATCTATCACCACATAGGATTATTTGGGTGATAGATTATTTAAATGATTTAATGATAAGGCAGACTGATCATCTCTCTTGTAGCAACTTATCACCATTGAAAGGGCCCCATAAGAGGCCATTATTGATTTTAATAATAGATTTCATAAAAATAATAGCTCAAACATCGAAGGCATGGCCATTATATTCTACCTCAAGACCTTTAACTCAAACATAGTGGTTATGATTTAGTCTCTTAGAGGCTAGACATTGCCAGATGCATATGATTTGGCAATTAGGGTGAAGAATAATTTGATAGATGTTGGGAAACTTCCCCCATAACCATCGATACCCATGTTCCTAGAGATATTAATTCCACTATAATAAGAAGTCTTGATCACCTTAAAATCATCTCCTTCTATATATGCATACCTGCCTACTAAGACAAGCACATTTTCTTTATCCACACTAGTTGTAGAGATGAAGAAAATGAAGAGCATTTTATGAAACTTTTCAAATGAGATCATAAATCTCAAAAGGCAACAAGCCATGCCTTAAAATCCCCTTTACCAAAAATAATAGAATGGAAGGGTGTCATACCAACATAACCAATACCAAGAAAAGTAGAGGTTGAATCATAAGCACCGAACCATCAATTATGACATGTAAATAAAATCATCCCAGTTCTTGATCCTTTGCATATGGTCATGCAAATTTTGAATAAAGAATTGGTTATTGGCCCAAACAACTTGGTGGATGACACCAATTCATGGTTCTTTCCATGTAATGACATGTATATGCCCTAAAACTACCTAAGAGGTAATCTACAATAAAAGGTGGTTGAATAATGAAGACAAGGGGTCACACCTGAGTCAACTCCTTATGGATACCAGTCCTTAGTTGTTGAAAATGTGATATTAATAACCCAAATGCAAGGGATGTCCTCAGAGAAAGAAGAGTAATTAGCCTTAGAGCATGCACTTTTCTCTTGGGTAGAGGGTGAAGATGTAGTTTATTCAAGTGAGATCCCCTTAAATCCCCATGAGTCTAATTGAACTACTTCACTCGATCAAATAATAGACTGGTCGAGGCCTCAAAAGATTTCAAAAAGCCTAAAGTGACTTTCAATAAGAGCCCAAGATCCCAATCACCACCTCTAATGTATCAAAAGTGGAGAAAAATTACATAGAAAAAAATAAGGGACCCCAAGGTTAAAATGCAGGGGTCATTTAATGTAGTAGAGAAACTAAATAAGGCTCCAACCAATGTGTCTCTTTGGGATGTCTTATCCCTTGAGAATAAGTTTTTTCTAAAAAAAGTATTGGAGGATAAATAAAAACCTATGCAAGCTATCCCAACTATAGAGCCAATGGAAAATAAGGGGAAGGAAGCCAACAATAGTACATAACCTTGTGCACCATCCACACTCATCAATTCTAATGTGGGGGTAAGTAAAATAAAGCCTACCACATTTTACTTAACTCTCATCATGGGAAACAAGCTATTACACAATTCCATGATTGATTCTAGTACCAACACCATAGTGATGCCCAAGTAGATTATGGATGCACTAAAACTTTAGTATGAACCTTTAAATAAAGGGGTAATATAGTTGGATGAGAAGAGGGTTTAGACCATGGGTATCATCAGGGATCTTCCCTTAAATTTATACTCTTGTCTTAGTATGACATTCATCCAAGAATTTGTAGTAATAGACATCTTGCTAGTCTTTGGGTTGTGTCTATCAAGATATTTCACCACCAAAATAGGTAGATACTTATCTTTGGATTGGTCCCACTTGATCCCAAGGATTAAACATGGTAAAAATTTAAAAGTGTTATTTGAGCTACTGTATCTAAAGCACATAGATGATGATTATGTAATGAAATTTGAAATGATGTACACCTCTTTCTCAAAATAAGAGACATGTTGCATAGAAATGCTTGAAGAAAAATGAGTGGCAGACGTCAAGAACCCTGAGGAGGAATTCCTCGTGAATAAATTTATAGAAAATGACCTATTCATAAATTTTTATGCCACTAGCCTTGAGACTTATGTTATTAATGATGAAGATCAATCCATTCCTAAGGTCATAAAGAAAGAGGAGGATCAAAACAAGGAACCTAAAAAAAGTCTAATTTTTGGACTCTACACATTGATAGTACAAAATGTAAGATAAACTCAAGAGCAAGTATCTAATTGATGTCTCCATCTAGAGAAGAGACCCTCTTAGCCTTCTACTTCTAGTTTGCCTACACAAATAATGAATCAAAATATGAAGCCCTAATCCATGGCCTTAGCCTCACCAAGTGCATGAACATGAAGTAGTTAAAAGTGTTTAGAGATTCTAAACTAGGAGTGAGATAAGTAAGAGGAGTTATATCCACAAAGAATGTCTACATGAGATATTATCACCACCATATATGGGAATTAATAAAAGTGCTTAAATCATTCAGTATTTAGATCATCCCTAGGATAATGCATGCCTTAATGAATAGATGGTAGTAATCATTCCCAATTTGATTTGATAACTAATTTACTGAGTAATGAGCAAGTCATGAGGGTAATTATTAGACCTACAATCCTAGATAATGATCAACACTAGTAGGTGTTTGAAAGTAATGCCCATATTGTCATTTTGCTTCAGTAGTCTTACTAGTTCACAGAGCCATTACAACTGAAGATCAAAAAATCTTACAGGGATCAAATCATGTAATTGAAGTCCAATAAACTTCCAAAGGGTTTGATCACCTTAGAGAACCTTTTTGATTCTAATGATGTAAGGAATGACAAAAGAAAGTTTATTGAAGATAAGAGAAATTAATCTGAGCTCAATGTTAGATAAGGAAGGAAACTAAAAGTAGAGAAAGAAAGAAGTTTCCCAAAAGGATAAAGAATGATTGATCTCTTTTTGCAACAAATATGAAGGGGTTATAGCTTGGACTTATGATGATTTAAAAGGGTATGATGATGAGGTCATCCAACATACTATAGACCTAATTAAAAGATCCAAGCCTATATAGTAAAAGTAAAGGCTAGTAAACCCCAAAATTGAGTCTCTCATGGATCAGGAGTTAAAGAAATTGATTGACTCAAAGACCATATAACCAATTAAGCATTTAACTTGGGTATCAGACCTGGTTCCAATAAGAAAAAGAATGGATAAATTAGGCTATGTGGACTTTAGGGAATTGAACAAAGTATCCCTAAAATATCATTACCCCTCTCATCAATGAAATAGATCCTCTAAATAGTAGTAGGAGTAGAAATGTTTTGCCTACTAGATGGGTTCTCAAGATACAACCAGGTATGGGTCAATAAAAAGGGCCAACATAAGACCACTTTAACCACAAAGTGGGAAACTTTGATATATGTAAAGATGCCTTTTAGCCTCTCTAATGTAGGGGTTACATTCTATGGAGCCATAGACATAGCCTTTTGAGGCCTGATCAACAAAATCATCCTCATTTACTTAGATGATTTGACTATATTCTCCAAAAAAAGGGAAGATCATTTTGATCATTTAGAAAAGGTTTTACAAAAGTTCCAAGAGTTTGAGATATCCCTTAACGCCCAAAAATGTGTTTTTGGCATCCCACAAGGTAAGATGTTATGATACATAGTATCTAAAGAAGGGATCTATATCAATCCATAAAGAATGAAGGCGATGATCAGGGATTTAACCTTGCTAGTCAATAAGAAAGGAGTCTAATCTTTCTTAGGAAAGATCAAATTTATTAGTCAATTCATATCTAACTTTACTGGGCTAGTAAGGCCAATCACATTGATACTAAAAAAGGATCAACCTTTCAAATGGACCCCCAAAGGGGGAATAACATTTGATAAGATCAAATAAGTGATATCCACTACTCCCATGCTAGTTAATCCCAACTTCTCCAAACACCTCATCATGTATGTTTATGGAAGTAAACACAACTTAATGACCATGTTAACTCAAAAGGAAGATAAAGGGAAAGGCAAGAACCCTATTGCTTTCTATTCAATAACCCTACACAAGTATGAAATCAAGTACAATTTCATTAAGAAGTAGGATTTCACCATCATCAAGGTTCTCAAAAAGTTTAGACACCTGGTAGTGAGAAGCAAAATAATGGTGTATGTAGCACATTGCAACATCCAAGAATACATAATGGATGGAGAGATCACCAAAAAGAAGGCCAATTGGATCACCAAGATCCTAGAATATGGCATGGAAGTCAGGCCAACTAGGGTGATACAAGAAATAGGACTTTGTGAATATCTAGCCCAATGCATAGATGCCCTAATAGAAGAACAAGATACATCATAAATGGTTTTGGTGAATCAATACAAAACTAATGGATCTTGGGTTTCTAATAAGATCCAATTTATGCAAACTAGATAAAATTTAGATGGTCTCCCTACTCATAAAATAAGATTATACAGGTTGCAAGGCAATAGCTACAATTTAATTTAGGGAGTCCTTTTTAAAAGGAACTTTGATGAAGATCTGCTCTAATGTGTCGATAGCCATTAGGCTGGATTTTTTTTTAAGGATATGCATTTCACCCCTCTAGAAAGACATTTATTAGCAAAGACATTCATGATCAAACTCATGTATGCTAGATATTACTAGCTGACTATATTTTTGGATTATTACAAAGCAATTAAGAAATGCCATAACTGTCAATTCTTTATGGGTAGACAAAAGAATTCAACCATGCCACTGAATTTGATTATGTATAATGAGCCTTTCACATAGTGGGGATTGGATTTTATTGAATGATAAATCCTATATTTAGTGTGGGCCATAAGTGGATAATCATAACCATTGATTACTTTACAAGGTGGACCAAAGCATCCCTAATTAAGGAGGCAACTAAAAATGTGATCCTAAATTTATTGGAATAACTAGTAGTGAGGTTCAACCATCCCAAAATATATCATATATGATAATGTGAAATCCTTGCCTAGTTCCAAGATTTTTTAATTTTCACTCTGAAATGTTTTTTTCTTAAAAACTTTGCCCCACTACTACCCACAAGGGAATGGGTTGGCCGAATCAACAAACAAGAACCTCATAAGGTTAATCAAAAGGATGGGTGCTAACTGACAATGGGAATGGCATATGCATCTCAAAATGGCTCTATGGGCCAACTAAATTACTCCTAAGAAAATTTTAAAGGCATCCTCATATGAACTAGTATACGGGAAAGAAGTATTCATGCCCATATCAATGAAGATTCTCACTTTACAACTTTTAAAAACTATCAAAATAGTAGAGAACAGAGTGATGGAGGTTAGGTTAGTGTAATTGATTAACCTCCAGGAGGTGAGGGAATGAGTGAATGATGCTAATGTCACTCAATAATAGGTAGTGAAGTGATGGTTTGATAAGAAAGCCTTTGAACTAGGCTTCAAGCCAAGATATTTGGCTCTAAAGTATGATGAAAGGGCCGTGAAGTTGGGCCAACATGCAAAATTTGATTCCCTATGGAGAGGACTATTTCATGTCATTAGAAATAGGTAGGGTAATGATTTTGAGTTGAAGGATGAATAAGGAAATGCCTTAGATATTCTAGTTAATAGAATCCACTTAAAATACTTAAACTAATTTACTAGCTTTCCCTTGTACATATGTAGCTAGTTTCTATGTGTTAGTTTGTTTCCTTTCTTTTTTTCTATTTCCCTTGAAAATAAGTGCCATTGGCACAAGTTGTTCAGCCTACTCCTAGGTGTCTGTACCTTGTCTTTCCTTATTTTTAAATCATTCTCTAAAAGACCATTATCTACCCACTCCCCCTAAAATTAATGTCAGACATTCTCAATTGCAAGATCTCTCATGAAGATCACTACAAATATCTTATGCGACATTATTCAAATGTGTGTGATGCCCCTTAACATTTATGGGGGAACCCACATTCAAAAATTGCATGATGATTACACTAGGAAATGTTGGATTATAAATAACCCTCTCTTGATCAAGCTAAACAATTAAATGCCTAAGATTTTTCAAAAGCATCAAGAAATTGAGTAGAGCATCTTGAGTGAAGAATTGCAAGAATTGTGATAAAAAATTGATATCTAGTGCCTTCCTTGAAGAAAAGAGAGAACATTTGAAAAGAATTTTCTAGATGGAGACTTTTACATCTTCATCTAGTAGTGGAAGGCATCTTAGGAAACACAAAATGTGTGGATCAGGTGGTTATGCATATCTTCCACCACAATTTTCAAGAAGTAAGTAATATGCTTCCACCTTTGCACAACCAAAGCCCAAAGTATTGAATGTCAATAACATCACAAAGGGGCATTGTAGTGACCCTAAACTGGTATTTGATTATGTAGATGGGATATTTGATTCCAAATTGGCAAAGAACATGAAGAATCTTTTGGAGGATGCCCATGCCTACATGCTAAATAAATGCAAAACAACTTTGATTCATTCAGCTATAGGGTATGGATATATAATTTATCCTAATACATGGTGCCTCTTGTGCACCCATGCCTATATATTGTTTCATTATGCATAAAGAGGTAAAATGTCAACATCAACATTATTATAGGTAATGACCTAAAGATGGACATCAATATCGATGTGATAAGGGAAATGCTCTGACTCCCTAGTGACCTAGATGTAGAAATTTACATGTAGAGATGACAAAATATATAGAACAATTGTGTCCATAAGCAAAAAATAATAAATATAGACCTCCATAGTTTTTACATAGAAATGCTTCCTCTACCCATCGTTCTCATGAGCTTTATGGCATAAGAGATGAAAGATGCCCTATCCATGTTAGTGTTTATCTTCAAGATGGACTCAGACACCAATGTCTATGACTTTTATTTGGACATAGCCTTCCTTTTAAAGATAGTAAGTAGATAAAAGTATTACAAGATAGACTTTATGGATGCGATCATTGATGCCATCCATAATTAGCTAGCCAACTTATTAGCTTAGAATACATTTAATTATTCCTCCTTCTTCTAACACCTCATATTATATCAGAGTTCATATTTATTTTCACCATGACCTTCAACACCATCAAGACAAGCATGTATCTTCACATGGTGATCCTTGTCTCTGCATGGAACCACATCTTGTTAGCCATGCAAGATTATTATGGGTTTTTAGAGTGCTTCTTATCTTTGATCCTCACCAACCTCAACCAAAAATACATCACTTTTATAATGATGGATTGATAAAGGTCATGGATTAGCCCATTTTACATTCATTCAGGCCCATGGATTTAAGAGGAGCCATTTTGGTTCCCACACCTATTCATAAATAGGACCCTAGCCCTGCCTTTGGCTCACCAAATCAATTTAGTGGACTCCATGTATGTTGAAAGCCATAATAAGAAGGCCCTATATGATGACCCCTTCTCAAAAGGGAGAATTACATTGATAAAGAGGTCATAGGAGTGCTTTCTTATGTTCAAGCTAGCAGAGCTTAGCCTAGACCAAATCAATGACCAATGGTGCTATGACTCGATTAGCCATATTACTACTTTGAAGACCATTTCCCCCTTTAAACAAGAATCATGACCATAATTCAAGAGTGTAGGTTATCGATGGTAGATGATATAAATATTATGTGGATATTTCTAAGATCCTTTTAGACACTCACAAGCCACGAGAGTCATTTTATAAGCCAATTTAAGATTTTGATCCCACAAAGAAAATGATAAAGGGATTGAGAGCATAACTCATTTAGAGGGGCTAGGGTAATGAAAAGATAGATGCCAATTAGAAATATAGGTAGGAAATTAGTAAACAAGACTTGAATTTTGAAGACCTAGACTTTGAAAGACATTTGAGAACCTCTGAGATGAACACCATAAAGAGGAAGCTCTAGTAGAAGAAGAAATCTTGGTCAGTGAAGAAGAGGAGGATACCCTTTTAGAGGAAAAGGAGGATGCTTCTTTGATAAAAGAGGAAGATGATTATATAATATAGAGGCCTACGACCTAACCACCTCCTCTATATCCATATCCAACTACCCAATAGAAAAAATAGGCCTCTTTAGGGCAACCCAAGGTAGATCCATCTCAACTTAAATCTAAGGCACAAGCTTCTAAACCTCCTCTATTACCCCTAAAAAATAAGGTGCACTTTTCTCACCCCCTTATTTCCACCTCTACTTCATTATTCACTCCATCTTTGCCTTCCACCATTTCCATCAAGTTTACACAACTATCCTCCACCTAACCAATCACCTCATTGGTGCTACTCTCTTCCATGTAGCCAATCACGTCCATTGCATATCTCTTCACTCCTCCACCCTAATCCCACACATAAACATACCTTGTGGTGTAATCACCCACCCACCCCTCTCTATAACCTCCCACCTTTCTCATCTTCCACCCTAACCCTTCACCTGCTCATCCTCAGAGGAAAAACATCTAATGCTTTACAATAAAAAGAGACCATTCCTTTCAACCTACCATAAGGATCCCCCTTTGTGGGGGAATTAATTTATGCTCAATAATAGTTCCATAAATAATTAGATATTTCTAGAAAATCTTAAGAGGTCTAAGCAGAGAAGAAGAGAGGAAATATGGTTAAGTCCCCAACAGTTCCTCATATGCAGTCATTTTTGACCTAGTACAACAATATCTAATAATTATACACATGACATCACAAGTAATAAAGCCCCATGAATAGATGAAAATATGTAATTATTTGATATAAGACGTTAACCTCAACCTCAACCAAGCCAGATTGATTGACAGGGTCAAGTTAATAGAAGAAACTCAAAAGTCCATTATCATGAACTATATCAAGGTAGGATAATAATTCAAAATGAGAGAACAATATCTCATAAGAGTGAAATATATTGTTGAATACCTTAATATAGAGGCCAATGCTAAAGATGAAAAAATCACCAAAATGAGATCCAACCTACATAGCCGCATCACCAATGAGAGCTTCTAGTTGGAGGCCATTCAAAGAGCCTAGATATAGATTCAATCAGCTAAACTAAAGACTAAGATAGATAGTCTAAAGAAGGAAAAGTAGGCTATGAATAATAAGATGGAAAAAAAAGAAATAGATCTTGTGAAGACCTATAAGAATCTCTTGGATTCTTCAAACACACAAAAATAATTACAATAATAGATACAACATGAGCCAAGGACCAAGAAATACAATAATTAAAGAATGACCTCACTACCAACTCCTAGACCATAGTGATCCTCGCCATGGTCCAATAATTGTATGTATCTTATTGGGAGATGAGAAAGAATGTGGCCAAAAAATTAAAGCCACTGCTCATTTTCATCACAAATTCATAACAATTGAGCATATAGGTGAGGACCAAGTCCTTGGATTTATGTCCTCAAAGGTTCAAGATTCTTAGATCCTCATATATAAGCTTTAGAACTCTAAAAATAGGATGGTTTAGGTAGTAGGGGTGGTTGACCAAAGGTAGGTGGTGATGAAGGTTAATGAGTTCTTGAGATGTAATATGGTAGCATCAAAGTACAATGCATTTTTAGATGCCTTAGAAAAAGTAGTCTAGGATATGAAGGGGTATATTGACTAATTAGTCTAGTTAGGACTCCCCTCCCCATTCCTTATGGATAACACCATACTCTTAGAGGACAAAATAAAAAAGATATTGGAAAAGAAGTAGAATGACTAGACCATTTTTATGGCTCTTGGTCAAGCACTAAGTGTCTTTGAGGTGGAGACCATTTTGTAGCCTCTTATCTAGCTAGAATTTTAGATGATGGTAGTTGTTTAAGGCTTGAACAACATCTCCTTCAATGAGGTCATTGATGTAGATAGAGCCTTTGAGGCTCTGAAGAAGAATACTCAATTGAAAGAGGAAGAGTGGATGCATTTAAAGGTGGCTCTTCAAAAGTTGTGAGTTTTGTGGACCTTGACCCTTTTTTGTAGTTTTGCTTTAATTAGTTCATGAATCCAAAATTTTGGAATCTTCCATCTATAAATTTATTCCCCTAAAAGTCACTAGGAAATGTGGATTGTCATCCACATTTTGTATATTTTGGAGCAATCTACTTTTGATCATGAGCATGATCTATGAGTTTGATAGTTATGTTTTAGCCTCTTCTTTTTCTTGGGGTCCATTTTTATATTTTGTGGCAAGGTCTTAACCTCCTTCCACTATTATCACATGGAATCCCAATGTTTATTCAACACAAAAAGGTCCCCAAATTTCCCAAGAGAAGTACTAACTCGACATGTGTTGTCACGGTGCTTGTCCAAGTTAGGTTTCTTTTATCAAAACTTCAAGTAGCATCATTGGTCAATGAAATAATGGGCAGGCCCCATGGTTTAATTATTTTGAAGAGGACACAAAATTTCTATATGGTGCACCTACACTCATTCTTTTCAAAGGATTGCTCAACCCTCTAAGAGAAGCACCAACTCGATGCGTGGTATCATGATGCTAATCTAAGGCAGACCCCTTTTTATTAGAAGTTCTAGGAACACCATTGGTTGATGAAGTGAGAGATGGTGCCCACCATGTAGTTGTGATAAGAAGAAAACAATCCTTTCACATGGCATCCTATTTCTCCTTGAGAGAAAAGTTTTTCCTATCAGAGTTTCAAGTAGTGCCATTAGATGAAATAAGTGGGTCCCTGTGCCTCAAAATTCTAGGGGTGGTTCCAAAGACAACCATGTTGTACCATAATGATTATTCTAAGTATAGTGGGGATCATAAAGGCATCAAAAATAGTATCGTATTTAGTATATCTACAATTAAATGCACTCATGAGCTGAAACTCCCCATTTGGTTGTAACGGCTTCATCATGAGTATGAATGCCAAGTTCTAGGTGTCATTTTCTCATGAGGCCTCTATGCTATATATTTAGGGATATTTTATTTTACCAAGGTTCAGAGGGGATTAATTTTTTTTATTTTTATTAGGAGCAACCATTGTAATAGCTTAGTTTTCAAATAGAAATAGTAGTAGTCTTGGTTTTTCATTTAAAGACCTTAGCAAGTTCTTCCCATGGGTAAGATTAAATATTGTATATTATACCTTTAAGGCCTTTTGTATTTTGTTCTCCACCTAACAATGAAGAGGATGTGGTGTTCTATTTCAATGTTAATGGAATTTATTTCTATCTATTATTTCTTTTCTCTAATTCTATAGCATTGACTTTTGTTATGTTGCAGGCTTTAAATCATGCACATGCTCTTTTAAATTATCTATAATGTTTAAAGGTTAAAGCTATTTTATACAATTTTAGATATAAATACATTAAAAATTATGGTGCATTACCTTAGTTATCTTATTTAAATTTTATTTACACTTTGTTTCTTCCCCTTTTATCCCAACTGATTTGAATAACCAGCTTCTAAAATCCTAATGGGTGCTTTACAAACTAAAAATTCATCCCACATCCATAAAGCTTCCCATATGAGGTTGTTCATTGAGAGAGACATTTTTATGCCTCAAAACCTAATACCAAAACAAGAAATAATATGTTAAACAAAAATCCTAAGATAAATGTTGTTACTCAAGATCTTCTCTAAATTTTTGATGAGATTAGATAGAGATTATTGATAGTAATGCTTAAGCCTACAACCAATTACATGTATTAATAAAATGGTTCCCTAAATATATTTTAAGACAACTATTCCTTATGTTAAAAATTCATGAATGATATAGGTTCCCATCCATAAAATACATAGATTGCCTATATATTCTCTAAATCTACTATCCTATAGTTATACTGCCTATTCTGGGAAACATTATTTGGATCACAATTAGACCATGCCATGCTTTCTGACTCTATTTTTTGACTTCATTTATCTAATTATCTCTTTGACTATTTTCTTTGATATTTTTAAAATAAATTAACCATGCCCAAAGAAAATAGTTATCTCCTAGTTGCATGATCATTGCAATGTGCAAACTAAGAAATATATACTCCATTGACATAATTAATTCTACTCCATAAATTAGATGAAATGAAGTGAAACATATCACATGATTTTAATTTGTTTTATACACCCATAAGATCATAGGAATTTAATCCTACCAATCATCCCTTTACACATTGCATATTTTTTTGAGCATATTTCCAATGACTTTGTTTGATGCTTCTGCCTATCTATTAACATGTGGATGATATATTGTGATTTTATGGTGCAAGATAATAAATTCATCCATCAAAGTCTTTATGGAGATGTTTAGGAAATGCATTCCCTAGTCACTAACTAGGTTCAAAGGACACCCAAATCTAGTTATAATATTTTCATACAAAAATTTGGCTGCATCCTTAACACTTCAACTTGGTGTCATAGTACCTTTCACCCATTTAATGAATTAGTATATCACAATAATAGTGTATATTACATGACTATACTTACTAGGTGGATTTATTGGTCCTAAAAAGTTGATTCCCCACTATTCAAAAGTATGTTTAACTATAATGGGATTTAAATACATTTCATCTCTCGAATTAGGCCTTCCCATCTTTTGGTAGACATTGTAGTGTTTTGCTACTCAGTGTGCATCTTGAAATAGAGTAGTGTTGATGTTCATTTTGGCATGGACAACAACTACTAGTTTTTAAGGTATTTTTTAGGGTCCCTAAAATATTTTAATAAAAGGATATTTATGAAAAATCTCTCCAAGGTCTCTTTTACATGGTCTAGGCACACTAATATTCACTAAGTGGCTTGTTGTGACCATTCCAATTCAAGGGGCCTGTGTTGGTACTGGAGTATCTTAAACCATATTTTAGTATTGTAGAGCTTATTTCCATAAAAAATCTAGTGGATGGATTAAACATAAAAAAATAGTTGATTTAAAACATGCGTTTACTCCATTACATTCAATAATCCAATAATAACAAGAGATAAAATTGCTTGCAATCAATATAAAAATTAAAATGGATTGCATTCAAATATACATTAACAAATCTAATAGATTAATTAAAAAAATGTAAAATATAGAGGGAAAATAAATAAGAAGCCTCTTATTATGAAGACTAAAATGTTCCACTCAATGTAATACAACCCATAAAACTAATCTCTCACCTGAACAACATTCACAAAACCATATAAGAGGATAGCGCAAGAGTCTAAGGAAAGAGGAATTTGAAATAAAAATACAGATCCACCATATTGCATGCACAGTACATGAAAATATTATTTCACATCTCCAATTAAAATGTATATCTACTTGAATAGTGCAAATTAGAGTTGATTATAATTGAGTGATCCTAAATTTTTCTAGCATAACATCAAGGCAAAAAAAGAAAGAGGGAGGAATTACACTACAAAAGGAAAAAATGATTGACTAAGTCCTTCCATTGAGAGGAGTGAGAATCCAATGCCTTTTGCATCTAAAATTCACTAATTTGAATAATTATAATCCCTAAAGGGGAAGCATCATAGAGTGTGAAGATTGGAAAATTCTCCTTCAACCACCTTTTTTATGAGTGTATGACCACTAGACCTTGTCCCACATGACATTTTTAGACCTATACCTTTACCCATGTGATGGGTAAATTTTAAAATGTTCTTTGGCCTCTTTTGTGAAATAAATGACCCACATTGATGACCAAATAGTTTATCCATATGTGACCCTATTTTGTACAAATAAATTGCATTTTAATATTTATATAAGAAGACATATCATGTGAGTGGGAAGGAATATTATGGGTTAAAATAATGTTTGTTTGAAATTAGTGGAGGGTGGACCTCATAATATTCCCATCCATACCATTTCAATTCACAATATTCCCACCCACACACATGGGTGGTTCATGCACTCCATGATTACATTCAATCTAAACTAAAAATAATAATTATTTTACAACCCATTAATAAATCTCTAAAGTGGTCAATACCAACTTTAAAACCCACTAATAAAGCTCTAAAGTGGTCAAAATCACCTTTACAACCTACTAACCCAATGGGGTTAGGTATGGACCCCAAAATGACATGAAAAATAAAGTTTTGTTGTCATTAACACTATCAAAAAGGTAATTCCAAGGAAAATTTCAAAATTTCAATGTTGTGGAATGCAGGCCTCCAAAATGATGTTGACCTCCTTCATCCAAATGGATGATTTGTCCCTTTCCCTTCAAAATATCTCTATGTCAACTTTCAAATCACTTTATGCCTATAAAAAATAAGAAAATTTCATTAAAATTTAGAAATTAAAAGATCTAAATGTTCAAAAAAATATTAAAATTTAGTAATTAAATTATCTAATGCACAAAAATATTCAAATTTAATAATTAAAAGTTTTTGTTCATAAAAATTTGAACAACTTAGCACATGTAATGTGTTGCATTAGATGTAATAAGTGCAATAAAAACATAAAACACTTATTTTGGGACTTAGGATAAATTTTAAAAAATTCTCACCTAGACATGGTTACCCAATGGAGGTGGATAGAGGATCAAAAACTATAAAAAAGGTTCCATGATTTAATTAATGAAATTAAGGCATGTTATGTAAACAACAACAAATGCACACCCTGTTGGAAGATACTCTTGAGTATTTTAAGAATACAAAATGTTAGTCTTTCATACCTAAATAACAAGTATTAAATATAAAAAATTACTTGAGATAAAATAAAAACATAAAGACATAAAATTCTGATTCAACATGTGACATAATAGGTTTCAATCCTATCAAAGATGATCTGTGGGTGTGATCAAGCGATTAATTCATTTTGTTTGTATGCACACATAATATTTTAGATTTACACAAATGATCAGAAATTCTGAATGGAAAGATTTAGCTATTTGGAATAGGGGGAATGGTGTGGGCATTTCTATTCTACAATACATGTATCTATATTCCCAATAAACATACCTCTATTTCTACTCAAGGCCTTGTTCCACTACTACCTAGGCCAAAAAGCTTGAGATGGAGTTGCCCAAATCACCTTTTCGATAAAAACTCATAATTTTGCATTTATTTTTAGTTTCCTTTTATATTTGATTTATTTTTGAAAAATATGTTCAATTCTAATCTATGGAGGGTTGAGAACCAATCCATGGGTAAAATGAAATCCAACAAGTTCATAATTATTAAAACAAATCCAAACAACTTTACATATTTATTAAGTTAATTTTATGGATTTAGACAATAAAAGAAATGTTTTAAAAATCCATATGTGCTATTTGGAATCATAGGCCTTAAAAATTCTAAATATGTAAAAGAATCATAGTATTTCAAGCAAGTATTCATGCAATACTATTTAACTTTTAATCTCTTTGAATGGCATTCACGTTACTCACTCTACAAACCTTCATTTAGAATTTATTGATTAGTATGAGAACTTCAAAGTAAAAAGGGAAGGACCAAAAAAAAAAAAAAAAACAAGAAAGGGAAACTAAAATAACAATAAGGGATTAAAAGGAAAAAGTAAAAAACAAATAATAAAGAAAAAGAGAAGAAAATTTAGAGGAATGTTTAAGTGACTACATGCTTGAACTAGTTAGACACCTAATTTCTTAGGATTTAGATAAGGGAAAATCAAACATATACTTTGGTCTATGTTGTCCTTAATGATGGAAAACACTATCCCATAATGATTTTTCAATATCTAATTCATACAATTTAAGCAAAACCTAATTACAAAATTTAGTTACATGTTTGCATCTAATTTGCTGAAAGCACATAGGATAGGGATTGAGAGATACCTTTGCCAAAATAATAAACTATGGTAAAGATTAGGGTTGGTCAATGATACATACAATAAGGTCTTGTATATCCAACCTAGCGGGGGTATCTTCTTTATTTTAGCTAACATATAAATCAATTATGATCTACTCTTGGATTGTAATAGATGCTTTGGTAGCATCTTGGTTATATTTATTGTCAAGAAGGTATGTGAGTGGTTATTCCCATACTAAATACCTCTTGGATTTATCATCCATGGATAAAGTGTGTGGAGAGATGGGTTGAATCAAATCATCTTTAGCTTGCATCTCCCTTGGCATGAATTCTTCATTCATGTCACTATGTTGTTGTTTTCCACCTATAATTGCCTCTACTATTGAGAGGCTTCTGCATTATGTCCATTCCATATTCATAGACTCCACATTAGGTACTTGGGAAAATGATCTCATAGCTTAGATTGTGCATTTCCTGTTGATTATCTCTTATAATGAATTATATTTGATTAGTAATAACATGAAAAGACATTGAATCATTAAAATAATATGAAGTGTCCTACTGATTATACTTATAATTAACTAAGTTACATGCATTAAAAGAGTAAGTAAGGATCTCATTTGTCATTTAGGAATTTGATTGATTTCATATTTTGGGTAATGTTTCATTATGAGACACATATTTATCCATGGGTTGATTTTTAGACATGCAACTTGAAGGATTTATAGCATAAATGCCATGTTGTTCCAAAGAATAATAAGGGTAGGCATCAAATTCTTGAGTCATTGAATATTTATCTATATTGACAATCTCTTAGTATACTAATTCTAATGATGTGAGAGAATATGGCTTCATCTTAATGAATATAGTAGTCAAATGATCTATAACATTAAGGTAAATTGTTATGACTGCATTCTATGTTTGCAAGTAAGGATCTTTCAACCTCTTATATAACTAATGGAATAAATGATTAAATGCAATAATTGGCTCATTAGGCTCTTTATGTACCATGGAAAAATCATATAAAAATACAGAAGGGTTGATAGGCATACTAAATTGGTTGAGAAATAGATTTTCAAAGATGGCCCATGTGGTGATGCACCTTTCTGGTAGACCAAGGTACCAAGAGTATAGTGCTCAATCTAGTGAAAAGGGGAAAAGGCAACAAGACACATCCTCATTATGAATTTTTATTTTGAAAAGGGCTTCTTTTAAAATTTGAATGTGTTTTTCAATAGTTTTACCACACCATGGATATACTTCATACAAATTTTTTGGGGGGGAAGGCCCTGAAACATCCACAAGACAACTATGTCCTCCTATCTAAGAAAAGGCCATGGGTGGGATTAGAAAAATAGTATTACAGTCTTAGAGATAGGAAGATTACTAGGCAAATATCTAAAAACAAAAATCAAGTCAGAAACACTCCATTTAGATCTCATTCTAGTGCCAAAATATTGATGGTAGTTTTGGCATGGCCATCAACTGTAGGTTTTTAAGGTACTTGTTAGGGTCCCTAAAAACCTCTCTTAAAAGGAAATTTATGAGAAATATCCCCAAGGTCTCTTCTACCTAGTCTAAGTGCACTTATATTCACTTAGTGGCTCATTATAACCATTCCAATTCAAGGGGCCTATGATGGTATTGGTGTATCTTACACAATATTTTAGTATTGTAGAGATTTCCACCATAAAATATATCAGTGTATAGATTAAACATAAAAAAATATCTGATTCAAAATGTGTGTTTATTCTATTAGATTCAATAATTCAATAATATAATTATAACAATGGATAAAATTGCTTGAAATCAAGAAATACATTAAAAAGGATTGCATTTGAACCTACACTAACACAAAATAAAAAATTAATTAAAAAAATGAAAAAGATATAAGGAAAAGAAAGAAAATCATGTTATTATGAAGACCAAATTATTCCACTTGATGTAATTCAACCCGCAAAACCAATCTCTTGCCTAGCCAACATTCACACAACCATATATGAGGATAGTGCAAGAGTCTGAGGGAAGCAAGATTTGAGATAAAAATACACATCCACCATATTGTATGCACATAATATGAAAATTTTCTTTCATAACTCCAATTAAAATGTATATCTACTTGAGTATCCAAAAATAGAGTTGATTACAATTGAGTGATCCCAAATTTTTTCAGAATAACAAGGCAAAAAATAAAAGAGATGAAGGAATTACACTACAAAAGGAAAAACAATTGATTGACTAAGTACTTCCCTTGAGAGGAGTGAGAAGACAATGTCTTGTGCATATAAAATTCACTAACTTATAGAAATATAATCCCCAAAAGGGAAGCATCATGGAGTAGAAAATTCAAAATTTCCCCTTCAACCACCTTTTTCTATGAGTGGATGGCCACTAGACCTTGTCCCACATGTCCTTTTTGGACCTACACCTTTACCCATTTTATGGGTAACCTTTTAAATGTTCTTTGGAATATTTTAAGACATAAATGACCCACGTTTATGGCCAAATATTCTCTCCAAATGTGACCCTTTTTTTTGTGTAAATAAATTACATTTTAATATTTGCATAAGAAGACACACCATGTGAGTGGGAAGGAATATCATGGGTTGAAATAATATTTGTTTAAAATTAGTGGAGGGTGGACCTCATAATATTACCACCCATATTATTTCAATTCACAATACTTCTACCCACTCACATGGGTGGTTCATGAACTCCATGATTACTTTCAACCCAAACTAATAATAATAATTCTTTTAAAACCCATTAATAAAGCTCTAAAGTGGTCAAAATCACCTTTAAACACACTTATTTAATGGGGTTAGGCATGGACCCCAAAATGACATGAAAGACAATTTTTTTTTCATTAACACTATCTAAAAGGTAGACCTAAGGGAAATTTTGAAATTTCAATGTTGTGGAATGTGAGCCTCTAAAATGATGTTGACCTCCTTCATCCAAATGGATGAATTGTCCATTTCCATCCAAAATATGCCCATTTCACCTTTTAATTCACTTTATGCCTACAAAAAATAATAAAATTTAGAAATTAAAAGCTCTAATTATTCACAAAAATATTAAAATTTAGCATTTAAAATATCTAATACACAAAAATATTTAAATTTAGAAATTAAAAGTTTCTATGCACAAAAATGTGAACAACTTAGCACATGTAGTGTTTTGCATTATATTGAAAAAGTGCAATAAAAACACAAAACACTTATTTTGAGACCAAGTGTAAAATATAAAAAATTCTCATACACACATGATTTATCCAATAGAGGTGGCTACAAGAGTGAAATCTATAAAAAAGAGGTTCCATGATTTCATTAATGAAATTATCATATGTTATGCAAGAATCAAAAAGTAAGCCACCATAGGTCACTTCATAATATTTTCCTCAAGTGGATTCTCCTACAAAATATTCATCTATGATTCCTTGGTGTGCATCTTGAATAATATATTATTGCTCATGATCTAAATGCACCCTATGAAATACATTATCTTTCCCCATTTTGTACAAAAATTATTTAATAATGCTAAATAGGATAGCTCTTATAATAACATAATTTTTATCCCTTTCCATAGTGTGTAGGGAAAAATCATTGTTTCAAAAAATTAACTATCTTTCATGTTATTGGTGTTTTCATAAACACAAAGTAAATGAGCATCCAAGGATTCATCTTGAACCTACTCAGGTTATTCTCCATTGCATATTCAACTCAAGTGGTCTGACTCAACAATCTACCTCTTATACTTCACATTAATTCTAAACTAAAATTCTTTAAACAACATCATCCATCAAGATATTCTACCTCCTAAAATGGGTTTATATACCAGGTATCACAAAGCCTAGTGATTAGTAAAGAATTCAAATGACATTGATAGAATGTAGTGACTAAAATTTTGTATTGAAAATACCATTTTATTTGTTTCCCTCTCTGTATTTGTATAATTTTTCTTAGAAGTTGATAATTTATGACTTGGTAGAGTGAATAGGATGGTCTGATCCTCCATCTCCTGGTTGTGCTAAAAACTTTAATTACAATTCTTGAGGCATCAACATGAACATGAAATGGTTTGATTTAGTAAGGAAAGACCAAAATAGGAATTATTATCAATCTATGTTTGAGATCCACAAAAACTATTTAGAACTACCAGGGCCATTCAAACCTAGTATCCTCACATAGTAGATTTTACATAATGGTAGATATAGATACATGGATTTTTATGAATTTCATGTTTTATCTTGTATTCCCAAAAAAATACCACACCTATGTAGAAATTTTAGGAGGTGGCATGCCCATAATTACTATGATTTTTGGCTTGGTCCACCAACATCCCATCGCTACATAGTATATTCTCCAAAAGAAAACCAAAAGGTGTGAAGAATAAACATTCCTTTATATATAATGCAATATACAAATCTCAACACCATTCCAACATCAACCTTATCTTAGATATATTCTCATTGAATATAAATAACAATAACCTAATCATCTAAATATACTTCCAATAAATCATGGATGAAGTCTTTAAATATAATGATCACAACCTTGGAGAACACAATAATAGTGTTATTCAACCCCAAAAACATTACTTTTTATATAAAACATCCCCATTATATTGTAAAAGTAGTTTTAGATTGATCTTCTGCTATGATTGGTATATGATGGTAGCCACTGAACCCATTTATAAAATAATGCAGTTCATGTCTTTTGATTGACTCCAAGATTTCATCTATGAATGGAATTGGGAATGAATTGTATACACACAATATTTTTAAACATTGTCATTTTCTAAAACTTTATCTCTAAGTACATGCATTAAAGGATGCACCATGAAAGGGATGAGTAGACCATTGATGCTTTGTAATATTTTTGGTTAAGTCTATCATTACCTGAACCAATTAGAAATCATACTTATCTAACTCTCCAAACAATCCAAACCTCATTTACACATTTACCTAAGCATTTATCCTTTAAAAATAGCCATTAACTAAGAAAATACCCTCTTTTACTACTAATTTATCTAGGATAATCTTGTTAGAAAGGATTAAACACATGTTATGGATCTATGTCAGCCTAGCCAACTTAGTTCGAGGCCTAATGGTAATTTTTTATAACTAATGGGATTGAGCTAGCCAATCTTGTCAACTAAAAGTAGGAAAGGGTTAAGGCTTATCCATTTCTATAAATACAAGGCTCATTTTGATTTAATATAAAGGAACACCATTTTTGTATTATTATAGTTCATAATTATACTAAATATGCATTCAAAGGAGCCATTGATTAGGGTTTGCCTTGGAGAGAAGATTAATTGTCTTGTGGGAAGTGTTGGATGCAAAGTAGGAGTATTATATCCTAGAGATGGTTTATATAATGTGATCGTTACAAAGCCACAACAACCTCTTTCAAAGAACCATTAGTCAAGGGAGAGATCGAGACTCAACAGGTTCATCCAAGGTAATTATTCTTAACTCTTTCTATTTCATTTGATAGATAGATATTTTTAAGTAATATGTGTTATGAATGTATAACTCCTTTCTTAGATTACCTCTTTTCTTAAACTTAGTGTAGATATAAGGTTTTTTTTTCTTGCCATCTTTCATTTTAGGTGATCTAGGTCCCCATTTACCTACTATGATCCCTTGATTATTTATTTATATCTAACAATCTCCCTTTGCTCCACAAGCTTTAGTGAGCACTATATTAGTTTTATTTTATGTACTTAGACCTAGATAATGTATTACATAGTGTAATTTTCCTAGAGGTTTTGTAACCCTCTCCTTTGGGGTTATGTTGTAATAGATTTCTTAGTTAGGTTTAGTGGATCCAATTTGATCATGTTCTCGATATAAACATGTATTATAATGGATGTTATTTGATTACCTTATCTGATTTTGGATTTACTAAGTTAGATAAGTTGGAGATCTATCTTAATTAATTTCATATATTCTAGTGAACCCAACATGAATTATTGTAATGGATGTTATTTGATTACCTTATCTGATTTTGGATTTACTAAGTTAGATAAGTTGGAGATCTATCTTAATTAATTTCATATATTCTAGTGAACCCAACATGAATTTAATCCTTGCATTTTATTTTTTAATCAACTAGATCAAGTTAGTTGATCTAGCCTTAACATTTTATACAAATTCAAGATCCATAGTTAACTAGATCATGCTGGTTAATCTTGTTTTATCCTCTACTTTTAGGTTTTCTATCCATAGTAAACTACATCATGTTGGTCGATCTCATATTTTTATTTATTTGTATATCCAAGATATTCAATCAACTAGATCACACCAGTTGATCTAGTTTTGTCCTCTAGCTTACAAGGTTTTCTATCTAAAAAAACTAAATAATGTTAGTTAACTCAGTCATTTTCCTTTGTAAAATTTTCACTTATAGTCAATTAGATAAAATTGTTCAATTTAATTTAGTTTTTACTTTTGAGCTTTCAAAAAACTAGATTAGGATAGATATTTAAATTCATTTTATCACTTTTAATTTTTAGTTATCTATAGACTAAATCAACCTAGTCGATCCTATTTAATCCCTATATTCTTCATATTTATTCCTCTGCATGACTTAATCATGTTTGGAAAATACAACTAGTAATTAGACTTTCAATATTTTCAAAGTAGATCATAACATGAGTGATGACAATCACTTTAAACTATTTAGTGCTATCTTAAAACCTTCTCTTCAATACAAGGTTAAAATATTTTTTCCTCAAACCTTAGATGAGGCTCTTGACCAAGCTAAAAGATAATATTCCTTATGAACCAATTTGAATCATTTAATAATTCAATTAAGGAATCTTTTCATACCTCAAATAATGCCATCTCTAGTATAATTTATCAATCTAAATCCCCTCAAATTAAAATAGGAGCAATCAAATCTGACAATCAAACTCCCTCTCACCCACCCTAGACAGTGTCAAAAATGAAAAATCTTTGATCCCCATCTAAACCTTTTATCTATAATAATACTACTCCCCCATCATGGTATGATCCAAATATTTGTTTTCTATTCCATGCCAACATTTGTCATTCTCATGAAACATGTTATGGGCTTATTAAAATTTTGGTATCATTCATTTTAGGTGAGGCATTTGATCATGATGATATAATTAGGTTTTAACATCCTAATTATCTTAATGCTTCTAAAAAGTGCAATTTTGTAAAACATATAAATCTAAAATCTCAAGAACCTCTTTCCTTGAATCCCATTACACAACACTCTAACAAATATGTGTATGTCATCAATGCTAATTATGATCAATCTTATACCAATTATCAATATGTGAATGTAGATAAAGTCAATTATCATCACAAATCTACTCATAAAGATCCTATTACCAAACCTAAGAAACATTCTATTGATGAACAACTTCTTAAAGATACTAACACTTCTTAGCCTGCATCTTTTGAACCATCCACTAGCGATGATCCACATCCACCAACAGATCCTCAAATAATTCCAAAAATTAATTTGGATAATCAGCCTAAATATCATACTCAATCTTATACTAAACCTCACTAGAATTTATTAGATGAACTTGATCATATGCCTTGTAAAATTCTTCTCATGGAATTAGTAAGAAAATTTCCCTATCATTGCAAGTTATACATGTAACAACTACAAGACATAGAAGAGATTTTATGTAATGAATCTAAATTACCTATTGATACCCATAAATTACTTATTGATACCCATCAACCTAAAAAAGTGCATTTTATTGAAACATTTTACTCTACCAAACCATCTGTAGAATTTCCAAAAGAAGATATGATAACTACCAAAATTTTACTTTGAGATGATGTTCCACCTTTCTTTATTAAAATCAACATCAATAACACTTTAATTAGAAAATTATTAGGTCATGAAATATCTGGTATTAATGTTACCTCTCTTTGGTTAATTCAACAAATCAAATATTCCAAAGACAATCTCAAACAAACATGACTCACATGTTGTGGATTTGAAAAAACTAACAAAAAACCACTTGAATGCATTTGGATCCCTCTTACCATTAGAATCAAGACAATTTTCATCAAAATTATGATACTTGATATTCCCTTATCTTACAACATGATTTTGGGTTTTCCTTGGACTCATCATATGTGAGTTATCACATCTTTAGGTAGCCAATGTATCAAATTCATACATAATGGGAAGTGTTACAGACATGAGGTTGGTACTAATCCATAGAGTATCCAACTCCCAAATCCTAAAGATCAATATCATATTCCTAATATCACTCACATGAATAGTCCTCCTCTTCCCAAATTTGTCAATATGCAGTTAGATCTACATGTAACTCTCACATATTTAGATGTTGATGAACCTAATGAACTAATTTTTTTTCAATACTACATGATTATATACTATATTGTAGAATGGATTCCTCCTTATCTTATTCTTATATATCAAATCATTCCTTTAATATGACACCACTAATATCCCTCCCCCATGTAATGCACATGAAACATCTTACATAGAAGATGATTTCACTTACAATGAATATAGGGTGACCAAACTCTTTTAATATCCCTTAGCCATGTCTCCTCACACTTTCAATAATATGTGCCTCTCTATTACTAATGTTATAATTGAAATAAATACATGTTCTATATCTCCATCCTATAAAGATACCTAAATCATGGTGCAATCTTAGTCATGATATCTAGATGTACTACATTATCAAAATACATTAGCTAAAATACATGCCTTCAATTATGATGTTCATGTCATTCACATATCTTCTAGTAGTGAATTAGAAACACAAGGATAGTACCACCTATCAATTCACCTTTGAAAAATACTTCTAGGTTTGTCCAATAAATTTACCAATATGATCTAACCAACCCATAACACCTAATTACACTGAGCAAATTAATCTACTCAACCAACATCCACTAACTTCCTTTGATCCCCTTACATAATCTACTTATATTCATATCATACATAACCTGATAAACACTAATGATAGTACTTATCCCATTATCTTGATACCAAATTCTATTAAGAAATATCACACCCTTACTCCTAAAATTACCTTAGAAGCACCAACTAAAATTGTCCAAAAAATACATTTCAAATTCGATAATCAAGGAAACCAAATTTTAGATATTTAATTAGATGTTGAACATTATGGACCCTTACCCATGCTTCCTACTGATGAATCCATATCATATCTACTCCATGATCATGAGCCTCAACTCCCATGCCAACATAATAATCTAGGTCATTTTGAGACAAAGGTTCCTTATTTTAATAATTTTATTGCTAGTATCTACCCTAACACACATCCCATTTCTTCACTCCCTCCTACTCCCTACCATTTCTAAGATGGAAATTCTATGTTTATTAAATAAACTATGACAATTAATTAAATATCAACTACTGTTCCTTATCCCATTCTTATCTCCAAAGAACTTCATCCTATAAATTATGATAATAGTTTATTCTTTGATAAATACCATGAGGATTTTGATTGGTCATATGAAGATATGCCTAGAATTGACCCTAGTATTATGGTCCACAATATCATTACTTATCCTGATGTAAATGCATCCATAAAAAATAATGTAAAACCCATCCTAATATTTCTACCCTATGTCACAAATAAATCATCAAAATTTTAGATGCTAAATTCATTAAACCTATTGATTACTTCTAATGGGTCTTAAACATTGTTCATGTATGCAATAAAGTTACCATGGTTATTGGAATATTTATAAACTTTGGTAATATTAACTTAGCCTATCAAAAAGATAACTTTCCTTTACCATAAATTTATTCCAACATCAATTCCACCATTGTTTATGAAATATTCTCTCATGGATGGTTTCTTAGGATATAATCAAGTTTACATTTTTCCTAAAGATCAACATAAAACCACATTCACAATATAATGGGGCACTTATTATTATGTAAAAATGACTTTTAGTCTAAAAACTAATAGTTCTACTTATCAATGTGTAATGACACATATTTTTCATGATTTCATATACAAAATTATTGAAACCTATGTAGATGAGCTTATCACCAAATCCAAGCATTGTGAAAATCATATTCAAGATCTCACTATCATCTTTGATCATCTAATTAAATAAAAAGTTTGATTAAATCCCTATAAAAATGTTTTTGGTGTCACCTTTGGTAGACTCTTATGTTTTCTAGGTTTTCTTAGAGGAATTGATGTCAATACAACTAAAATCAAAGATATTTCCAACATGCTTATTCCTCGATCTATTTCAAATATACAAACATACCTTGATAAACTAGAGACAATATGATGATTCATTCTTGAGATGGATTATTGTATTTATTCAATTAATTCCCTCCTTAAGAAACGTATAGCTTTGGAATGGATTGATTGATGTTAAAAATCATTTGAAAACATGAAATAATCACTTATACATCCTCCCACTCTTAAACCTCCTTCAAAAGATTGACCTCTCATCTTTTACACTTCTTCTACCCCCATATTAGTTGGGGCAATGCTTTACAAACAAGATGAAATAGGTCATGAATAGTTCATATTTTATATCACCCATGCTATAATATACTATGAGACATGATATACCAAATTCAAATGTGACTGTCTCACCATTTATTTCATAGCTAAAAAACTTTGCCATTTCATGCTTTATACAAAAATTTATGTCATCATCCATTCTGATCATTTTCATCATTTATTATCAAAAGCATTATTTCATAGAGATCAAATTAGAAAATTTATGGTTTTTTTTTATGGAATTTGACTTATGAATCATTGTGAAAAAATAAGCTACAGGCCAAATAATTGCTAAACAACTCACTGCAGATCCCATACTAGCCACCTATCATCTTAAAAATAATCTTCTTGATGAATAAAGATTATACGTTGAAGGTATTAATCAAGATATTTCACTCAAAGATTATTTTCACAAATTTATAGCTGATCTTGAGATAAATAATCTTGATGAACAAAAAATCCATTTCTAAAACAAAACCCAAAGTCATCATTAAATAATTACCTAAAGTTACAATAAACCTAGATGAAGATACTTGGACACTTTATTTTGATGGTGATAAATGTATTTAAGGAGCTAGGGAGAGATGTGTCTTAACTGATCCTCATGGAAAAATAATTCTTATTGAAATTTTATTAACCTTTGATGTTACTAATAACATGGTTGAATATGAAGCTCTCATCCTAGGCATGTAAGCTGCCATTAATTTAGATATCCCTTATCTAAATGATTTAGGTGATTCACAACTCACTTTTGTTAAGTCAATGGTGACTACCAATTCAAGAGTGAAAATATCATTACTTGTCATAAAATTTCTACCACTCTTGCTTAATAATTCAAATCCTTCACTAAATAACTAATTCTACGAGATTAAAATGCCATAGTCAATTCATTTACTTCATCTGTCTATATTTTTCACAGTCATCAAGCTCTTCACGATTACCAATTTATCATACACATATGAAAATCACCATATTCATTACCAACCACAAATGGTTATCTTATCTACCATATTAAATTTGTCATTATTTGATAAATCCCATGGTACAAAAACATCATACAATTTATCGAGCATCATATTTATGTTGATGACATTGATTATCATAAAAAAATTAGAAATTGTAAACAAGATTACAAATATGTCTTACGACATGAAATCCTATATTATCTTAATGTTAAAGGTACTTTACTCCATTATGTCACTCAAGATGAAGTTCCTTACCTTCTCACATAAGCACATGGGGAATTTACAGTGGTCACTATAATGAACATGCTACAACCTAAAAATGCCTATGCATGGGATAATTTTGGCCCACACTTAAAAAATATGCCATCACATTCAAAAAAAAATTTAATCCCTACCAAATGCATGACAACCTTATACATTATCCTCCAACTAAGATTCAAACACTATAATCTCCTTAGCCTTTCTTCATATTGGGACTAGATTTCATTTGTAAACTACCTCATTCTCAAGCCGATCATGTCTTCATTATCATGGCCATAGAGTATTTCACTATGTGGTTTGAAGTTATGCCCCTTGTTAATATCACAAATATCACTATATCAAAATTTATAATTAATCAAATCATTTTTACTTTGGAATTCCCAACACCATTATTTCTGACAATAGTGGGAATTCATGAATAAGGATATGAAGCAATTATGTGATAAATTAAAAATTACACATAATTTTTTCATGCATTATCATCCAAAATGTAATGGCCAAGTAGAGGCCACTAAAAAAATTATTAACAAAATTTTACAAAAGACCAATCAAGATTCCCATTCTATTGGCATTTAAAAATTTATCTTGCATTTTAGGATTATCACACCAGCATCCATACCACTACTAGAGCCACACCGTTATGTTTAGTATAAAATTATTAATTTTTATTACCCCTAAATGTTGAAATAACATCTCTACATATAAATCTTCATAGAATTATCTTCGATGAACAACTTTGAGAAGCCCACCTACATGCTTTAGGCCTCCTTAATGAACATCATAAGGGTGTTTTATAATACAATCAATAATATAAAGCCCAAATTTACAAATAACATAAAAAATGTCAAAGTGTGTACCTTAAATGTTGGTGAATTAGACCTTAAATTAGATTATACCCATGATAAATAAGGTAAGTATGCTAAAAAATGGTGGGTCCCTTATTTGGTCAAAGATATTCTTGGTCTTAGTAATTATAGATTACTAACTAATGAAGGACATATTTTCAAAGAACCAACTAATGGTCAATTTTTAAAGAAGTATTGTTCTTAAAATTTCATTTCCAAATAAGATTGTTATCTTACATGTATTTCATATATTTTTTATACTGTGATACTAACACTTCTTGTAGGTTTTTCTAAGTTTCAAAAAGTATAACATTGCTTGAATTTCCTTAGCCTTAATTCTTATCATGGTCCTTTGATCTATCTACATTCCTTCATCTATTAATTCATGAGTTGAATCATAATACTATGGATAGGACCTAACCATCCTAAAGAATATCATTTTTTGTCTTATTTATTTATCAGTTAAAATTTAAGTCTATTTTGGGTCATTAGTTCATTACTTTACAAACTTATTTAATTTTTACACCTTTTTGGTTTCTTTTTTATGAGTTGTAATGTAATAACTTAGATAGGACTAGCCCTTCCTCACAACATATCATTACTTACTATACACATCCTTTATTTTTACATCTCTTTGTTTTGAATTTTGTGAGTTACAATATAATACCTCAGATAGGATGAGGCCTTCCTCACAAAATATTCATTTTCTAAATTACTTTCATTTGTAATCTTAACTACAATCGTCTCTAAGAAATAATGAAATGATTAAGAGGTATTACTTCATACTTTTAAACTCAGTCATATTATTTTAGGGTAATAAATCTAACAATCTATTTTCATGTCTCCACTCACTCACATTATTCCTTATGATGATGGTTCATACTTGTCATTGTACCATGTTCATACTAAACAATTTTTGCAATTTGAGGTAACTCAATAATTCAATGTTCACTTCCATCCTCTCCCTTTTTCCATTCCACTATGGGTACACCAAGGTAGGTTTAAGGATAACACTCTTATCTAACATACAAGTACAAGAGTATTAAACAATATGCTCTCTAAGTTCTTATCCATAACTACCAAGTGTAAGTTCTCTAGTGATAGTCATGCTTAACACCCATGTTTAATTTTATAAATATGTATAGAGGATGAATAGATAAAATCCATAACATTAAAAAGTCAAATCACACTAAAAGATGTGATTATTATCAAGCACATGCTATATCCTAATTGAAGCTCAAAATCCATAGTTGGCCTCATGATAGAGATGAGATGCATTGGGCTATGGTAGGCCAATAGACTAGGGTAGAAGGCCTCATTATGTGTGTGTGTGTGTGTGTGTGTGTGTGTGTGTCAACCTAATTTATCATGTAAACACCCAATCTTTATAGTAGATTGATAGATCTATAGGGATCTTGAGGAATGGGGTACATTTTATGGGAAGGTAGGTCCATTTTATTTTTATTTCATTTAAAATCTTCATGGGATGCTATTTATACTTTATTATCAACCCAAATTTGTGTGGATAGGATGAGTTCTCTAGAGTTCTTAATGTCAAAAGTCTTTTTATCTTGCCAACTTGATTTGAGTGTCTTGTTTTTTATAAATATTATTCACCTTGGTTACCTTTATTTCCACACCACCTATTTCATATCCCCCCTTGATAGGCAAGTTTATTTCTAAATCTTTTCCAAATTTATAAAATCCCTATTCTTCATCTTTTTCAGACATGCTCTAAATAAAATTGTTCTAGTTCATCTATAATGAGAATATAAGATAAATATTTGAGTGCTTATGATATAATTTTTTAATCATTACCTTATATTTCTTATATTTTCATTAGTTATGATTGAGACTTTGAATCTATTTTCACAATTTTAGTGGGCCATTTCATTCTGATTCTTTTATATTAAATCTCACTTTTTCCATTTTTGATTAAGTAAAGATTGTTACTTATCTTTCATCAATGTTGTTTACATTTCTATTATTTTTCCATATTTATTTGAGTATGGATGATTAATTATCTTCCATTGATGTTTTTCCATTATTTTAGTCTCATGTATCCTTGGTTTGATCTGGGTTGTTACTTTTATTACTTTAGGTGCATTTGTTGAGTCTTTAGGTAATTTCATAGCCTTGGATTTCAGGTTAAATGAATTAATCTCATTTTATCTATTTTCTTTGGTATTTTGGTTATAAATTAGCATTTTTCATCTTATCTTATCAATTTTCCAAGTCAATTAGTTTTGTAAGTGCTCATTTATTTTAATTTCCTTGTGTTTGTGTGTTTTAGATCTTTAGCCTTGTATCCTTAGTATTTGTCCAAAGTAGTTTATTCACCCTCCATGATCAAGAATACAAATAAAATAGACAACCATTAATCAATAAAGGTAAGTCAAGGTATATATATGTATACATACAAATTATTTTTATGCAAGGTTAATGCACCCTTTAAATTATTTCCAACAAATTCCTTATTTTCATTTATTTTCCATTTTATACTATAATTTATTAGCTTAAAATTGTGTGTTTCTATGTTATTTATTAAAGCACCATCCCATTTTACAACTACATGACACGTGATGAGCTTCAAGTGGGGAATATGTATACACATAATATTTTTAAACCTTATCATTTACTTCTACTTTTTCTCTTATAGAAGCCTATCAAGTTTTGATCTCTCTAGTGCATGCCTTAAACAATGCACTAAGAAAGGGGTGGGAAAACTATTGGTGGTTCAAAATATTGTTGGTCAACTCTATCATTACCTAAACCCATTACAAATCCTTCTTATCTAATTCTCCAAGTAATACAAACCTCATTTACACATTTCCCTAAGCACTTATCCTTTAAAAATAGACCATAACTAAGGAAATACCCTATTTTCCTACTAATTCATCAAGGACAATATTATTAAAAAGGATTAAGTACATGTTTCAAAACTAAGTCATCTTGGCTAACCTAGTTGGAGGCTTAATGGTATCTTTTTCTAACTAATGAGATCAAAAGGATGATCTTGTCACTGAAATTATAGAAGGGTTAAGGCTTATCCATTTATATAAATATAAGGATAATTTCAATCTAATAGAGAGGAACATTAATTTTTGCATCATTACAATTCATAATTCTACTAAATCTACATTTGAAGGAGCCATTGCTTAGGGTTTGCCTTGGAGAGAAGATTACTTATCTTGTTGGAAGTATTAGATGTAAAGTAGGAGTATTTTAGCCTAGAGATGATTTCTATAGCGTGATCTATTAGAGTGGTTAAAAATTGAGGATCAATTGGATATGGTCAAATGTATGAGGCTAAATTTGTATAGATTAGTGAAATTTGAAGAATAATTCACAAGATGAAGAAGCTTGTCTTCATAATAAAAAGTTTCATTAATGATAATTGGCCAAAAATTACATAAGAAGGTATATTATATAATGAGGAATTGGGTCACCCAAAAAGGTAATTGAATCAACTCATAATTAGAAAATGACTTAAAGTGCACATTTCCCATAATGACCTATTATTAACCTAAATAAGCTAATTAGACTATGTAGATAAAAATACAGAGTGAGAAAAACCCTACACTAACACCCCCTTAAACATAGATTAGGTGGGAAAAATAACTGGGTCTTGATATAAAGGCTTGATGAGGTACCCAATTACATATAGATGATACCAAAAGGAAGAAGAAGATGAAGCTAATTAAACCCTGAGAAGAGCCCAAAAATGAAGATACTTACTTTTAGTGAATGGTTTGGTGAATATATCAATAATTTGATCCATTATATAGATGTAGTAGACATCAATAAATTTCTATTAGATGAGCTCCCAAATGAAATACATGTGAATCTCAATATGATTGGTCTATTGATGGAGGACCAAATTTTTGTAGATATGGATTATGCTTTGGTTGTCATAAAATATGATTGTTGGTCATTGAAACTAGATGCCAAACTCAATGATAATCCTTTGAAGCCAAATAGCCTTAGTGGAAAAATTAATACCTCCTTTGTATTCTACCTGAATATAAGATAAAATAATAGAATTATGCTTCTTGATTGAGCAAATGATTAGACTTGAATTGAGGGAAAAACTATATCCTAAAATAGACTTATAATTTTGAATATCGTCAACATAATATGAATCTATACAACTAATCAAGTCGATGTTGATGCCTCCTCCATAGTGAATCATAAAATTGTGAGTACCTTGAATGTAGTGGAGAATCTAATTAGCTACTTTCTAATGTAACACATGTGGTTCCTACATGAATTTAGAGACCATATCCACTACATATGAAATATCAATTCTAGTGTGTGTTAGGTAGATGTGACTACGAATAAGTTGTTGATATGAGGTAACATCAACCAAATAAGATGGATAATTATCCTCAAGATTCACATTAGATAGAAAAGGAGTTAGAGTTGGCTTACAGTCAGCCATGCTAAACTATGCAAGTAAATCAAGATCATACTTGGATTATGTAATAGTGATATTGGAATCAAACTAAGAAATTTTAATCCTGAGGAAGTAATGTAACAATCCCAAGTCATTTATTAAGAACCTATAAGATAAAGTAATTTTTATTGCTATGATGGTGGATGAATAATTCCATGTGATCAATAGGTCATCCATATAGAGAACCAAAATAAATAGTGAATTATCCTACCACAAAATGTAGACATTCATATCAGAATACATCTGATGAACCCAACTAAAAGGAGTCCATCTTGGTGTACTAATCTTGAGTACCCTATTTGAGGCCATAGATATATTTTTGAGGTTTTCAAACTAAGGAGGAATCTTCAAAAAATCCTTGTGGTAAATCCATGTATATTTCCTCTTTGAAGTCAGTGTGAAGAAAGGAACTCTTCACATCCATTTGATGAACATCCCAATGATGTGCTATAATAATAGTGGGAGTAATTTGGATTGAGTTCATTTTGAAAAATAGGGTGAAATAGTCAATGCTAGGTACCTGAGAAAACCATTTTATACCAAACATGCTTTAAAATTGTCTACATACCCATCTACTAAAAATTTTGTTCAATAGATCCATGACATTGAAAAAATTTCTTGCCTTAAAAAGAGGGATTAAATCCCAAGTGTTCTTCATTATCAAGGAACCATACTTATTTTCCATTATAGTAACTCATTTAGGAGTGCATGATGCCTTGTGAAATGATTATGGATAAGAAACAAATGCAATGAAATCATGTGGGGAATTATAGAATTGTGAATGGGTTTGCCTAGTGTTTGATGGATCTCCAATACATTAGACAACAATTTGTAGTGTTTGTCTAGCCCAAAGAGGACCAATTCTTAGAGATTTAGGAGGATATTACTTGTCCTTTGAAGATATTATAAGAGAAGGAAGAGGTGAATCCTCATCATTAATTTCATCATCATAATTAGAATAATAATCCAAATCATAAAAAAACTACTCAAGTGGATTTGAATCATCATAACTATTATCAAATCCTAGTATATCCAAGGAAGAGGTAGGAGTGTCTTATATATATTTTAAAGGACCCTCTTGAAATTGAACACTCATCTCAATGAAAAACTCATGAGTGGTGGGATGAAAAACCCTGTATCCCATAACACCTTTAGGATATCCAATGAAGATGTAAGACTGACTCTGAGTTTCTATTGCCTTACATTTAGTCTTTAAAATGTGGGCCATAGCAATAGTTACAAACACTTTAAAGTACTTCACCATGGGTTTTTTATTACTCCAAGATTTAAAAGGAGTGACTCTCTTTAATGATTTATGAGAAATATGGTTCTAGATATAACACACACAATTGATGGTAATGACCCAATACTAAGGTGTAAGAGACTTGGATTGTATCATAAAATTTGCCATTTCCTTCAAGTACCTATTCTTTCACTCTACAACACCATTATGATGAGGAATATATGGAACTATACATTGTAGTTCAATCTATATAATGTAAAAAATTACTCAAAATAGCTACTGACATACTCACTACCATTATTGATGTGCAAAATATTAATGGCTTTACTTGGATATTTTAATATAAGTACCTTTAAGTCCTAAAAATTATTAAATTCCTATAATTTTTGCTTAATAAAATAAACCCAAGTATGCCTCAAAAATTAATCAATGAAAGTAAGCATGTACTTTGTATTATTAAACCAACAATGTCATTGTGGACAATCTCCAATATTTGTTCAACACTCCATGATTTTCCCTTGTCATACTTATCCTCAGTATGCTTAGCAAGTATACAACCCTAATAAAATTCATCAAAAAAATTGACTCATGGAAACCCTAAAACCATGTCTTGATGATTGATTTGATCCAAGTAGAGATAGTTGAGATGGTCAAACTGTTCATACCATAATTTACTCACCCCATCTAAATGAATGAGCAGTGTAGTAAAGGGTTGATTAGGAGAAAAATGTGGGAAATTATAAAATCATTATTGGTGATCTAATTTCCCAAATACAATAATATAGTCATTATCTACTTCCCTAATAACCACATAATTGGGTGTGATCTCAATATCTTGCCCAAATCAAAGTGAGCCATCTGATAAAAAGATAGGAGATTAGAGGATAAAGAGGCAACATATAAAACATCATGAAATGTCCCATCATTCATTTTAATAGATCCACTCCCAATAAATTTTATGTAAGTATCATCACCCAACAATATGGAAGGCATATAACAAGGCTCTAAGGACTAAAACATGTCAAGTGATGAAGCCATGTGGTGCAATGCACTAGAATCAATATCCCATGTGTAAAGATGGGATGCAAATATAACAAGTAATTTGACCTTATGTTTTCACTTCTTACTATATTTGGTATTAAAAGACTCTTGTGCTAATGAAATTTGATTGGAAACTCAGGGACATTGTTGTTGTGCTTCTTGATCATCTTAGTCAATTGGTCAATCTAATTATTCATGCATTTGGATTTATCATGCCTATATTTTTTTATAGTATCCAAATGTGAGTATCTCTTTCTTGGGTTTCCCATCTAAAGAGGAGGACTCTTGATGTTTTAGACTTAACATCATATTTTTGACCCTTTCTTTATTCTAGGTCCTTTTTGTTATGTTTATTCTCTTTACTGCTAAAAGCCTTCTATTTGTGATGACTTACAGTCAATGCATGTTATTTAGATAACTTTAGTGTACCCATTTAAATGAGCATGTCTTAATCTTAAGTCAAGTTACAAGAAAATTCATATAAGGATGACATGGTCCATATATCTCTAAGGGCATGCTTGGTGGCATAGAAGGTAGAAACAAAGACAGGATAGTCAGAACACAATTTGGTGTGGATGGAAAAAATCCATTGATCATCCTTTTTGTCAATGTCACACAATTTTAATTATAATCTGAGTGATTTGGACTTTGTGAAGAAGTTTTGTACCATATCAAAATAACTTAAGCTCAAATTGATGAGCTTGTTCTCCAACTCATGACCTCTCATTATGTCCTACTTCCCAAATATTTTTTACAATATGGACCAGATTTAATTAGGAGTAGTGGTTGATTCAATATGAAATAGTAGGTTAGGATACATAAACATTCATAAAAGATTGTAGGCTTCGTCACTTCTATTGTACCACTTCACTTTCTTTTCTTCAAGTGTCATTTATTTTTTATACCCATCAAGATTCAATGCAAGCCTTTGATTCTAAAGAAGATTTGCACTTTGACATTCCAATCATGATAGTTTAATGAAGAATTAGAACATAACTCAGATCCATGGTGCAAAAAGGAAGTATGCACTAAACTATGTGTGATGAAAGACTATGAATATGCAACCCACAAAGATTTATATAGGTTCAAATTTAAAAGTTATGATAATATTACCAATGTGTAGATCTAAAAAAATTTCAATTTCAAAAAAAATGTCACCGCAAAAGGAACTACAGATTGAAAGTTATGCGAGTTTGAAGTGTTGGATGGAAAGGGTAATCTCCACTTTTCAAAATTTTTTTTGGGTGTGCTAAAGTTTGTTGAATTTTTTTTGGAATCAGCTTCTCAAAAAAAAAATTATGCCATTTTGGAGCAAAAGTTAATAAAATTTGGGTTGAATGTGACTAGGGGTTTAACTCCCATGTGACCATGGCCTAAGAACTATTTTGGGTGCTCCCCCTTCTCACTTTGATTGCTGTGATTGATGGGGAAGTGACATCATCCAAAAAATTCCTCCATTTTGAAAATGAATAATGTCACTCTCCACTACCTTAAATTTTATGCTCTCTCGCACATCGTAGTGTGTAAATTGATTAGCAAAGATTTGACTATGATTAGATAGGGGTTTAAGTCTAAATGGTTTAAATGTAGAGATGTTGGATTCCCCTAAGGGTGCCTACACATCTATCAAATTCCATGAGGGTTTCTATCATAACTAGTGGGTTTCATTGGTTTTGCATCTAAGGTCATCAAGTTTTATTAGGGTTATAAGTAAGGCTATCAAATTCTGATGAGGTTGAAAGAAAGGTAGTTGGTTTCATGGGGTTTTCTAGTAGAGGTCACATGATCCACTAAATTTGAAGGTAGGTCTTTTGAGATCCAATGAGTGTGCACACAAAGACCCAAAATTCTACCAACCATTAAAATTGCCTATGAGGGGTCAAAATCCCACCAAGTTGAAGAAACCTCAAAAAATATAGATTTTGTATGACTTCTCCAAAATATAAAAGAAACCCACTTGGTTTATTAATAAACCTAGAAATGGATTTTCCTCAAAATCACTGAACAATATAGATTTTTGTAGATTTAAAAAATGGATTTGAAACCCTAAAAAAATGGTAAAAACTACACTGTCAAAAAACTAGTTCATATTTATAGTCATTCTTAGGGGTTTTCCACCTTATAAATCTAATGGCACTATCTATTTTTCACTTAGAAAATTTAGTTATGAAAATTTTTCTGGATTTATGAGAAACCCCACCAAACCCTAGAAAACTAAAATCAATGAAAAATCAAGAATAATCAAGAATGCTAGATTTCATAATAAAACTGATGGATTCATCTGCCAACATAACTATGATATCATATTAGATTGGGACATAATTCAGGATTAACTAGATAAGGTTGAATGCATGATGCTGAATCTATATGGAGTAGTGAAATATAAAGAGCAACTCACAAAAGGAAGAATCTTGTCATCATAATAAAAAGTTACATTAATGAGAATTGGCCAAAACATACATAGGAAAGTATACTATATAGTGATGAATTAGGTCACCCAAAAAGGTAATTAATTCATCTCATAATTATAAAATAACTTAAAGTATATTTATCCTAATGTCTTATTATTAATATAAGTAAGCTAATTAGACTATGTAAGTAAAATCACATAGTGGGAAAAATCCCACACTACCATGATCCTTAAAAAGCCACAATAACCTATTGAAAAACACCATTGGCCAAGGGAGAGATTAAGACTTGATAGGTTCACCCAAGGTAAATATTCTTAACTCTTGCCATTTCATTTGATAGATAGATATTATATAAGTAATATGTGTTATGAATATATAACTCTTTGCTTATATATCTCTATACTTAAACTTAGTGTAGATATAGGTTTTATTTACTTGCCATATTTCATTTTAGGTGATCTAGGCCCCCATTTTCCTACCATGATACCTTAATTATTTATTTATGTTTAACCATCCCCCATTGTGCCATAAGATTTAATGATCACTAGATTAGTTTTATTTTATATACCTAGACCTAGGTAGGGTTATGCATAGTGTCATTTGCCTAGAGGATTTAGAACCATATCCTTTGGTATTATGTGGTAAGATATCCATTGGTTAGGTTTAACAAATCCAATTTGGTCATGATCCTGATATAAACATGTATTGTAATGGATGTTAATTGATTACTTTATCCGATCTTGGATTTATTAAGTCTAGTAAGTTGTAGATCTATCTTCATTTATTACATACATGGATCATTAATATAACATAATTTAGTACATGGTAATCCCCACGCACTTTGATTTCTATAGACATATTAGGTTATACCACCATTGGTCTAACCCAGTCTACTTTTTCCACTAGATATATAATACATGCATCTTGCATCCAATTTAGTTCAATGTTTACCTTTAACTTCATGTTGGGATTTAACCTATATAGGCACTTTTTTTGAGGTTGTGCACACTCTTTTATCTCTGTGTTCTCATCTCCTAGGGAAGGGTTTACTAATTTAAATTACGTGAAATTATTTGGAAATACATCTTGGTAATCTTATAATAGTTGTAGTCCTTATGAAATTTCATTCTATGTCTAGTAGTCACCCAAAGTTTCAAGTATTAATGCAGATTCTATCCCAATATTTACCACCAAATTATTTAATGGCTATTTATATATTTTTTTATAACCACTTTTAATGGATTATTTCACCCTTATTTTACCATCTCACTCCTAAATATGTAGATTTCACAATTATTGATCTTTATTTTGGTCTATAAATTTGGCTCTAGGCTCCTCTACTTTTTGGCCTGGCTCAAATAATCCCTTCACATCCAAGCCCTCATCACTATCATTAGAATAAACCTATTCCTCATCATCCATGATTATATTTAAAGGTTGTATAATAAGTTATTACTTTTTTTATTTTCCTTATATATTTTTAGAGCTACATTCAAATCCTTGGTCGCTTCCTCTTATGAAGTAGAGTCTAGTGTACCATAAATATATTCTGCTCAACCATGGCATAATACTATATTCAATTTTTTTAGAGTTTGGCATACCATAGGGTTTTCATATTTATAAAAAATGTTTGAATAAAATCTTGATGGAGCTATGTCCAATTCTTAGTCTTTGTTCTACGTTCTTGATGCATGTACCATGTTATTGGGAGCATAGCAAGTGTATCCCTAAATATATGTACCTAATATTTGGGTTCTATACCTTGTTCAATCCACACATCTACAAAACTATATATATATACATATATATACATTTACCTTATTATAAAAATGACCAGTGTTCCTAGATAGTATCTGGTATATGGAGTCATGCTCATAATAAATCACAAGCTTTATCCCATTATAACTAGTTTATTCTATGTACTTCCCACCAAGTCCCAACAATTACATTTAGTGCACTCACCCTCTGGTTGATATTTGTAATGGATCCAAGTTTTCAATTATAACATATCAAGGCACTTAGTGTTATATAACAAAAACTATGTGTATCAGACACACCTCATGATCTCCTCTTTCCCAATTCAACATGTGGGTCTCTGAATCACCACTTATTGAAGATTCCATCTCTAAACATAAAATACCTTCTTTCATCAAATTAGTATAGTCCATATCTTTCATACCTATTATATATAAAAAATCCATTTTAGATCTGGTCAGTGATTGCATAGATGGTGACTTAGAATCTTCTATTTGGAACCATGGAATTGGTGCATTAGTTATCACAATTCTAGAAAAGAGACATTCTCTTTGTTATGGCTACTATTGAGGCTCCATTTTTAGATGGAATAATTGATATTCTATAGCTTGAAATGTATTAGGATTAAATTTTGTGCCAACCTTGACCTATATATTATCCTCATAGGCAAAAGGTGAATTTAAATCCTTAGGTATAACATAGGGCTATCTCTCATTTTTATTTAGGGTAATAATGATAAATTTATCCCCTTAGTGTGTATCTAACCAATTATTTACTATATTTAGTAGTCACTCAGATCCCCTATGTTTTTAAATTGTTTAAAAATTTTGAGTTATAATATTACCCTTTAATCTACACATTTCATCATTATCTTTAGGTTTTGAGAGTATCCCTTAGTTTCAATACAAACCTACATAGGACCAACTGCTTCTAGATGTTATAAGACGATGATTGGTAACTTGAAAATAATTTTTGTTAATGGCTACTATTGAGGCTCCATTTTTAGATGGAATAATTGATATTCTATAGCTTGAAATGTATTAGGATTAAATTTTGTGCCAACCTTGACCTATATATTATCCTCATAGGCAAAAGGTGAATTTAAATCCTTAGGTATAACATAGGGCTATCTCTCATTTTTATTTAGGGTAATAATGATAAATTTATCCCCTTAGTGTGTATCTAACCAATTATTTACTATATTAATGGTCATCTAACCATCATAAACTAATTTCTTACCAATCAATGTAAGGTAGTACATTTTTTCAGTCTTCATATCAATTACTTCAAAATATCCTTGTAAGATCAGGTCTGTAACTTTGATTTCCACATCCTCTAGTTAGTCAATAGGTTCTAACCTCCCATAGTCTATGAGGCTTAGTGTTACTAGACTATAGTTGAGCATTGGTCATCCAATAACTTCCCATGTAGATTGAGAGATCATATTGACTATGCTTCCAAAGTCAAACATAAAATTTGGTACTTCATACCCTTCCAAATTAGTATCTATGAGATTAAAAATATTAGGGCTTATTAGTTTTCAAATACCATACTACCTTGTTAGTGCCCTACTGAACCTTCTGTGCACTCTCCAAAAATTATGTAGGATATCTTTAATATTCTTTGATATGTATTAATTTTTTAGAGCACTTACAATTTAGAGAAGATTAGTCAAGGTATTAACTAATCCATCCTATCTCATGATACACATGATCTGTCCATACATCTAGACATCAATTATTGTGTTATCACCCTCTCATGAAACATGATGTTGAATGTTTTACACAACTCAAGTTATTTTTCACATCAAACCCCTTGTTAGTAGCCATTAACAAAAATGGAGCCTCAATAGTAGCCATTAACAAGTGAAAAGAAACTTTGAAAAGCGGCTATCTAAAGAGCATATTAAGGAGATATTATATTAAAGTGGGGAATTGATAGAGTTAAGCCTAGTAATCACACTAAGTTTGATTAATTATGGAGTGGACCTTATGTCATCATTGCTTGCAAAGAACACAATGCATTTTAGCTTGCAAGATTCAATGGAGAGGATTTGAGTATCCCAGTTAATGGGATACACTTGAATCCATCCTATTAAGGTCATTTTATATCTTTTTACATATTATATTATGTATTTATGTTCCCTAAGTTTTTCAAACACAATTTTATGTCTTGTTTACTTTGTGTTTTTTTTTCCTCAGATAAATTGGTTAACTTGATTATGCATTTACTAAGTACACTTAGAAAACCCCTCAAGCTAAAATATCACATAAACGTGAATCTATTCATTCCTAAATCACCCTCTAAAAATTTAATATCTTTATGTCTTTTCTATCTCAAGATATAAAGATTATAAGTTGAACTAGTAAAGTGGGGCATGCACGAAGATGTTAAGTTAAAGCTAAGTTAAATAGGCATCAACTACCTTTGTGCCTTCTAAACTCTAGATTCTTCAAGTCTCTCACTCTTTTGTAACCATATGCATCAACTACCTTTGTGTTATACATCTTCCTTAAGTTTGTAAACATTTACTCATTGCTCTTCTTCCTTTTTCAGGATTCTTTTATCCTTCAGCTTTCTTTTCTCCTGATTCTTCTTTTGCTTTGAAGTTATCATATAGGTTAGTAGATGTACTATTTATAGGACTTTTTTCTTTTTCATAACCAAGACTAGATCTCTCTTTTGAAGGCTTTTGAGATTTGATCATTTCATCAATAATGTTTGATCCTCCTATCAACTTTAGAATTTTGTCTATTTGTCCTTTAGCTTTCTCAAGTTCTTTTCTTAAAGCCAATATCTCTACTTCTAACCTCATGAACTCATCGGATTTAGATTGTAGTTCAAGTTTGACTACATCTTCTATTCTTTTAGCCTTTTCAACTTTTGTCTTTAGGCTAACCACCATCTGATTAGATTTCCAAAATTTTGGATAGTTTCTCAATTCCATTTTGTCCAAGATTTTTTTGTCCAAGATAGAAATAAATTGGTTAACTTGATTATGCATTTACTAAGTACACTTAGAAAACCCCTCAAGCTAAAATATCACATAAACGTGAATCTATTCATTCCTAAATCACCCTCTAAAAATTTAATATCTTTATGTCTTTTCTATCTCAAGATATAAAGATTATAAGTTGAACTAGTAAAGTGGGGCATGCACGAAGATGTTAAGTTAAAGCTAAGTTAAATAGGCATTTGAGTTAAAATGTCCTAAGTTTTAACATGGATATATATTATTTTCAAGCACATTGATGAGTAGTTTTCTTACATACTAGTTAGCTGACATAGTACGTTCAACCTAGCCATATGGGTAAGGGTATCTATCGGTAACCTAAAATAACTATTTCATTAATTGTCAATGCTACAAATTTTTATTTAATAATATATAAATTTATGATCTATTGAAATAATCATGAATATTTTTCCTCTACCTTGTCCATAGGTTCCTCTAGCTCTAGTAGTATTTAATCTACCTCTTTTTTCATTAGTATAATTTCTTCTTATAGTTACTAACTTCTCATTCTAGACTTCAACACATTTAGGTATATGAATCTTAGGAAACTTACTAACTTGAAAATAATTTTTGTTAATGGCTACTATTGAGGCTCCATTTTTAGATGGAATAATTGATATTCTATAGCTTGAAATGTATTAGGATTAAATTTTGTGCCAACCTTGACCTATATATTATCCTCATAGGCAAAAGGTGAATTTAAATCCTTAGGTATAACATAGGGCTATCTCTCATTTTTATTTAGGGTAATAATGATAAATTTATCCCCTTAGTGTGTATCTAACCAATTATTTACTATATTAATGGTCATCTAACCATCATAAACTAATTTCTTACCAATCAATGCAAGGTAGTACATTTTTTCAGTCTTCATATCAATTACTTCAAAATATCCTTGTAAGATCAGGTTTGTAACTTTGATTTCCACATCCTCTAGTTAGTCAATAGGTTCTAACCTCCCATAGTCTATGAGGCTTAGTGTTACTAGACTATAGTTGAGCATTGGTCATCCAATAACTTCCCATGTAGATTGAGAGATCATATTGACTATGCTTCCAAAGTCAAACATAAAATTTGGTACTTCATACCCTTCCAAATTAGTATCTATGAGATTAAAAATATTAGGGCTTATTAGTTTTCAAATACCATACTACCTTGTTAGTGCCCTACTGAACCTTCTGTGCACTCTCCAAAAATTATGTAGGATATCTTTAATATTCTTTGATATGTATTAATTTTTTAGAGCACTTACAATTTAGAGAAGATTAGTCAAGGTATTAACTAATCCATCCTATCTCATGATACACATGATCTGTCCATACATCTAGACATCAATTATTGTGTTATCACCCTCTCATGAAACATGATGTTGAATGTTTTACACAACTCAAGTTATTTTTCACATCAAACCCCTTTCTATCATAGGGTTAAGATATTTATCCTAATAGATATTTATGATTCTCTATTCGTGTGGCATATCTAAAGGATGCAATCCATTTTTTACATGTTGTTCTTGCATGACTACTTATATAAACATAGGATCATTGGGTGAAAATTCATCAAGTTTATATTTTACACAAGCTTCTATTTTCTTTGCTTTTCTAAGGCCAAGAAATATTTAGTGTGGTGTTGTTATGAAACTCTAAAATATGCACAATAAATTTACCTCTAAATATTAGTGGGTAAATTTTATGTGAAGTGGTTTTAATCCCCACACAAATAACATACAATTGGTGAATGCCCTAGTTGTTCATCCTTTCTACAATTTCCTCCTTAATATCCAACTCATTATCCTCCTCTATTTCCACCTTATTTTTATTAGAGACCCATCTTGAATACTATAACCCATCATATCCCCCTTGTTATTGAGGAGAACCCCAACCCTATTATTGTTGTCTATCAATCCCCAATACATTATTTGAGAAGAATATGGAGCCACCCACCATGATTAATATTATTAAGGTGATGAAAATTTCCATGGCTACTAGTATTACAGAGATGGGGGAGTTTACCCCTCTTGATACTAAGGAGACCAAGGATCCTATGGTGTCTATCCTATGAGAGCCTATGGTTGATACTAAGGTGAGGTTAGCACCCATCCAAGAAAAATCTAAATCATAAAATTCATGTCTACATCTAGGCTTAGGATTCCTAGATTTGCAAAGGGAATATGGTGTGCTGGTACTACAAATACATTCTTATTGATGTCTTCCTTCAATTCTTGAAGTGGTTATAAATAATTATAATCATGATCATGTGAATTGTAAAAGTTACTATTCAAAGTATGAGGTTGTTTAGTGTACTATTTTAACAAATGACATTTTGTAGCCACATACCCTACTACATGATAGGTTTCATAAAATTTTGTCTTAACTTTTTGGTAGATGTTTCTATGGTGCCCATCATTTCTAAATTCCATGTACTAGAGGCATATATTTGGATTATTAATTTCATATAACTCCTCCATATTATGCAACACATCATTGATATTTACATATATCTTCATAGTGGGATATTTTTATAATCCTCTATTTGTTCCACATGGAGCATGATTGAGATAGGGTCTATAAATTTATGTACAGGATTAGGACACTATCAAAAATAGGATCTTAGACTTCATTTTTTGATTGGATAAGAGCATTAGAACTAGACACCCTAGGATCTAGCACTATAGTCCCTCACCGATGATGTTGTCCTAAAGATTTAAGATTTTTAGGTTTTGTTTGTTTGCTCAATGTGAGCCTATGTACTAATTTTCACATCCTCACTGTCAATAGAGATCCATATAGAATTGATTCTTCATGTACTTGTATCTTCTATGCAATTGAAATAAACTTTGGCAAATGGAAAAAAGGGTTTAGTGTGTGTAAGATGCACTGGTCATGGTTCACATCCCATGTGTGGGCATGCTTCCTACATACCAATACTCTGAGGAAGGATCAAACCATATGTAGTTCTCAATTTAAGAGTGCTTTGTGTAATAGTGAATGAAATAGAAGAAATTATAAAATTAGTTTTGCTTGAGATGATTAGGGACTAGTGTCAGGACTTGAATTGGCTTGAAATTATATAGGCTAGTTGTATGTAGAGAATAGGGAAGATTGCTTGAGTAGTCTTGCTTGTATTCTTACTTGCTTGAGTGATATTTAACAACCATTTTCAAATGATCTTTGAATAGGATTTTAGAGGGATCTATTGATCATGGGTTAGACGAAATCAGACTAGGCAAACACAATGAATAAGAGGAATTAGGGAAAGATGGTAATCTTTGCTTGAATTGTGATTAAATAAGAGCACTAAAAAGGGGACACCCTAGGGTCCAGTGCTATAGTCCAACTTTGGTACTATTGTATTGAGTAGATGAGATTTGGGGGGATGGATTAGTCATGAAGAAAGGGTCTTGGCTCAACTGGGGTCAAGTTTGGAAGGCCATAGATGACTAGGAATCATTGAAAATAAGCCTAAGAGGGTCATGAGAGAAAGCAAGAGAGATCTAAGGATTGGGTGTGTTTAGCCATGCTCAAGTTACCAATTTTTGAATTTTATATGACTTCATTTGACTTCCATTTATTCTAGTGATGTGACAAATCAAAATACTAGGATAAAGGAAAATAGAAAGTGTACCTGAACTTACCTACAAAGGTGAAGCCCATGAAGCTTGTGATGCTGAGTAATGTTAGATAGTGCATAGACAACATGTTGTATAAGTGTGAATCTATGAAATAAAAATAAAGAGTAGATCAGTTTTTATTATATGAAATATAAAATAAGAATGTACAAAATTGGGTAAGAGAGAGGAAGAGAATAGAACAAATTCACCTCATCGAGTACATGAACCAATACAAAACCTATTATGATACTAAGTAAGGCTGAGTAATGTTAGATGTGTTAGATGATCTTATATCAAAATGGATTTGAGTGCGTAATTCCCAAAAAAGTGGCTCAAGAATGCAAAAGTTGGCCCTTCAACCCTATCATCACCCACTAAGTGAAGCTAGATGATCATGCATGTGCTAATCGATGTCTAGACTATGTGTTCAATCCCTATAAATATATGGCTCAAGAATACAAAGGTTGGCCCTTTGGCTCCATCATTTCCCACTAAGTGAGGTTAGATGATTATGTGTGTGTTAATTGATGTTTGGACTATGTGTCTAATCCCTCTGAATAGGTGGCTCAAGAATACAAAGGCTGGCCTTTTGGCTCCATCATTGCCCCATGAAGTGAAGCTATAAAATGATATTGGTATGAAAAAGTATGTCATATGAGATGGCTCCTGAAGGCCATGAATGCTCTATAAATTTGACAATGTGGCATGGATAGCTAAATGTGTACTAGAATCTAGGCTAATGTTGGCCAACTCAAAAAAGATGGAGATTAGGCTTGTATGAAAGCCACTCTAAAACTAAAAATTTGGCTTATGTGGAAGACACTCAGGAACTCAAGAATATGGAGGTTAGTATTTTATGAAATGCACACTTAAATGATGCAAAATACCTATATATGTAATAAGGCATGTAACTATTGAGAATGCCTAGGTAATGTTAAAAATTAAAAGAAAAGAATAAAAAGTGTTATGCAATCTACCCCTAATCACCAGTGTCTGAAACATGGATTTTGATCTAAAAGTTATACCAACTACCATATCTAAAATTGGATGTGAGAACCAATCATGCCATGCATGATGCCCCTTATGTTTGGATTATCTAAGAAAATTATACTAAAAACTGTTGATCTAAACTGGCCTAATTGTGCAAAACTATAGCTAAACCTACCTTTCTACCTACTTCTAGAAAAGATGGTTTTTATATTTTTTGGATAGGAGAACCAAAAATGGATACTTTGGTGTTTGTTCTATATTCTAGCCTCAACACTATTGTTTTAGGCTAAAACGAATCACTGATCTAAAATCTTGACTATCTACTTGGTCTATTTTGAGTGGTTTGATGACTAGTTGTTGTTCTGGTTATTCTGAAACTATATTTTTTGATTGATAGGAGCTTTGATCTCTATATCAACACCCTTGATTGTTTCCCCCTCTTTTGAGGGTAGGAATAATTACTTTGCAATGACTACCCTTAGAATAAGAAGCCCTACAAGTGTGTTAAGTTAGAAATATACATGATATATCAATGATAATCAACAAGATATCTCAAAATATAGCATGGTTTGATTTGAGATATTGTTAGATCAATAGGGGTATGCCTAGATAGATGTAACAATGTAATAACATGTGTAATCTTCTTTAATTAAATTGAAACTAGAAATGTTAGTTGTTAGTTTTTTAGTTTTTAGTTAGAGGGATGGAGCATGATGCCCATCATGGCATCCAAGAGAATAAGAAAATACATGATATAGATCATGGAATTACAAAAATCAATAAGTAATCAAGAAACAAGCACACAATTAAGAAGAAAGAAGCATACAATGGTGGCCAAGGGGCCACACAAATAAGGGACATGGCTACATGTCACTCAAACTAGAAAGCAAGCAGACAAGGCTTGTTCAAATGCCACATACACATACAAATGAAACAATCAATGTTAGCACAAGAGCTAAAGGCTCATAGAAGAGTAAAAGCAAAGGACATTGGAAAATGTCCTAAGGCACACACATGAATATAAGCAAATGACATTGGCAAATGTCCTAAGGCACATAGAAGAGACAAGTAAGAAGTGGAAATACAATCAAACAAGCCAAATTAAGTAAGAAGAGAAAGCATGTAATAACTAGAAAGATAGAATCACATCTAACTAAGAAAATTAAGAGTGAAAGTATGCAAGACATGTTTAGTACATGACTAGGTATATGCTAAGAGATACACAAGTGCTAGATATTAGTAAAATAATGATATGGTAATCTATGTAATCTAGTAAGTAATATACATCAACATGATAACTTGGAGTCTGTAGTGTATTTTGACATAACCTGGATGGTGTAATCATGTTGAAGATGCCCCAAGTGGGTATGTATATCAAAGTGTGTCTCAAATGTAGAAGTAGGATGTCCCCTTAATGGGTAGAGTGAAGCAATCAAGTAGTTGGATGTCACTGCACACACTCAAAGTAAATCAAGTGAAGTATAGTAATGTAGATAAATTGACATACAATAGCATAAAAAAATGTAAGTCCTAGCATGATATTAGCAATGTAAAACATGGATGATGCATATAATCAAAATATTTTTGGTGTTTTGACATTTTTGAATGTTTTTAGATTTTGAAATATTTGATAAATGTACAATCAAGTAGAATAAACTATGTATAGGCATTGCTAAGGTGAAATGATAATAACCAATGAGTCTCATGTATAACTCACTATCATTGTGTCGTACATTAAAGATTAGAATCATGCATGATCATGAAGTAAGATGAAAATGCTATGGCTGTGGCTCTAAAAGTTATATATATTGTTGATGCTCTAAAATATCTAAAGTATAAACTAAATATGGGGTCCCTCTATAACTATGAGAAGTGGATGCTACTTTAGGGATCTTAGGGATCTATATGGAAGTAGGAGAGTCTCTCTAAACATGTGATCTATGTGCAGATGCATGAGATCTCAATGAAATTATTCTAGGTGTGAATACTATAGATGGAAACTATCTAGAATTGTAAAATTATGGAGGTGTATTAACCCTCTTTACTAGTGATGGATGCCTCAACTATGTCTGAATATGAAGTGGAATAGGAACTAAAACTAGAGGAAAAGCTAAAACTAGTGGTAAAACTGAAACTAGTGGTGAAACTAAAACTGGTAACTACAAACTGGTAGATGGCTCTAAAGTGGGGAGTAATAACTCATATGAAACTCCATTGATTATAACAACCTGATTAGCATGAATTAATTCATGCATCTATGAACTATAAAAGGTACTACAATTTTTTGAATCTATGGTCGACCAAGTAACATATCAAAAAATCCTACACTAGAAATCATAGTGAATGGTGTGACCATATGTGTAAGACCAACCTGTAGTGTAATTAATATCTTTCCCAATGAACTCTATATATGCCCACTAAAACCACTAATAACTATTTCTATTGGAGTGATATCCTTCTCTGAATAAGCCAAATGCCATAGTAGTGTCAAGGTACACATGTTAAGACTGAAACCATTATCAATAAGCACACTACAAATAGGTTGATTATGAATGTGAGATCTACTTAAGAGTGCATGGTAATCTAAATCATCCTCAATGATATCATACTCTAATAAGGATATAGAAGGTATAGCTATAAATTTAGAATTATATACATTGATCATGCTATTCAAAGGATGTAACTCAACTAAAGGTACCCTGTATGTGTCTAGGGTGGATGTCAATGATATGCATGATGAACCATTGATGTGTCCCTTGTATCTTGTTTTAAATGTTATGGAAATGGATCTAAGAATATTTTCAATGCTTTATCCTATGTTTACTTTTTTGATGGAGGCTCAACCGAAGTGCCAAGATCAATAGTATTTGAATCTATTAGGTCATGCATCTTGTGCTTTAAACTAATGCATCTATTTGTCATATAGTATGGTACCCTAAGTTGCAAATGCTTGCTAATCATATCCATTTGGAAGAGGGTTAGTTGGATCAACTTATTGAATAGGAGGGAGAGATATTATATTACAATCCAAAAGCTACTGTAAAACCCTGGTAGAAGGAACTAGAAGATGTGAAAAAGTATGTCGAGAGGGTGTTGATAAAATTATTTGTTGAGGAGGATCTGAAGCTGCATTAATTGTGGGTTGATTCTGCCCTTTAGTATCATTGAATTTGACCTTATATGTGATTTTTATATTACTCTTATTAGTTGTGTCTATTGTATTAGTGTAATTTAGTTTTCTTATTGAAATTAGTTTGACTTTTCTTTCCTTTAATGTGTGATGCAATTCAGTGAAGAAAGAGTATCTTTTGAACATGATTGATTCATGAAGTGCTGGTAGAAGACTTTGTTCGAAAATGTCCTATAACTCCTGATCTACCATGGGGCTAGTCATCTTAACCAAGATGGTCTTATACCAAAGAACATAGTTTGTGAGATGCTAATTTAGTCATTATTTCTACTAAGCAATTTAAGCATTGAAACCTTATCACCAATGTTGATACTATAGTGTTTTAGGAACATATCAGATAAAGGATTAAATGCATTTATTAACTGATTTGGTAGACTATAGAACCATTGTAAAACATAATTCTTTAGGCTCTATGGAAATAGTTGGGTAAGCAACCAATCATTTGCGACATAATCCAAGCATGCTTCATGAAAATCTCTCAAATGTGTCTTTGGATCACCCTTGCCATCATATAGAGTAAGCTTAGGTTTAAAAAAACCTTATGGAAAGGGTGTAGAGGCAATGTGACATGACACTGGTGTATGCAGTAAAGCAAATGAATCCAAAGCCTGCGTAGGTCTAGTGGCACCTTGCTCAAGATGTATCACCTTGGATTGAAGAGATCTTATCTCTTGCACAAGGGATACCAATTTAGGAAATAGGGATGTAATAGTTGTAATTAGTTCCATAGAGGAAAGTTGAGCTACTATGGGGGGTTGTTGAGACATAGTTACCCTCGTAGTGTCATTTGTAACTGGTTTCTCTTTATTTTGAGAAGATTGACCATTATTCACGTCTTTTTCCTCTTGTAGAATTCTAAGCATGTCATATTACATATCAAGATGTTTGGTTAAAAGTTTTTGAAGTCCTCTTTTATCAGTTTCATCAAAGCTAGTATATTAGGCCATTGTTAAAGTAGGAAAATAATTTGAAATGTGTTTGAATGTTTTACAATAAGTTGTATTAGGCAAAGTGCTAGAAAGGGAAAGTACTGAATATAGGAAATGCATAGTCTTAAAAATAGTGAATTGAAAATTATGTAAAAAGGATACCAAGCTTTGAAACATGTAAGGTGATAATGCAAGAAGAAAAATAGGAGCTAGTACATGTAACTAGGGATTTTTCAAAAATATTTTGGCAAAATACTATAATTTTTGAAATTGAAATTGATTTTTTTAGTTAGGTATTCACAAATTTATGGGAAAGTTCTTGATTTAATGGGACCTAGTAGATGCAACTAGGGTTTTGAGAAAAATAAATTTTTGAAAATTACTATGAATTTTTGAAATTTGAAGTGATTTTTTGAATTTAATAAGCAACTTAAAAATTCAAAAAATGATTAGAAAATTACTGGGAGCTAGTTGATGTAACTAGGGTTTGAAATAAATGTATTTTAAAATTTACTATAAAATTTTAATATTTGAAAAGAATTTTTGATTATAATATTCAATAAATTTTGTAGAATTTAATGAGAAAAATCATCTAGGAATTTACCTTAGGGTTTCTAGGGATTTTATGCAAAATTTGAAGTCAGTTTGACCAAATGATTTGTTATTTTTGAGAATAATGGAGTTTTATTCCTATTTAATAAACAAGTCTAAGTAAGAGAAATTAGTAAATAATATTCATAATTAAATCTATTTTTTTGTGAAATTAAATTACAATTAGACCTTTTCTAAAAATAGAAGTGAGAGAGAGAAAATAAAACTTAGCTCATTCTAGATTGTTTTGACTGAGACATGGTCTAAAAATTTGTGTGTAGGACTAGGCCACTATCACAAATAGGATCCTGGACTTCATTTTTTGATTACATAGGAGTGCTAGAACTAGACACCCTAGGCTCTATCACTATAGTCTTTCCAACATGCTATTGTCTTGAGGATTTAAGCTTTTTGGGTTTTATTTTCCAACTCAATGTGAGCTTGTGTACCAATTTTTAGGTCCTTACTATTAATAGAGATCCCTATAAAGCTGATTATTTATGTACTTGTATCTTTTATACAATTGAAAGAAACTTTGGAAAATGGAGAAAAGGGGTTAGTGTGTGTAAGATGCACTAGATGTGCTTCACACCCCATGTGTGGGAATGCTAACTATATACCAATACTTTGAGGAGGGATCAAGCCATATGTAGTTATCCATTTAAGAGTGTTTGGTGTAATAGTGAATGAAATGCAAGAAATACTAAAACTAGGTATGCTTGAGATGACTAGGGACTAGTGTAAGGACTTGAATTGGCTTGAAAGTGTATAGGTTTGATATATGAAGAGAATAGGGAAGATTTCTTGAGTGGTCTTTTTTGTATTATTGCTTGCTTGATTGATATTTTCCAACCCTTTCCAAATGATCTTTGAATGGGATTTTATAGGGATTTATTGGTTATGGGTTAGATAAAACCAAACTAGGATAACATAATGAACAAGAGGAATTAGAGAAAAATGGTAATCTAGGATTGAATTATTATTAGATAGGAACATTGAAAAAGGGACACCCTAGGGTCCAACGTGATAGTCCAACTTTGGCACTATTATCTTGAGTAGACGAGACCTGAGGGGATCAATTAGTCATGAAGAGAGGGTCTTGGCTTAGTTGGGTTCAAGTTTAGAAGGTTATGAATGATTGGGAGTAAATGAAAATAAGCTTAAGAGGGTCATGAGAGCAATCAAGAGGGACCTAAGGATTGGGTGTCTTTAGCCATGCTCAAATTACCATTTTCTGTGTTTTATATGACTACAAATTGTGACTTCTGCTACATTAGAACTTGAACTTGATTTAATCCTATGACTTAGCATAACTTCTTCAAAACACTAACCCTTTTATTGTCTAAACAATATCCCCCCTTATAGTTGGGATATAATACTACCTTCTAACCAATATACTCGTTCCTCTTCTACATTTCCACTTTATTCCATTTCTTCATTATCTCTTCTATCTTTGCACCTTATCATTTCTCTATCCCACTCCTTTTATTATCATCATCCTCTCCAACCTCTCTTTATCTCCTATGATATTCCATTCCTTAATTATCTTCTACATTATCTATAATACATCTACTCACATCTATATTAGGATTATTCTATTTATTCTATCTTTTCTATTATTGCAGGTCTCTCTCTAACCTTAAAAAACTCTTTTCACTTTGTTTCTCTGTATCCTCCATCTTATGGGTATAGGTTCAAACTTACCTTCTTAGTTACTCATCATTCACTTAATTATCATACACATCCCCATAACACTCAAAGATACTGCTCTATGTTGGTAGGAGTAGGCACCATGTCCTTTTCTACAACCAACATTTTGACAAGAGTAGGTAGTTATTGCATAAAATTTCCTCTAATTCATCTCAAAAATAGATCCTGTGTAACCTCAAATGAAATATATCCTTTTATAAAAAATTCAATGATGTATCCATCAATGGTAGTTTTTACCTAATGATATATTGTGCAAGTCCAGTAAGTATCCAACTTCTGTAGGTTTTTTAGTCTCTCTTTCATCCAAACTATTTTTTTTTTTTTAGATGAAAACAATAGTATTCGAGTCTTGATAACCATGTAAATATTAGCCCAAGAATTTTGAACCAAAAGATATCATATATTTCATCATATATATGTTCATGAATAAATTATTACATAAATCTTATTGTTTTTACTTCTTCTTCTACAAAATTATGAATTATTTCATCAAGCCTTTTTTCTAGGTCTCTCTGTCCTAATAACCATTTCATCATGTTTTAATATTCCATGCTCACTATACTAATGTTAGTATGTATTCCTATAAAACCCATCTGATCATGTTAATTTTTATTTTATGTGTCAAGTAGGAAGCAAGATAAGAACACAGTCATGGTTGCAGATCAACCAAATATTTTCTTAAGTTATGAATTATGTAATTATTCTAAAAACATAGATGAACAAGTATAGAACATGCATGCTAAATTTTAATGTTTAAATAGATTTGAGTAATATAGAAAATTCACTTCACATATAGTAAGGATAAAAGACATTTGATAAAACCATTATCAAATCTCTATATTTTAAGAACTCCTTTCCATTACAAGTGATCACTATTTAGAGACTTTTACAATACATTGTTATTTCACTTTCCATCCTTTATATTTGAGTACAGATGAGTCTTTTTACATTCAAAAGACTTTTTAACTACATATATAGACTAAATACATACAAAATACAATACATTATACCAGATGATATCCATCGCATACTTGTAAAACATACATATCCTACGATTTTCTAGTTTTATTTTCCTATCAACAAAAAGCAACTCGTAAAAATTGTCTACATAAATTAGAAGCCCACACATGCTATGGGTGGAAAATATCATCTAAAAAAATTAGAAATGGTGCATTTTCATGTTGGTTCAGAAGTAGCAAAAAATGAAGAATTAATCTTTTTCAATGGATGATAATTAAAAGGCTATAGAAGAGGAAAAACATCCTTGGATTTGGACATTGTAGGGGATTTACCCCTTGACCTCATTAGGGTCATTCTCCCTTAGACCCCTACTTCTATTTTTAGAGGCAAATAAAAAGTGGTGGGGGAATTGCACCAATAAAAAAAGACATTTTTATGATTCTTATGCCTATGAAATGCAATTCAAAGTTTATTATATGAACAATATTGAGGTCACCAATGGATGATATTATAATAGTTGAGCATAAGAATAAAATCTAGGAATTTGTAAAAGGAGAACATATTTTTCAAAAATAATGGGCAAATAAATATTAACAAATTTTTTCCTTGACTACTATCCATTTAAAACTGCATATAGATGCTAAGGTATTTTTACATATGAGGATAATATAAATAAATATATATAAGTTTTAGATGAAAGTGAAATAATATTATTTACAACTCAAATGGGACATTGGCCACCAATGTGAGAAAAATGTCTAGTAACCCATGATTATTTAATTTTCATTTGTATGGTTATGGTGTTCCTTATTATAATACAATCCATGTTTGGAATCTATTTCACCCCCATCTCAACATTTGATAAACCATTACCAATAATCACCTATCCATTGGTTGTGGTATCAAGGCTAATCATGGTAATCACCACCCCAAAACTGATATCCATAATAAATTGTTGGGTTTTAGTAATGACCACCACAAGTTTATTGGTCCAAAACACCCATTATGTTTTCTAAGAGTTGAGGGTTGATTTTTTTCAATCACCTAGTTTTTCTCAACTTGTATTTAACAATATTACCAAACTAGCTTAACCAATTTGTCATAATGAAATTATAACACACCCTACATACTGAATAAACTCAATAGAGTTCCATACTCATTTAACGATTGTAGTAGGGCCACATCCATGTCAATCATAATAAATTATTGAAATAATAATAAAACATTACATTAACAATAAATGTGCCAATATTTGACCTTAATCCATTCAAAAGTAAGGTTGTACCTTAAAATTTTCTTTTTCACAAATGTCTTAATTATCCAAAGGGATAACCTTAGTAAAAATGTGATTTTTTAAAATTTTTAGAGAATGTTTGTGTCCATATTTTAATGGATTTATAATAGTAACTATAATATTTCATGGTACTACAACTTAAAACCCATTTAAGAGAGACACCAACTAATCTTTGATTTAATTTTATAAGCATAGATCACCCACAACCATTGTGGTCACTCACATCCATCAACTATGGGATCTCACCTGCAACCACTGATCTAACTTCCTACAAATTGTTTTAAAAAAACTATTACATATTAATATAAAGTAATGCCAAAACTGTAATGAATATTTAGGTGTCATAACTAAATTCATATATGAGATGTAGATCAGATAACATGGTCATTTTAAAATAAATTCAATATTCATAATTTAGTGTTGTATCAACCCTCCCAACCCTTATTAAATCTAAAACATACACTCTAGAAGGACATAGAGAATAATGACCAATATCCTATTAAAAGAATTCCATTATTGATCAAAGGTTAGACATATGATAATTTCACATAAACATATTCACATTTATCTATATATAAAACATCTACATAACCAATCAAACCATATTTACCATTTTATCTAACATACTAAATTCCCTCTTAGATAGATCATCTGAACTATGAGATATTTGGATCCTATTGGGGATGTTATTTTAATTTCCATCATTTCTTACCACAATAATGATGTTTTGAGAATATTTTAACAAAAATTTGGTCCATTCCTAGATTAACTAAGATTGTTTCTTGTTTTCTTAATATTTTTGCATCAACATCCAGTTGAACTCACAATAAAAGAAACAATTAAACAATCATAAAAAAGACTATAAGTAGATTCAGTTGAGGTAGATATAATCAAATATTTTTACTTACCTCAAAAAAAAATATGTTAGGATTTTCCCTAAATATGCTTATATGATAGATCTTACCAAAATTGAAACACTATTCTTTTAGTTTATAATAATGCTAATTTTATCTTAGAATAATGCATGTTAGGAAGATTATTAGTTTTTTTAAGACACTACCAATACATATTATTCAAGGACCAAATTGAATGAATCCTTTTCAATAAGGGTTGTCCTTGACTAAATGGTTGGACAATTGAATTATGCCTTCCATTACATTAGCCAACACATTTTTGGCACCACGATCAACTATATGGTAACTTTTCATGTATTCCTTGAGATTGTATATTATTAATAAAAAATTTCCATCAATATATTTCATGGTTTTGTACATCTTGATCTAGTATCTAATGCATAAACTAAATCCTAATGGTTTCACTATTATATAGTTTTTACCTTAATAATTCAATATAGCCATCCTATAAATAAATTGAAATAGATAGTTTTTTATTTTTCCAACTAACATATGATGCTCATAGTCTACATGTGAATGATAACACTTATTTTTGCTTTCTATGAAACCAATTAGACTGTTAACAATTTATTTGTAGGAAAATATTTTTACTATGCATATTTATTAAAAAATACACCCACCAGTTTGATAGATGTTAGAATTTAGGGAAACCCACATGATTCAATTGAATTTTCAAGTAGCTTCACATCATATAGAGGTCACTAAAAAAATAAGAATTATGTGACATGATGGGTTCACTCAACAAGGAGATATCTACTAAAATATTGGATATTTCTTCATAATTTTATGCACAAATGACAACCAAGATGAACTTCAAACATGTGGTTCAAAAATTCAAATGTATATTAGACCATGAGGCATGAAATCTATGTGTTGCTATTTTTTTCAATATTTCCTTCATCATTAGTAGACATCAACTCCAACTACATGACTATGGAGATATTCATGAAATAGTTAAATTTTTGGGTTGATTTAGAGGTTGTAACTAGATATGTTACAACATATTCCTAACCTTGTATTCATATTATCATTTATTTTAAAAAATATAATAAAAAATGAAAACCCTTAAGCATTATTGGCAGTCTTGGTCAGAAAATTAGTTTTCTAGCTAATCAAAGGCCAAAAAAAGGAGATGAAATAATTTGTCATATATTTTTATCTTAAATTCATTTCTGATTTATTACTTACACATGTAACCTATATTATCTTTACATATTAATTACAAGGCTCCAAGATTAAGTGCTTGAAACAACACCATATTTGCTACAAATGATAAAGACTACTATTTTTAGGGTTTATAGAATCCATGTTATTTATTTTTGCTACTTACCCTATTAAAAATTACTTTAATTCATTATAGGCTTTCAAGTCCATGTTCTCACCTTGACTATGTGGTCTTGTACTCTCTTGACATAACATCTATAGGTTCTTAGTATAAACCTATAACCATTACTACCCAATAATTTTTTACAAACCACTACTATAGTTTGGTCCAATAGCCACTACCTCCAATTTTATACTAGTTATTATTTCCTTAGCATGCTTTTCTTTCTAAGTCAATGTTTTCTCTTTGTTAATTTTTGTGACATACAAAAAGATTATTTTTGCTTCATAGTCATTAAGATTTAATTTTTCACCATTGCAAGTTTCTTACTTCATTCAACTAAACATCCCCCAAAAAATAATAAGAGTATTGTCAGACTTCACAAGTTCTTGATTTCATAGATTCTAAGGGTCCTAACTTCAGATTTTAGCTATCTTACATTGTCTACTCTTCATTAAAGATGATTGATTATTGAAATTTCTTTTATCTTAACATTAAATTATGTAACTATATCATTTTGTGTATTCCTTTAGACCAATCCCAACTTCTACATGCTAACTCCCTAATCCATCTTTTATATAATTTGAATTCCCTATTTTATCCTTCCACATCACCCTTCATTTGTCTTACATTTTTTCCCATAACCTTCCATGTTTCCACCTTATCCATTCAATTTACACTATTTTAGCTATTATAATGTTAATTCATGCATGCATCATATCTTTCACATGCATTTATACTCTCAAAGACCCTCATTTATGCCACATCACTCCACTTGAGAATAAGTGTCAATATTGAGTTGGGGTGGGGGGTGGTCAATAAAGATATTTATTTCCTAGGATAAAAAGTCATGCACAAATAACATATAAGGATTGTGATAATCCAGTTGGGTTACTATAAGTACATTCCATAAACCAAGTCTAGATGCTAAAATAAAAAAAATGAAGAATGAGTGTATTATCAAAGGAGGAAATACAATAAAAAATAGGCTTCCAACCATACAGTTATGATGAAAAATCTAAGAATTAAAAATATATTTAGAAATGATAGTTGGTTATCTTTCTATCATTTTTTTTTGAGGATTTATGAAATCCTAACTCATAAATTTTCTCAAACCCTTTATGTTAACTTTTACATAATGAAGGGACTAAAGATTATTTTTTCAAAATAATTTCTTATAGAAGTTACTAGTATTATACGACATGAGAAAGAGATTCTCATTACAACCTTGAAGTGGAAGAAGAAAGAAACACATTCTACCAAACAAGGGAGGTACTCATATTCACTACTTATGGAAGTATCCACCTATCATTGCCTTCAGCTTGGGATGAAATAACATCCTCCATCATGAACTATGTCACTTGTGATGGTAGGCTTTCATGTCTTTACACTATTAATTTTGATTTGTTGAGATATTTGAGACATAATTTTCATACCAATATGCACCTATCCTCTTTAAAAATATATCGAGAAAAATGGCTATAAAATTTCCAAGAGGGAAAACACAAGCATTAACTCATTATTGTTTGATAAAATTGATAGTTCAAATTGTATTGTATGATAATAGTTTTGAGTTATCATGGAAAAGTTTGTTTCTACATCTTACACTCCTCCATAAGCTACACTTGCATAATATGTCTAGAGAAAATGAAAAAGGAAAGAACCTCTGTTCCACATGAAGACACCAAATAAGTTTATATTTAGAAGGTAGCCTAGGCCATTAGAAGTAAATATTATGTTATTTATAGAATTAAATGAAGGGAACTGATTCTCCTTTGTATAAAAGGAAAAACCCTACATATTTACAAATTTAGATAATGAAAATCCAACATGCATGAACTAACAATTGAGGGTAGTTTAAATAAAGTTTTCAGATTACTAGTATGGTTGCACGAGGATGTACAATAACTTAAGTTGGTAGGTATGATGTGGCCAATAAATGGCACTCATATTGAATAGTATTACCATAAAAACCTCTTCTATTTTGGCCATTGTTATAGACCTCACCCATACCTTTATCAATATTTATATCCATGTTGAATATGTTAATTATGGTGATATTAATCCAATGATTTATAAATAAAATATCAGAATTTAATGTTTTTATCATGTGGATTTACTAATAGTAATATTTAGAATATCTAAGACACCTACAACTTTAATAAATAAATATGCATTTATTGATGGCCTACAACCATTGACTGTTACACCTATAGCCATTGACTAAAAGCATCTATACCCATTACCAAAGTTATCACCTATAATAATTAGTTTTGTAAGCATATTATTGACCATGACAATTAGTGTGTAGTTGGAGATAAAGATATTCCATAATTTATGGGGGTAAACATAATCCCTTGAATCTAGAGATGAAGTATATAACTTCAGATAAATATCATATTTTATTTCCTCCTTTGGTATATTTATTATATGGTTGTAACATTATTATTTTATTGTTAAAACTTGTTATATTTTAGGGAAAATCTTAGATTTATGGTTGTAACTGCTATATTATCATCTTTCCTAAATAAACCACCTACCTCCCCTATATAAGGAGTAGAGATGTAGGTGGTGAGATGTTGATAGTTTTTTGGAAGTTAACTACTTGGAAAGATAGTGAAGAGTTGAAGATTAGAGGAAGTGTAATTTTTGTTGTATTTATGTAAGTCTGACATATTATAGTTGTTATGAAATAAAACTAGTTTGAAGTAACTCAGTTGTATCAGAGGAGGGAAGTCAAGCTATAATATAAATGAGGCACGGCCCACTCACACAAATTTGGTAGTATGATTTTTCATTTGTTAGCTTATTTTAATTTTTTATTATTTGTTTTTGCATCTCTTATTTTCTATTGAATAGGTGATATGTATTTTTTGATTTTATTATTGGATTCTTACATAAAGATATTCCATTCTATACATTTAATTTATTAAGTGTGGGAAGCTTCTAGAATATAAGTTTGTATTTTAGTTACAAAATAATTCACATTTATTTTATAAAATTTTCTTTCCTTTAAGTGATTTAGTTTTATATCATTTCCCTTTAGCATGTTTCCTATATGTAATGCTTAAGACCCCAAATTTTGAAAGTGACTAATGCTACACATATGTTTTCAACACTTTGAAAAAATTATGTCTCTAGGTTGATAATTAATAAATATAACATTATCAATAAAACAAGTGTGTACCCCTCTAGATCATATCTATCAAGTTATACATGAGTATTGGTTGCATTAGGTTTAATTGGGGATTTGAATTTAACTATCACATGATAGTAAGCAGGTTTGGAATAGATAATGAGTTTCTTATAGGTGTGTATCAATAAAATGAAAGGATCAAACTCATAAGGCAAAATGTAGGTGTGAGAGAATGATAGGTTAAACCCATATTTGTGCACATAATTCATGCATGATAAATGTGTGTAAATCTTGTCATTTTCAAGTACTTAATACCATATTTATTAATATATAATAAATGAGAAAAACACACAAGTAGCATTCCCCATGTAAACACCTATATATCATACAAGACCCCTTTCCACAATGTCTTATCCTTAGTTTATCATATTCAATGTACTTGTGTATATTTTCATAATTCTAGGACTTCTTCAACCCCACACTAGTCCCCATTTAGACCTCAAACCTTATAAAGAACATATAACACATATCATGATCTATTTATTATCATCCTTGGACTACATAATATCTATTATCATGTTCCTCATTGAGATTGAGCCTCTATTTACTATAGGTTAGAATCATTTATCCCTTTTACTTTTGTATGTCTTTTTACCTATTGCCACTAATATTACAACATTAATTTTTATACTTATCATTTGAAATATTAGCTAATTCAATTTCATTATTTTATATTACCCTATATATATAATTTGTCATAAAAATTTATGGATAACATGGGATCATTGAAAGAAATAACAAAATCAAGGTTTAAACCTAAATCAGAGCCAAACATTAATTATATTTATTCCTTGTACTTCAAATTGAGCTTCATTGAGTTATATTTTTACACACACATGGAAAATTTGTTTATCTTGGTCTCTCATCATCCCCTTGTATCAAATTAAAGGTTTATTTTTAATATAGCTAAATCATCACTTCTAGGGAAGAGGAGGTTCAAAATCCTTAATCGATCTATTTCATTTACACTCACAACTACGTGGAGGTTTGATTCCAACATGTGGGATATAGAGTTTGTAATATTGATTCAATAGTTTCTTGAATCCATAATCCCCATTGTTTTCTTGTAGTGTCAAACCAGGACAAAGAGAAGGAATTAACACATTCTACTTGGAAAATAAAGTGAAGGAACATGAATATCATAATAAATGAGGTGAACCAATGAAAAAAATATAGGTTTAACAACCCTACACATGATAGAACTAATATAATAGAGACAAACTTGGTCGCATGAATCTATCCAACACAATTCTTTCAAGTCAAACTCATGTAGAGTATGAATATATCTAGGAGGATCTAGAGCTCAAATCAAAGTTTAAAATAGTTCATAGTGAGCCTACATAGTCATATTCTAGATCCAGACTCTTATATTTCAATTATAGGAACAAGGTGTAGTTGTTTCCTATCCTTTATACTTACTTTGCATAGCCTAATTCATTTATCACTTTACCTTGTTTCTATTGTTAGCTACTCGGGTAGATCTAAATTTTGTACTTTCATAGCAATATTATTATATCTATTCATTAAAAATATTTATTACTTATTTTATATAAAACCAAAATTAGGTTTAACATAAATGCTAAAACTTGACATTTTATTACATTCAACATAGGGTTTTACAAACCCTCATTCTTCTTAGGGTTGTCCACTTTCATTCCAAATATGATTTTTATATTTGTGTTTTACATTTACTATCCATGGCTATTACTTATGATGATAATCCTTTAATAGAAAATGTGGATGTAAATGACCAATCACTTTCCAATAAGGTTCCTCTTATTAAAAATTGTAATAGTGATGATGAAACCTATATGGACCCTGAACATTCCAAAGAATTTGATCTACATAGGGTAGAAACTCTTGAAATATTCCAATCAAACATAAATCATGGATACATGGAACATTTATTAAAATAATTAAAAGCTAGATAATAAGAGCTTAGAAACAATAATGATTTACATGAGGAACCTTCATTATATGGTTTTAACCCTTCTACATCAAGTGGTGAGGCTATTGATC